>CM038006.1:18862480-19508155 GCA_021234005.1 Nephelium lappaceum
ACAACTTTTGGGACTAGTTGAGAGAGCCCCGAGCTGGCTCTTAAGGGTTCAAAAGACTTGCATTGGTTCCAAAACTTTGATATCAATAAGTTTTCACCCATACGAACTGCTCCATTTTCAAATATGAAATAAATATGGATGTGCAGAATGCACTATATTCGACGCAAAATATTAGCCACATAAAGTGATGCTATAGATTTTACTTTCACTTATTTTGGGAAAACTTGTCCGGACAATAATCAAAAAGTAAAGAGTGATGGCAGCCTTAACTCTACGCAATAATGTCCATGTAGAGGTGTCACCCAATAGGCTGCAACAAACTCAACCAAACAAACATTATAATCAACACTGCTTCATACATGGTAAAGGAGAATTTTTCACTCACGAGATTATTTGTCACTGGGATGTTTTAATGGAATCGTACTTTCTCATTAACAAAAATGACAAAATGTATGGTTCATTCAAATCATGAACTTCATAACCCTCCTCTAGCCATCCAAACAATATATCAAACCAGGTATGTTGCGCTTGTTTTATGCTCATAATTCCAATTCCCCATTAACTCCATTCCACTTCGATGATTGGATTTCATATTACCTTTCACTCAAAAGATCTATAAATTGAAAAGTTTAAACAAACAAATTTAATCAGCTTGATTGGTTAGCTAGAGACAGTTTGAATAGCTATAAGAAAGTTGTAAAGCTTTTCTTTCGAAGTTGATATTGATTTTCTTTTTTCCTTCTAAGGTGAGTTTTTGTCTATTGGCCCAATGACTAGAAGACATAGAAAGTGTCTCGTTGAGTTCACTGATGAAGCTTATGCATTTATATGCATTGAAAATCTGTCTTTTGTTCTCAACTGCCAAATATTTATATGGGATCCAATCCACTAGAGTAATCCAGTGCAATCCAATTGAAAGAAAGTCTAGCAACTTTGATATGTGGGTTTTTCATCAGTCAATTGATTCTTATTACAATATTTAAGCTCACAATTATGTATCCATCTGTAATAAAAACTCTCTCAATAGTTGAAGAGTTCACTTAGACAGCAGTTGTCAAATATTCTCACGTGATCCATTTGTCCAAATTCGGCTCTGCTTTTCAGTCTCACCTAAAAGCACCAAAAGTCACCGATTTTTATGTTACACATGTTCTTTTAGGTGGTCATCATCAATTATACATTTAGATCCCAACTACTTAAAATATCGAGAGTGTTTCTATTACAAATGTACTAGTCCCTGGTAATTAGCAAAAAGATAAAAACATTTTCAAAAGAGACTATAGGAAAGCAACTTAGGATAATTAAGGAAACAAATATCTTTATATGTACTACTTGTGAAATACACGAAAAGATGCATTTATCATTCAATTGCATGTGAACTCTGAGAAAAATTAACCACTCTTCAATATTATTGGTTTCTCAAGCGCAATATTTCTCGACACTGTTTTTTTTCAAGCAATTTCCGGAATGGGCATAATTTTTTAACAACATCAAATTATATAATTACCATTATCGGAACCTGTTCTTGCTGGCTATGACTCGATGACTCTCACTAATTAAATACATGGCTCTCGCTAATCATATACAACTTAGATATGTCATAACCATATGCAACTTTCTGGTAACTAGTTGAGAGAGCCCCGAGCTGGCTCTTAAGGGGTCAAAAGACTTGCAATATGGTTCTAAAACTTTGATATCAATCAAGTTTTACCCATACCAACTGCTTCATTTTTCAAATATGAAACAAATATGGATGTGCAGAATGCACATGTATTCGACTCAAAATATTAGCCACATAAAGTGATGTTATAGATTTCTACTTTCACTTATTTGGGAAAACTTGTCTCGGAAAACAATCATAAAAAGTAAAGAGTGATGGTAGCCTTAACTCTACGTAATATCCATGCAGAGTGTCACCCAATAGGCTCCAACAAACCAACCAACAAACATTTATAATCAACACTGCTTCATATATGGTAAAGGAGAATTTTTCACTCACGAGATTATTTGTGATTGAGATGTTTTAATTTGAATCTTACTTTCTCATTAACAAAAATGACAAAATGCATGGTTCATTCAAATCATGAACTTTAATAACCCTCCTCTGGTCATCCAAAACAACGTTATTTCATTAAATTATATTGCATTTAACCAATGACATCTTCTCAGATAACCATTTGGTAAAATATCATTTAAGAACTCAACAAGAACTATAAACCAACTTTGTAAAAGAGATACAAAAGTTCAGGATTATAAAAGACAAATAAGACACAAAAAACTGAAGGTTCATTGAACGTTATTGTCCAAAATTAAATAAAGAACAACATTGATTGGAAAATAGATAATTTCCTATTTTGCATGTACTTCCATAATTTAATAAAATATAAAACAAATTACATTATTAAATGAAACTTAAAAAACTTGAATTACCGCTATCAAACATGACCTACAACTTATCAACTGTCTATATTATACCTCCTTATGCACCTTCATTTACAACTGTAGGACTTTCCTAAAGAAAATTCTCATGGGTTTCTTTCTAAAGATGACTTCCTACTCATGCTCCTTCTGGAGAAGCATGGGCAGGAAAGTCATCTTTAAAAAAACCTTAAGTGTTGCCTACCAACCAACCCTAAGTGTTGCCTACCACCTTAGAACACGCAGCCACTATCGCGTCTCATGTGCTTGTTTTTAATTTTACTTTTTCGTTTTATTTAACTAGGTTTAATTTTATTGTCCACTTTATAAGTGAGTAAGGAATGAGGGACGACGGTGTAAACTTTAATATTATAAATAAAATGTGTTCTGCTTTTTATTTATATTTTTTGATTGGTTCATTATCATAATTGATATTATACGCGAATCTATAAACAGAATAGAGCACCAATAAAAATAAATAAAAGATTCATATCTCACCAGAGACTGGTTGGTCTTGGACCAGGAATCAACTAACAGAGTTACACACTTGAATCTGGAAAAAAAAAATACCAAAAAAAAAAAGAAAAACCAACAAATCACAGTAAACAGAGCAAGCAAAAGCAAAACAAAGACAATACAAAAAAAAAAAAAAAAATCTCAGTAATCGGAGAAGCAAGATGGTGGTTCAAATGGCAAAGGTGTGGAAGACGAACGGCAGATGAAGAAGAAGAAGAAGAGAGCAGGTGAGGAAGAAGGAGAAAGAAGACGACAGAGTAAGAACATATATCACTTCACATAGAGGTCACTTGAGTTTTTTGTCGATTTTTGTTATATATATATATATATATGAACTTTGTTTGTAATACACAAATTATGTATATCAAAACATCTTATAAAAAAACTTTAAAAACCAAGCCTAGATTCAACTTAACCTTACATTTCCAAAATATTTGACTGATAAAATCTTTTAAAAGTTAAGAGAAAGTTTTTGTAATAAAAATTTTAACAGGAACTCGGAACAATGTTTATACATTTGTTAACAGGCTAGATACAAAAGTGGAGATGATTAATTCAAAAAGCCTATTTTGGCTTCTGCAGTTTAAAGAACTAAAGCAAAAAAGCCTACGAAGCAAATATAATTACAAGTCAGAAAGTCTACTACAAAATTATCTGTTTGTTGACAATTTTTCTGGATGTTTCTGTTGTCCTTCTAATTCTGTCTTTTTGTCTGCTTTTAGCCAATTCTTCTTATCTTCTTTGTCTTCAAAAGTGAGAGAAAGTTTTGCAATTAAAAAGTTTTGTAATTAAATCTTTAACAGGAACTCGGAATAATGTTTTATACCTTCGTTAACTAGGCTAGATACAAAAGTGGAGAGATTACAATTCAAAAAGCCTATTTTGGCTTCTGCAGTCTAAAGTACTAAAGTAAAAAAGCCTACGAAATAAAGATAATTACAAATCAGAAAGTCTACTACAAAATTGTCTATTTGTTGACTTTTTCTAGATGTTTATGCTATCATTTTGATTCTGTCTTTGTCTGTTTTTAGTCAATTCTTATTTTCTTCTTCTACAAAAGTCTTCAAATGCTTTTCGTGCTCAAATTTTCCAAGTTCTTTGCCTATGGTGATTGTAAAGACATTTTTAAAAAGAAAAATGTTTTTGAGAAGCATTCTTTAAAACCATGACTGTATAAGATTTGAAATACCAGTTTAAAAATTATTAAGAGTTTTGAAAGTTTCAAAAGTTAAGCTTGACGATGTCATTGGTATCAAAGTTTTGAAACAATGGCTTATATTAGTAGTTACAAGGGCAGACTTCATATTTAATTGATACTTGCTTAACTTTTTTTTTACTAATTCTCTTGTTTATTTTCCTTTCCAAATACGTCTTTACAATCACCATAGGTAAAAGGAAATTGGAAAATTTTCAAAAAAAAAACTTTAAAAATCAAGTCTACATTCTATTAATTTTTATATTCGAAAAGTATTATACCAAAAAAAATCTTTCAAAAGTTAAGAGGAAGTCTTGCAATAAAAATCTTTAGCAGGAACTCAGAAGAATGTTTTAAACTTTTATTAACCAAATTAAACTTCTTTGTCCCTTAAAATTTAAAGGAATTAAAGTAGGAAAATAGAAAGAGATTATTATGTTTGACACAAGACAATATTATGGAAAAAATTGATGAAGTATTTGATGACAAAGCTCTCCATAATTTAGACCTAGATAAAAGAAGATGAAAGTGCACAGTAGATAAAGAAGATAAAAGCATTGATAAAAGTAGAAAAAGCAGTTGAAGACTTCTGTAGACAAGGAAGATAAGAAGTATTGATTAAAAGCGGACAAGAGCAGGAAAAACATTGAAGACTTTTGTAGAAAAAGAAGATAAAAGAATTGACTAAAAGTAAACAAAAAGATAGAATCAGAAGGATAGCAAACATCTAGGAAAATTGTCAACAAATAGATAATTTTGTAGTAGATTTTCTGACTTAATTATCTTTGCTTTGTGGGCTTTTTGACTTTAGTCCTTTAGACTTCTGAAACCAAAATAGGCTTTTTGAATTGTAATCATCTCCACTTTTGTATATAATGAAAAATGAATAAAAGAAAAACAAGATATTGCAAGCATATCCGAATATACTTTACATTTTCATACCATGCCCTTTAGCACTTTCCAAAAATTCTCAAAAAGCTTTAGCAAACAACATTAGCTTCTAACAAGTTCAATATTTCAAGTAAGTATTTTCCTACTTGAATCCCTTTAAATTTTAAAGGATAAAGAAATGTAGTAATGTTTATACCTTCGTTAACTAGGCTAGATACAAAGTGGAGATAATTACAATTCAAAAAGCCTATTTTGGCTTCTGCATTCTAAAGTACTAAAGTAAAAAAGCCTACGAAGTAAAGATAATTACAAGTCAGAAAGTCTACTACAAAATTGTCTATTTGTTGACAATTTTTCTCGATGTTTCTGCTATCCTTCTGATTCTATCTTTTGTCTGTTTTTAGTCATTCTTCTTATTTTCTTCTTTCCACAAAAGTCTTCAAATGCTTTTCGTTCTCAAATTTTCGATTTCCTTTTGCCTATGGTGATTGTAAAGCATTTTTGAAAAGAAAAATGTTTTGAGAAGCATTCTTTAAAACCATGACTGTATAGATTTGAAATACCAGTTTCAAAAAATTATAGAACTTTGAAAGTTTCAAAAAGTTAAGCTTGAGGATGTCATTGGTATCAAAGCTTTGGAACAATGGTTTATATTAGTAGTTACAAGGGCAGACTTCATATTTAATTGATACTTGTTATCTTTTTTTTTTTTTTTTTTTTTTACTGATTCTCTTGTTTATTTTCCTTTCCAAAACTTCTTTACAATCACCACAGGTTAAAAGGAAACCGGAGAAAATTTTCAAAAAAAAAAAATTTAAAAGTTCAAGTCTAGATTCTACTTATTCTTACATTTGAAAATATTATACCAAAAAAATCTTTCAAAAGTTAAGAGGAAGTCTTGCCAAAAAAATCTTTAGTAGGAACTCGGACAATGTTTTATACTTTCATTAGCCAAACTAAACTTCTTGACCCTTAAAATTTAAAGGAATTAAAGTAGGAAATAGAAAGAGATTATTATGTTTTGACAGAGACAATATTATAAAAAAAAATCGATGAAGTAACTGATGACAAAGCTTCCATAATTTAGACACCTAGATAAAAGAAGATAAAAGTGCACAACAAAAGTAGATCAAGAAGATAAGAAGCATTGATTAAAAGTAGAAAAAGCAGTTGAAGACTTCTGTAGACAAGGAAGATAAGAAGTATTGATTAAAAGCGGACAAGAGCAGGAAAAGCATTTGAAGACTTTTGTGGAAGAAGAAAATAAGAAGAATTGACTAAAAACAAACAAAAAGATAGAATCAGAAGGATAGCAGAAACATCCAGAAAAATTGTCAACAAATAGACAATTTTGTAGTAGACTTTCTGACTTGTAATTATCTTTACTTCGTAGGCTTTTTTACTTTAGTACTTTAGAATGCAGAAGCCAAAATAGGCTTTTTGAATTGTAATTATCTCCACTTTTGTATCTAGCCTAGTTAACGAAGGTATAAAACATTACTACATTTCTTTATCCTTTAAAATTTAAAGGGATTCAAGTAGGAAAATACTTACTTGAAATATTGAACTTGTTAGAAGCTAATGTTGTTTGCTAAAGCTTTTTGAGAATTTTTGGAAAGTGCTAAAGGGTATGGTAGGGAAAACTGTAAAGTATATCGGACATGCTTGCAATATCTTGTTTTTCTTTTATTCATTTTTCATTTATATGCAAAAGTGGAGATGATTACAATTCAAAAAGCCTATTTCGGTTTCAGAAGTCCAAAGGACTAAAGTCAAAAAGCCTACAAAGCAAAGATAATTGTAAGTCAGAAAATCTACTACAAAATATCTGTTTGTTGATAGTTTTCCTAGATGTTTCTGCTCTCCTTCTGATTCTATCTTTTTGTTTACTTTTAGTCAATTCTTTTTATCTTCTTTTTCTACAAAAGTCTTCAACTGTTTTTCCTGCTCTTGTCCGCTTTTAATCAATACTTCTTATCTTCCTTGTCTACAGAAGTCTTCAACTGCTTTTTCTACTTTTAATCAATGCTTCTTATCTTCTTTATCTACTTTTGTTGTGCACTTTTATCTTCTTTTATCTAGGTGTCTAAATTATGGAGAGCTTTGTCATCAGTTACTTCATCGATTTTTTTTTATAATATTGTCTTCTGTCAAAACATAATAATCTCTTTCTATTTTCCTACTTTAATTCCTTTAAATTTTAAGGGTCAAAGAAGTTTAGTTTGGCTAATGAAAGTATAAAACATTGTTCCGAGTTCCTACTAAAGATTTTTTTTGCAAGACTTCCTCTTAACTTTTGAAAGAATTTTTTTGGTATAATATTTTTCAAATGTAAGAATTAAGTAGAATCTAGACTTGACTTTTAAATTTTTTTTTTTTGAAAATTTTCCGGTTTCCTTTTACCTGTGGTGATTGTAAAGACGTTTTTGGAAAGGAAAATAAACAAGAGAATCAGTAAAAAAAAAAAAAAAAAAAAAGATAAGCAAGTATCAATTAAATATGAAGTCTGCCCTTGTAACTACTAATATAAACCATTGTTCCAAAGCTTTGATACCAATGACATCCTCAAGCTTAACTTTTGAAACTTTCAAAGCTCTTAATAATTTTTTGAAACTGGTATTTCAAATCTTATACAGTCATGGTTTTAAAGAATGCTTCTCAAAAACATTTTTCTTTTCAAAAATGGCTTTACAATCACCATAGGCAAAAGGAAATCGGAAAATTTGAGAACGAAAAGCATTTGAAGACTTTTGTGGAAGAAGAAAATAAGAAGAATTGACTAAAAACAGACAAAAAGATAGAATCAGAAGGATAGCAGAAACATCGAGAAAAATTGTCAACAAATAGACAATTTTGTAGTAGACTTTCTGACTTGTAATTATCTTTACTTCGTAGGCTTTTTTACTTTAGTACTTTAGAATGCAGAAGCCAAAATAGGCTTTTTGAATTGTAATTATCTCCACTTTTGTATCTAGCCTAGTTAACGAAGGTATAAAACATTACTACATTTCTTTATCCTTTAAAATTTAAAGGGATTCAAGTAGGAAAATACTTACTTGAAATATTGAACTTGTTAGAAGCTAATGTTGTTTGCTAAAGCTTTTTGAGAATTTTTGGAAAGTGCTAAAGGGCATGGTAGTGAAAACTGTAAAGTATATCGGATATGCTTGCAATATCTTGTTTTTCTTTTATTCATTTTTCATTTATATACAAAAGTGGAGATGATTACAATTCAAAAAGCCTATTTTGGTTTCAGAAGTCTAAAGGACTAAAGTCAAAAAGCCCACAAAGCAAAGATAATTGTAAGTCAGAAAATCTACTACAAAATTATCTATTTGTTGACAATTTTCCTAGATGTTTCTGCTATCCTTCTGATTCTATCTTTTTGTTTACTTTTAGTCAATTCTTTTTATCTTCTTTTTCTACAAAAGTCTTCAATTGTTTTTCCTGCTCTTGTCCGCTTTTAATCAATACTTCTTATCTTCCTTGTCTACAGAAGTCTTCAACTGCTTTTTCTACTTTTAATCAATGCTTTTTATCTTCTTTATCTACTGTGCACTTTCATCTTCTTTTATCTAGGTGTCTAAATTATGGAGAGCTTTGTCATCAAATACTTCATCAATTTTTTCCATAATATTGTCTTTTGTCAAAACATAATAATCTCTTTCTATTTTCCTACTTTAATTCCTTTAAATTTTAAGGGACAAAGAAGTTTAATTTGGTTAATAAAAGTTTAAAACATTCTTCTGAGTTCCTGCTAAAGATTTTTATTGCAAGACTTCCTCTTAACTTTTGAAAGATTTTTTTTGGTATAATACTTTTCGAATATAAAAATTAAATAGAATGTAGACTTGATTTTTAAAGTTTTTTTTTTGAAAATTTTCCAATTTCCTTTTACCTATGGTGATTGTAAAGACGTATTTGGAAAGGAAAATAAACAAGAGAATTAGTAAAAAAAAAAGTTAAGCAAGTATCAATTAAATATGAAGTCTGCCCTTGTAACTACTAATATAAGCCATTGTTTCAAAACTTTGATACCAATGACATCGTCAAGCTTAACTTTTGAAACTTTCAAAACTCTTAATAATTTTTTAAAACTGGTATTTCAAATCTTATACAGTCATGGTTTTAAAGAATGGTTCTCAAAAACATTTTTCTTTTTAAAAATGTCTTTACAATCACCATAGGCAAAACGAACTTGGAAAATTTGAGCACGAAAAGCATTTGAAGACTTTTGTAGAAGAAGAAAATAAGAAGAATTGACTAAAAACAGACAAAGACAGAATCAAAATGATAGCATAAACATCTAGAAAAATTGTCAACAAATAGACAATTTTGTAGTAGACTTTCTGATTTGTAATTATCTTTATTTCGTAGGCTTTTTTACTTTAGTACTTTAGACTGCAGAAGCCAAAATAGGCTTTTTGAATTGTAATCATCTCCACTTTTGTATCTAGCCTAGTTAACGAAGGTATAAAACATTATTCCGAGTTCCTGTTAAAGATTTTAATTACAAAACTTTTTAATTGCAAAACTTTCTCTCAGCTTTTGAAGACAAAGAAGATAAGAAGAATTGGCTAAAAGCAGACAAAAAGACAGAATTAGAAGGACAACAGAAACATCCAGAAAAATTGTCAACAAACAGATAATTTTGTAGTAGACTTTCTGACTTGTAATTATATTTGCTTCGTAGGCTTTTTTGCTTTAGTTCTTTAAACTGCAGAAGCCAAAATAGGCTTTTTGAATAGTAATCATCTCCACTTTTGTATCTAGCCTGGTTAACAAATGTATAAAACATTGTTCCGAGTTCCTGTTAAAGATTTTTATTACAAAAACTTTCTCTTAACTTTTAAAGATTTTATCTAGTCAAATATTTTGGAAATGTAAGGGTTAAGTTGAATCTAGGCTTGGTTTTTAAAGTTTTTTTATAAGATGTTTTTGATATACATAATTTGTGTATTACAAACAAAGTTCATATATATATATATATAAACAAAAATCGACAAAAAAACTCACAAGTGACCTCTATGTGAAGTGATATATGTTCTTTTACTCTGTCGGTCTTCTTTCTCCTTCTTCCTCACCTGCTCTCTTCTTTCTTCTTCTTCATCTGCCGTTCGTCTTCCACACCTTTGCCATTTGACCACCATCTTGCTTCTCCGATTACTGAGATTTTTTTTTTTTTTTTTTGTATTGTCTTTGTTTTTGCTTTTGCTTGCTCTGTTTACTGTGGATTTGTTGGTTTTCTCTTTTTTTTTTTGGTATTTTTTTTTTTGTTTCCAGATTCAAGTGTGTAACTCTGTTAGTTGATTCCTGGTCCAAGACCAACCAGTCTCTGGTGAGATATGAATCTTTTATTTATTTTTATTGGTGCTCTATTCTGTTTATAGATTCGCTGTATAATATCAATTATGATAATGAACCAAATCAAAAAATATAAATAAAAAGCAGAACACATTTTATTTATAATATTAAAGTTTACACCGTCGTCCCTCATTCCTTACTCACTTATAAAGTGGACAATAAAAATTAAACACTAGTTAAATAAAACGAAAAAGTAAAATAAAAACAAGCACATGAGACGCGATAGTGGTGGCTGCTGTGTTCTAAGGTGGTAGGCAACACTTAGGGTTGGTTGGTAGGCAACACTTAAGGTTTTTTTCTAAAGATGACTTTCCTGCCCATGCTTCTCCAGAAGGAGCATGAGTAGGAAGTCATCTTTAGAAAGAAACCCATGAGAATTTTCTTTAGGAAAGTCATCTACAGTTGTAAATGAAGGTGCATAGGAGAGGTATATATATAGACAGTTGATAAGTTGTAGGTCATGTTTTGATAGCGGTAATTCAAGTTTTTTTAAGTTTCATTTAATAATGTAATTTGTTTTATATTTTATTAAATTATGGAAGTACATGCAAAATAGGAAATTATCTATTTTCCAATCAATGTTGTTCTTTATTTAATTTTGGACAATAACGTTCAATGAACCTTCAGTTTTTTGTGTCTTATTTGTCTTTTATAATCCTGAACTTTTGGTATCTCTTTTACAAAGTTGGTTTATAGTTCTTGTTTGAGTTCTTAAATGATATTTTACCAAATGGTTATCTGAGAAGATGTCATTGGTTTAAATGCAATATATTTAATGAAATAACGTTGTTTTGGATGACCAGAGGAGGGTTATTAAAGTTCATGATTTGAATGAACCATGCATTTTGTCATTTTTGTTAATGAGAAAGTAAGATTCAAATTAAAACATCTCAATCACAAATAATCTCGTGAGTGAAAAATTCTCCTTTACCATATATGAAGCAGTGTTGATTATAAATGTTTGTTTGGTTGAGTTTGTTGGAGCCTATTGGGTGACACCTCTGCATGGATATTATTACGTAGAGTTAAGGCTACCATCACTCTTTACTTTTTATGATTGTTTTCCGAGACAAGTTTTCCCAAAATAAGTGAAAGTAGAAATCTATAACATCACTTTATGTGGCTAATATTTTGAGTCGAATACATGTGCATTCTGCACATCCATATTTGTTTCATATTTGAAAAATGAAGCAGTTGGTATGGGTAAAAACTTGATTGATATCAAAGTTTTAGAACCATATTGCAAGTCTTTTGACCCCTTAAGAGCCAGCTCGGGGCTCTCTCAACTAGTTACCAGAAAGTTGCATATGGTTATGACATATCTAAGTTGTATATGATTAGCGAGAGCCATGTATTTAATTAGTGAGAGTCATCGAGTCATAGCCAGCAAGAACAGGTTCCGATAAATGGTGTTAATTATATAATTTGATGTTGTTAAAAAATTATGCCCATTCCGGAAATTGCTTGAAAAAAAACAGTGTCGAGAAATATTGCGCTTGAGAAACCAATAATATTGAAGAGTGGTTAATTTTTCTCAGAGTTCACATGCAATTGAATGATAAATGCATCTTTTCGTGTATTTCACAAGTAGTACATATAAAGATATTTGTTTCCTTAATTATCCTAAGTTGCTTTCCTATAGTCTCTTTTGAAAATGTTTTTATCTCTTTGCTAATTACCAGGGGACTAGTACATTTGTAATAGAAACACTCTCGATATTTTAAGTAGTTGGGATCTAAATGTATAATTGATGATGACCACCTAAAAGAACATGTGTAACATAAAAAATCGGTGACTTTTGGTGCTTTTAGGTGAGACTGAAAAGCAGAGCCGAATTTGGACAAATGGATCACGTGAGAATATTTGACAACTGCTGTCTAAGTGAACATCTTCAACTATTGAGAGAGTTTTTATTACAGATGGATACATAATTGTGAGCTTAAATATTGTAATAAGAATCAATTGACTGATGAAAAACCCACATATCAAAGTTGCTAGACTTTCTTTCAATTGGATTGCACTGGATTACTCTAGAGTGGATTGGATCCCATATAAATATTTGGCAGTTGAGAACAAAAGACAGATTTTTCAATGCATATAAAATGCATAAGCTTCATCAGTGAACTCAACGAGGACACTTTCTATGTCTTCTAGTCATTGGGCCAATAGACAAAAACTATCACCTTAGAAGGAAAAAAGAAAATCAATATGCAACTTCGAAAGAAAAGCTTTAACAACTTTCTTATAGCTATTCAAACTGTCTCTAGCTAACCAATCAAGCTGATTTAAATTTGTTTGTTTAAACTTTTCAATTTATAGATCTTTTGAGTGAAAGGTAATATGAAATCCAATCATCGAAGTGGAATGGAGTTGAATGGGGAATTGGAATTATGAGCATAAAACAAGCGCAACATACCTGGTTTGATATATTGTTTTGGATGGCTAGAGGAGGGTTATTGAAGTTCATGATTTGAATGAACCATACATTTTGTCATTTTTGTTAATGAGAAAGTACGATTCCAATTAAAACATCCCAGTGACAAATAATCTCGTGAGTGAAAAATTCTCCTTTACCATGTATGAAGCAGTGTTGATTATAAATGTTTGTTTGGTTGAGTTTGTTGCAGCCTATTGGGTGACACCTCTACATGGACATTATTGCGTAGAGTTAAGGCTGCCATCACTCTTTACTTTTATGATTATTGTCCGGGACAAGTTTTCCCAAAATAAGTGAAAGTAGAAATCTATAGCATCACTTTATGTGGCTAATATTTTGCGTCGAATATATGTGCATTCTGCACATCCATATTTATTTCATATTTGAAAAATGGAGCAGTTCGTATGGGTTAAAACTTGATTGATATCAAAGTTTTGGAACCATATTGCAAGTCTTTTGACCCTTAAGAGCCAGCTCGGGGCTCTCTCAACTAGTCACCAGAAAGTTGTCTATGGTTATGACATATCTAAGTTGTATATGATTTGCGAGAGCTATGTATATAATCAGTGAGAGTCATCGAGTCATAGCCAGTAAGAACAAGTTCCGATCAATGGTGCTAATTATATAATTTGATGTAGTTAAAATGTTATGCTCATTCCGAAAATTGCTTGTGAAAAAATAGTGTCGAGAAATATTGCATTTGAGAAACCAATAATATTGAAGAGTGGTTAATTTTTCTCAGAGTTCACATGCAATTAAATGATAAATACATCTTTTCGTATATTTCACAAGTAGTATATATAATATATTTGTTTCCTTAATTATCCTAAGTTGCTTTCCTATAGTCTCTTTTGAAAATGTTTTTATCTTTTTGCTAATTACCAGGGGACTAGTACCTTTGGAATAGAAACACTCTCGATATTTTAAGTAGTTGGGATCTAAATGTATAATTGATGATGACCACCTAAAAGAACAGGTGTAACTTAAAAAATTGGTGACTTTTGGTGCTTTTAGGTGAGACTGAAAGGTAGAGCCGAATTGGGACAAATGGATCACGTGAGAATATTTGACAACTGCTGTTTAAGTGAACACCTTCAACTATTGAGAGAGTTTCTATTACAGATGGATACATAATTGTGAGCTTAAATATTGTAATAAGAATAAATTGACTGATGAGAAACCCACATATCAAAGTTGCTGGACTTTCTTTCAATTGGGTTGCACTGGATTGCTCTCAAGTGGATTAGATCCCATATAAATATTTGGCAGTTGAGAACAAAAGACAGATTTTTCAATGCATATAAAATGCATAAGCTTCATCAGTGAATCAGCCTTCATCAGTGAACTCAACTAGGACACTTTCTATGTCTTCTAGTCATTGGGCCAATAGACAAAAATCTGTCACTTTAGAAGGAAAAAAGAAATCAGTGCGCAACTTCGAAAGAAAAGCTTTAACAACTTTCTTATAGCTATTCAAACTTATCTCTAGCTAACCAATCAAGATGATTTAAATTTGATTGTGTAAACTTTTCAATTTATAGATCCTTTCAGTAAAAGGTAATATGAAATCCAATCATCGAAGTGGAATGGAGTTGAACGGGGAATTGGAATTGTGAGCATTAAAACAAGGCACACATATCCTGGTTTGATGTATTGTTTTGGATGGCTAGAGCAGGGTTATTGAAGTTGCATGATTTGAATGAACCATGCATTTTGTCATTTTCGTTAATGAGAAAGCAAGATTCCAATTAAAACATCCTAATGACAAATAATCTCGTGAGTGAAAAATTCTCCTTTACCATGTATGAAGCAGTGTTGATTATAAATGTTTGCTTGGTTGAGTTTGTTGGAGCCTATTGGGTGACACCTCTACATGGACATTATTGTGTAAAGTTAAGGCTGCCATCACTCCTTACTTTTATGATTATCGTCCGGGACAAGTTTTTCCAAAATAAGTGAAAGTAGAAATCTTTAGCATCACTTTATGTGGCTAATATTTTGAGTTGAATACATGTGCATTCTGCACATCCATATTTATTTCATATTTGAAAAATGGAGCAGTTCGTATGGGTGAAAACTTGATTGGTATCAAAGTTTTGGAACCATATTACAAGTCTTTTGACCCCTTAAGAGCCAGCTCGGGGCTCTCTCAACTAGTCACCAGAAAGTTGTCTATGGTTATGACATATGTAAGTTGTATATGATTAGCGGGAGCCATGTATATAATCAGTGAGAGTCATTAAGTCATAGCCAGCAAGAACAGGTTCGATCAATCGTGCTAATTATATAATTTGATGTAGTTAAAAGGTTATGCCCATTCCGAAAATTGCTTACGAAAAAACAGTGTCGAGAAATATTGCATTTGAGAAACCAATAATATTGAAGAGTGGTTAATTTTTCTGAGAGTTCACATGCAATTGAATGATAAATGCATCATTTCGTATTTTTCACAAGTAGTACATATTAATATATTTGTTTCCTTAATTATCCTAAGTTGCTTTCCTATAGTTTCTTTTGAAAATGTTTTTATCTTTTTGCTAATTACCAGGGGACCAATACATTTGTAATAGAAACACTCTCAATATTTTAAGTAGTTGGGATCTAAATGTATAATTGATGATAACCACTCAAAAGAACAGGTGTAACTTAAAAAATGGGTGACTTTTGGTGCATTCAGGTGAGATTGAAAGGTAGAGCCGAATTGAGACAAATGGATCACGTGAGAATATTTGACAACTGTTGTCTAAGTGAACAACTTCAACTATTGAGAGAGTTTCTATTGCAGATGGATACATAATTGTGAGCTTAAATATTGTAATAAGAATAAATTGACTGATGAGAAGGGCACATATCGAAGTTGCTGGACTTTCTTTCAATTGGGTTCCATTGGATTGCTCTTAAGTGGATTAGATCCCATATAAATATTTGGCAGTTGAGAACAAAAGACAGATTTTTCAATGCATATAAAATGCATAAGCTTCATCAGTGAATCAGCCTTCATCAGTGAACTCAATGAGGACACTTTCTATGTCTTCTAGTCATTGGGCCAATAGACAAAAATTGTCACTTTAGAAGGAAAAAAGAAAATCAGTGCGCAACTTCGAAAGAAAAGCTTTAACAACTTTCTTATAGCTATTCAAACTATCTCTAGCTAACCAATCAAGATGATTTAAATTTGATTGTGTAAACTTTTCAATTTATAGATCCTTTCAGTAAAAGGTAATATGAAATCCAATCATCGAAGTGGAATGGAGTTGAACGGGGAATTGGAATTGTGAGCATAAAACAAGCACAACATATCTTGTTTGATGTATTGTTTTGGATGGCTAGAGCAGGGTTATTGAAGTTGATGATTTGAATGAACCATGCATTTTGTCATTTTCGTTAATGAGAAAGCAAAATTCCAATTAAAACATCCCAATCACAAATAATCTCGTGAGTGAAAAATTCTCCTTTACCATGTATGAAACAGTGCTGATTATAAATGTTTGCTTTGGTTGAGTTTGTTGGAGCCTATTGGATGAGACCTCTACATGGACATTATTGCGTAGAGCTAAGGCTGCCATCACTCTTTACTTTTATGATTATTGTCCGAGACAAGTTTTCCCAAAATAAGTGAAAGTAGAAATCTATAGCATCACTTCATGTGGCTAATATTTTGAGTCGAATACATGTGCATTCTGCACATCTATATTTATTTCATATTTGAAAAAAGGAGCAGTTGGTATGGGTGAAAACTTGATTGGTATCAAAGTTTTGGAACCATATTGCAAGTCTTTTGACCCCTTAAGAGCCAGCTCAGGGCTCTCTCAACTAGTCACCAGAAAGTTGTCTATGGTTATGACATATCTAAGTTGTATATGATTTGCGAGAGCTATGTATATAATCAGTGAGAGTCATCGAGTCACAGCCAGCAACAACAGGTTCGGATCAATGATGCTAATTATATAATTTGATGTAGTTAAAAGGTTATGCCCATTCCAAAAATTGCTTGTGAAAAATAGTGTCGAGAAATATTGCATTTTAGAAACCAATAATATTGAAGAGTGGTTAATTTTTCTCAGAGTTCACATGCAATTGAATGATAAATGCATCTTTTCGTGTATTTCACAAGTAGTACATATAAATATATTTGTTTCCTTAATTATCCCAAGTTGCTTTCCTATAGTCTCTTTTGAAAATGTTTTTATCTTTTTGCTAATTACTAGGGGACTAGTACCTTTGTAATAGAAACACTCTCGATATTTTAAGTAGTTGGGATCTAAATGCATAATTGATGATGACCACCTAAAAGAACAAGTGTAACTTAAAAAATGGGTGACTTTTGGTGCTTTTAGGTGAGACTGAAAGGTAGAGCCGAATTGGGATAAATGGATCACGTGAGAATATTTGACAACTGCTGTCTAAGTGAACACCTTCAACTGTTGAGAGAGTTTCTATTACAGATGGATACATAATTGTGAGCTTAAATATTGTAATATGAATAAATTGCCTGATGAGAAACCCACATATCAAAGTTGCTGGACTTTCTATCAATTGGGTTGCACTGGATTGCTCTCAAGTGGATTGGATCCCATATAAATATTTGGCAGTTGAGAACAAAAGACAGATTTTTCAATGCACATAAAATGCATAAGCTTTATCAGTGAATCAGCCTTCATCAGTGAACTCAACGAGGACACTTTCTATGTCTTCTAGTCATTGGGCCAATAGACAAAAGCTGTCACTATAGAAGGAAAGAAGAAAATCAGTGCGCAACTTCGAAAGAAAAGCTTTAAAAACTTCTTATAGCTATTCAAATTGTCTCTAGCTAACCAATCAAGATGATTTAAATTTGTTCGTTTAAACTTTTGAATTTGTAGATCCTTTGAGTAAAAGGTAATATGAAATCCAATCATCGAAGTGGAATGGAGTTGAACGGGGAATTGGAATTGTGAGCATAAAACAAGTGCAACATACCTGGTTTGATGTATTGTTTTGGATGGCTAGAGGAGGGTTATTGAAGTTCATGATTTGAATGAACCATACATTTTGTCATTTTCGTTAATGAGAAAGCAAGATTCCAATTAAAACATCCCAATGACAAATAATCTCGTGAGTGAAAAATTCTCCTTTACCATGTATGAAGCAGTGTTGATTATAAATGTTTGCTTGGTTGAGTTTGTTGGAGCCTATTGGGTGACACTTCTACATGGACATTATTACGTAGAGTTAAGGCTGCCATCACTCTTTACTTTTATGATTATTGTCCCGGACAAGTTTTCCCAAAATAAGTGAAAGTAGAAATCTATAGCATCACTTTATGTGGCTAATATTTTGAGTCGAATACATGTGCACTCTGCACATCCATATTTATTTCATATTTGAAAAATGGAGCAGTTCGTATGGGTGAAAACTTGATTGGTATCAAAGTTTTGGAACCATATTGCAAGTCTTTTGACCCCTTAAGAGCCAGCTCGGGGCTCTCTCAATTAGTCACCAGAAAGTTGTCTATGGTTATGACATATCTAAGTTGTATATGATTTGCGAGAGCCATGTATATAATCAGTGAGAGTCATCGAGTCATAGCCAGCAAGAACAGGTTCCGATCAATGGTGTTAATTATATAATTTGATGTAGTTAAAAGGTTATGCCCATTCCAAAAATTGCTTGTGAAAAATAGTGTCGAGAAATATTGCATTTTAGAAACCAATAATATTGAAGAGTGGTTAATTTTTCTCAGAGTTCACATGCAATTGAATGATAAATGCATCTTTTCGTGTATTTCACAAGTAGTACATATAAATATATTTGTTTCCTTAATTATCCCAAGTTGCTTTCCTATAGTCTCTTTTGAAAATGTTTTTATCTTTTTGCTAATTACCAGGGGACTAGTACCTTTGTAATAGAAACACTCTCGATATTTTAAGTAGTTGGGATCTAAATGCATAATTGATGATGACCACCTAAAAGAACAAGTGTAACTTAAAAAATGGGTGACTTTTGGTGCTTTTAGGTGAGACTGAAAGGTAGAGCCGAATTGGGATAAATGGATCACGTGAGAATATTTGACAACTGCTGTCTAAGTGAACACCTTCAACTGTTGAGAGAGTTTCTATTACAGATGGATACATAATTGTGAGCTTAAATATTGTAATATGAATAAATTGCCTGATGAGAAACCCACATATCAAAGTTGCTGGACTTTCTGTCAATTGGGTTGCACTGGATTGCTCTCAAGTGGATTGGATCCCATATAAATATTTGGCAGTTGAGAACAAAAGACAGATTTTTCAATGCACATAAAATGCATAAGCTTTATCAGTGAATCAGCCTTCATCAGTGAACTCAACGAGGACACTTTCTATGTCTTCTAGTCATTGGGCCAATAGACAAAAGCTGTCACTATAGAAGGAAAGAAGAAAATCAGTGCGCAACTTCGAAAGAAAAGCTTTAAAAACTTCTTATAGCTATTCAAATTGTCTCTAGCTAACCAATCAAGATGATTTAAATTTGTTCGTTTAAACTTTTGAATTTGTAGATCCTTTGAGTAAAAGGTAATATGAAATCCAATCATCGAAGTGGAATGGAGTTGAACGGGGAATTGGAATTGTGAGCATAAAACAAGTGCAACATACCTGGTTTGATGTATTGTTTTGGATGGCTAGAGGAGGGTTATTGAAGTTCATGATTTGAATGAACCATACATTTTGTCATTTTCGTTAATGAGAAAGCAAGATTCCAATTAAAACATCCCAATGACAAATAATCTCGTGAGTGAAAAATTCTCCTTTACCATGTATGAAGCAGTGTTGATTATAAATGTTTGCTTGGTTGAGTTTGTTGGAGCCTATTGGGTGACACTTCTACATGGACATTATTACGTAGAGTTAAGGCTGCCATCACTCTTTACTTTTATGATTATTGTCCCGGACAAGTTTTCCCAAAATAAGTGAAAGTAGAAATCTATAGCATCACTTTATGTGGCTAATATTTTGAGTCGAATACATGTGCACTCTGCACATCCATATTTATTTCATATTTGAAAAATGGAGCAGTTCGTATGGGTGAAAACTTGATTGGTATCAAAGTTTTGGAACCATATTGCAAGTCTTTTGACCCTTAAGAGCCAGCTCGGGGCTCTCTCAATTAGTCACCAGAAAGTTGTCTATGGTTATGACATATCTAAGTTGTATATGATTTGCGAGAGCCATGTATATAATCAGTGAGAGTCATCGAGTCATAGCCAGCAAGAACAGGTTCCGATCAATGGTGTTAATTATATAATTTGATGTAGTTAAAAGGTTATGCCCATTCCAAAAATTGCTTGTGAAAAATAGTGTCGAGAAATATTGCATTTTAGAAACCAATAATATTGAAGAGTGGTTAATGTTTCTCAGAGTTCACATGCAATTGAATGATAAATGCATCTTTTCGTGTATTTCACAAGTAGTACATATAAATATATTTGTTTCCTTAATTATCCCAAGTTGCTTTCCTATAGTCTCTTTTGAAAATGTTTTTATCTTTTTGCTAATTACCAGGGGACTAGTACCTTTGTAATAGAAACACTCTCGATATTTTAAGTAGTTGGGATCTAAATGCATAATTGATGATGACCACCTAAAAGAACAAGTGTAACTTAAAAAATGGGTGACTTTTGGTGCTTTTAGGTGAGACTGAAAGGTAGAGCCGAATTGGGATAAATGGATCACGTGAGAATATTTGACAACTGCTGTCTAAGTGAACACCTTCAACTGTTGAGAGAGTTTCTATTACAGATGGATACATAATTGTGAGCTTAAATATTGTAATATGAATAAATTGCCTGATGAGAAACCCACATATCAAAGTTGCTGGACTTTCTGTCAATTGGGTTGCACTGGATTGCTCTCAAGTGGATTGGATCCCATATAAATATTTGGCAGTTGAGAACAAAAGACAGATTTTTCAATGCACATAAAATGCATAAGCTTTATCAGTGAATCAGCCTTCATCAGTGAACTCAACGAGGACACTTTCTATGTCTTCTAGTCATTGGGCCAATAGACAAAAGCTGTCACTATAGAAGGAAAGAAGAAAATCAGTGCGCAACTTCGAAAGAAAAGCTTTAAAAACTTCTTATAGCTATTCAAATTCGTCTCTAGCTAACCAATCAAGATGATTTAAATTTGTTCGTTTAAACTTTTGAATTTGTAGATCCTTTGAGTAAAAGGTAATATGAAATCCAATCATCGAAGTGGAATGGAGTTGAACGGGGAATTGGAATTGTGAACATAAAACAAGTGCAACATACCTGGTTTGATGTATTGTTTTGGATGGCTAGAGGAGGGTTATTGAAGTTCATGATTTGAATGAACCATACATTTTGTCATTTTCGTTAATGAGAAAGCAAGATTCCAATTAAAACATCCCAATGACAAATAATCTCGTGAGTGAAAAATTCTCCTTTACCATGTATGAAGCAGTGTTGATTATAAATGTTTGCTTGGTTGAGTTTGTTGGAGCCTATTGGGTGACACTTCTACATGGACATTATTACGTAGAGTTAAGGCTGCCATCACTCTTTACTTTTATGATTATTGTCCCGGACAAGTTTTCCCAAAATAAGTGAAAGTAGAAATCTATAGCATCACTTTATGTGGCTAATATTTTGAGTCGAATACATGTGCACTCTGCACATCCATATTTATTTCATATTTGAAAAATGGAGCAGTTCGTATGGGTGAAAACTTGATTGGTATCAAAGTTTTGGAACCATATTGCAAGTCTTTTGACCCCTTAAGAGCCAGCTCGGGGCTCTCTCAATTAGTCACCAGAAAGTTGTCTATGGTTATGACATATCTAAGTTGTATATGATTTGCGAGAGCCATGTATATAATCAGTGAGAGTCATCGAGTCATAGCCAGCAAGAACAGGTTCCGATCAATGGTGTTAATTATATAATTTGATGTAGTTAAAAGGTTATGCCCATTCCAAAAATTGCTTGTGAAAAATAGTGTCGAGAAATATTGCATTTTAGAAACCAATAATATTGAAGAGTGGTTAATTTTTCTCAGAGTTCACATGCAATTGAATGATAAATGCATATTTTCGTGTATTTCACAAGTAGTACAATAAATATATTTGTTTCCTTAATTATCCTAAGTTGCTTTTCCTATAGTCTCTTTTGAAAATGTTTTTATCCTTTTGCTAATTACCAGGGGACTAGTACATTTGTAATAGAAACACTCTCGATGTTTTAAGTAGTTGGGATCTAAATGTATAATTGATGATGACCACCTAAAAGAACAGGTGTAACTTAAAAAATGGGTGACTTTTGGTGCTTTTAGGTGAGACTGAAAGGTAGAGCCGAATTGGGACAAATGGATCACGTGAGAATATTTGACAACTGCCGTCTAAGTGAACACCTTCAACTATTGAGAGAGTTTCTATTACAAATGGATACATAATTGTGAGCTTAAATATTGTAATAAGAATAAATTAACTGATGAGAAACCCACATATCAAAGTTGCTGGACTTTCTTTCAATTGGGTTGCACTGGATTGCTCTCAAGTGGATTGGATCCAATATAAATATTTGGCAGTTGAGAACTAAAGACAGATTTTTCAATGCATATAAAATGCATAAGCTTCATCAGTGAATCAGCCTTCATCAGTGAACTCAACGAGGACACTTTCTATGTCATCTAGTCATTGGGCCAATAGACAAAAATTGTCACTTTAGAAGGAAGAAAGAAAATCAATGCGCAACTTCGAAAGAAAAGCTTTAACAACTTTCTTATAGCTATTCAAACTATCTCTAGCTAACCAATCAAGATGATTTAAATTTATTTGTTTAAACTTTTCAATTTATAGATCCTTTGAGTAAAAGGTAATATGAAATCCAATCATCGAAGTGGAATGGAGTTGAACGGGGAATTGGAATTGTGAGCATAAAACAAGCGCAACATACCTAGTTTGATGTATTGTTTTGGATGGCTAGAGGAGGGTTATTGAAGTTCATGATTTGAATAAACCATGCATTTTGTCATTTTCGTTAATGAGAAAGTAAGATTCCAATTAAAACATCCCAATTACAAATAATCTCGTGAGTGAAAAATTCTCCTTTACCATATATCAAGCAATGTTGATTATAAATGTTTGCTTGGTTGAGTTTGTTGGAGCCTATTGGGTGACACCTCTACATGGACATTATTGTGTAGAGTTAAGGCTGCCATCACTCTTTACTTTTATGATTATTATCCGAGACAAGTTTTCCCAAAGTAAGTGAAAGTAGAAATCTATAGCATCACTTTATATGGCTAATATTTTGAGTCGAATACATGTGCATTCTGCACATCCATATTTATTTCATATTTGAAAAATTGAGCAGTTGGTATGGGTAAAAACTTGATTGGTATCAAAGTTTTGGAACCATATTGCAAGTCTTTTGACCCCTTAAGAGCCAACTCAGGGCTCTCTTAACTAGTCACCAGAAAGCTATCTATGGTTATGACATATCTAAGTTGTATATGATTAGCAAGAGCCATGTATATAATCAGTGAGAGCCATCGAGTCATAGCCAGCAAGAACAGGTTCCGTTCAATGGTGCTAATTATATAATTTGATGTAATTAAAAAATTATGCCCATTCCGAAAATTGCTTGTTAAAAAATAGTGTCGAGAAATATTGCATTTGAGAAACCATTAATATTGAAGAGTGGTTAATTTTTCTCAGAGTTCACATGCAATTGAATGATAAATGCATCTTTTCGTATATTTCACAAGTAGTACATATAAATATATTTGTTTCCTTAATTATCCTAAGTTGCTTTCCTGTAGTCTCTTTTGAAAATGTTTTTATCTTTTTGCTAATTACCAAGGGACTAGTACATTTGTAATAGAAACACTCTCGATATTTTAAGTAGTTGGGATCTAAATGTATAATTGGTGATGACCACCTCAAAGAATAGGTGTAACTTAAAAAATGGGTGACTTTTGGTGCTTTTAGATGAGACTGAAAGGTAGAGCCGAATTGGGACAAATGGATCACTTGAGAATATTTGACAACTGCTGTCTAAGTGAACACCTTCAACTATTGAGAGAGTTTCTATTACAGATGGATACATAATTGTGAGCTTAAATATTGTAATAAGAATAAATTGACTAATGAGAAACCCACATATCAAAGTTGCTGGACTTTCTTTCAATTGGGTTGCACTGGATTGCTCTCAAGTGGATTGGATCCCATATAAATATTTGGCAGTTGAGAACAAAAGACAGATTTTTCAATGCATATAAAATGCATAAGCTTCATCAGTGAATCAACCTTCTTCAGTGAACTCAACGAGGACATTTTCTATGTCTTCTAGTCATTGGGCCAATAAACAAAAGCTGTCACTTTAGAAGGAAAAAAGAAAATCAGTGCGCAACTTCGAAAGAAAAGCTTTAACAACTTTCTTATAGCTATTCAAACTGTCTCTAGCTAACCAATCAAGATGATTTAAATTTGTTTGTTTAAATGTTTCAATTTATAGATCTTTTGAGTAAAAGGTAATATGAAATCCAATCATCGAAGTGGAATGGAGTTGAATGGGGAATTGGAATTGTGAGCATAAAACAAGCGCAAGATACCTTGTTTAATGTATATTTATTAAATATTTTAACAAAGTAGATTGATATGAAAGCTCCTGGACTAAAGTGTTTGCGCTTTTCACTTCAAAAAATAAAAATAAAAAAATACTTGGGCTTTCTTTCAATTGAGTTGTGCTGGATAGCTATCAACTGATTTGTGCTCCATTGGATTACATCGAATTATAAATGCGGGTCCTCTTTTTATAAAAGTGATTTCAAAGTTAAAAATGTTTAACATATCTAATTTGGGATTTGCAGATAACTATATGCCCATTTTGTCCGGGGCCCTCGTTTCCAAACATGGAAACTAAAGTGGAAAACACAAAATGCTAATTAACATTTTAATTTCATACCTCCTTAGAATGTACCAATGGGTAAAGTGGAGAAGAAAATTAATGCCCCAAAAAAGCAGTGCTTGTACCACACATAATAATAAAAAAAAATAATAATCTATTTGATGGATGCATACTTGCTGCACAACAGCCTCATGAAAACCCTCTTTGAACAATTAAGACTGTATTTGCAGAAGTAAATGTTTGATGTTTAAAAGCCCACTAAATTGAATAGCTATTAGGCCGGAATTTTAATGGATCCAGAAGATTAATGGAAACTACATTTTAAGTGGGCTAAAATTAAATTTGGTGGGCCCATGTTTTATGTTTTTAGGCTGATCAAGCAAGCCCTGTTAAGTGGGCTGATATGAACCAAACATAACGCTATTCAATTGAAAGAGGCAGACAGTGGAAAACAACAAAAACAAATAAGTAAATGTGAGAGAGACTAAATAAAGCAAAAGCAAGCAGATCCAAATTGAGTGACAAGCTAGTGGGCCATTATTAAAACGAAAAGGAGAGACAAGTGTTGGACATGGATCATATGTCGTACCATGAGAAGGCATGAAGCAATTTTAAGAAAAAGTGAGAAAAATGGTAATGTTCATGATATAACATCTTTTTATGTTGAAAAAATTTATTTGGTCCTAAGCAGTTAAACTTTCAAAATTTAATATTGTATTTGGAGGTTATAATAAGGTATTTACATGTTTGTTGTTAGTTCAACTTGATAAAAAAATTATTGATTGTCAGAACTGAAAAAAGATAAAATTGAATATGCGAGTGACTTTCGTTTAATTCATATACGTAATTCGTGTATTACAAACAGAGTTCATAGGTATATTTATATATATATATATATATATAAACAAAAATCAGCAAAAAAATTTACATGTGACCTCTATTTGAAGTGATATATATTCACTTACAATGTCGGTCTTCTTTCTCCTTTTTCCTCACCTACTCTCTTCTTTCTTCTTCTTCATCTACTGTTCATCTTCCACACCTTTGCCGTTTGACCACCATCTCGCTTCTCCGATTATTGAGGTTTTTTTTTCTTTTTTATTGTCTTTGTTTTTGCTTTTGCTTGCTCTGTCTATTGCGGATTTGTTGGTTTTGTATTTTTTATTGGGAATTTTTTTTTTTTGTTTTTAGATTCAAGTGTGTAACTCTGTTAGTTGATTCCTGGTCCAAGACCAAGCAGTCTCTGGTGAGATCTAAATTTTTTATTTATTTTTATTGGTGCTCTGTTCTGTTTATAGATTTGTTGTAGAATATCAATTATGATAATAAACCAATTCAAAAAATATAAATAAGAAGCACAACACATTTTATTTATAATATTAAAGATTACACCATTGTCCCTCATTCCTTTCTCACTTACAAACCAGACAATAAAAATTAAACACTAGTTAAATAAAACTAAAGAGTAAAATTAAAAACAAGCACATGGGACCCGACAGTGGTGGCTGCGTGCTCTAGGGTGGCTGGTAGCATTTGGGGTTCTTTAGTGGGCAACGGCCATAGGGAGGTTTCCCACATCCTCCTCCTCATCCGCCTCATTGTTTGTCTGCTCGTCCTGCTCCAAAGAGGAGGAGCATGAGCAGGAAAGTTACCTTTAGAAAGAAACCCATGGGAATTTTCTTTAGCAAAGCCATTTATAGTTGTAAATGATAGTTGTAAATGAAGGTGCATAAGAGGGGTATATGTATAGGCAGTTGATAAGCTGTAAGTTTTGTTTTGACAACGGTAATTCAAGTTTTTTTAAGTTTCATTCAGTAATGTAATTTGTTTTGTATTTTATTAAATTATGGAAGTACATGCAAAATAGGAAATTATCCATTTTCCAATCAAAGTTGTTCTTTATTTAATTTTAGACAATAACGTTCAATGAACCTTCAGTTTTTTGTGTTTTATTTTTCTTTTATAATCTTGAATTTCTTGCATCTCTTTTACAAAGTTGGTTTATAGTTCTTGTTTGAGTTTTTAAATGATATTTTACCAAATGGTTATCTGAGAAGGTGTTTTTTGTTTAAATGCTTTACATTTAATGAAAGAACATTATTTTGGATGAATAGAGGGGTGTTATTGAAGTTCATGATTTGAATGAATCATGCATTTTATCATTTTCGTTTATGAGAATGCAAGATTCGAATTAAAACATCCCAATCACAATTAATCTCGTGAGTGAAAAATTTTCCTTTCCTATGTATGAAGCAGTATTGATCATAAATGTTTACTTGGTTGAGTTTGTTGGAGTCTATTGGGTGACACCTCTACATGGACATTATTGCATAGAGTTAAGGTTGTCATCACTCTTTATTTTTATGATTATTGTATGGGACAAGTTTTTCCAAAATAAATGAATGTAGAAATCTATAGTATCACCTTATATAGCTAATATTTTGAGTTGAATACATGTGTATTCTGAACATCCATTTTTATTTTATATTTGAAAAATGGAGCGATGATGAAATGGGTAAAAAACTTATTGGTATCAAAGTATTGGAACCAAAATTGCAGTCTTTTGACCCTTAAGAGGCATCTCGGGGCTCTATCAACTAGTTATCAAAAAGTTGTCTAAGGTTATGGTTATCACATATCTATGAACCCCTGAATATGATTAGTCAAAGCCATGTATTTAATTAGTGAGTCACCAAATCATAGATAGCAAGAACAGATTCCGACCAATAATGCTAATTATATAATTTGATCTAGTTAAAAAATTATACCTGTTCCATAAATTGCTTGTTAAAAAAGCTTGTGTCAAGAAATATTGCATTTGAAAAACCAATAATATTGAATAGTTTTTAATTTTTCTGAGAGTCCACATATCTTTTCAAATATTTCATAAGTAGTATATATAAATATTTGTTTCGTTAACTATCCTAAGTTGCTTTCCTATAGTCTCTTTTGAAAATGTTTTAATCTTTTTGCTAATTGTCTTTGGCCAGTACAATTGTAATAGAAACTCCCCCAATATTTTAAGTAGTTGGCATCTTAATTTATGATTGATGACCACCTAAAAGAATAGTAGGTGTAAAAAAAAATGGGAAACTTTTGGTGCTTTTAGGTGAGACTGAAATTTCAGTAAGAGTCGAATAATTGGGATGGATGGATATACATAAATTGTAGGTCATGTGAAAAATATTTGACAACTGCTGGCAAGTATTTCAATATTTTTTTGGTTTTTTTTCTTTTGATTCAATAATGTTACTTGTTTTATGTGTTGGTAAATTGTTGAAGTACATGCAAAATAGGAAATTATTCATTTTATAATAAAAGATTTTTTTGTTTAACTTTGGACAATAATTATGGTAGCTAACGTGCATATATCAAATTCAGATATGGAGGCCTGTGATCAAGCATCATGACCATAGAAGATAAGCACGACTGTAAGCGCGATTTGTTTGTCTTTAAGAGTATTATGATATTAAAGAGGACCATATTGCCGAAGTTTAAATAAAAACTGAGTTTAGTAGAATTAATGGAATGAAGAGATTATAGAGGAAAGGTTCATTAAAAATAATGGAAGGAAAGTTGTAATTAATGGAAAGTGAGATGTCACATTTATTGAAAATAAAAAAAAAAAAATTGTATTTAATTGTGAAGGAAATATCACATTACTAAAAAATAAATAAAGTATAATAAATAAATAAAGTATAATAAGGAAAATTGTAATTAATGGAAAAGGGATATAACATTTAATATAAATAATTGATGTATAATGAGGAAAATTGTAATTAATGGAAAAAACATAGCATATTCATTATAAGTAATTGAGGTATTAAAAAGTATTATAAATAATTGAAGTATAACTGAAGTATAATGAGGAAAAGTTGTAAGTGAAGGAAATATCACATTACTAAAAGGTAAATAAAGTATAATAAGAAAAATTATAATTAATGGAAAGGGGATTTCACATTCAGTATAAATAATTGAAGTATAATAAGGAAAATTGTAATTAATAAAAAAAAAATTATCATATTCATTATAAGTAACTGAAGTATAATGAAGGAAATTTTATTTAATGGAAAAAAAGTTATTGCATTTATTAAAAATAATTGAAACTTTTCCTTGAATTTTGATCAGAACTAATTGAAGGGTTTGTATCCTCTCCGTCAGGTGAGTGAGGGTGAGCTAAAGATTTTAAAGACATTTTAATCACGACTAGTTTTGGGAGTGTGGTAGATGATTTCATGTTTTGTGGCTTCATTTTTCAATTTATAAGTCCTTTGAGTGTAAAAGGATGAGAGAATTACTCAAAATCCTTTTGATATATGTTTTATTATGAATGGAGATTATTTTTGCTTTTTATAATGAAGTTTGATCATAGATGATCCTTTGAGTTAATTGCAGTAATGGTAGGGATGATGTTTGACCTGCACTTCAGAAGCACAACGTCCTCCTTGGGATGACCCTTTTTGTACTTCCATGAACTCAACAAAGACACTTTCTATGTCTTCTATTCATTGGGTATAAAGTGTCCTAAACAATGGATTAAGGTGTTTACCAAGTGTTTGATGAAATGTCTTAAAGATTTGACATGTAAAATTTAAAAGAAATGAACTTGGTGTAAGTTAGAGTTTCAAAGGCCATAGTTGGCAATGTGTGAATATAATGAGATATTGGAGATATTAAGCATGATTCCATGTTGAATTCATGCTAGAGAAACCTATGGGAAACTATTAAAAATGTTAGAAGTTAAGTTGGATAACTTTCCAAAGTTTTCACCCGATAAAGAGCATTTTCGATTTTCATGAAATGCCACTTTTTATATGCATTCTAATAACTTAGATGAGTGTTATTAAACGTATTTGAGTCAGTGGTGAAGAGAATTAAGTTTAGAAACCAAAAAGGGTAAAAATTACATTGAAAAAGTGGTGAAAAAGTAAGGTTTTTCCTAGATTTGACCACCCTATAGATGGAATTTGTTAGAACCATTTTACGGGTGACCTAAGTGAGAGTTAGGGAGATGAATGGAGTGAAAACGAAGTGAAAAGCAACCCTACATTGGATCGTGAATAGTGTTCGACCAAAGGGGGTGCTAAAAATGTGACTTTTCGTTCCGGGCTCCAAAAAACTATTTTAGACATGTGGGGATGTCCCTAGGGGTATATAAATAAGGTACATTGAAAGAAATCGGAATTTTGGAGCTCTGATTAAGTATAAATCAAGTAGAGAAGTTTTTTAGTAAAAAGTGCCCTTTTATAGGTTACTTGAGTTAGAAGCTATTTAATGAGTTTTGTAAAGTTCCATTTAGCATATTCTAAGTGAGGATGTGATGTGTAGGTGAGGAAGAAGTGAGCAGAGCACGGCAAGGCCCTTAAATTTCTCATACGAAGCTTGTAGATCAAGTGAGTGTCTTTATAAAAATATTTTTATTATGATTGATTTTGAATGCATGCCTAAATGTACCATGTTGTTATTGATCTCCACTGAATTCTAAATTAAAATTGTTGCGTGGATTATGAAAATGATTTACATGAATTGTGATTTAATGAGAAAGGAAATTTATAATTGAAATGAAGTGGAAAACCTATGGTACACCTAATTGTATGTTATATATCTCCGGTTTGGATTGAATACCTTAGATGTGCATTGGCTGTGTCGAAAGAGTCTGTCACTAACTCTAACAATAGGTGGGACATTGTCTGTTAAGTCTTGTGCGTCACCCAATGCACGTACGAGGTATATTATTAGCTAGCTTCCACCCGAGCGATGTAGAATTCCGCTCCGTAGCGACGTGGAATTCTACTACATAAAAACTGGATAGATGGTCTGAACGATGTGGAATTCCAGGATGGTCTGAGCAACGTAGAATTCCGCTCTACTTCTAAGGTACCATGTGATGCAAGCTACTAATGGTTGGCCTATTTGTATTTATAAATTCTTTGAGGTAGTGTTTGGTGCATGGGATTTAAGATGAGATTGGGATTCAAAAATCCCAACCTATTTGAATCCCATGTTTGGTGAACAATTAAAATGAATGGGATTGAGATTTTTGGGATCCCAACCTCCCATCCAATCCCATTCTTTTAGCATTTTTCAATCTCACCCCCACCCATGTCATTGGGTGGGATGGTATTGGATTTAATAATTTTTTTTTCTCTCCATTTATCTCTCTCTCTCACATTTCTTCTCACAGTTCTCCCTCTCACGCCCATGGAAGCTCTCTTCTTCTTCTTCTTCTTCTTCTTCACGCATCTGGTTCTAGGTTCACCAAACGCCAGAACCAGATGCTGGTTTTGGGTTCGCCATCTGGTTCTGGCGTTCGGCGAACCCAGAACCAGTGATCGGTTCTGGGTTCGCAGACCCAAAACCAGACTTTCAGTCTTTTTTTTTTTTTTTTTTTTTTTTGGTGTTATGATGATTTAATGTTATTGAAAATGATTTTGTTATAAGAGATGATGATGTTGATGAATTAGATTGATAATATTGATGAAGTGGGTTAATGAAGTTGAATTGTGGGAGATGTTTTTTGTTTTTAGATTTTAGATTTTTTATAAAATTAATTTTATATAATAAAAAAATTAAATTATTTTATTTCAATCCAATCTCAATCTACACCAAACATGATATGGTATAATTTTTAATCCAATCCTAATCTTTACCAAACATGAGATGGTGATTTTTCATTCCAATCCAATCCATTTCAATCCAATCTAATCAATTTCATTCAATTCCAATCACGCGTGCCAAACAAAGCTTGAAAGTTATTATTGCCACCATTATTAAAATGTTTTGATAGAAATGGAAACCATGCAACCTATGGATTTAAATTTTATTTATTGGGCATAAATTTTATTAAATTTCAATTGATATCTATTGTTCTTAAATGGTAATGAATTTCAGAAATACTAATTGTTTAATCATGGTATTTGATTATGCATAAATGTTTTAAAAATATTTTTAAGAGGTTATTTGATAAGTTAGATTTAAATGGGAATTATATGACACTCACTGAGCTATCAAGCTCACCATATTTTATATTTTTGTAAATATAACCTCCCCAGGTACAGGTATAAATACAGACACTGTAATAGTAAGAACTTCGGATCATGATTAAAGGAGTCGAGCTGACTGTGCTGTTGTTTTTGAAATGTGGACTATTTGAATATGATTTTGAGATTTGTATACATAAACTTTTGAAAGTGCTTGAAAGGATTTTAAAATTTGGTTTTGTTGTTTTGTTGAAATGGATTGAAATTAATCATGTATGACTTATAAATTCAATTAATATACCTTTCTAAACCATATGCATGTTTGTGGTTGCTTGTGGATAGATAAAGTTGAGAGCCTGAGGCTTAGGAGTTGAGAAAATGTTTGGTTTTTGAAGTGTTTATAGCTTTATAAACTCTGCAGAGTGGCACAGTCAGAAAAACAACCGTTATGCTGCCCGAATTTTTATAAAATTATTTTGAAATCGAGCGAAATAAAAAGAAAAAAAAATTTCCTACACGTTTTTGTATAAAAGAAAGTCTTGAAAAGATAAACGGCTTAACTTCATGGGGACCTTCCAGTCGAATCAAATATCCTCTGGAAAACCACCGTGAGGTTGTCGACAGGCTGCCTAGGGAAAGGGGTCTATCATTGGTTACCCAAGATTTCGTGGTGGTTTATCAAATTGTGGCTGTTGACATATTATTGCTTTGGTGTATCTTATTGTTAAGATTTTTAAATGCCATTAAAAATGCTTGCTTGCCTGATTATGCATATTCCTTTCAGTTTTTAAGCAGCCTGAATGTGCATATAAAATTTCAATTTCATGTAATGTTCAGGTTTTATATTGAAGAAAAGTGCTAAAACCAATTGATGGAGCAACCGATGGTTTGTTTTGAATGAGAAGACTGGAAAGGTTTGTCACTTAAACATAATTGTTATTTTTGGCAGTCTATTTTGTTTTACATTCCGCTACTCGATCCCGTATGATATCGATCTTTCCACCCAAGAATTATGGGTTAGCGTATATGTATGTTACAAATACAGTAATTCTTATGATTTGTGATTTCAAGTACCCTTCATTTTACAACTTGGTTATACCAAAAAGCAAGAGGAACGACAGTTCTGTGGTGTCATCACTTTGGAGGTATGGGGAACCATAATTTTGTTTTACTTTGGCTATCAAGATCGTTTGATATATCCAGGGTTGCAATTTCTTGCTGCATCTAAATCTACTTGCAAACTGGCATTTCATATTTCATTATGCCATCTAGACCTGTAGAGCGAATGTTAGAATCTTTAGAAAATGCAATTGAACTAGGTACTGCTTGGTGCACAACTTCTACAGGAGTGCAATATTGAAGAGGTTTCAGGAGAGGAGGAGCCTCCTGCAAAAAGCTCGAAAGATAAAAATGCTAATGGACCAGATTCTGCGAAAGCACCCAGTCTTGTCTTTAAGATAACTAGCAAGGTTCCATATAAAACTGTTCTGACAGGTACTTTTTCTATCAGACAATACCTGCTCATATGGCTGTGAATTTTCTTGTCTACATATTTGTTTCAGTTTTGCTAATACTCAGTTCGAACTCCATTTGTCATGCAGCCAAGGTTGAATGGATAAACAACATAAGCAAAGTTATTCAAGCCAGAGGAGGACAAATTAAGGTGGCGTCTGAAGGTCAGATCCTTTAGCAGAGTCTGTCTGATGGTTCTCTGGTGAGGCTACTGTCAATCTATCTCAGCAGAAAATTGATGTTTTCTTCACCTTGACAATTAAAAATGTTGTACGATGTCTTCGATTACAATTTTGTTACTTATAATTTTGGTGGGCTTTTTGACGGACACTATGACTCGAAGACCTATGGACCAATGAAGCAGTTCTAATTTGCCTACCCAACTCATCAAGCAGTGTGTGTTTTTGAACTGTATGATCGGTTTAGTAATTAATATATGTAATTTGGACAATTCTCATGGAAATGATACTTTAGTTATCATTATATTATTTATGGATCATATATACTTACACGTATTTCTAGTGTGTATTTTATTCACTAGAAATTTGCCATCAGTCATGTTAATGTATAACTAAACTACGCGTTAGGAGACCAGTGTTATGAATGTTTTGATAAATTTTTATATAATTCAGTCATAGTTTGTTTGGAGTATATTTTATTATTTATTATTATGATATGTTGCTTGTCTCTAAAATTAATGGATATCCGGATGATTGATTATAATTAGATTTATTCTAAGATAAATTATATGAATATAAACATTCACATAAATATATGAATTTGGTCTATAATTAATGGCTCTATTACTGCCCCCGTTCCAAATGAAGCCTCATTTATGCTGTCATTTGGCTTCTCAGATAATGAGTACTTGATCCTACGGATATCCTAAGCACATCCTACAAACACCCGATCTTATGTCCATCACGGTCTGTCTAACGGCTCGACAACCTTCTATTAGCCAATGGTCACCTTCATGCTCAAAGATATTCCCTAACAGACACATTCCTTCAACGGAACTCTGTCCCTGGTGTCGGACCATCATTCATTGATCTCCTTCAGTGCATCTAGTGCCTTTATCAGCGTATTCTCCGCTGGACTACTTTCTAACCGTAGATTGACTGTTCACTGCTATTTTTATTGTTACTTTTACTGTTATTTTCTTGCTTTTCATTTATTTTTAAACAATTTATTGACTTGAGTGTCGGAATGTCTTTAGTCGGCATCCCACCAGTGTTAAAATTACTCATGTTCTCTTTGTTTGATTTGTGCATAATACAGGTTATTGGGTTACCAACAAGGCTTGCTCAAGGTTGACATATTGTAGTTTTGACCCCACTACAGTGTCTCAAGGATCACCGTCTAATTACATAGTTTCCAGCCACTCAACGAGACTCGAGAGCAGTAGCTTTGCGAGGGCGATTTCTTGTGTTTATGGCTACAATCTATCCTATTCCCTCTTATTTAATTGTTGTTTTTGATATCATGTTGATGTGTAATTAAACTATGCATTAGGAGACCAATGTTATGAATGTTTTAATATTTTTTTCAGTTACTGTTTATTTGGAGTATATTTTATTATTTATCATTATGATATGTTGCTTGTCTCTAACACTGATAATGGATATCTAGATGATTGATTATGATTAGATTTATTTTGAAATAATTGATTAAGCCATGAATAAACGGATTCGACTTGATTATGCGCGACCAGCAATAATTAGGTTGAATTGCACTTTCTTAATCGTGTGCAACCAGAGGCAATCAGGTTTGTGTTTATTTAATAGGTTTTCTAGTTTAACTACACTAGCTACGCTTAATGTGATTGTTCCTAGTTGGTCAGTGGGTTCCTAGAAATTTATCTAGATTTATTTTTAATTGCAATTATTATTTTTTTGTGTTTGTATTTTGTTAGTTTCAATAGTACAAATAGTTTATCTGGAAGTATCAAACCTCTCTATGGAACGATCTCTACTTCTCCATATATAACGGGAGTGTGGGTTTATAAATTTTATGATTTACAGTACTGAAAAGACCACATCAAAAAGTTTTAAACAATCTATCATTACTCATGTTATCAAACCAATTTGTAACAATAAGATGATGATACATCTCTCCCCATAATGAAGATGATCAAATGCATGAGATAAGGTTAACTACTCGAAGTTAGATGTTTTTTAGTGAGTTTTAATATTTTGTTATTATGCATTATTTTATTTTAAATTTTTAAATAAATAATTTATCAGTATAATGAATTAAAGGACGAGTTTGTTTTTGTATGATTATATTGTCTTAATCACAATAACAATTGAAGGATTGAATAAGATATTTATAGGTATTGAAAGAGACAAATTACTGGCACGAAAACTTAAACAAAATAGTTTCATTTGATTGATCGTGATATATTAAACAAAAAAATTACAAAAAGAGGATAAACCCTACAAAAGTTGAAAAAAGAAAAAAGGGAAAAACCAAAAAATGGTGGGGAACCATTATGTACAATCCCCAAAAGCCGACAGCAAATAGTCCAATGAATTGACAATTAAAAAGCCTTTTTGCAAATCCAATCCAATGCAATGTAGAACTAGATCACCCTTTTTGCCCATTATACTTCATAAATGTGCCATTTTATAATCATAAAGACATAGTTGGCCCAAACCACCTACAAAAATGGAAATAGAAATTTCATCATTTGGTAACATCAAGAACATAGAAAGTGACTCTTATTCTTATCTTAGCCTTTGAAAAACAGACAGCAACAATAATCATATTTGTATAATGGAACGTGAATTTAGGTGTAAATATTAGACAATTTATCAAAATAAAAGACAAATCATATCAGAGTTACCCGATTAATTGTATTGTGCTATCCCAGAGTTTAGATAAAAGATTCAATTCGCAAGATATACTATGTCATGTCGTATGATATAAACAACTAATCACAAATTATTCACATCACATGAGATAATTTCAATAACAATATATCTCTCAAAATTGAGCTTAATTTTAACCAACTTATACATGCACGACGCATTTTGGTATGAATCATTACAAGAAACCAATACTTGTATTAAGAGGTTGTTTGGTTTTTGCATTGCGGCTTAATGGTCCCAAACTACACCTATTAAGTTGTTGTTGTTGTTGGTTTTTTTTTTTTTTTTTTTTTTTTTTCAAGTGGTTAAATAACTGCTTAATGATATTTAAAATATTCTATTCCCAATCTACTCTATCCATAATAACTTATTTTTAAAATCATATTGATTTTATATTATACAGATTTCCTTTTACCTAGTACTTAAAAAAAAATTAAAAGAAAGTCTCTAAACACATTTCATCCTCATTTTTCTTAAAATTGAACTACGGTATTTTAATTTACAATTTAAATATTTATTATTTTTACTGCTTTATTATTCAATTCAAAGATAATTTCATTTTTATTAAATATAAAAATATTATTAATTTTGCTACATTTTTAAATTATATTTTAATAGTAAAAATTGTATAAATATCAAATAATTAATTTTCAAACAATTTTAATTTAAAATTTAAAAAAAAAAATGCTTACAATAGATTCAAATGTGAGGAAAAATATATATATATTATTTAGATTTCAAGTTTTAATCACTATTCAATCTTCAGCCACTTTTAATATTGTTCAGGTTTTAGCAGTGTTTAGATTTCAAACAACAAAAAACAAACGATTCCTACATATTGTAAAATGAAAGCAAGCACTAAATTTATATCAATTTTGCAACTTAATTGAATTCGCAACACGCCTCATATGCGACAGGTTAAGTTGTTAAGTAGAGCCCCAGTCATGAATTTCGCGATAGCACCTACAACAGTGACAACTCAAAACGTGGAACATTACCAAATTAAATATAAACAGCCTTAGCCACCAACCCACATTGGTTAGTGATTCCATCAATCATGTATTTAGTAATTACAAGCAATCGTGGAACTTGTAATGCAATCAATATCCTTGTGTCGATAATGCTCTCCTACTATAGCTAGTGTAGTTAAAGGGGATATTAGAAAAAACAGAAAAGTGTCCATTCAAAGCTCTTTTAGTTGTTTAAATACTTGCTTGTACAACGTGTTCCATCTCTTTTGTCAATTTCTAGTTCAATACTTTGTATCCTCCATCAAGATTCCGCGGATACCGTCTTAAATGTGAATCACAAAACTCAACAGTTTTCAACCATAACAGCAGCAGATTATAAACGTTTATGGCTTTTGAAATCAACAATATCAAGATTACAATTTGGTTAACAAAAAGATCAAGATTTGATTTCTAAAACATCACACAGAACAAATCAACGGAAACAGATTTACACACATTAAGGTTCATTTGGGTTTTACGTGTCGTTTTACAATCTATTCACGCATTGTAATCGGTTCAAATCCTTGCACTGAATTAAATGGGAAAATTAAGCTGGTTCCTTGACCTTTAGTACTGTCTAATTCGAGCTCAGACTATCGCATTAGTTGATTTTGTTACTGGCCTAAGAAGTGATTGCCTATCAAATGGATTATATCATTAATTTTGGCAATTTTGGGTAGCAGAAACCCAAAAATGATACTATTACAACCTTGTCTCACCCAAATTGAATGCCGGTAAAACATTGTTCGGCTTAGATTTCAGAACTAACTAAATTTTTAAAGGTACTTTTGAGTTTTGACAAGTTTAAAGACTCTAGACCTGTTCGCCTTACATAGTTGGGAGACACAAGTGGAGTATGAATCATAACATTTTTCACATTTATTAACACTAATACAAAATTCAATTACAACTCACAATAGTTACAAAATGATTAAGGGTTCACCCTACCCTAACAGTTAGTAAGAAATTAAACTTAACTCTTAAGAAGAAAAGGCTCCAAACACAAGAAATAATTACGAAGTAATTAGCTATATAAAATTAGAAATGAAAGTAATTAGCAAAGAGCATATTAACAGAAGAACACATGATTTTAGGTATAATGTAGAATACAAAGTAGCATACACAGAGAACAGTCAAACACAGGTAGTACAGCTCTCTCTCTCTCTCTCTCTCTATATATATATATATACATAGAGAGAGAGAGAGAGAGAGAATATATATATAGAGAGAGAGAATAATTCTACCATCAATGTCTCCTAACTTTAAAAAATTATGACAAATCAATAAAATTCATTCATTGCATTTGAATCAGATAGGAGAGAGAATTTATTTTAGGAGAAAATGCAATGAATGAATTTAATTAGTTCGTCCAAACTTTTTAAAGTCAGGAGGTACTAATGATAGAATCACTACATATATATATATATATATAAAATACAGTACTAAAAATATATTCCATCAGACAAGAAGATCCCACCAACCATGACAAGAAGTCCAGAGTATTAACATCGAAAGTAATCAGATTCAATTATCCAAAGAATTTACCAATCAAAACAGGCAATTGCCTATCATATAAATAATTACAACAGGAAAAACGAATAAAGAAGGCAGCAAACTCCAGGCATTAGAGACATAAATGGCCAACTGATATAGAAGATGCAAAAGTTTATTGTTTATCTCAATCACTAAAAGTAGGAAAAAAAACAAACAGATGAAGAACCTCAGACAACCATCAACCTAAAGGCTACTCAAGTAATTATGCAGATTGTTCTGATCCTCAACGTTACCAAGTAAACTTCACTACAAGCCAAATCCATACACAGTATTTCCTGTCAACTAAAAGAAAATGAACCTCGACTCCTATAATTGCACCACCAAACCTTCAATAACTAACTTTAACTAAGTCCCTGATATCATCCTCACCAGCCAGATTTAAATTGGTGGTATATGGTCTCTCACAACAGATGTAAAATTGTTTCCAACATTGCTAGTCCTGGTATCATCCTCACCAACCAGACTTAAATAACTAAAAAGGAGATCAGTCATCTCTTTCTGAACACATCCTCACATCTCAAAAACATTATTTTGTAATATGCTGTGTAGCTCCTGAAAACTATGGGCACATAACTTATGATATGTCTAAGAACCCAGCACCACAGCTAGTTTAGCGTCCTTCAAATGGAAGCAAGCCATAAATTCCAGAGATTACTCACTTTATTTTACCTTTCAGAACTAATGTACAGCCAGACATCTTATTAAATGCATTTAAGTCACCCTAGAGAAGATGCTGAATTTAAACTATGAGATAAAACAATAAACAAATGACAAACAGAACAATTCTAATGTAATTCGTCATATGCAAATACAGAACACCAAAACCTATACTCGCTAAATTAGCTACATCATCATACTAAGCAGAGAGATGATTTTCTTCCAAATGGGTATTATTTATAAGCAATAAGGGCAAAAATAATTACCTAGATTAGCGAAATCTCAAAGCTGATTTCCAGTCCCTCGCCCTCCAGGAGTGTTTGTCTGCTGCTGCTGTTGCTGATTTTGTATCTGGAGGAGGAGGTTTGCTGCAAATTGCAGTGTTGACTGGTATCGCTGATTCTTATCAACCTCATCCTCAGATGTGCCCTGACCAGCTCCAGAGAGCACAGACTGAAGCTGCTGTACCTGATTAGGGTGATCCAGATTCACTTTTTCAGCTGAAAAGGGCATGATGTTTGGTGGTTGGGAAAAATTAACAGGATTTGACATGGCAGCAGCATTTCCAGGTTGAGGAAAAGCTTGTGAAGCATATACAGCAGAGGCATCTGTTGCATGCACCATACCAACTCTTTGATTATTGGGGGGAACATCATACTGATACTGATGAGTGACCGAAGGGGAAGCAGCAATGTGTGCACTTTGAGGAGGAATTGAGAAATTAGTCAATGGCCTAGAAGCCAAGGCGCCTTGATGTTGCAAGCTGACATTTGACTCTTGAAATTGAGTACTTCCATGTACCACCTGAGCAGACTGGTTCGATGTACTCCCAAAAGATGAGTAATAATGGACTTGAGATTGGGGCATAGGATTTAATGGATTTCCTAACCGTTCAACTGAATGACCAGCAGACTCAGATGATGCATTATCTACATAGAGCCCATGAGAAGAAGCACTACTTGGAGGAAAAGATTGAGGTAATTGCGGTCTGATTGTGGAGGAGCCCAATGTTGGTGGAGCTCCTTCTGCAGCAGAAGACTGAGGAGCTGAAGGCAAGAACGAAGCTAAAGTAGCAATCAGTTCTGGAGTCAAAGCAACTCCAGCTTGAGAGACAGAAGCAGTATTATTTGACCCACGATCCAGGGAACTTGGCTGCATTGGAAAAGACTCACTAGCATGCAGAAAATGTTGTTCTGCTGGAACCTTTGAATCATCATGTAAAAACCTATTATATTCAACTGGCAAAACTTGTTCGTCCTTTGGACGGGGCAAACTGTAATCAGGACGAGACGGCGGTATGATCTGTCTATCAACAATCTGTGATGAAGGCATTGATTGCTGAGGTAATTTGAGGACAACACCATATAAACGCTCTGGACCCATTACTTTCAATACCTTGGTTAAGAAATCTGACGGAGGCACCAAGAATAAAGTTGTTCCATCATCAAATTTTGCAACACCTGCACGGTCTTTTGAACCCAGGTAGCGTAGAAATTCTGTATAAGAAGCAAAGTCATCTTCGCTGTCTGGCAAAAAGAAAACAATGTCGAATCCAATAGAATCAGCATAGTGTTTTGTGAGCATATCCAATCCTGTCCTAGCTGAGCAATTAACAACTTCAGGCCTGCAAAACCAGAAAACCAACATTAAAAGACACAACTGTAGCACCTTTCTGGTAACACCAGTGAAAACATAGGAGAAAACACTATGTTCATCATTTGAAAAATAAATTATATTAACTGGAGCATCTCAATTGTGGAAGAATGAACATTGGAAGCCAAAGGAAAGAAGCATAAAAATAACAATCTTCAAAGTGCTAAATAAATATATAAAAATAGAATAATGAAAAGAATAGTTTGTAAAATGTTAGGCCCCCAATCATTACCACTTACCATAGGAGGCTGGAACAAGTCAGAGTTGAAAACATATAGAAGGAAAGTCAACGAAGTAAATGTTGATGAAGCTTAATTTAAGGGTTGAAAACATATAGAAGGAAAGTCAAAAGGAGTAAATGTTGATGAAGCTTGATTGATAGGTCAAGACGTAACTTTAGGAAAGATGTTTCACAATCAATTGTGGAAGGGTAACATTGTTTAGGCAGTAAGATAATTATTTAAGGAGGAGTACTAGAGGTGCTAGGGGTATGTGGATTATTATAACGAACTTGCAAAGCTCTGCTATGGTTAGTGTAGCACTAGCCATGTAAGTTCTTGATGCAGCACTAGGTTTATAGAGTGTGTTTCATCATTTCTTTAAGCAATAAAACCCCTTAAAAATCATTGTGAGTTTCTAGTTGGTGAGTGTCCTAATAATTGGTATTAGAACATCAATTCTTAGGTAGTCTCTAGAATAATAGATGGTCAGCACCAGAATGGAAGACCGAGTGGATGCTTTGGAGAGAGATGAGTGATGGAACACAATAACCAATTTCAGGTTCTTGATGGAAAGCTATCCTAGTTGCCTTCAATTTGGAATATGCTTGTTGCTTTGAATAAGAAAATAGCACCGTCCGTGGGAATTAGACCTCAGGAGGAGAAGGTTCGTCCGGAGGGAAGAGTGTGGTTATGACATCGGTCACCACGAACACAAGTTCAGAAGCTGAAACAAAGCCGCCTACAGCAAATCGTTTCTACCCAGAAAACAATGAATTTCGACTAGGAATGAAAAAAGTGGAATTACCAAATTTTAACAGGCAAGACCTAGTAGGTTGTGTGTATCGGGCTGAGCAATACTTTGAAGTTCGTGGTACAAAACCAGAGCACAAGGTCCTACTAGCCTTCTTCGTTATAGAAGGAATAGTTATGGATTGGCTAAGATGGTTGAGAGGAAAAACCCCAATCATGTTATGATCGTAGCAGATGATGAGGAAGAATCACATCTAGGAGCAGTTTCCATCTTTTTGCCTTGAGGACAAGGCTGTTGTCGAGAGGGAGAGTATTGTTGGGCCCCCAATTATTGTCATTTACCATAGGAGGTCAAAACAAGTCAAAGAACTGAAAACATATAGAAGGAAAGTCAAAGGAGTAAATGTTGATGAAGCTTGATTGAAGGGTTGAAAACATATAAAAGGAAAGTCAAAAGGAGTAAATGTTGATGAAGCTTGATGGAAGGGTTGAAAACATATAGAAGGAAAGTCAAAAGGAGTAAATGTTAATGAAGCTTGATTGATGGGTCAAGGCATACTTTTAGAAAAGATGTTTCTCAATCAACTATGAGAGGGTAACATTGTTTAGGCAGTAAAATAATTATTTAAGGGGAGTACTAAGGGTGTTAAGGGTATGTGGATTATTGTAATGAACTTGCATGATAGCTCTGCTATGGTTAGTGTAGCATTAACCATATAAGTTCCAGGTGTAGCACTAACCATATAACTTCCTAGTGTAGCACCAGATTTCTAGAGTGTGTTTCATTTTTCATTTAACCAATAAAACCCCTTATAAATCGTTGTGAGTTTTATGCTAGTGAGTGTCCCAACATAAAATCATCAAATAAAATAGTGCAAGTGACTAATACGTGAAAATTGGATTTTTTTATTAAAAAAAATAAAAAAAATGAAGAAGAAGAAGAAGAAGAAGCATCTATTCAGGAGCAAAAGATATAAATGCTATAATCATAATGTAATAAATAAAAAGAAGAAACATCTAACAAATGTAGGCATGATTTAATAGCTAAAAGCGTTATTAATCCATGAATGCTACTCTGCATAAAGCACCAAAACTAGAAGTAAACCAATGGCCTGGCTAAACTATAAGGCCACATTTGGTGCATAGGATTGGGTAAAATTACATCTAAATATCAGTCAAAATACGATACAATTAATATATTAATTGAAATGGGAAATGATATATATAGCTATTTAACCACTTACCGTTACTAAGAAGATGTACCATTTGAGTTACAATAAAATCCAATCTCATACTGCAGGCAACCTCATACTAAATCAAAAAAAGAAGAAAATCAAGTAACAGGAAATTATACTTACAATTCAGTCCCTATCCCTTTGCCAATTGGCACACATCGAGCATGACAAACTGGCGTACCACCCTTAGCAATAACACCTCGCCATATGCAATCACTGTCAACATGACCTAAACCAGAACCTGCAGCTGACATCCTTGTACCCACTGGACTAAGATGATTTCTCCCTTCAACATTCAGAAATGCACCTGAAGCACCTCGACCAGCTACTGAACCAATCCCATATGACTGCTCCAACCCCAGCCCGGATTCGTCAATCTTCCTCGGAGGAAAAGTAGCATCATCGATGGACAAAGAACTATCTAGCCTTGAACGTTTCGGATCTCTTTGAAAACGATTGGCATCATATAAATCCCATGAACCAGATCCAGGCCTCATGGGTTGCCTAATACCTGGTGCAGGAGAAGTACGCATTCCAGGTGAAGGTGACAGCCTTTTCCAATTTGGCTCCAGAGGTTTAGGATTAGCATCTTGCATACCATGAAAATCCTTAAATTCTGGGCCTGAATGCAGTGGGTCAAGGCTACCTTGTGCACCTAAAGATCTCATTGGCATATTTTGTCCAATAGCACCACCAGTTTGCAATGGTCCTGATGGCAGCATTGAATGATTATGGCCAGGAACATCCATCTGCGGTCTAAATGGATGATCACTGAAAAACATCTCTGGTCTTGGCCCTCTCATTCCAGGATAAGACCCAGGGTAATCTTTTCCTGGTGCCAGCTCACTGTTAGAATACATAATTGTGATTCTAGGATCATTAAACAACCGACCCTCCAAACCCTCTTTGGCACGCCGGGCTTCATCAACGCTTCTAAATTCGACAAAAGAGTAATTTCTGGATGGAAAACTCTTAATTCTCTCAATCTCGCCAAATAATATCATTGCATTGTGAAGCATTTGCTCATCAATCTGAACAGAAGGTGGGTAACCTACCCACAAAACATTACTAGGTTGACCATCATCTTTTCGCCCCATTGAATATTGAGGATGCTGCAAAATAATAAAAATCCATCAGACTATCAAATTACAATGATGAAATGAGAGATTTAAATTAATGCTACAGTCATTTCTTTGGCTAAGCACTAAAGCAACTAATCTGCATATCAGTGAGTCAGCCCAAAACATGCATGGCATGGTGAATACCAAACGCTGCAACTGGCCAATATATTATTCCACAATGATAAAGTTTTAATTAATCTAGCAAACAGGATTAAGGCTGTCACTCACCGGTTGTTTATAAGCCAAATGAGCATCCGGAAAACCAGTGTTCCTGTTAAGAAATGATCCATCCCTCAAGTCATGGGAAACAGGTTCCTATTCAAGAGAACAGAAGAAAATGTAAACCCTTCGAAAAGGAGAAAACATATAAATTAATATTCACACACATACTCAAGAGATATCCAAAGCAATACAAAAACAAACTGTCCAAAGGATCTCAAAGACACTAGGAAATGAAGATCAGTATGCTATACATTGAGGACAGAAATTCATGCTAGACTCGTTTTCACTATTCCTATAGAACTGGCAAAAATTTAGGAAGAGGAAAAAAAGTTCACTCAAGAAGAGAAAGCCAACAGCAAGCATCATATCTTTAACATGACCGCAAGTAATTCACATGCTTTCAGAATTCAATGCTATAAAAGTACTATTGCTTGAGAACAAAGAATGGAAAATTTCCAGGCTTTTCATGCACGACTTATCATTTTTACAGTTTATACCAACCAAGAGAACTTTATCATTTAGATATCAACATAAATCTTGTTAAGAAAAGCTTTCTTAAGAAAACACACTTTCAATTTTGAACATATACACTTACCCTTCTTGAGGGTTGAGACCGGAGGAAGTCTACACGTATCTGGTCACCGCCTATTTGCTTACCATTCATATTTTTCATAGCCTGAGAAGCATCTTCCAATCTGACATACACAACATAAGCAGTACCACGATCTCTAACAAACTTGAAATCCTCAATTTTACCAAACTTGAGAAACTCCTCTTCCAGTTCTTCTTTTGAAACAGTTGGGCTAATTCCACCAACCCATAAATGCTTGCAAGGTTTGGCCTGGAAACAAAAATTTATGAGTACTTATGAGAACACCGAAAAGTTCTATCACAAGCTTAATATTGAAAAACATATAATTTATTTGAAAGTTTCAAAAAGTCATATAAATCGACAGCACAAAGAGAATTGAGTAAGAAACTGTATGGCTTGGTGACAGGTGTCCCTTTTGAGAATCCAGTCAATCATTAAGTCTACTATGCTAAACTCCACAATGAAGTTATGAAATATAATTGACAAACATCTAACTTGCAAAATTCATACCGCATTCCAAATGTACTAAAGTAGAAACCATTTATTTGTTGTTGAAAAGGGAAAAACAATCCCTAACATCATCAAAGCAATGCAGCCTATATAAAGATAAAATAATATAGACACATGATACCTCTGGCAACTGAAAACATCAGCTGTCAAAACTCAATGAGCCAAGGAGGAAGTAATTATCATCCCAACACCAAGTACTGTCATTAGATGATACCAAAAAATATTGTAATATTCTTATAAAATTATCATTATACAAAAACATTAGTTCGAGAAGGTTTTGTCTAACCTTCTCAAATTCTTACTCCAGAATCATACAGCGAAGGCAGATCAAAATTACAAAATTTTAATTGTATCTATCAATTAGTCAAACTTATACAGCAAGTGAGGCTAATGGGTCCATTTACACTCTTGCAGCCATCCTTTCAGTTTGCAATTCCTAGGGATTAAACCCCCAATCATCAATAGAAGTCCTAAGTTGAATGTTAATGATTTTGAATCGTCTAGACAAAAATAAGAATTTACCACAATATGGTTAATTCTTCAGTATCAAATAAAACAAAACTACCAGAGATCAAACCTGTGTGGAGATGAATACGTAGCAATTACACAATCAGCAAAAGTTCTAAAAATCAACAAATTTAGTTATAAACAACCAATGAGCTCATACTGGAAACTTATTAACTGATTTTGCAAGCAAATCAAACATTCCACCAATCCACCCAAATCCTTCATCTCTCATCTAGATTTTAAGTGGAAAGTTTTATACAATTTCCAGGACTAAAATTTTATTTTTCAAAATTTCATTCCTTTGATTCAATCGCTTAGAAATGAACAAATTTAGGCCCCAATAAAAACAGGCACTGGAAGTCTAAAAAAGTGGTTTTAAAACTAAAATTCCACCTTGGCTTCTGGAAAAAAAAATGTCTGAAAGCAAAATCATTCCCATCCCAAAGCAGATTTCAAGAAACCTCATAATAAATTCTTTTCCCCTTTAATAAACCAAATGTCCATATTCCCTACAGTTGCACTAAGCCAATGCATAAAAACTGTCTCATTAGAAATTACTGTTAATATAAGAAAGTATGATTTGTCTATAGTTGCAAAAGTTAAAAAAGGTAATGTTCTCAGCTAAACTATCTTCTGAATTTATAATTTTTCATGATGTTATTTCTACTCTAGCAGGAGATGGAATTTTTCTGATACAATTAATAAGTTTATAAACAAAACAGATTTTTTAGGTTTCTTTTTATTTTATATACTAGTTTAATTGTTTTAAATACATAATATTATGAATAAGATGAAACTTGAACATGATAGTTATAGAAACAAAAAATTCATAACATCATTATTGTTGTTGGCAGGTAAAATTCTAGCACTTCCTTGAAGGTTTGGACTAACTACAAGTAGACTTGTGTGCACAAGAGGTGTCTGTTAAATTTTTATAAAGGAGCATCTTAAAAAAATAAAATAGAAAAAATAAACAAATAAATAAAAAGCCCAAGGTTTGACCTCTTTTGAACAACCACCACTGATCTAAAAATTCTTGAAAACAAAAGGAGATTTTTGGTACACAAAGTCGAATTGTTGGATGCATTCATAACATGGGGGTTTATTATATTAAAAAACTATAAGGTTGTTTTCTGATTTTGGTCAAATTTTAAGGGGTTTTCTTGAATTCTCTCTTTCACAAAACTTTTGGACAAATTTTTGGCATGTTTTAAATGATGGTTAACAATTTCCAAAACATCAAGCTCATTTACAATGAATTTTCTATTTTTCTTTTCTTTTTTCCAAATTTTAAAAGTTGGAGTTTGGATATATTTAAGTCAAAACCTCAAGGTCAATGAAAGTACAGGGTTTTTTTTTTTTTTTTTTCCTTAATAGTGGAGGAATAAGGATTAAATTTAGAGAAAATAACTCACACATTATGTTTTAAGATAAGTATGAGACTTAAAACCTTTTAAAATCAAGTAAAGTGTTCAACCACTCGTACTAAGAAAATTTTTTTTTCCTTAACGTTGGAAGAATGAGGATTAAATTTAAAGAAAATAACTCATACATTTATTTTAGGATAAGGATGAGACTTGAAACCTTTTAGAATCAAGAAAAGTGTTCAACCACTCCTACTAAGAAATGATATGCCACTAAAGGTTGTTGACGAACATCATTAACTAATATATAATCTAAATCCAAAACAATAGCAAGTATAGAGGGATAAGTAAAAAAAGTTTATAATACTGAGGTATAGTTGTTGATTAGTTGCCTTTGTTATAGTTGATAATAGAGCTTGATCTGATGTTAAAATTCATATTGATACATTTGGTAGCATAACTTTCTTATTTTAATTAATTAAATAATTAAATTAAAAGTGTGAAAATACAAATTAAACTTATTATATAACATTTGTTGATATTTTCTGTCAAATACAGTGATTTATATTGGCTGTCTTTGTCTAAACATTTGTGCTGGGAATTTAAAAATCTTCAACAATGTTTAACCATTGAATATATCTTCAATTGCAAGATCAATTCCTTCTCACATACGTTTGCTTTGATTTTATTCAAATAGATAAAACCAAGTTATCTCAAATACCCAGCAAATATTTATTAACACTGATTGTGTAAAGAAAATGAAGGGCTCACGACTTGTTGTTGAAGAACTAACAGACTGTGCACCACGCAAAAACAAGATTGTTTTTCTTTGATCATTTCTTTGATCTTTTCTTGTATGTATAAACCAACCCTCAACTACAACCTAGCAATTTTGTATGAAACGATTTTAACTAGTTAGAATAGTCGATTATGACAAAGGTTCCAATTGAAGGATAAAATTAGTGGTTGAATAAGATAATCAAACCCTTTTAACATATTATGACATCAATCACGTCTTCTTGTTCGCCAAAACCAATTGAACTAGATAGATTTGGTGATAAACAAATTTTGTTTGAGATTCGCCAAAAATTTAATAGATCCACTTCAAGTTGGAAGTTATCATCAAATGATTCGTAATCTAGTTTCCAAAAAAAAAAAAAAAAGAGAGAGAGAGAGAGAGAAAGACAAAACACTAAATCCTAATTTCAACCCACAAAAAAATTTGTCAAATTTGAAACAAACCTAATTTCATTTTAATCAAAACGTTGGAATCCTAACGGTTTGATCCAATAAAATCGTGTCTCATCTTGATTCGATTACGCTCAGAATTCCCCAATTGAAGAAAAACAAACAACAAAACCCTAATAAGATGGTCAATTGGATCTCACTCGGTTTATAATTTGAATGTCAATCGATTCCTAAAGATAATTACGATCGGTCGTATTTTGTCTGTCGCATGGAGGATTTTTGTTATCGCGCAAAAATGAAGAAATAAAAAATATAATAAAAAAATGAGAGAGTGAAGCAAAAAAATTATATAGATACATACAATAATCCGGAAAATAAATGAAAATGAGGCCTAGAAGGATAATAAATAATGAGAAATCGCAGAAATGAGAACGAACCGGTCGAGCGAACTCGATTTTGATGGGGTTGCCGTGGAGAGGGGCGCCCTGGAGGGCCTCTTTCGCGGCTTTGGCGTCATCCACTCGCTTGAAGTACACGAACGCGAAGCTCCGTGAAGAATACGTCGCCACGCTGTCCAACGCGCCGTACCTTGCGAAGAGCTGCATCAGATCCGAGTCGTTTGTTTCGGGCCTCAGGTTCCCCACCCACAGGTTGTTCGACGGAGCCGCCCGCTCCTCCGACAAACCACCCTCGCCTCTGTTACTAGCCCGTGACATCCAGATTTCCGACTAAACTCGCTTAAAGGATTGTATGGAATCCAAACCCTAGAAATTCGAATCGCGAGAGAGAGAGAGAGGCGTGGAATGAGCGAAGCCTTTTTATTGTGGAGATGAGGCGGATAGGGTTTGTTGGGAGGATAAACTATTTCCTTTTGCTTTTATGGTTACTCATAGTTAAGTACCACGTCAGCACAATGGGTGGGTGCGTCCCCCCTTTCCCAAAATAAATAAATAAATATATATATTTTAAGAGAAAACTTACCATATCATTTAAATCAATCAAAAAATAAATATTTTAAATAAACATATAATAAAACACCAGGACCGCATCATGAAAAATGTGTTAATAGACCTTAAGAGAAAACTTACCACATCATTTAAATCAATCAAAAAATAAATATTTTAAATAAGCATATAATAAAACACCAGGACCGCATCATGAAAAATGTGTGAATAGACCTTAAGTGAGTGTACACTTAACCCGAGCTAATTTAAACATGTCGTTTCAAAACAAAATAACTTATATAGTTAAATTATAGGTTAGCACGATGAAAATGGTGTGCGATTGGTAGGAAAGTCTTATGATGAGTGCCCCATGTCACTCGAGCCAATTAAAACGAATAATGTGGCAAAAAAAACTTACATAGTACAACTCCAGTTCAACGCAACAAAGGTTGCGTGCGGTTGGTGAGAAAATCTTAGGACGAGTGCACCACTTGACTTAAGCCAATCAAAACATATTACCTTATAAGAAGATATACATAGTAAAATGTTAGGTCCATGTAACAAAAAAACATGTTCAATTGGTGGAAAAATCTTAGGACTAATTCACCACGTAACCTCGAGCCAATCAAAACATATTAACTTGTAAGAATATGTTAGGGTTTATACTTTAAGAGATTGTAATTTATAAACGTTTAAAATATGTATATTTTATTCAATTTATATTATTAATTATTTAATTGAAGAGGATATAGGTTAAAATCCATATGGCTACATAAAATAATTAATTATTTTTGAATTATGTAATTTAAATAGTCATGGGATTTGAAAAGTCAAAGTCAAATTGATAACAAATTAGGAATTTTCATTAGTTTGGAATTTGAATTCTCTAATTATGAATTAGATTTTTCAATTTGGACACTAGATCATCTAATTAAGAATTGAATTTTCTAAATAAGAAATTGAATATTCTAATTAATGAGGAAATATGTTTCCTTACTGAGTTAGAAACCTAAAATTTATCAATATAAAAGGTGTTCTATATCGAGAATCAATTAATTCAACTTGAACCAATTTTTCCTTGCCTTAGTTGTTCAATACACAAAAGAAAACAGCAAAACCCTACAAGATTAGAGGTTGGGCGAACATTGTTGGTTACTTTTCAGTTCCCATTTAGTGATAAAAACCTCGTAAGTATACAAATCGCATAGATGTAGTATAACAGTTGCGAAATCGTCTCCATAATCAAAGCATCGAAGATTTATCGGTTTTGTTTGTTTCTAGTTTATCATTAATCTTCTCAATACATCTTTTCTGATAATGCATCGAACATATTCTCGTCCACTGATACCTATCTTTTGATGGCTATCGAATAAGCGATAACTTATTAGGTTTAAGATAATCTATTACCTAAGCCAGATTGATATTTTTATGAGATACTCAACTATCACTCAAGCACTCACAGCAACTCGGCTATCACTCACAGTGACTCGGCTATCACACGAGTGGCCTATTTACCTTTCCTAACCTAGGATAGACATTTTATTGAGCACTTTGTGTGTTATTCCTTTCGATCTCAAGACACAGCCTTAAATCATGCATATGATAGCCAATCACATATAAGCATTAACTTTTGAAATCCCTACTCAACATACATAACATCCTCAAGCAAAAATAATCAACTTTATCAATATTAAAAATCTAAGTCCATTATCATCCTAACACAACATAAAATATGGCTACATATAATGGAAAAAATTACAAGTACAAAAGAGAAGTTGAGAAAACAACTTATAAACCTTTCTCTTTCTAGTTTGAATCTATAGAGCTTCTCTCTTTCGAGTTCGAACTCTTACGTCCTCTTCTCCACTCATGTAAAGTTTTCTCTTTAAAGTATGGGTGAATGGTGTTGATGGTAGAAGTTTTGAAGGAAATAGAGGTGCTTAAGAGGTGAAAATCAAAGGTAAGAGAAAGGGCATGGAAGCCTCATTCTCAGCCCCTCAAAACTCATGAAAATGGTGTGGTTTGATTATATTTATAGGTTATAAAGTTAGGGCATAAAAATTAGGTTGAAGAGTTATAAAATTACCCTTTTTACAAGTCTGGCGCTCATCATGGTGCCTAGTGGGCTTAGGCACATCGGGGGCATGCTTATGGCAGTGTGTGGCGCTCCCTTAGGCACTTGGGTGGGCTTAGGCATGCCAAGAAGTGTGCTCATAGCAATAGGGAACACTTGTTTGATCGGCCCCTCTTTCCCTAGGCAGCCTGTCTGGCATCCCATGGTAGCTCTCTAGTGGATATCCGATCCCGCTGAAAAGTTCTCGTAAGGCTGAATCGTTTTATTTTTGCTAAACTTTCCAAATCTTTTGTTTATTTCAGAGATGTGGGAAAAATTTTTCATTTTGTTTCACTCGATTTCAAAATAATTTTATAAAAATTCGGGCAACATAACGACTGTTTTTTTCGAATATACCACCCTCTGAAAGTTTATAAAATATAAACACTTCTAAAAGCAATCAATTTTCCCAAACTTCTGGGCCTTCAGCCCTCAATTTCTAATTCACAACACAACCACAACAATTTCAATCAAAATTGAAGTATATATATATATATATATATATATATCATAATTGAAATCACATGATTTACATCCAAAATTATTTACAAAACATATGTAATTTATGCACAAATATCAATTTACTTTCTTTACAAAATATATCAATTTAACTTATACACTAAGAGTTTGTAATTTATAAATGTTTAAAATATGTTCATTTTATTCAATTTATATTGTTAATTATTTAATTGAAGAGGTTATAGGTTAAAATCTATATGGCTACATAAAACAATTAATTATTTGAATTATTTAATTTAAATAGTCATGGGATTTGAAAAGTCAAAGTCAAATTAATAACAAATTAGGAATTTTCATTAGTTTGGAATTTGAATTCTCTAATTATGAATTAGATTTTTTAATTTGGAAACTAGACAATCTAATTAATAATTGAAATTTCTAAATAAGAAATTGAATATTCTAATTAACAAGGGAATATGTTTCCTTACTGAGTTAGAAACCTAAAATTCATCAATATAAAAGGTGTTCTATATCGAGAATCAATTAATTCAACTTGAACCAATTTTTCCTTGCCCTAGTTGTTCACTACACAAAAGAAAACATCAAAACCCTACAAGATTAGAGGTTAGACGAACATTGTCGATTACTTTTCAGTTCTCATTTAATAATAAAACCTCGTAAATATACAAATCGCATAGATATAGTATAACAGTTGCGAGATCGTCTTCATAAGGACGTGAGAATCGATTACCAAATTAGTCCTAAATAAAAATAAATAAATCAAAACAAGTAAAGTGTGCAAGGATTCCAGATTTCACTTAGATATAGAAATTAATTATCAAAGCATCAAAGATTTATCGGTTGTGTTTGTTTCTAGTTTATCATTAATCTTCTCAATATATCTTTCCGATAATGTATCAAACATATACTCATCCACCAACACCTATCTTTCGATGACTAACTAATGAGCGACAGCTCATTAGGTTAAGATAATCTACTATTTAGGCCAGATTGGTATTTTTATGAGATACTCAACTGTCACTTAAGCACTCATAGCGACTCAACTATCACTCATAGTGACTCGGCTATTTACCTTTCCTAACCTAAGATAGGCATTTTATTGAGCACTTTGTGTGCTATTCCTTTCGATCTCAAGACACAACCTTAAATCATGCATATGATAGCCAATCACATACAAACATTAACTTATAAAATCCTTACTCAACATACATAACATCCTCAAGCAAAAATAATCAACTTTATTAATATTAAAAATCAAAGTCCATCATCATCCCAACACAACAAAAAATATGGTTATATACAATAGAAAAAATTACAAGTACAAAAGAAAAGTTGAGAAAATAACCCATGTACTTCCTTTTTTCGAGTTTGAATCCAAAGAGCTACTCTCTTTCGCGTTCGAACTCTTACGTCCTTTTCTCCACTCATGTAAAGTTTTCTCTTTAAAGTATGGGTGAATGATGTTGGTAGGTGAAGTTTTGAAGAAAATTGAGGTGCTTAAGAGGTGAAAATCAAGGGTCAGAGAAGAGGCATGGAAGCCTCATTCTCAGCCCCTTAAAACTCATGAAAATGGTGTGGTTTGAGTGTATTTATAGGTTAGAGAGTTAGGGCACGAAAATTGGGTTAGAAAGTTGCAAAATTACCTTTTTTTTTTTTCAAGTATGTCATACATCATGGCGCCTGGTGGGCTTATGCGCATCGAGGGCATGCTTGTGGCAGTATGTAGCGCTTCCTTAGGCACTTGGGTAGGCTTAGGCATGCCAATGAGTGCGCTCATAACAATGGGGAGCACTTGTTGGCGCACAGGTTATGGCTAGGAGCTCAAGGGGGCATATAATGTCTGACCTTTGCTCAGTAAATTGATCATATCTTTTTCTACGAACCTCTGATTCATAAACTGTCAATTGTTATGGAAACTAGACATCCGTAACTTTAATTTGATATGTTGTAACTCATACAATTCAAATCGATGACTTTGCACAAGCTCTCACAAGTCAACCCATCTTTCACGCTTAAAAATCCATGATTATGCCATTTTTTTTTTTTCACAAAACCCAAACCTAACACTTTTTTCACTTAATTTCTTATCAAATCCTTTCTAATTAAGCGTAAGTATCATTTAGAGACTTTTCCCTAGAAAAAAACTAAAAAACACATAAAAAAAAAACATTCGAGAATAACGACAAAGATATAGATTTGATGACCTAAATCATCACTAAAAATACTCTTTACTCTTATGAAACACTATCAAGAAAAATGGGAGGGTTGGTCAAACCCGCTCTCGGTTATTACCTTCACTATTTTCTTTTATTGTAGGAATTCTTTTTAAACTTGTGCCCACACACGTTTTATTGGTGAAGAGTCCTAGCTAGGAAGATCAAATGGGTGAAGAATCTACAAATCAAGAGGTCGATTCAATTTTCATGCAAAGTAAAATTTGATCTTATAAATTTAGTTATTAAATTGCTATTATTAGCATCAATTAAACATTTTTAATTTGAAAAAAAAAAATTACAATCCATGTTTCCACATTAAATCATAAATCGTTTTTTTTTTCCTTTAGAGGACTTATATGTTAAAATTCCATGTTGGTACAAAGAAATGGTGCGAGGTCGGTGGGAAAATCTTGGGATGAGTGTACCACGTTGATCACACCATTTTTGCACTTAATTTTAGCCTCCAAATTCTAATCTTTTACTTGATTTTCTAGTAGATTTTGGTTCAATTAATTTGTTTTTGAGCATGTTTCGGAAAATAAGCTTGGAAATGGTAAGAGCGATAAACTTAAAAGTTGAACTAAGTTTGAGGCAAAGAATTATCAAAAGCATTATTTAGCAACCTAGGTTCAAGCTCACCCGTGCGTCTCTTGGCACACCAGCGCACCAACCAGCTACAACTTTTGCTTAAAGCGCGTCTACCTTCATGCTACCTCACCAACAAGTGTGCACACCTGCCATACCAACCAAGTTAGTGCTCGCCTCCTCATACGCTTCCAACCAATCCCACGCTGCCAAGTGAAACTTACTGCCCACAACGCATTCTAGTACATGCTTCCTTATCACATAGCAAGCATCTAAGTGCACCCCCATCCTATATAAAACTAGTTAGCGTGCTCCTATGGGTGCTTATCCAAACTAGCACATGAAGAAGCATTAAAGGGCATTTTCGACCTTTTATATTTATTTTCATGTTTTAGCTTTGTGAGAGCTATAAATACTCTCTCATTGTAGAAAGAGAGAACGTTAGACTAAAGGAGCAGCCTTTAGAGTTCTCTCATCATTTATTCCACCATTTTCAAGCAAAAGAACCAAGATTGACTCACATTGTGCATCGTTCAAAAGGAAGAAGAACTAGAGAGAGGAAGTTTCATCTTGGGAGGAAATGAGAGGTACTTTTGGAAAGAAGAAAGCTTCTTATCAACTTCATAAGACTTTCTCACTTTCTTTTGTTTATTTTGTTTGTTCAAATGTTATTGATGCATAGTATGGGTGATCTTTCTTTTGTAATGATGAACTAAATTATTTATCTAAGGTTACAATGTAACCTAACCTTGTAATTAAACCTTTTTAATATCATTGCAGTATATTTCTTCACTCATCTTTCACTTTAATTATGCTTGATGCTTCGAAATTATTTGGTCACTAATTAGGAAATTTAGTAACCACATTAAACTTGGAAAAGAAATATATATGTTAAGACTCTAATTAAAATAACATAAGGAACATGAGATAAGAATATACTTGTGGCATTTTTGTAATCATTATTGAGTAATCTAGATTTGATGAACTCGACTTCATTAATCCACAAAGGAATAGAATGGGTAAGGTAAGCTTGAGTATATCCACTAGACTATTGAAAGAGGCATGTGGAGAATTTAGGTATTACTCGATTAAGGACTAGATGAACCTAGTGTGAAAATGATAGACAATTAGGTTGAGTGAATTAGTTAGGTGAAGTTATGACCCTAGAGCTCCTACTATATTGCTTTAGATCTTTCATTTTTAGTTTTAATTTTAGCAACTCCAATTCTCATTTTTGATAGTTTGAATAGGGTTAGTTTTGAATTAACAAGTAGCTACAATTCTTGTGGGAATGATATCTTTCTTTATCACTAAACTACTTGTGAATTGTATATACTTACATAGGTTTCTTTTGTGTGTGTGTCGTGTGAACTCAATACGTGCGCCTAGAAACTAGACATCACACATCACTCGAGCTACTCAAAACATGTAATATTGTAAGAAAACATAAGTAAAATGTCACATCAGCTTAACAAAGATGGTGCGTAGTCACTAGGAACATCTTAGGATAAGTGCACATTTTATCCTATGCCTATCAAAACATGATACGTTGCATGAAGAATTATATGTCAGGAAATGCATTACCTACCTAAAAGGTAATTTTTGCTTCCATAAGCTCAAGCCATTTAAATTAGGTGCACGTGACATGAAATTTTCATATGATTAGGTATCATATCATGTCATAGGATTTCAATGACTCGAGTATGATGACGCCATTTAAATCGCATGCACATGACATAAAATTTCATATGATTGGAGAAGGCAACTGGACAAAAGGCTTCTAGCTAAGAAACTAGATCAATGCCATCAGGTGAACTTTATATCATTATAGTCGCATGTATTCATAGTTTCATTTACTTGTATGAATTGGAATTTTGTTTGTTTTCATCTATTTTTTATTCCGTCATATCAGTTTAGTTGGTAACCTATATCCATTTATCTGAATGCATTATTGGCTATGTAATTACATCTGAAAAAGTGCACTCAAAACATTAATAAATATGAAATACATGTGTGTTAAACGATAGTTTATTATGTGTTGATTTCATTGATATTGTTAATGTCATTGAAATGATCTGAGTAAATTTTTGTTGTCTAATGCAGATAATGTTGAGAATGTGAAAAAGATAAAGAGGGGTTGACCTCGAGTAGCTCGTGGTGACAAAGCAGTGCCACCAAGGAAGTCTCTAATACAAAAAACGTAGACCATTTTTATTTCTTAAATTAGAAATGGAAAACAATTGTTTATTTTAAATTTAGAAACCATTCGAATTTTGACCAAGTAAAACCTATTATTCTACCTGAAAAACTTTCATATGAACTGTATAATTTAGTAAATGAAATTTTATTACATTTAGTATAATTACAAATGGAAATATGTGATTAAATTAGATGATAGTTACAAACATCGAATTTTATTTCATATATGTAAATTGAACTTCAAAATTGAAAGTGTGATTATGTGCGGAATTTAAAATGGAGTAAATTATACAAACCTTTCCTAAGGTTTGGCGAAATTATACCAATAGTTGAGTTTTGGGTGAAATTGCATGAACCTCCCTTGATATTTATAAAACTTAGCACAAATACCCCTCTGCCATTAGTGAGCCGTTAGAAAGCAATCGTTAAGTGTATGTGGTTAAGGTAAAATTGTCAATTGAACTCAAATCGTATATAATATAAACTACTACAATGAGTACTTACTATTTTATAGGAAAATCAAATTTGAATTCAAATTAAAAAAAAAAAACAGTTACTAATTACAAATTATAAATGATTACATTATTAGAAAAATGTACAAATACAATAAAAAAAATGCACCAAAATGTATTTAAAAATTGAAGGCAAATGATAGTATTTGGAACTTGGTGATTAAATTCGAAATTAAAATTAATGATTCTAATTTATTGGAAAATCAAAAGGCCAAATACAAAAGATGAGGTGTTGCCATAATGATTCAATACAATCTCCCATGATTTAATACAACTTAAGGTAGTTTCAGAAGGCCAACAGAACCATTTTGTCACACTTCTGTCCTCATTTCTCTTCTTCATCATCAAGTCTTAGCCAATTGATTGCATATTAAATAAATACTACAGAGGGAAAGAATCCTTTTCACGAGATTAGGGAACCACCCATGGTTGAGCCCCACATCACTACATTCAAAATGGTGTCCTTTCACATTCTAGTGCAAAAATATGCAAGGAAAAACACATAAAACCACTCCACCAAAATGTCTTAAAGAAAGCCACCATAAAGAAGAAACATTGAAACTTTTGAAAGAGTTGCATACAGATATACTTTGCATGTAGAAAATCGACCGTTATGATAACTATAAGGATGGAATGAAGAAGGATGGATATTCTAGTGTCTATATTAAGAGAAAATATGGACAAGTTGATAGCTGTGAGACCTTTCACAAGGCCGACAAAGTAATGTTGTTGCGAGAGGATATAATCATCTTCAATGACTTGTTCAAACCTAACAATCCAGATTAGTACGTATTACAGGACAACGTTAGGCTATTATGACCTTCAAATTATAGGGTCAATACAACAACAATATTACTGTCGTAGTGGCAAATTTACATCTCTATTGGGACCCCAAAATGGAATATGTTAAGATTGAACAAACACATTACATGGTCTAATGTTTGGTTGAATTTAAGCATGAAATGGCAGTAGAATATGGAATAGAGGATCCCTATGTGATTGTCGCTGGGGACTTCAACTCTTTGCCAAACAGTCAAGTACACTTTAACCTAACATTGTATGACGGTCATTTAAGGTTGTCCGGTGCTTACTAGGTTGTCAACAGATGCGAGCCTACGTTCACAAACTATAAGTCTAAATTTAAAGAAACCTTGGACTACATATTCTTATACTGTATAGATTTTATAAAACATTTTTGCTAGTATGGCACTATTGGATTCGAAGAATGAAGTGGAAGTTATTAAAAGGTGTCCTAATCACTTCCATGTTTCTGATCATCTACCCATAGTAGCGTCATTTGAAATAAGAATAGATGGATTTGTATAGCACTTTTTTTTGAACCTTTAAGCATATGAATTTTTGTTTTTTGTTGTTTTTTTTTTTCAAAATAATATGGATTTTTGTTTTATATGATTACATTTATAAATTTTGTAATAGAATTGTCTTAGATGTTATTACTTCCCCAAATGCATTGCTTAATTGATTACAATGACTCTGTATGCAAATGCATTATTTCGTATGTGATTACATTCATAAATGTGTAAGCATTACATATTATGTCATTTTCTTTTTTCATATTACACTACTATTGGTAGATGATGCTATTTGTATAGTCCAGTAAGTGAACATAACTTTTCTAAAAATATTTCTAATAAAACATATGAATAATTTGGACAAACCAAAAATCTTTACGTTTCTTATATTGGACCCATATTTGGAATATGAAATATTCATAAAATATCTGGAAAGAAAAAATATATTTCATCTGTAAAACTATTTTTAAAACACATTTACAAAATTTGGTTAATTAAAATAATATAAATTAACACAAAATGTTTATCACCATCTAGCCCTTCTCATAATATGCAATAATCTATGCGAACCTGTGGCTAATACTTGAAAAAATAAGTTTTATAAAAAAAGGTGAGCGCTAATGCCTAGTGAGTGAAGGTAACTTTTCTAAAAATATTTATAATAAACCATAACATATTGCTAGTAATAATAAGTAATTCTCATAATTCAAAAGCATTTATATTTGAACAACAAAATTGAATAAAAATATGATATTATAATTGTCAGTTACTTTTCAGTTCCCATTTAATAATAAAACCTCATAAGTATACAAATCATATAGATGTCGTATAGTGGTTACAGGATCGTCTCCACAAGGATGTGAGAATCGATTACCAAACCAGTCCAATATGAAAATAAATAAATAAAAATAAATAAAATGTGCTAGGACTCCGGATCCTACTTAGAAAAAGAAATTAATCATCAAAGCATTGAAGAATTATCATTTGAATTTATTATTAGTTTATTATTAATTCTCTCAATCCATCTCTTCCGATAATACATTAAACATACTCTTACCCATCGACACTCATCTTCTGATGGCTGCTGAATGAACGAAAGTTCATTAAGTTCAAGATAATCTACTACCTAAGTTGGATTAGTATTTTTATAAGATACTTGACTGTTACTTTGAGCACTCATGGTGACCCGACTATCACTCATATCGAGCACTTTGTATGTTATTCCTTTCGGTTTCAACACATAAACTCAAATAATGCATATGGTGACCAATCACATATAAGCAATAAATTTTAAAATCCCTACTCAACATACACAATATTTTTAAGTAATAATAATCAACTCCATTAATATTAATAATCGAAATTTATCATCATCCCAACACATCATAATATATGGCTACATGTAATGGATAAATTGCAAATACAAAAGAGAAGTTGAGAAAACAATCTATGAACCTCCTTCTTCCAAGTTTAAATCCATAAAGCTCATCTTTTCCGAGTTCGAACCCTTGTGGCCTCTTCTTCGCTCATGCAAAGTTTTCTTTCCAAACTATGGGCGAATGATATTGGTGGGTGAAGTTTTGAAGGGAATGAAAGTGTTTAAGGGGTGAGAATCAAAAGTGAGAGAAGGGGCATGAGAGCCCTATTCTTAGCGTCTCAAAACTGTCTAAAATGTTATGGTTTTGGTCTATTTAAAGTTATGAAAATTAAGGCATGAAATGAAGACGAAAAGGATAAAAATGCCCTTTGGACAGCTCTTTTGCACACTTGGCAATGTGTGGCGCTTCTTCACATACTACTTGGTGAAAGAGAGTGTGAGGTAGCATGCTGGTTTCATGGACAAGCTGTCTTAGACACTTCTAGGCAAGACAACACGTAAGTTTACTCGCAAGGCAAGAGGCTGGATGTGGTGTGTAGACAGACTGGGACCTAGAAGCACTAAGAGGGCCGCATAAAGAAGAAATGTTGATGAAGGTGCACTAGTTGGCTCGTAAGATGGTATGTGAGCTTGGCATGAGATGCGCCTGGGTTGTGCTATTAAACAACTGTGTCGTATTGGTGTATAGGCTTATTGATAAGGAAACATGTAGTTGAGAGCACCTCTGGGCTGTGAGGAGTTGATTTACACGCTATCTGGTATGGCAGACTTGTGAAGGTGCGTGCGGGTGAGCTTGGAAAGTAGGTGTAGCATGTTAGCTAGTTATGGAGTGTTAGTGTGATATGGAGCATGGGCTAGTGAGGTGGTGTGCTAGTAGAGATGGCAATCAGGAAAGTTGTTATGTGTCATGGCAGCACACAAATAGGAGTGTGGGTTGCTTCATGCTTGCCTCTATTTCCCTACATTTCTCGTGATAGTGATTGCATGCTTGATGGTTGCTCTCATCACTTCTTCGCCTCTAATTCTTTGCCTCGAAATTAATCCAAACCTTCATGTTTACGTGCAAATACTATTTCCTAATTTATTTCCTGAAAAACACTTAAAAATGTACTAAAACAATAACATATACTTATATTCAGAGAGTTAAATATTTGTTATATTTACCCCTATCAATGATATAGCTTTAAATTTCTATATGAATCATCATTATCGCTTTAATAAATTATAATCTCAAAATCTTATATATAAATCTTTTTATGAATTCTCTTTCAAATAACTGCACACGCTTATCTGGTTCGACCACCATGCTTCAAGCCTCAATTGGAACCCTGTTCATGGACTTATGGCTCTTATACACATGTGTGTGGGTTCCTCTTCTTGATATTATGAAAATCTCTTTTGTTACCAATTAAATTCAATATATAAGATTTGTAATTTGAAAATCTACATAGACTAATGCCTAGAGAAATCTATCATATGTGGTAGAGATACTTAATACACATGCAAAGCGATGGATAACATCTGTTATACACGTGTTGGACGACTTTATAACTCCCCAAACATCTGTCATACACGTATTATGTGACTTTCTAGGACTTACATATTGAAGTCTGCTGATAGTTAGAGGAAAGGATATAGTCCTAGTGTGGTAAAAGTCTCATTTCAATTGTTTCCAAATCTCAAATCATTTTCATATACAAATTGTATAATTCTATTTCTAAATATAAATATAATTCTAAATAAATCCTCCTCTTTCATAATATGATAAATTCTATTTCTCAATACACACGCAGAGCGAGGGATAATATCTATCATGCACGTGTTAGACAACTCTATGACTCTCCCAAACATCTATCATAAACGTACTACGTGACTCTCTAGGACTTACACACGTGAAGTCTGCTGACTGTTAGAGGGAAAGATACAGTTCTAGTGTTCTAAAAGTCTCATTTCAATCGTTTCCAAATCTCAAATGGTTTTCATATGTAAATTGTATAATTCTATTTCTGAATATAAATATAATTCTAAATAAATCCTCCTTTTTATAATGTCAATAAATATTTTATAATCAGTTCATAATTCATAATTCAAAATCAATGAATTAATAGACTAACTAAATAATTTCCTTTTGATAACAATTAAATCAATAAAATCTTAATTTTAAATAATTATAATAAATCAATTTAATTAAAATAGACTTAACTAACAAATACTTCATTTCTAATAATCTATAAATAATAAAATCTTAAATATATAACTATAATAAATTAATTTAATTTAATAAATAATCCACTCACAGAACTCATTTGTTCAAATCTGGATCGAATATAAGTTTCCATCTAGTTTGTCATCATCTTGGATCTATTCTAAAATCATATAAACTCAATTAAGAACTTGTAGAAAAATTTACTAATTTTCTAGATTTCAAATCCTATTGAATTAAAATTACTTATTTAGATCAATCAAACACCCAAATACTTTTCTTTTTTTTCCTCCTATTTCTCTTCGACTTACTTTTTTCCTCACTATAGTTTTTCTTAGTTGTTTGTGTGTTGTTCGGTTTTGTGCTTGTTTATGTATAAAAAGCTTATATATGTATACTAATAACACACTACACCGCTTCACATATAAATATATATAATATTCTTCCACTACTTCTCTTACTTTCATACCTATCTTTTTCTCTAACTTTCTTATTATTATCATTATTATTTTTCTCTTTATCATTTTATTGCCTTCAATTTGGCCCGACACTTGTCCATTTTTCATGCTTCAATATCCTTCATGCACAAATTGATTTTTGCTTGTCTAGTTTGTGAGTGACACTTGTCTATTTTCATTAAAATATATGGCCACTAATCTCTTTCGTACTCAACCTCTCTCTTGTTTCTTTGATTGACTTTGTTTTCCACTTGTTTGCTTTTGCTTTATGACTTATGCTCTTGTTTTGTTTAATTACTAATGGCCCATTAAATTGAGCTTGCTTTGACCCAACAATTTTAAGCCCCATTTTTCTTCTTCTTCTTCTCCTTTCTTTTTTTTTTTTTTGGTTTTTTGATTCACTTAAATTATTTTTGGTCCACTTACAATTTAGGTTTCAATTAATCTTTTGGGTCCATTTGGATTCGGGCCTTACAATTTAGACCTCCAAATCTATGGTTTTGTTATTGTTCTTGAGTGTTTTTTATATGTTTTTTTAGTGTTTTTAGGAAATAAGTCTCTAAACAGTGAGCAAGGGTTAGAGTTGGGGCGCCCTACATGCTCCCTCACCAACCTACGCACCAACCAGTGCCCCTATCATCCAAGTATGCACACCAGCTCACTTACGTGCCATACAACACACCAAGAAGCACCATACGCTGCCAGCGTACTCCAACAACATGAAATAGAGCATTTCTAAGGGCATTTTTTACTGTCACCCTCCAATCCATGCCCTAACTTCCATATCTTTAAAAGGGGACCAAAGCTCACATTTTTAGAAGTTTTGAGGGGCTTAGAATGGGGCTCTATCATGCCTTTTCTCTCATATTTGATTCTCACCCCTTAAACACCTCCATTTCGTTCAAAACTTCACCCACCAAACCCAAGATGACCCAAACCCATAACCTGATTTAAACCGATTTGGATCAGATTTGATCAAATAACCGCTGGCGGTTACTGGCGGTATCAGAAAATAACCGCCACCTTTATAAATACTTGAAGTATTTCATTTTGTTGAAGAATGATGGAAAATCAATTTCAGAAACAATAGATGAACATCGTATTACACATATGAGAGAAAAGAGAAAGCAAATGGCAAGACAAACTATACTGTGATTTGAGGTTCCTTTCCGCCTATGTGATTAGAATCCGACCAGTTGAACAATCCAAGACTCAGGGCAATTTTCGCTGCGTAGGAACGGGTACGCTTTCAGTTTTTGTTTTACTATTTTATAGAATTTATATATTGTATGAATTCTTTCATCGGTATCAAAGCCTTATTGGATTGTTTGCTGGTTTACGATCATAATTACATGATTAAACATGCAATGAAACTTAATTTTTCAGATTGAAAACCTAAGAAATAGATTTATAAAATCCGAATATGTTCTTAGAGATTAATGCAATCTTATGTTTTTCTTCTTTATGTGATAATTATACCATTAGATAGGGCTTGAAAAGATCTTTCCAACGGTATATTACATGCCCGATTTGGATTAGAAATGAAGGAGAAAAACTGTTTTGAATCAAAATGTAGAGAATTAAAATCTGGAAAAATAGTTTGATAATAAAAGATGATTGAAGATCATAAATAATATTAGGACACTCTCATTGAAAGAGAGTGTGATTTAATTTAGGCCAAAATTGAACACTAAGAGCACAAGTCTAACTAGGATGAAATTTTGAAGAAACTGGTGGCACTTTCATCACCAAAAGACATCGGCAAGGCGGCGCGTGTAATACATGCGGCATGCAAGTGCGTGACGCGCTGCGGTACAGGGACGCAGCCCACGTAGGAGCCATATTGCGCCATGTCACGCCCCATTAGCGCCAGGAATGCGCCATGCGGCGTTACTTGGATGGATGATGATGACGCGTAGATAGTTGCATGAGCAACACGTGGCGTCGTGGTTGGCAGATGATCAACACGTGGCCAAATCAGGACATGAAGCGTGGCTGCATGTACATGCGACGCGTGTAATTGATGACGATGGTGGCTCCAGAGATCGCCATGCATCCGAAGATGTCAGCACAATGCTTGTAGGCGCGTCAGACGGAGTACCGGCGCGTGGCTGATGCAGCCCGAGTGTGTGGCTGCTCGACCGGCACGTGGCCATCACGCGCCGCCGTCGACGGTTGTCGTCGGCAATATTCTGACGAGATATTTTTTTTCTTTAATTTTTCTTCTTTTTTTATCTCAATTATTTATTCGCTTTAATTGTGAGTGGAATTATATTATTTTATTTATTTCACTCTATAGGGAGTAGATTTTAAAAATGTCTTAATTTTTATATTAAATTTTGTTTGACCTAAAATTATCATGCATGTATAAATGTTTATATTTTAGGTTATGTCATGCAATTTTATAGGATTGGGTCAACTTATTCTGACGATAAGTCATCTGATGACGTGACTATGATCATTGTCCTATCAGATGACGAGGAGATTATTGATATCTCAAATATTGACCTGTACCTTAAGATTATGAAAATTTTAGATAATCAGCAGGATCTTTAGATCATAAAATATATATATCTTGGACAATAAAGTGACGGAGGTCATAGAGATTCCGATTAAGAGATGTCTGAGAATATAGAGATCTCAAATGATGCTGTTTAAATTGTGGGTGTCCTAAAATCTTTAGAGAATGATATTAGGACTGTTTTGCGCAAAACATTTACATATATGGTTTAGTGAATATTTGGAAGTTGAATGATGATGGGTAGCTTGACTATTTTTTCGATTTCTATCCAAAGATTCTTTCATCATATTTATAAGTGTATAGTTGCTGCAGTATTTTTTAATGAAATGATAGTGGATGTGCTAAGTAGAATTAATGTCATTTAAGAAAATGATATGTGCTTCGATAATAATAGTTGTTGAATTGAATAAAGGTGACAAATTAAATAGTGATAACTATGATATTTGACACCGTAAAATTCGGTATATTCTAAAAAAGTAAGAAGCTCTCGAAACCCTAACCAATACTATGGTCAAACCCAAACGTGGTACTTTTGTTCAACATAGAAAAGATGTTGAGGCTTATCAGGGCCTTCTAAGATAAAGAACAACGTTGCTTATATAATGATGTTATCTTGTATGGCTGATGACCACATGTGCGTGAACAAAGAATATAGACGGCAGTAGACATTTGGCTAACTTTGAAAGACAAATGTGGTGGGACATCAATCACTAAACTAAGGAGATTCACAATCAAGTTTAATACTTATCAGAAGCGTTGAGATTATAACCTAATGCAGCATTTGTGAGAGAAGTCAAACATGATACATGAGTTGAAATCTATAGGTATGCCTTAACTAGTGAGCAGTAAGTACAAGTGGTAATTTGATCCCTCCCAAATAATTGGAAAAACATAATAAACCAACATGACCAACAATGATAGCATCATGTCATTTGATGATATCTCACATCATGTTAAACTCAAAGATGAGCGCCTAGAGGCAGCTAATACTTCAAATTAGCTTTATTTGGTTAAGTCTAATATGCGTAAAGGTTTAGGCTCTAAGCGTAAGAAGGGAGGAAAGAATATAAGTTGGAAGAAAGGGAAAGAGAATCCCAAATCCAACATGGATGAGATCGGAAAACACAAGAAGGTTAAACATGGTAATGTAAGGGAGGACAAAAGTTAGTTAAAGTATTTCAACTGTGGCAAGATGGGTCATTTCACTCGTGAATGCATTGAGCATAAGAAGGAGACTCAAGAGCCACGAACTATATGATTAGAAATAGAGGAGCATTTATAGAATATCGTGGGATCAAGCGAGGAACAAAATAGATCTATATGGGGAACAACTTAAAATGTATTAGCACCTACAAAGTGATTCTGCGAGGTGCTCAAGTGTTGTATCTCCATGATATCCTGTATGCTTCGAAGATTCGACTGAATCTTGTCTTTGTAATTGTCCTTCTAGGTTTAGGATATATTTTAACTTTTCATAGCAACTGTTGAGGATTTATCTAAATTCAGTGAGATTAGGCACCGAATATCTGATGGATGGTTTTATTGTATTAAATACCGAATTTGACGATACTATTAATACGATGGTTGTCTTTCATTAATCAATTTCACTGATGTTGCCAATATTGATATTTACACTTGGCATACTAGACTAAGACATATTGACCAGAATCGAATGAATAAATTGTCTAAAGAGGGATTTTAAGATTCTCTCAATAAGATAGATTTGCCTTTATGTGAAAGTTATCTAGCAGAAAAACAACTAGAAAACCATCTGAAAAAGGAATCGAGTCTAAGAATCAATTATAATTAATTTATTCTGATATCTGTGGACCAATAAATGTGAGAGTTAGAAATTATATCAATCATAGATGATTACATGTTTTGGTCATATCTATCTGATCTCCTATAAATTTGAAGTATTAGATTGCTTTAGAATGTATCTAAACTTGGTGGAGAATCAGTTAGATAGAACTGTTAAGGTCTTGCAGATTGACCGAGGACAAGATATCTTTCTGAATAATTTGAGACAATATGTCATGAAAAAAGTATTGATATACAGTTGACCATTCCTAGGATTCCGCAACAAAATGGTGTAACGGAAAGAAGGAATAAAACATTACTAGAGATTATAAGATCTATGATGACACAAGCTAACCTTTCAGTATCTTATTGGGGGAATGCACTATTAACAGCTGCTTACATTTTAAATAGGGTCCCTACTAAGCCAGTATCTTCCACACCCTATGAATTATGGACAGGTAGGAAACTTAATCTCATCCATATGCGACCTTGGGGGTGCGCAGGATATATACATGACTTGTCCAGTAAATATGGAAAGTTAGGTACTAGAGGAAAGAAATATATCTTTATTAGATACTTTGAGCACTCGAAAGGATATATGTTCATAGGAGAAAACTCAGATGGGAGTATAATTGAATTGGAGTCACGTGATGTGAATTTCTTGGAGAATGAATTTCCTAGCAGAGGTGAAGTTGAAAAAGATTATCAATTCTACGAGTTGAATGAATCAGATGATGTTGTGCATTTGAACACTCAACTAGAGGAAAATAAAGAGTTACCTGAATACTCTATTTCTAGTGGGAGTGATAGAGCTATTGAGAGAGCTCCTTCATCAGTTCCCAGTGGGAGCATTGGGACTAATGAATTAGTACCCTTTAAATCTTCAATTCATAAAAGCGAACGTAAAGTTGTTCCTCGTCGTCAATTTGAGATTGAAGGGGAAACTTTTATGCTAGTTTCACATGATAGTGATGAGCCAAAGAATGTGAATGATACTCTAAACTCACATGCTAAAGAATTTTGGATTAAAGTCATGCAAGAAGAAATTGAGTCAATGAAATGTAACCACGTCTGGGACTTGGTTGATTTACCACCTAATCGGAAAGCCATTGGAAATAAGTGGGTTCTCCGTATCAAGCGTAAGCAGGTGACACAATAGAAAGATATAAGGCGAGATTAGTAGCAAAAGGATATATTCAACAAGAGGGTATAGATTATGAATAAACCTTCTCTCTTGTGGTAAGGTTTGCTTCCATTCGCCTTATATTAATAGTCGTCGCACACATGGACCTAGAATTACATTAAATGGATGTAAAGACAGCATTTCTCAATGGAGAACTGGAGGAAGAAATTTACATGAAACAGCCAATAAATTTCATTTTAAAAGGTCAAGAGTGAAAGGTTTGTAATCTCAAAAGATCTATTTATGGTTTAAAACAATCCTTCAGACAATGGTACCTTCATTTCCATGAGGCTGTAATGACCTATGGGTTCCAGATGACTGAAGAGGACCATTGTGTGTATGTCAAATAGGTAAAAGACAAGTTCATCATTTTGTCTTTATATGTGGATGATATTTTATTCGCTGGAAATGATAATGAGTTTATGATAAACATAAAGGAATGATTATGTTCAACTTTCGAGATGAAAGACATGGGAGAAGCTGCTTATATTTAGGAGTTAAGATTAATAGAGATCGTTTAAGGAGAATTCTGGCTTTATCATAAGAGTCTTACATTAAAAAGATTCTCGAACGATTTCATATGGCTGATTGTAAGCCTATAGATACTCCCATCTCGAAAGAACAAACTCTTAGTCTTGAAATATGTCCCAAAACTCCATAAAAGCGTGAAAGAATTGAAAGAATCCTTATTCTAGTACTATCGGAAGTCTCATGCATGTTATGATGTGTACGAGACTTGATATTTGCTATGTAGTTGGACTAATTAGTAAATGTCAATCTAATCCTGGATAGAAATATTATATTACTGTGAAAAGAATTTTAGAAAGGGATTGCTAATTACTTCCTGTATTATCAAGGTGGTAATATGTGTTTAATTGGGTATCTAAACGCTGATAGGGGAGGTGATTTGGATAAACGAAAATCTACATCTGGTTATGCATTTTTTGCTCAACCAATATGCTATTTCTTGAAGTAACAAGAAGCTATCATACATTACATTGTCCACCATGGAAGCTGTATTCATAGCATATTCAGCTGCAGTCTAGGAAGTAGTCTGGCTTAAGAGATTCTTGAAAAATCTGAATTCGAAATTAATGTGAAGAAGTCAGTTACTGTATAATGTGATAGTTAGACAACAATTGTCTATACTAAAGATACGAAATTCCATAGTAAATCGAAGCTCATAAAGATTAAGTACGATTTCGTCAAGGATATAATGATGAAAAGAATGTAACAATTTAGTATGCATCTACACATGAGATGATATTGGATCCACTCACAAAAGCTGTGACAAGAGATATATTTATATCACATATTAGGTCTTTGAGTTTGTGTAGATTGTGATGTTATAATTGTTACATTAAGTTATATCTGTTTTATGATTAGATACGTCATTTTGGTTATATAAAACTAGCACATATTCATTTCACATAGATTATATATGAAAGTATGTCATCAGGTTTTGAGATTGGTATTCTTATAAGCACAATCGCCTTGGTTGCTAGGAGAGTAAGTTAAGATGAGACACATATATTTTTAGAGAATAAAAATGAAGTTGTTCTCTTAAGGGCTTGAAATATATGACATGTCGTCTTGACTGTAGTCAAGATGAGGTTCTACCTAAAATTAATTATTGAACCATTTATGATGTATCTCCACCATCATGAGAACCTGATTAAGCCGAATGTGAGTTTCTCGATAATAGATGCTAGAAAGAGCAAGCTTTGGAACTCAGGTTAGGCGCTAGAAAAGCATTTGAACTAAGATCTGTACAGTGAATAATCTCAATATAAAAGACATACGCGTCCTTATTAAAGGATAAGATTCACTGTAACATGCATTTTATACCGCGTGTGCTTATCATGACCGACATGGAAAATGAATGAATTTATCTCTAATTCCTCATTGTGTAAGTTCGATTGAAGTTTGTATAAAACTTCTACCTATGTCCTTAATGACTGTTCACTTTGTCTCAAAGTAATGAGGTGATGTTTGTATCATTAGTGTGCCTTATATGACTATGATAATGCGACCTATGAGACATTACTATGATGTCAGTCATTTTATTGACCGAGAGACGAAAGTGAGATAGAAAGATTTAATGAATTTTATTTTGTTCCTATAGTTATTTGTCGCAACAATTTGCAATTTGGAATTGCAATTGTGATTATATGGAATATTGGAGGATCGAGCATGTTAAGGGATTAAATATGCTCGAGCAAATAAAATTGTATTAAATCTAGGACATTATAATGAACAAATTTACAATCTCTTGTATAGCAGTACAATTGAGATTTGAAAGACAAACCACATTGTATATATTATTGTTCATAGGTCACACGGTGTATTTACCTATATGAATGTCTGTACTCCTTATCATAAAGGGATCACCAGTGTTTTCTCTTTAAGTTCTGTTTGGTTCATCTTATGTGAGTGGGAGATGTTGGGTTATTGGGTTATTGAGTTGGGTCTACCCAAGATGACCCAAACCCATGACCCGATCCAAACCGTTTGGATCGGATTTGATCAAATAATAGCTGGCGGTTACTGGCGGTTATCAAAAAATAACCGCCACCTCTATAAATAGTTGAAGTATTTTATTTTGTTGAAGAATGATGTAAAATCAATTTCAGAAACAATATATGAACATCGTACTACACATATGAGAGAAAAGAGAAAACAAATGGCAAGACAAACTACACTGTGATTTGAGGTTCCTTTCCACCTATGTGATTGGAATCCGACCAGTTGAACAATCCAGGATCCAGGGCAATTTCCGCTACGTAGAAACGGGTATGCTTTCGGTTTCCGTTTTACTATTTTATAGAATTTATATATTGTATGAATTCTTTCAAACTCAAAAGAGAGGAACTCCATGGATTAAAACTTAGAAGAGAGAGGTTCATTGGTTGTTTTATCAACTTATCTTTTGTATTTGTATTTTTTTCATTGTATGTAATCATATTTTATATTGTGTTGTGGTGATGATAGATTTTTATTATTAATATTAATAGAGTTTATTATTATTGCTTGAAAATGGTGTGTATGTTGAGTATGGATTTTAGAACTTAATGTTTGCATGTGATTGACCACTATATGCATGATTTGAGGTTGTGTGTTGAGATCAGAAGAAATAGCACACAAAATGCTCGATAAGATGCCTACCCTAGGTTAGGAAAGGGAAATAGGCCATTTATGTGGCAATTGGGTCACCGTGAGTGTTTGAGTGACAATCGAGTATTTCATAAAAATACCAATCTAATTTAGGTAATAGATTTTCTTAAACAAAATGAGCTTTCGTTCATTTAATAACTATTAAAAAATAAGTATCGTTGGACGATAGTATGTTCAATGTATTATTAGAAAAAACGTATTAAGAGAAATAATGTTAAACTAGCAATAAACACAACTAATAAATCTTCGATGCTTTGATAATTAATTTCTATATCTAAGTGACACTCAGAATCTTAGCACACTTTTATTTGTTTTTATTTATTTATTTTCATCTAAAACTAGTTCGACGATCGATTCCCACGTCCCTATGGAGACAATCTCATAACCACTATATAATATTTATATGATTTGTATATTGACGAGATTTTATTACTAAATGAAAACTAAAAAGTAACCAACGTGCATTTATTGGATGAATTTGATTGGTTCGTCCTAACTTTTTAAAGTTAAGAGACACTAATAGTAGAATTACTCTCTCTATATATACATACGATAGAGGAAGCACACAAACTAAATGTTGCAAAAAAGGAAAATGAAAGAAACAATATGGGTGCAGCCGAGAGAGGAAAAAAAAGGCAAAAAAAAAAAAAAAAAATTATGGATGGGTGAATGAAATATTTGGGTATTTGATTGATCCAGATTTCATATAAGTGATTTTATTTTCAATGGGAATTGGAATCCAAAAAAATTAGTTAACTTTTCTTTAAGTTCTAAATTGAGTTTTATGTGATATTATGGTGAATCTAGATTTATGAGGAATCATATGAGAACCTGTATTATATCCAAAAATAAGCAAAGTAGTTATGTGAGTGGATATTTTATTTTAAGTAAATTGATTTATTATAATTATTTATATTTTATATTTTATTTATTTAATTGTTATTATAAGAAAATTATTAATTTGTCTATTGATTTTTTGATTATGATTTATGATTTGGTTATAGAATATTTATTTATATTATATAAAAGGGACTTTATTGGGAATTACATTTATATTCAGAAATAGAATTATACAATTTGCATATGAAAATGACTTAAGATTTGAAAGCGATTGAAATAAAACTTTTAGAACACCAAGGCTGCACCCTTCATTCTAACGGTCATTAGGCTTCACGTGTGTAAGTTCTAGAGAGTCGCTTAGCATGTGTATGGTAGATATCTAGGAAGTCATAGAGTCGTCTAGCATGTGTATAACCAGATGTTATTTTTCGTTCTACGTGTGTGTTAAGTATCTTCATTAATGTGACCAGGTTCCTGAGTACTAGATTGGTGTAAATTAAGATTTTATAAATGTGTAAAAATGATCCGTATAGATAGTTTTAGTTTATTATGATATGGAATGAAACAGATGTGTTTTTAGTATTGTTTTAAGATATGATTGAATATGACTCATTGAGATTTTATTTTTATTACTTATATTATATTATGTCAGTTATTATAGAAAGGTAATGATTTTGTTTAGTTTTTAAAGTGGTACCAATTCACTAGACGTACATTCACTCTTTTATGAAACTCACTTTTTCTAGATATCCGTTGCAGGTTCATGCAAATTATTATATATTGTGAGAATGATCACATGATGATGAATAATTTTGCATTAAAGTAGATTATTTAATTAACCAGATTTCTTAAATATGTTTTAAGAATACTTTTTCATATGGAATATCGTTTTCAGATATTTTTGAATATTTTATACATTGGTTCAATATGAAAAATGTATAGATTTATGTTTTGTTGAAATTGCATTTTATAAGGAAGTTATAAGTGAATAAGAATTATTTTTAAATGTGTGTTTTTTTCTTTTGTTTTTTGTTTTTTTTTTTTTAAATCCAGATTTCAATCTGAAAGACCATAGTTTTCATAAGATTCTTTTGAACTTGAGAGAACAGTCGGGATAGGTTATCTCACAAATGAATCGGTCCAGAACCGATAGAATTGGACTAATTAAATCTGGTTTGGTCCATTAGTTCTTGGGCCTAATGGGCCAAGTTTTAGGACATAAATTTCTTAACTAATTCAAACCAAATTTTTGAGAGAGTGGTGATATTTCCACCCTTGGAAAATTGTATGTACACTCCAAATTAGCATTTTTTTCAAATATACAATATTAACCTTAAGTAAAATTACTAAAAAGATAAATATTTTATAAGTACACGCATCAATTATTAATTTAAATATCATTTATATCATAAACTTTTTTTACTTTATCAACCCCTAATTTTTCTTTTTGTTACTCTCTCAAACTCTAACCTTTCTACATCAAAAATTAAAAAAATCTTCAATTCTTCATATAATTCTAATTTAATCATAAAAAAAAATATCATCAAACATTTGATCATCACATTAACATTTTCTCTTCTCTTGTTAAATTTTCTCACAAACCAAATAAAAAGATCACTACTTTCTTTCAATTTCTTCATCATATTAGTAAACAAATAAAAGGGTATACTTCAAATCATCAAAAAACTACAAATCTAAATCAATATACACAATTTATCATAAAAAAAAAATGTTACTTAGAGTTCTATAAAATTAACCGGGAATTATTCATTCAAATCTTATGATGTAAATGAAAAATTAGGGTTTGAAAGAGTAAAAATGGTTTTCTCCTTTAATCTAAACAAAAGTTAGTATAGAAACAATTTTAACAACTTTTGATGTTAGTTAACGTAAATATTATATTATTATTTTAATTATAACATAATATATACTAATTTAATAATCAAATATTAATAATAAATATAAATTATTTATAATAACATATATTATTTAATTATTATAATATTAATAAATTATTAGTTTAATATAATTTGATATAAAAATAATATATTTCACTTTTCACTTTGATTGCCAACTAGCGGCCAAAGTGTGATTGTATGGTATAAACAACATTGTCGTTTATACCACAGCCAATCCCTGAATTTATTCAGGCTTCCTAACCCTTTTACCTCTGATCTCCATCATATGAGTGCTAGCTTCTTGAGTGGTAGCGTTGTGAAAAATTGGAAACTCCACGAGCATTATTGACGCAAACATTGTGCCAACAAGCTTAATAAACTTCTTTTTTTGAAATATCCCTTGTCAGATTTCTATCTTGAATCCAAGAAAGCCCTATGATATATTGAGAAACCATATATGATTCTAAAATTATTTTATAAAAATCATTTGGAAATTTGACAATACATAAAGTGGTTCAATAAAATTTCGGCAACATATTACTATTTCTCTAAAAGTTTCATCCTGTAATACACGAAATCTACACTTCTAAAATATTTTATATCTCCACTACTTAGGACCTCTTGTTCTTCTTTCAAATCACAACATGTACAACAAACTTTCTTTTATATGAAAACATAATCATAAAGTATGTTTTTATCATTTCCAAACTTGAAAGTCAAAAACATAAGTAAACTGACGAGTAATTAAACATTTCAATATTAAGGTATAAGTATACACACTTATGCCTAGATGCCATAGAATATACAAAAATACACATACAATAGTAAAATATAATTTCTTTGCATTATGTGTTTGAGTGGTTCACCTCTTTTTGTTTAGATATTTCTTTTGAGACTCGACGATTCCCTAGAAAATAGTTTTAAAAATATAAAAGGGTGAATGCTAATATTCAGTAAGTGGATATAACTTTTGAAAACTATATAAATAATTTCTTTTCGATAATAATAAACATGACATAAATCTAGTATTAAAAATAAAATCTCAATGATCCATATTCAATCGTATCTGAAAAACACTACTAAAATCCCATCTATATCATCTCATATCATATTAATCTGCAAACATCTATATGGATCGTTTATACATATAAAATCTCAGTCCACACCAATCTAGTACCTAGAGAAATCTATTATATATGGTGGAGATACTTAACACACATGCATAGTAAGAGATAGGATCTGTCATACAAATGATAGATGATTTAGTGACTCCCTAAACATCTATTATACACGTGCTGGATAACTCTCTAGAACTTACACATGTGTAGCATGATGACCGTTAGAGGAAAGAATACATTCCTAGCATTCCAAAAATCTTGTTTGTGTTCATTTCATATCTCAACACAATTTGATATGCAAATATCTATAATTCTATTTCTGGATATACAAATAATTCATAATAAATATTTTTCTGAAACGTACATAAATAATGCTTAAAATATTCTAAAACTTCTCATATAATAAACTCAAGATCGAAAATAATATACGTAAACATATATATTTATTTAATTAAATTCTAAATTTGAACATATAACCTAATTAGTTATTCAGGAAATTAATTAACTAATAATAATTCATTTCTAATAACTCATAAATAATAAAATAAGAAATATATAATTGTAAATTATCAATTTAAATTAAATAAACAATATCCTCACAAATTAGGTTTTTAAGTTCTATTTGTAACCACTAATATCCGTATTATCTTTGGATTTTTTTTTACCTAAAAATAATGTAAGAATCTATTTAGAACTTATAAAAATTAAATCACGAAATTGAATCCGAAATTAAAATATTTGTACACTAAAATCAACCCAAAATCTAACCCACTTAATTTTTTCTCTCTTCTTTTCTTTTTCTACTACCAAATTTCGATTGTGTTGTTGTTGTTGTTGGTTTTTTTTTTTTTTTTTTTTTTTTTTATTTATTTATTTTTTTAAATTGGTTGCTTCTTGTTGAATTGTCACCGTTTGTGCATATACATATATATATATATATAGTGACCGCCTCACACTATATATATATATATATATATATATATATTTTAACTCCTGCTGCATCATGCTCTTGCATGATTGAAAATCAACACGTTACCCCTTTTTCTTAAATTTCCTTCTCTCACTCTCTCGACCTCTCTCTTTGTTTCTTTTTGATTTTCGACTTTGCTTTTATTGTGTTTGGCCGCCTCATGCACTCTCTGACCCTGAACTCTCCTTTCTTATTTCATTGCATTGCACTGCCATCATCTTTTTGTTTCTTTTAAAGCTCACGTCCCACTCTCATGCAATCTCACTGCATTTTCATTTTCATTTTTGTTTGTTTTTTTTTAATTCTAACTTGCTTTTGACAACCCCACTTTGTTTGATGACAGCCCAACTTGGGTTGCTTGGAAATCAGCCCATTAGTCTTCTATTTCTTTTTTTTCTTATTGAGCTCATTTAAATTAATTTTGTTCCGTTTAAAATTTGGGTTCAATTAATATTCTTGGTCCATTTGAATTCCGACGTTGCAGTGATTGACACCTGTAAATGAGCTTAGGTTGGGGATTTTCACTTGAAATCTAAAGGTTCGAAATTCTGACCACTTTGCGATCTCAAGGATGCTTAACGTATACAGTGTCTTTTATGGACAAGTTCAAGCCACATAGATTTTATTTCAGTGTGTGCAGTTGCCGTTTGATTACTTGTCTTGTTCATGACTATTGGGTTGTTTGATTGCGCAAAGAGATTAATCCAGCATTTGCTCCTATTAACCACTAATATATCCAAATTCAGTGACTATCCTAGTTGAGCTATGGCAAGTGAGCCAGTTGGTGTTCATGTCCATATAATTTCATATTGAATTACATATATCCTAAACATAAACTTGTTGAAAGACTGCATGAATAATCTAAAACCATTGAGTTATAGCAGCAGTTGAGGATGGATATACAGTTCTTTCCGTTCTTGGGCAGTTCCATGTGTGTCGATTCTGTAGCCTTCGATTTTGTTGTTCTGCTTTACGATTCTCTAATTCACTAAATAAAATGCAGTTGAGCCAATAGGTAAGATGTCATTATATGACTATTAATTTATTATATAGAATTGTGAAGAAGTTTGAAATTATAGGGGATCGTGATAAAATATAACGTGATTTTGTGCTTTTAAATCCTATTTCTATAATGAATACTTGAATAATTTCAGTTGTTTTGATTGTGTTTTTGTTAATATTTTATGTAGGTGAGTCATGAAAGGGCTGATGAGCAAAACGATGAATTTTCAAGGCATATTTATAAAATATTTTAAGGCCTAATGGTGCATGTTAGAAAAGCAATGGATTGCATGGGATTGTTGAAAATACGAGAAACAATCAAGACCAGCCCATAAAACACGAAAATTCAACCCATTTTACAGTCCATGCAAGCTGCCCCATAAAGAATTAATCCAGCAAAGTGTTATATTCTCAAGTGGATTGTCAGAATCAGCCCATGAAACAACCCATCTGCAGCTCAAATGTCAGCCCCTGAAAGCCCAAGTCGTTCAGCCCAGCAATCTTTGAATTTCATGTGTCTAAATGCAACCCCCTAGCAAGGCACAAAACAGCATGTATCAGCCCATTCCATGAATGAATGACAAGCAGCAGCTTTGCATGAACAAACAAAAGCCACGTCCAACCATGAACCACATGCAGAATATGCAGTTCGAGAACGTATGGCGACCCGACACCGCGAGGAACAGCTGGATGAAAGTCGCGACGGGGAAGAAGTTGAGTTCGACGCGGACACCTGAACGTAGGCCAAACCAACCCTAGTTTCTCACGTATAAACAACAACTTCTAGGAACTAAACGCAGACTGTGAAGTAGCTTTATGACGTGTTTAGTTTGTGGCTAAATGTCTATAAAAATTTTCAGTGACATAAGCTGAGAAGTAGCTAAATTTTTCTAAAATATGTAGTTATCAACCATGTATCGACTCACGTGGTAGATTTGGGATAGAATCTTTGATGTTTATGGATTAACTTGTATGGTTACCTTGTCTTGTCATGGCAGCTTATGTTTACAAATGTCTCGGCACAGGTAAAGCTAAAGGTGCGGAAGGCTAGACATTCACATAAGCATTTAAAAGAGTTTCAGTTGGCTGTAATGTTGATGTGGAACTCATTCCCTGTGTAACTAAGAATGTTGCATTACTAGGGAAGCTAGTTAATAATCCTCTCTCTCCAATTGCCAAGATAGGCGAACGAAAGCACTGGGAAACGAAAGAAGCAGCAACTGCTAGGATACGTGCCTGGCAGTTGAAGACAAGACTGCCTCCAAGAGTGGATTTATAGTCCTCTCAAACTGTAAAGCATACCAATATATCCAGAAATCATGAGTGGCCTGAATAACTGAAGTTGCAGAAAAATGTAGGAAAGGTGAAGGCTAAGGCTAAGTTTTGATTTCACAATAGGTTGGAATCGGGTATTTATATGACAGACTAAAAGCAGAATTTATTTATTTATTTATTTTTTGTGTTTGTTTGTACATATTTATATGACATGATTGTCCATAGCCCTATCTTGTTTGGATAATTCTGTTGTTTATCTTCTTGCTTAGATTTAGTTGATTTTGAATTCCATACTAGAATAGGAACAATTATCATCATCAAGTTATGTTTTATTCTTTCCGAATTCTGATTTAATTGTAATATTTCAATAATTAAATTTATGTGTTACCTTAAAGTTATTAAATAAAAAAGAGTAAATTACAATTTAACTACCGAATTAAAACTCTAATTTAGGTGAACCAACTGTTTTGATATTATTACAATTTACACCCCCCCCCCCCCCCCCCCCCCCCCCCCTCCCTCGACTCGCCCCCCTCCGTTAACATTTCTTTATTAAAATTAACTAAATGAGGGGTAAAATTATCTTTTAACTTTTGCTTATTTTTCTAGGCTAAAGCTTATTAAACATCTTATCAATCTACTCCAAATCCTTAGCAGTCCTTGAGCCCATTGGTCACCACCGGCATTTCTTTTCACAAAAATTCTCTCAATGCCATCACCACCATTACCATTGTTGTTGCTTCTGTCCATCGCTAATGAATTAACAATAGCAGGAACTGAAACCATCTTCCCAGACCTATTATCATTACCATTGTTAGTGACAGTGTTGTTGTTGTCCAATCTTCTACCGAAAAATCTACTAACTCGTCTCCCACTACCGCCACCTCCCACACTACTGCCTCTCTCTCTACTACCAGACCACTGCTCTCTTTTCTCTTTCTCTTTCTCTACTGGGTGTTCTTCTCTTCCTCTGAGAAGGAGAACAGGAATGCCTGCTACTACTACTACTAGTACCAGTCTGGCGGTGTCCCTGCCTGTGCTGTCGCTTCTCATCATCTTCGTCACTCACTTTCTCATTCGAATCGCTATCCTTCTTACAATCACCATCATTATGATCAAAGTCATAAATCTTCTTGCAACCAGAATATTTCTTCCCTGAAGATAATGTAGGCATGGAATCCCTGAAGATAATGTAGGCATGGAATCAGCATGTAGAATTTGAAAAGTTGACTATTTTGTTGTTTGATTGATTTGGTGAGTGCAATTGTTTTCAAGATGGTTTCAATAGGTCTCGGATGAAGGCAATGCCTTATATGTTTTTCTAGAGAATTACCTCACACAAAGGATTATACACGTTAGTGAATGTGCAGGTGAGATTAGCACAAGAAGAATAAGAAGAAGAAGAAGAAGAAATAGACATGAGAGCCAAAGACCAAGGGTTCTGACACCAGCAACCGAAAAGGATGTGATGTTATTAGCGAAGCAGTATTTTAAGAAGAAGAAGACTCCAGTTTTGAATCTGAAGCATAAGAATCTAGCAGACTGTTAGGGTGTAATTTAGTTATTTAAGGGTAATATTGGAATTTTATAAAAAATTAATGATTTGGGGTGTACATACAAATATGGGGGATGGAAATATCGCCAATTTTGGAAATACTTAATTTAATTTTGACTCACTTAAAATATAGGTTTCAATTAATCTTTTGGATTCATTAGGATTTGAGTATTCTTTAGACGCCCCGATCCGGACCGCCACTAGGCTCCTATCCAGAGGGTACGCTCGGACACCCCAACGAATCCCTCTAAGCCCATCTTGATAGGGAAGAAGGCGTTCGAGGAGCGAACCTTCTTAACTTTAAACTTAACTTGAGCGGAAGCTCAATCTTTTAAACCTTAAAGTTGAAATGGTTTGGGTTGATTTGATACTATTCATTTGGTCATTTTTAAGACTTAAAACCGGCAGCATAACGACTGCAATTTGCATAAACCAAAAATCTGAAAAGCAATTTCAACACTTCGAACTATAATCACCATCCAACCCAACTTCTCGCAATCAAGTTTATCATCAACATAAACACAAAAATTTGAAATCTTCAAGGACAAGATATAAACATGCACTTTTATATCCAACAAACTTGATTTTACAAACACGAAAATGTGCACTATTATATAACTAAAAAGATATAACTCTTTTTATGCAAAATGTACAAACATATACAATATACAAAATACATAAAATATGCATATTACATTCTTCAAGAAGCAAATACCAACACTTGTGCCCACTTGAATATGGAGGTGGGGGGCTTCATTGGTCTTCACCCACACGATTACCTGAGGAGATTTTAAAAACAATTTGAAGAGTAAACTATAAAGCTCAGTGAATGCAATAGTTTGTAAACTTAACTTTACTTTATGAAAACTTCATCCTTAGAAAATTTTAATAAAAGTTTCTATTTCTTAAAAGATATTTAAAGCATAAATTTCATTCAATTGTGTAGCATTAATATAAAAAATTTATAATAAACTTGTAAAGCATAAATCTGAACATGCTTAAAGATAACTTAACTTTGTAAAAACACCATTTGTAATCCTAATCTCTTGACCACACGGCGACTTAGTTAAGGCTGTAGGTGTGTTAGGTCACAAGGCGATGTATCTGACATCCACCACAACCAACTCTCTAAGACCTTTCAGTAACTACGTGTGGAATTCTGCATCGCTAACCGTAGTGCGAGACCATATCCCACAAAGTAGGGGCGACATACTTACTCATAACTCTAACCATACAGTTAGTGACTCGTTCCTCCCAACCCTTGCCTTACCAAGTGGGATATACCATACGGGTCTGAACTCGATAAACTGGTGGGTACTTATGACATTTGAAAACTTATTTTTCTCTAATGTTATACCTTATAAATTTTTATACTTGGTGCACAAACACAAAAGCTTTAACTTGAAAGCTTTAAACTTGAGTCTTTGGACTCGTTTCGTTTACTTTACAAATACAAGACATGTATTTAAATACAAGAACTTATACATGCAAAAACATAAAATATAGCTTATCAATGCAAAAGCGTAAAATCACTTAGAAAACTCTTTGAAAGTGCACTCACTTTAAGTTTGAACTTAACTCGGATGAGGTTCAAAAGCCCTTTCGTGATCCGGTCGTATGCTCCTTACCTACACATGATAAGCACACTTAGAATGTGCTCAATAGACAATGCAAGGATGCACTAAGATGCACCTAACTATACTAACTGTATAAAATTCTCTCAACACTAGTAGCTTCTCTTTTCAATTTCTCTTTGATCTATGCCCCAAATTTCTAATTTCTTTGCATGAATCCTTCTTATATACATTAAGGAATGTTCTCATGTGTTTCCCATCATAAATTGAAGCTTGGAACTCAAAAAGGTCGTTTTAGACCCCTCAAACCCGAATGTAATGCAAGCCTAAACCGTGCATGCTTTTACTCCAATTATTTCTCTCGCACTCTTCTTATCTCCCAATGTGGTCACCCGTAAAATTTCGTCGAATTTCGATACCGTTTGGTAGGTGTTTTGGGCCAAAAACACTACTTTACGATTACTTTTTAAAGGGTTTTTTCACCACATTGGTTATCTAACTTCCATTCTTGTTTCTTAAGGCTTTTCTAACTCTTATACACTCATTTATGGTCAAACATAATGAAATAAAGTTGAAGAGAAATAGCATTGCTTTTAGACTTTCAATGCCCTTCACTTTGCTCTATAAGGTGATTAAAGACCATTGTGTGTGTTTGTGGTTTCTAGCTTCTTGACTTGTCTTTCTGTCATAATTCAAACATGATTCAAGACTTAAATGGATCAACACTTGAAAATGATAATACACCATAGGTTTGGCCGTGAATCACACACAAATTCACTATCTCATGGCACTTCAATCTTTTAAGAAAAATAATAGTTCATCTCACTTAGGCATTTACACAAACACCTAATACATTAAACTCAACTTAATCTAAGACTTTTAACACACTTTTAGGGTTTCACCATACATAACCCTAACGCTTAAATATTCATTTAGTTCATCACAAATGATTCCCAAAAGATCACTTATGACCTCAATATAAACTCTAGATCAAAACCCACATCAATTTCTTATCAAAACTAACCCAAATAATCAACTTAAAATCAATACATAAGCATGTTTAATGCATAAGTAACTAGCTCAAAAATGGATAACCAACCTCTTTTATGCTTGGGTTTCACTCTTGGGGTGTTGGTTGAGCTTGAATGATGCTTACTTGGTCACTTGAAAGGCTAGATTGCTTGATCACCTTTGGTCTCCTCTCTTTCTTGTCTTTAGCGTGACTTGCCTTTGATTTTCTCTTTGGTTTCCTTTGTTCCCGTATGCTTCTTGTTTCTCTTGAAATGGCTAAGTGTAAATTATATAAAAAACTTCTCTTGACTTGTTTGACCAATTTCCATGTTCACACTAATGCCCCAAACTTTTTAAAATTTCATTTGATCATAAAAACTCTTGATCCTTTATAATTTGGTCCTTAATGCTTCTTTGAAAAATTACTTTATTCTATTTAACTCCAATGGAAATGACTAAAATGCCTTTTCTTGGAACTTGTTCTAAAATCATATTCCATAACTTTTATCAAGTTCTCTGCACAATTTAAAGACTTGAATTTGGCATTAGTCACTTGTTTTTTAATCTCCTTCATTTCTTTATTAAACTCTTAAAAGATTTGTTTATCTCATTCTATGCTCTCGACTTAACTTGACTACTTCTATCTATCTAGTCATGTATGTGATGAGGGTTTACAATTCTAATATTATTATTAGAAAGAGCGGCGATGTTTCCACCCCTTAAAAATGACATGTACACTCATTTTGTTTGTACATTCAATAAAAAATTTAAAATTTTTCTAATTTGTTTTTAAACCTCACGTAATACCAAGATTATCCTTTTATCTTAATTTTCTTATTAGCTCCTTCTAGTAATATGTAATATTTTGATATTGCATTTGTTTTATAACAGAAAACTTTTTATTAGGATCTATTATTGATCGACCTCGACTTACATATTTTTTAGAACGGCTTGGGCATAAGGATATCAACATAAGAACTGAAGGGGGAAAATTAATGATAGGGTGAGATTCGGGTTTTTATGTGCTTTCTTGACTGCTATCAGTAACCAATTATTGTTCAATTTGCAAGGGTTTTCATCATATGTTTTTTTTTTTTTTTTTCCTGATAATTAATCATATCTAAATTATTAAGTGTAGCGGCACAAAAAAAAAAAAAAAAAAAATAGTGCGTTTTATTTCTCATATCTTAAATACTATTTCTGGACTAGTTGCCTCTCTACCTTTCTAGCAATTTCCTGTTTCGTGATATATCATTGACAACAATCCATGTACCTTGGGGGGCACGTAACGTGTATAAAGCACTTTGTTCTCACCAAGTTTCTGATTAGACAGTCATATTCTTTGATGAACCTCCCGCAACACCAATGTGAACTTTTGAAATCATTCTTCATATATCCCTTTTGACCAAACTATTCGCTTCCAAGTCCAACAAAGAAAGTCTTTGCATTTTCCACCAGCCTATATATATATAACAATAATAGACATCTATAACTCTAAATTTCTAAACCCATATGCTTTTAGTTTGTCAATTTCCCTCCATTCGAATTTCCACTTCGATCAAAACAAATGCAGCTTCCAATTCTATTTTCGTTGATCCTGGTCACACTTTCATGAACATTTCTTAGAAGCAACAGGATAACTGGTTTTACCCGCAATTATAAGAGCTTATTTTAGGTCAAAATTTAGCACTGCCCAAATTATTAATTTCAAGGAAATATAATGCAGCATTAGCTCATTCATATTTAGTAAACGGACCACAAGCAGTCAAGTTCCTTATCCTCAAGTTAAAGGTTAATAATATGAATATGCACCCAACAATATATATATATATATATATAACACTTTTAAATGGCTTTGAGAGGTTATAGTGCATTGCACATAATGGCAATATTTCGAGAAAGCAAGCCATCGTGAAAGTTCCCTCGTAGAGATCGAACTTAGCCAGAAAAGATAATGAATATGCAAGATCATATGCATATTATGTTAAACCAATATAAGCATTAGAACACCGTATTTGCCACTATATATATTAAGAGTCATTTTCATGATTATGAAAGGGATGATAAATGTCATTCATAATTCATTCCCCTGACAGGAGGTAATTATCTTTCTTCAATTATTTCAAACTTTGATATTGTCAGAATGAAATGATATTGTCATATCGTGTGTGTAGGCCGAAAATGCCCCATGCAAGCCTTAGAAGAAGATTCCCAAAAAGCCGATATTCTTGACTTCTAACTTTTGCTTTGAAATTTGAATTGTAGTTACTCTTATCATGGAAATTGACAACCGAAGAGAGAGAAACCAAAATGCATGCAATTAGTCGCTATATAAACAACTTGAAGGCCTTTATTTTTTCTACAAGACACCGTGCCACAAACATTCAGTCATATTAATTCTTATGATCTTATTAGAATGTCATCACAGTATCACCAACCTCACTTTGTTTTGATACCTTTCTTCGGCCAAGGCCATCTTCTCCCTGCAATAGACATTGCCAAATTATTAGCACAGCGTGATGCAATAGTCTCCATTATTACCACACCTCTCAATGCTGCCAGAGTCAGTGATGTTGTCGATCGTTCCATTCAATCCGGGCTGCCCATTCGGATTGTACTAGTTAAGTTTCCATCCACTGAGGTTGGCTTGCCTGAAGGCTGTGAAAGCGCAGACGCTCTCCCTTCACAAGACTTGGTCCAAAATTTCTTGGCTGCATTGAATATGTTGCAGGAACCGGTAGAAGAGTTGTTTCAAGAGCTAGAACCTTGTCCAAATTCTATAATTTCTGACAAAAATTTTCCATGGACAGCTGATATCTCTTCCAAGTTTGGGATCCCAAGGATATTGTTTGATGGGACAAATTGCTTTACTTTTTTGTGCTCCCATAATTTACACAAATCCAAGATCCATGAGAGGGTCACTGAGTCGGAACGTTTTGTTGTGCCAGGATTGCCCGATCGAATTGAATTGACAAAAGCTCAACTACCGGGTATTTTCAGTCAACGTTCAAAAGTGGAATTGCAAAATCATCGAGAAAGGGTACGAGCAAGTGAAGCAGGAGCATATGGGGTGCTGATCAATAGTTTTGAAGAATTAGAAGCAGAATATATCAAAGGATGTCGAAATGAGGCGGGGAAGAAATTGTGGTGCATTGGTCCGGTTTCAACATGTAACAAGGAAACATTGGACAAGGGTCAAAGAGGTAACAAAGCCTCAACTGATGTAAATCAATGCTTGAAATGGCTTGATTCACAAGCATCAAATTCTGTAATTTATGCTTGTTTTGGAAGTCTCAACAACCTAACGCCTCCACAGCTAGTAGAAATTGGTTTAGGCTTAGAAGCCACAAACAGGCCATTTATTTGGGTGATTAGAGGAGGCTATAAAAGAGAAGAAATGGAGAAATGGTTATTAGAAGATGGATTTGAGGAGAGATTGCATGGAAGAGGCCTCTTGATAAGGGGTTGGGCACCACAACTACTTATTCTATCACATCCAGCAGTAGGAGGATTCTTAACACATTGTGGTTGGAATTCAACCCTGGAAGCAATATGTGCTGGCATTCCAATGATCACATGGCCCTTGTATGGTGAACAATTTTTCAATGAGAAGTTAGTGGTGCAACTACTCGAAGTTGGTGTGCCAGTGGGGGCTGAAGTTGCGGTGCGTTTAGGGGAGGAGGAGAATTTCGGGGTGTTGGTGAAGAAGGAGAACGTAAGGGAGGGAATAGAGAAGGTGATGACTGAAGATGAAAACGGAGAGAGAAGGGTAAAAGCAAGAAAGCTTGCAGAGATGGCAAGAAAGGCTGTGGAAGAAGAAGGATCTTCTCACCGTAACGTTACCTTGTTTATTGAAGACGTCATTCAACAGGTAAGAGATCAGAAGAGCGAGATTTGACATGTCAGTGACAACCGAAAAAAATAAAATAGAATGAGGAAGTGAGCATGAATTGAATATGATAGACCATGAGTTGTGTAGTTTGGATTATGTATTTTTATTTATCAAGATATGTTTACAGGGGAACGTAGTTGCAGAACAGACTACATATCCACTGATCCTACTTTTAATGTTTCCTGCTTTCAGCTTTGTTTGGTTTGATATAATCATATGCTATTAAAATGAGAATAAAAATCAAACACAACAGCATGTTTTACTTTTATTCTTCCTTAATGCATTGTGTATGTTTTACTTTTATTCTTCCTTGACTTGAAAGAGTGATGGTGTTGGCAATTCTTTAAATATCTTTCTACACTCCATTTTCTATATTTTTTTTGTTAATAATAATTTTATGTAAGTTAAAATTATTAAGGACAAAAATAAAAGTTCTAATAACATTACAAAGCAGGTTTCTTGATTTCAACATAATTTTTTTCTCTGATGCAATCACAAACCCAAAAACATCTATTTCTTTTCCAATATTTAAGGTTTTCTTTTTATTTCAAATCAAGTGATAATAATAATATACAATCTAAGATAAATTTTGAAGTGATAGAATATTATTTTAAACGAGATTCTGAAAAAAAAAAAAAAAAGCTTCAATTAGTTTTGAACTTACAATAGTTTTTTATTAAATTTTAAGAATTTTAAATTATTTGTTGTGTTGAAATTTTACCGGATATAATTTAATATTAATTACTTTAATTAAATTGAATTCGTTGACTTTTTTTAATGTATTGCATTTTCCATTATTAGAAATTTTATGAAAACAAGGGTGATAGCGATGAACAGTAAAGATGACGACCCCAACCCTGACCTCATCCACCCATGCGAAGATGCCACACTAGCCCTTATCACATTCTCCTTCGTCATTGTCTAGATATGTTTCCTTGTGATTGTAGTGGCTGTTGGATTTTTGGTGGGTTTTGAGTGTTTCCCAGTTGGTTTTGTGGTTAGTTTTTGCTGAGTTAGACCGATTATTCAGCCAATTTAGTCGATTACTCACCTTTGACGAGCAGAAGCACCGATCTTAGGGTTATCGGATCAGCATGATGCCGGTCAACCATCCATAGATGAAAAATTGCTAATAATCGACGATTTTTAGAACACTGGTTAAAAGAATAAATTGAATTATATATGGTGATAAACTTTTCCTAAAACAAACTTTGCATCCAAATGTTTGGATGGTCGATGGTGATTGTACACTTGTACTACCAATAATGATGAGTAAACTTGAGATGCACCCTATAATCACATTCGCATTCTCTTTGTCTTTGATGTGTCTGTAGAACGATTGTAAAAGTGCAATATATGCTACGCTGCTTCACACACAATTTGCTCTAATTCTTGCAAATAATTTGGAACACTGAACCATCGTCATCGTTGCCATCACAGCCACACCGAACCACTGCCACAATGCTAAACCAGCAACCACATCCAAGTACCACCATCACCCTAGTGCACCCTCCCACTGACGTTGCCACCATCTATCATTTTAATTTTTTTTTCTAAATTTTTAAAATTTTATATATAGATCTTACTTTCAAATTTGGCTTTAACCCAAATTAGTGCCAACATATTTAATGGGCCTTTTTAACTTTTACCATTGTTTTATATGAAATAGGTCCCCAAACCCACATGAGAAGCTCATCCAAATTAGTGGAGTAGTGGGGACCTTTCACTAATTCAACTAAAACTAAATAGTGCCTTTTACAAGAAGAGAATCTATCCTGTATAATAAGATACTCTATATCATGTATCTGTTAGGGTTTCTGCCCTAAGAGCTTGTAATATTGTAAACGGTTTTATAAATTTTTAATAAAGTATTGATTTCATTCAATTTATATATTTTGCAAAAATTATATATATCATGAGAAACATCCTTGATTACTAATGTAATTTCAAACTAAGTGTATAAGTGTTATATACAGGTGGATTTAGTTTGAGATAAGTAATTTAAAGAGTTCGTAGAAAACAAACGAAGTTGGGTACTTCATTTGTGGTAAATCTACAACTGTGGTCCTTTTCGTATTTGATACGATAGTCTTATCCAAGACTGTTCATGTGGTGCCATGGAAATGGAGGCACCTTATATAATAAAGATTATATAGGACTGGGTCACGATAAATATAAGTCTCTAAATAATATCCGTTAATCTAAGAGATTTATATTCATCAATCAGATGATCATAAATGAATTGATCTTAATTCTGAATGTATTATGAACTCCTGCTTGTTAAGTTATTCTCTTTAATTTACATGGGAGAGATCGGTGTAGATACCCGATCAATAACTTCGTACTTTGGGGATATGATTTAGTAAATAGCTGGGAACATTCTATACAATAGTGGAATCCACTCCTTCTTGCGAGAAGTAGAAAAGTAGTTGCCTTAAGGGTTGATTCAGATCTTGAATAATAAGAGCGCTCAACTTTCTGCTTATATGTAAACAGAAAGATAAATTCATAAGTTGTTATGAATATATTGTTCATTAGAGAATCAATGGTACTTAAGGATCAAGAAATAATTAGAGGTAAACGGACATTTGACCTTACTCTAATTATGAACTATTTATGGAGGGTCAAATCATATGTAGTGATTAAATCAATGGACACTGAAAAATTTCAGATTGTATAAAAACATCTATAGTTTTGAAAGTGCAATCTTAAGTTTTTAGTGGAGTAACTTTAAGATTAATAATAGTGAATTATTTAATTAAAGAGTTTAATTAATAATTCTGATATTATTGGAGCTCAAAACTGTAGGTCCATCGGGTCCCATTGATAGCTCATTTTACTATAAATAATATGTATATAGAATATTGTAATTGGACCGTCCAATTACAGGTGTTACATAAGTAACAAAAATTTGTGTTCACTTGGTATTTGAATAATATTGACTATTCAAATTATTTAATTATTAATTATGAATTAATAATTATTTAATTAATTTTATAAGAGGTCTTAAATCCGATTCTTAGTGACTTTGGTATAAATTAATTATGAATTAATTTATTAAAAGTTACAAGTTCTATTTCAAAATATAATATGAATTAATTTTGAATTAATTATATTATATGGGGCAAAAGTTTAATTATAATAAGATTATGGTCAATATTAATATTGATTAATTAAAACCCTAATTGTTTGTCTATAAAAAGAAAAAGTTTCTTTTCTACATCTAGGTTTTTAGTTGTTGTTTATGTTTTTGAAAAACAATAAAAGAAAAGAAAAAGAAGTTTTTTTTTTTCAATAAATACAAAGAACAAGAATTTGTGTCTTTGTTCTTTATATAACCAAAAATTAAACACTCACCTCTTATAATCATTGATTTAATTTGATTTTTTTTTAGAAAGAAATAAAAAAGTAAGTGAGCACAATTCTATATAATTGTGCCCACTCACTTATTTCTTGGTTTCGAGATATATCAAAGAAGACAAGATGGTGAGCAATCCACAGAGATCAATACAGAAGGTAAAAATCTGATTTTTATTTATATATATTATTTTATTTCATTGTTTTATGAATCTTAGGTTTTTGAGTTTTCTAAAAAGTTTTTGAAACTCAATGTTCCGCAAAATCCTTAATTTTATAAAAAATAAATTATTGATTTTTGTTTTTTCAATCCATCAGTATCATCTTTTTCATTCGTGGTATATCATTAGTCCAGAAATACTATTTAAGATATGAGAATATACCCTATATAACATAAACTCTTTTTACTCTCTCAAACCCTAATTTTTCATTTATATCATAAAACTTGCATGAATGATTACTAGCTAATTTTATAAAACCCTAAGTAACATTTTTTTTTGGATGAATTGTGAATGTCGATTTAGATCTATAGTTTTTGGATGATTTGAAATACACATTTTTACTTGTTTGCTTATATGGTGAAGAAATTGGAAGAAATAAGTGATTTTTTTGTTTGGTTCATGAGAAAATTTGACAAAGGAATGGAAAATACCAATGTGGTGTTGAATGTTTGACAATATTTTTGATAATTAAATTATGATTATATAAATGATTAGAAACTTCTCATTTTTTTATGAAAAAAAGTTAGGGTTTGAATGAGTAACAAAAAGACAAATTAGGCATTGAATAATTAAAAAGGGTTATTTCAATTAATAATTGGTGAATATATTTATAAAATATCTACCCTTTTAGTAATTTTACTCAAGGGTAATATTGTATACTTCAAAAAAAAAAAAAAAAAAAAAAAAAAAGCTAATTTGGGGTGTATATACAAATTTTGAGGGGTGGAAATATCGTCACTCTATTAGAAAACATTTTATTAAAATGTTTTAATTAAACAATCTTAAAAGTTAATCTGGATTGAAAACTCTTCTAAAAAATATTGTCTAAATAGTAAATTAAAAGGTCAAGTTTTTACTTTTTTTTCCTACTGTCTAAAGTAAAAGTTATCCCACGTATGTCCTAAATAATCTCATGTTTGGAACCAAAAAAACTTAAGTAGATTTGAGAAGAAGAGCAACATTGGAGCCTACAGGGAAATAATATAATGAAAAATTGGATTCACTTTAGACAAAGCAGCAATGCTCAACCTTTAGAAAAAAAATAATAACATAAAATTAGATTAAATTAAGTTATTTTTTATTTGACAGATTAATTAGTGATAATATTTATTTTAACTACATATAGGCTTGATTTAGGTTAATCGGTTTGATAAAACGTGTCGTGCATTAAAATATCATAGCGACCTCAAGTTCAAAAGGCCCAAAAAGAGTAGAAGCCCGGTAAGGTAGTGTAACCATGAAGCCTAGAATAGTTGTCACGTCAACAGAAGCATTACTGAAGGTCAAAAACCCAAGTAACAAGTAGCCAGACTACACGAAATGGGAAGCCCACAAAAGAGCAGCTCTCCAATAGTAGCTCGGACAGCAGCAAAAATCAAGAAACTTTCTTATTTGTAAAAGATCCAGAAAACAAGAAAGAACTCCAACTAGAAAATCTCCAAAATTACAGTTTCAACATATTTAATGTAGTTTGATGTAAAATAGGAAGATAATCTTAGTCTTTCTTATATTTTAGCAACCTAATTTTATGTAAACAAGAAACTCTAACGCTATATAAAGAGTCATTCGCATGTGCAAAACATAACAACACACCCTAGTAGAGACACTGCTGTAATATAGCCTCCCCCATAAGCAATAACATAGTTGTGCACATAGGCTTCATTATTTACAGCCGAATCAAGTTAAAAACCTTGTGTCTTCTCTCTTTCAACTTTTTGTTTGGTCTCTCTTTTACATCACCCCTTCAGTTTCATTGAATTCGCACAATTTGCATTGAATAAGGTGTTGGTCGATTTTATTGGTCAACAAAACGTAAGTCACAAAATATTGAAAATAAAATTAGTGTATGTTTAAAAAATTTTTTCACTAAGTCCTCTTCTTGCTCCCCCCGGGTGAGTTTCTGAGATAGAGGGAGCTGTCCGTCGGGTAGTCAATCTCATACGAGAAGTTGTGTGCTTTGTTCTGGGGTCTCGTACCTCATCCAAGAAGCAGTGGACAGAGTCGCGGCCCTAATAGTGTGAACCAGTTTAGGCTAGTTGTGTTGAAGGAGCAGAGGTATGGAGGACGAAGAGATAACAAGGTTATGTAAATCCCTAAAACTCTCAGAGGAGGAAGGGAGGATATGCAAGATTGATGGAACAGCGTTTGATGAGGGATTTGAAGAAGTCAAGCACTATTTGGTGGGCAAAGTCTTAGGAGCTAAGAGGGTGAACATAGATGGCTTTAGAACAGTGCTGGAATAGATCTGGGGAATGTACGGCGAAGTAGAAGTGGAGTCTATTAGAACCAACATTTTTACGTTTTATTTCGGTAAAATGGAGACGAGGGAGCTGATTTGGAACCGTGGACCTTGGTACTTTGAAAATAATCTTTTAGTTCTAAAGAGACCAGAATGAGTGGGAGATGTTTCCAAGCTAGGGTTTGACAAGCTACCCATATGGGTCCAGATCCATAAACTCTCGCTGATGTGCATGACCCCGAAGGTAGCCAGAGTGCTGGCGGGGCAAATCGGCGACATTGTTTTGGTCCCTGAGGAAGCGAGAGAATGTAGAGGAAAGTTCCTAAGAGTGAAAGTATGTATAAATATTAGTAAGCCGCTGAAGAGGGTCTTGAAACTGGACTTGGGTGGGACGGAGGAGACGATAGTGGTGGTCCTTTCTTATGAAAACTTACCTAAGTTCTGTTACATATGTGGGAGATTGGGTCACGGTGGGAGTGATTGCAGGGACACAAAGGCGATAGAAGAGGGGCGAGGAAAAGCTAATAAAGAATATGGATCTTGGCTACGGGCTAGTCAGAGTGCTTAGGGAAGGAAGAAGAATGAGAGGCCTGACCCGACGGTCGATGAGGACGACAGAAGGAGGGTGAAGGGGACAGGCGGAGTCATTGGTAAGAGGGGGGAGGAGAGAGAGAGGGCAATAGGGAAGCAATTGATGATAAATACTACTGGGGTTCAAGACATTTATAGGCAAGAGTGGGACGAGGCCTCAATCCCAAAGTCGAAAGGAGTGGACGAAGAATCTTTGCTGAGGAATCTGGAAGTGGTCCCGCCCAGTATTACTGCTGGTACTCAAAATGGGGAACAAGGGGACCTTCTAGTGGTTAACCCAATGGAGGGGGCATTAGTGTCCAGTAATAGTTCAAATTCAAAGTAGTGTACAAATAGACAGGTAAAAGGTTCTAAGGTACTACTGGAGGCAGGGCCTTTAGTCGAGGCTTGTGCGGATGTAAGGTCGACAGAAAGTGTGAGAGTGGAAAAATTAAAAGGAAGCCCATGCAAAACACATCAACGTAAGTGGAAGAGGGCCGCTAGAGCAGGGACACCGATAAGAAAGGGATCAAGTCCGTTTAAGAAAATGCTGGCTATTGACAAGAGCCATAGCGCCTCACCAAGGCAGCGGGCACTAGCCAAGGGTAAGACTGTGGATTGCTCGCCTCTAGCTTTATCGTAGAGCTTAAAGGGTGAGGTCGAGGGGGGAGGGGGCCCTAAAAGGAAGAAGCTGGTGTTCAAAGATGAGATGGATAGGGAGAGAAAGAAAACTAAGACAGTGTACTTGGAGGATGTGGACATGACTGAAGGATCGGCGGAGCTTGAGGTTCAGGCCCGCCAGGAGCAATGAGTATCCTATGTTGGAACGTACGGGGGATGGGGAACCCCCGCACGTTCACAGCCCTGAAACGGGTCATTAGACAACATTCCTCTAGTTTAGTTTTCCTAAGTGAAACTAAACTTTATGGTGATAAGGTCAATAAAATTAAGGAGCTGCTGGGGTACCAAGGAGCTTTGGTGGTAGAAAGTAATGGTAAGAGTGGCGGGTTAGCTCTCTTGTGGAAGGAAAACGATATGCTCAGCTTAATATCTTACTCTCGAGGGCATATAGATGTGAGGGTTAGCTTAGTGGGGGGGTGCAGGTGGAAGTTTACAAGCTTCTACGGCCATCCCAAGTCGAAGAAAAGAAAGGGCTCTTGGGAACTGCTGAAGAGACTGAAAGGGATGGACTCTCTCCCCTAGCTGGTCAGGGGAGATTTCAACGAGATACTGAAAGCTTCTGAAAATATGGGGGGATGGAGAAGAGGGTCCAAGGTATGTTGCAGTTTAGACAAGCGTTGTGGGAGTGTGATTTATGAGACTTGGGATCTAAGGAACCTCAGTTTACGTGGAATAATAGAATGAATAGGGAGGCAAATATGCAAGAAAGGCTGGACCGGTTTGTAGGAGACCAACAGTGGCGGGATAACTTCCAATGTGCGAAGGTGGATTACTTGGGTTTTAATCGGTCTGATCACAGATCGATCCTTTTAACCCTTAGAGGCAAGGGCAGGCAAGGCTCCAAAAGCCGACGACGATTTATGTTTGAACCTTTTTAGCTTAAGGAGGATGCATGTAAATCAGTGGTTGTAGAGGCGTGGGGGAGCTCGGGCCCCCCACCAAAAGATACGAGGGACCTGTAATTCAAGCTTTCCTCTTGTGCGAATAGGCTAGCTGGGTGGAGTATGGTACAGTTTGGTTCTCTGCGGAGGATGATAGATAAGAGGAAAAGAAGGATTGAAAGGCTGTATGAGATTTGTCGTAGAAGGGGCATGATGGAGAAAAATTAAAGTTGCAGAAGCTGACCTTGAGAACCTACTAGCGAAAGAGGAATTGTACTGGAAGCAACGGGCCCGCTCGGACTGGTTGGCAACGGGGGACCGAAACACAAAGTTTTTTCACGCACGAGCATCAGCACACAAAAAGAAGAACGAAATTGTGCGGCCAGAGGATCCAGATGGAAGGTGTGAGGACTCAAAAGAAGGTATGACAAGATTGATCGATAGCTTTTTTTCAAGCATGTTCCAATCTTCTTCACTATCAAAGTCGGCAATTGCTGAGGCGTGTGATCTAATCCAAAACAAACTGTCAAGGGACGAGGCAGCGGAGCTGGTTTCTCCTTACAAGGAAAAGAAGATCAAGAAAGCAGTGTTTGAGCTGGGCCCTTCGAAAGCCTTGGGGCCAGACGATTTCCACGCAGCTTTCTTCCAGAAATTCTGGGATGTGGTGGGATAGGATGTAACTCAGGTCTGCCTTAAGGTCCTCGGTGGAGGGTGTTCGATCCAAGAGTTCAACTACACCAATGTGGTCATTATCCCCAAGAAGAAGAATGGAGTCTCCCTGAAAGACTTCAGACCCATCAGCCTGAGTAGCGTGGTGTACAAGATTGTTATGAAGGTCATTGCCGGTAGAATTAAGGAGGTACTTCCGAGTTTGATCTCGCCAAACCAGTCCGGTTTTGTCCTAGGTAGACAGATTTTTGATAATGTTCTCATCTCGTTTGAACTGCTACACTCTATTAACAGGAGAAAGAAGGGGAAACAATGCTGGATGGCTCTGAGGCTAGACATGGCTAAGGCGTATGATCGGGTTGGGTGGGCGTTCCTAGAGGAAGTGCTCGTAAGGATGGGATTTTCGCGAGGTATGATCGACCTAATCCTGAAATGTATCACTACTTCCAAGTTGGCCATCCTGCTCAATGGGGAGCCGATGGCTGAAGTTGTGTCGTCTAGGGGTATTCAACAAGGCTGCCCTTTATCGCCTTACCTCTTTTTGTTTTGCGCAGAAGCTTTCTCGTGTGGGATAAGGAGGGCGGAGCGTAATGGCAGAGATCTGGGAATCAAGAGCGCGCGAAACGGCCCACTTATTAGTCACCTATTCTTTGCTGATGATAGTGTTTTGTTTGGTAAGGCATCGATGGAGAATTGTGCATTAATCGAAGAGGTAATTCGGTCTTATGGAAGAGGTTCCAGACAATGTGTAAATCTGGAAAAATCCTCCCTTGTGGTGAGTCCTAATGTGGATGGGAGTGTGAGGTGCAAGTTGCAGCAGAGACTAGGAGTGGGGAGCAACAGCGATCATGATAAATACTTAGGATTACCTACGTTGGTGGGCAAGCAAAAGAGATGCACATTTAACTCAATTAGGGAGAGGGTGTGGGGTAAATTTCAGGGCTGGAAGGGCTGCCTATTCTCTTACGGGGGAAAGGAGATTTTGATCAAAGCGGTGGCATAGGCGATTCCCACCTATGTGATGAGCATTTTCCGTCTCCCGATCAGTATATGCAAGGAGCTCGGTTCGCTTGCGGCTAAATTCTGGTGGGGAGTTAAGGGAGAGAAACGGAAGATAAGTTGGGTGGGCTGGGAGAAGATGTGTCAACGCAAATCTAAATGAGGGATGGGTTTCAAGGACCTTGTGTCCTTCAATCAAGCATTACTTGCGAAGCAGGCATGGAGAATTATGAGGGAGCCAGAGTCGTTAATGGCGAGGCTCCTCAAAGTGAAATATTACCCCAATGGCGCCTTCCTTTCGGCGGGAATGAAGAGCGGTAGCTCTCATGTCTAGAACAGCATCCTATAGGGTAAGGAGCTGCTTTGTAAGGGGCTTAGGTGGCAAGTTGGAGATGGTCGTTCGATTCGGGCGTTCAAAGACCCGTGGCTACCGAGACCAGTGTCTTTCCTTTCGGTGTCTAGATGCGTGGAAACTGATATTAAAGTATCGGACTTGATCGATAACGCTAAACACTGCTGGAACCTGAGAGCTTTTCGCCAATGTTTCATGCCGGTGGATGTGGAGGCGATTTTGGGGATTCCCCTTAGCGTGCGGCAAGTAAGGGATAGGTTAAAATGGCATTTCAATAGGAAAGGGTTATATTCGGTTAAGAGTAGGTATCAACTAGCGTATAGTGGTCTCGAGTGTAGCCCTTCCTCCAGTAGTACGGAGAGCGAAGGGTGGTGGAAGTTTTTATGGAGTCTTAATATCCCCCCGAAAGTGAAGATTATGATTTGTAGGGCGTTTAAGAATGCGATGCCTGTAAAGGTAAATCTGCTTAGAAGAGGGATCCTAGAAGATGGGTTCTACCAGCTCTGTGGGGAGGATTTGAGTCAGTGGAGCACACACTGCTCCGTTGCAACTCAATTCAGCCGGCTTGAGAGGATTTCCAGAAATCTTTGGGTGGGTGTGACTTTGCTCAAGGATCTTTTCTGGATGCTTTGATTTCTGTTAGAAGGATGGGAGGTAGGGAGGCTTCAGAACTAGCTTGCATGATAGCGTGGTCTCTATGAAATGCCTCCATCCAAGGTCTAAGTTTGAAGCTGCCGGTAATGTTGGCTGAATGGGCAGTAGATGTTCTCAGGGAATTCCAGTCCAGTGTTGCAGTGCTTCCCCCTCAACCTGTTCTGCCAGGGCGCAGCATGCCTCTTGCCTGGTGCCCGCCTCATCCTGGGGTCTGAAGCTTAATTCTGATGTGGCGGTGCACCTCGATAAAGGCTGGTGTGGGTTGGGGGTCGCTATCCGGAATCATGAGGGGCTGGTTGTGGTTGCTGAGGCCAGGCCGCTGATAGGGAGCTTTTCCCCAATGGTGGGAGAACTGTTGGCGGCATGAGAGGGTTTGATGCTAGCGCGCAGGATGGGGCTGCCACTTCACACTGTTGAACTTGATGCTACTAATGCTGTTGGGGACATAATTTCTCAGTATGAGTCGTGGGGGGATAGTGCTTTTATCGTTGGTGATATTAAGGCTCTTTGTGTTGAGGTGGGTGTGTTAGTGTGTCAAGCCGTCCCTAGGCTGGGTAACCGTTTGACGCATAAACTTGCTTCAATTGTCTTGTCCTCGAATAAGGTTTGTAGGTGGCAGGGTGTCACCGAAGTTTGTATTCTGTCTGTTTCTTTTTAATACAACTTTACTTCAAAAAAAAATAAAAAACGTAAGTCACAAATCAATCCAATTGGTTTATTTTATTTTATAAAATCAAACCAATCCGATTAAATTGATTTGGTTTGAGTGGATCAATTGATTTAATACTTTGGGTGCCTACCCCTATCCTTGTAGACCCTTTCGGAATTTGCATCCTCTCTAACACTTGTTTTTCTTAGCAGAATAAAGATTTATAATCGTCAGCATTCGGATGTCTGCAAGGAACCCTGATGACAAGTTGATTTGGCATTACAAAATGTTGTGTGTTCATAGTATGCAAGTGGTTATAGGGTTGTGGCTCAGGAGGGGCCCAATGTGGCTTCTAGTAGCTCTTGCAATCTTTCATGTTGGTAGAAGTTCTTATGGCTGCTTCAAATTCCTCCAGAAATTAAGAAATGCTATTGTTTTGAATAAGTGTTCAGTGATGTGCGTCTTTTCTGCAACACAATATCTAGCAGATTATCAAGCTTCAGCTGCTGCTATGCATGTGTCAAATTTGTGTCCCTCCTATACTCCTGGTTCTTGCCGGTGCTCCGGTTGGCCTTTCAAAGCTTAATGTTAGTGTGACTTAGAATTTCCAACGCTGTGCAGTGGGAGTTATGGGTATCGTAAGGAATCATGATGAGTATATTTTGTTTGCTTCGGGTAAACAGCACCAGGAAACCTTTACTGTTGCAGTTGGTGAATGTTTGAAGAGTTTTAATCTTCATCTTGATTAACATGAGTCAGATTCTTTGGTGGTTATTCAAGGACTCTCCAAGCTTCAACTTTTCTCTATGCAAAGTCCTTTAGTTGGTTTTTTTTTTTTTTTTTTACTAGCATCCGACCAGGGCACTGTCGAAACCAATTGAAATAAAATTATAAAATACGATCTGTATCTCTACTCCCAGAAGTGGGAGAAGACAACTCATATAGCACGGGAAAACTACTCACCTATCAAGTGGGAGGCCTGCGCTTCGAACCCGGCACTTCGCATGGGTGAGGGGTGATCTTATACCACTGAGTCACCCCTGCTTACTTTGCACCTATCCAAGGTCCTTTTGTTGATGATCTCATTTCCTTATTTTCTTACTTTGGTAATGTTTTGTGTCAATTTATTTTATCTTCTTTTGTAATAACATACAAAATTCATAACGTATTCCATCTAGACTGAATTTTATACAAAATAAAAAGCTCAAACAATTACTTCCTTTCTTGAAGATTGATCAAAGAAATTACGCAGAAACGCAGAAGGCAGGCAACAGTTAAGTAAACAACACAATAGAGAAAGAAATCAATTTTCGTGCATGCTGTTCCTGCTCATACTTCCACCAATTTGTCGAAATTTAGGTCCTTGTTAACTCAACATTTACAGATGGCTTCGCTAGTTTGAACATTTGACAACTATGTGCTAACGACAGAGAAACAGAACCTAAAAATCTTGCAGTGTATGAATCTACCCCCTCTCTTTTTTTCCTTTTTACAAGGGAAACAGCAGTCTATATGATTTTGATACAAGCCTAACCAAGCTAGCAGATCATATACAAGCATTTAAAACTGACCTGAAAATGTTATAGTTAATCATGCCACCCATTTCCCCTTTCTAACCTCACCAGGTGCTTTATGTTCATGCAATATCCTCAACTCACAAAGAAAAGATGCCACTGGAGCAGGTAGATTTCTCATCAACGATGCATTTGATTTCTTTATATGGTCAAACAGAAACTTAGCTAATCCATCAATTTCCATTTCATATTGCTCATAAACAAAGAACACAGTGAATGCAAGCACCAGAGCTGCATTAAATTTTCGAGGATGTGAGTGTGAAGCAAATATTAAACTATTAAATCACAGTGGCATAGTGATTAACAGTTCCTTACCTACACCTATGGCCGCAGTCAATGACCGGAACAGAACCAACTTGACAAAACAAAGGAAAACTGCCACCTGAATAAATTAACAATATAGAGTAAGGCAAGACTTCCACATGAAAAGAATAAGTCAAGAAACATAGAGTCAACAACATTAAATTGATCTTAATTGAGATGGTTAAACAAACACAGAAGTCCTGCTTTCTCAAAGTTCATTAAAAATGCATTTCAAGAATATATAAATATAAGACTCAATAACATCTGACTTCCCTGTCCAAGGCAGGTCCTAGGTAAAAATAAAATTATTGGCTATTGCTATAGAATAAGACTGTAAAATTATTTAGTATGGAAATGGATAGTTATAGCATCCCAAACAAGGTTCTAATATGCAAACAAAAGTGCGCTTCTACAGTCTGAACTCTGAACAAAAGTTCACAAGGGTTTTTTGTTTTGTTCCTTCTATTTCAAAAATCAACTGGGTGGAATGTAGGACGACCAACTTAGGTCTTAGGCATCTACCCCACTCTATTACCCTGTGAGATGTTAGTTACCTCCAATCAAAATCCATTACTTAAAATTTGTGTATAAATTTGCGTATAAATGTCCAAAACAAACCGTGCGTTCTTCTTGCCTGCACTCACATGCATCCAAACACCACTACAAATTCAATTAATTTGTTACTTGCAAAATTGGAGATACTGCAAATTACTACAGAGAACCTCCTTAAGTTGTTAAATAAACTATAGCTTAGGATACCTGGTTTCAGACAAAATACCTAAAATGCTTAAATGCTACTACCACAAATTCATACAGAAATTGTGACCAGACAACTTCGTGTAATATGCATCATAGAAGAATCATTGTCGGTATATACCTTGAAGAAATTATTCCAATCACCTCCTTTGGCCAATGATTCTACATACTGTATGCCCTTGTTCCACAATAATGCTATTGTTGCAATTGAATCTTCCATTACTACTTCCGAGATTTCAAAACAAGACAAAGATATCCTCTGTACGTTGAAACCATATCTGTAGAAAAAGAAAAAATCCAGAGACCTGAAAAATATTTACAAAAATTGACCTCGACTACTTTCGGAGGAAAAAACAAAAAAATCAATAGACCTCGGCTATATAATTGCATCAAAATCAAGAGAATATTTAAGGCGAATGATTGCCTATCTAAGATTCAAATGATATAGGCATGAATGTTAATGCTACAATACCATAAACTAATATCATGAAGTTCATGCATCAAGAGCTGGATCATACTATATACACTGAGTGCTAGAAATACCCAAAGAAAACAGAGGCTTATTAGTACATAATACATATATTCACATTGAAAGACAAACTTCCTTTCTGTGGCTCCAGAAGCGGGCATTAAAGGGACACAAAGCAAACATACAAACAAGCAAATGAAGGGAAAAAATCATGGAAACGAAGAAAAAAAAAAATCCAAAAGTCCATGTACATTCCAAGAGAATTTAAAAAGCAACCACCAAGCCTCCAACATGAGGAGCTGATTTTCAGCAATATTTAGAACTGAACACAGGTAATTAGAAAAACAAATCCGAGGCCTCACAACTGTTCAACTTACATATTCGATGGTAGAATACCATATCCAAAGAGTATGATTACAAGCAGCAACAGAAGCTTTGCGGCAGATGAGATAAAAGTTCTTTCACAAAGGAAAAACCAGTGAAACAAAAGATACATAGCAAGAAAGCATGTAAATGATTTCTTCTCATCTCTCCACAGCAAAATGTCTGCAACTGCAGTAACAGAATTCAAGATTAATTTACGGTAATAATCACACACTAAATACCATATAACACAGAGCCCATTAAATTACAAGATCTTAGATGCATTGCTAAGAAAATGTTGAACTCATGATGTTTAATTGAAAGGAATTTTCTATGAAGTGAGGTCTTCTAATGATGATCAATTGATGCATTTAGTTTAATTTAAAAGTGAAATTTAATTCTGTGTTCCAAAGAAAAAAGGACTCATCCATCAGCACTTAAAACTATACAAACCAAATAAAATATATTCTTCCTATGAAAGTCAAACCACAACACAACTATATATCAAACATCAGCAAGCACCTGGCTTCTGCCAGTATGAAGCACAAGTGTGCTGTGGCAATTATTGGGTTTTGGGTGAAGTACAAGCCAACAAACAAGGTTTAAGTAGCTGAGCAGGATTTTATTGGGCCCATCACACTGACATCCAGCAATTTCATACGCTGCCCAATTTAAAGCAAGCAAAAACTAATAGGCTAATCTGAACATAGTCTTCAACCATACAGCAGTTAAGATACACTTTAGAGCACATTTTAAGCAACATCTAACATCATATGATTCCAACCTTTACCACCGCCTAGCAGCTTTTCCACTTTCGATTGTTCATCAAGCTTGCAGTAACGCCCTAATGACGAGGTCCTGTTTAAATGAGAAAATGATTTGATGGTTGATGAGATGCCTTTCTGCAAAATCAACAATGGCCAAAATCATGAGCAATATGTCAAACCATCAAATTTCCATATGTCATTGTTGTGCAATGAGAACACACTACAAAAGGACTCAAGTTTGAAATGAAAAGGAAATGCAGCCTCCACATTAGCTTCTGCTACAATTATAATCAGTCAATCCAAGTTTAAATTAAACACAAATTTGTAAAGAGGAACAAAATATAGAAAGTAAAAAGCTGAAAAGAAATGGTAAGAAGGGGAAATATGTATTTATCCATTTTTTGAATTAGAAGGAAGAAAGATGAGAAAGAAATGAAGGTAAGTGATCTAAGTATATAATCAATACCCTACCCCTACAGCCATATCATCTTCCATTTGACAAGGAAAAAGGGAAAAAAAATCATCCTTTTCATTCCTTCAAAAAGAACAGATATAGCTACTCCCCATCTTTTCCTACATCCCTTTAGTTTTCATAACATTTTTTTTTTCTTTAACAAAAATCGTACATCACCAAAAATATTTAAAAATATAACTAGTTGCCATAGAAAGACATGCTTGGTTACCCATGACAGCTTTATATATTGTCAGTGAAGAAATTTGCCATAAAAAAAACTTGCTTGATGGAAGATACTTTTGCTTGAGAACTTCAAAATGGGGGGTGTTAACTCCAAGTGAAGAAACACAGGATTCCTATTCTGAGGAGGTTTCCTATTCTTAGTAGATTTCCTATTTTTCGGAGACTTTAACTCTGTATTAGTGCACATCTAAGAAGTTATTATCAGTCAATACAATTCCTAATTTATAGGGATATGATTTAGGATAGTTTTCCTTTCCTGTTACATGACCTAGTCTATATAACCTAAAGTTGTATTCTATTTCAAAGCAAGAATAATACTCTTTTTTTACAATTTACCACATTGTAACGGAACCTAATGTCTCTTTGTGATTCATAATTCTTGGCAGCTTTCTCTATTGAGTTAGTTTCTTTGATTTTATTAAGCAGCGTTGATTATCATTAAACCCTAATCATTCATTTACTTCTCCTTACTAGTTCCGTTATCTTTAACCATCGAAGGGCCATCTAGGCACCCTAGGTGCTAGGCGTTGGCCCACCACTCGACCAACACCTATTGCTTTTTAGAATACTGAACCCAAAGCAACTTTAGTATGTCCATCATATCTAGTCATAACACCACCAATGTTCCTCTAACATAAACATCATCCGACACTGGTCCAACCTTTTAATGATCAGACCAAAATATGGCACGATTTCATATGTCTAACCTTGGCATTTGCAATGAATATTTGAGCAAATTATGGAAGTTTTTAATGTTTTCCAAGTGAATTTACAAGAGAGATTAGAGAAGGCTCTTGATGTGGAATTTCATGATTTTGAGTAAATTTTCAGAAGTTTAGGACAAATGTTCACTTGAGTTTGTGTAATGGGTATCGACTTACCACATTAAGTCACGAGACAAGGGCAGAATGGGTCGTGAGAAGAGTCACGAGAATGTGCACAAGTGCTGAAAGTCGCCATGAAGGGACACTGATGCTCGTGAGAATGTGTCGCAAGTATCATCTCGCAACCACAAGTCGCAAGGTCATCTTAAAGCGTGTCACGAGTTTATGTCGCAAGTATCAACTCACGACGACAAGTTGTGATGAAGCAGCAGAAACATGCAAAATGACGATTCGAAACCCAACTTGCTGCAGCATATAATACATAAGTTCTTAGACGTTCTCCTCATTCTTGACCGACCACAGCAGCCCTCAACCCTAAAGTTTCATTATTTTTCTCTCTTTAAACTCAAGCAAATCCATTTCTTCATCAACTTTGGAGCAAATCAAGAGCATCAAGGAGGAAAAATTGTCACTAGGAGTTGTGATCCGGCTGTGGTTCACATGATCTTAGTGACAATTTCTATTCTTTTTATTTTTACATTGATGTTAATTGTTTATACCTTGATTGACTTGATTTGTATCAAGATGATGAACTAAGTTTATTTTTCTAGGCTATAGCGGAGCCTAAATCCTATTAAATGATTTATTGATTCAAATCAGTTTATTTTTATCTTTGTATTGTGTTTTATAGGTTCTTAATGCTATCGACTAATTAGGGTCCGTTAATTGGTTAGATTTTGTGGTTGTAATACACTTGGAAAAAGATATTGTAACTTAGAAATCAATAGAATGGCATGTAGCATATAGGATACGTATATGGGTATTTGATCGTAATGAGTTTGGATTAATCAATCGGCATAGGAATATAACCTGCTGTTTAATCTAGACATATTTGCTTAACCATTCGGAAGAGTCTAGCAAATACAATAGGATTACCCAATTAAATACAAGATAAAAATAAGAATGTGTTTTGAGAAATGACAATAGATTGATAAGATGTTTAGGTGAAATTGTGTCCCCTAAGCCTTTAATTTGTTGTTTGAAGCTTAAGTGTTTATTTATTTGATTAAGTTCTCTTTTTCAATTTTAAAAATCATTTTCAAAATTTCGGCTGTTTGGATTAAGTTGTCAATAAATTTTGGTAGTTAATACTAGTTAGCAATTGTCCCTGTGGGAATGACCTTGATTCATCGCTATATCGCATAGACCGTGTATACTTGCACGTGTCCTTGTATGATTTTAGTGCACTTGGAATTGACCCATCACTTAACAAACTACCAAATCAGTTCATAGGGGAGCTTCGAAAGGTTCAGGCTGCATACCGACTGAATGGAAAAATTTATTAGAAATTGTTGCAAGTTGTAAGGACATTCTTGAAGGGAAAAGGGAAGCTTAGCTATTTATTGAGTACCAGACCAAAGGAACGTGATCCCGAGTTCCATAGTAAGGATGAGGAAAACTCTATGATCATGTCCTAGCTTTGGAATTTTACGCTGCTTGATATTAGCAGCACTTGTATGTTTCTATCCACAACTAAGGAGGTTTGGGAGGCAATAAAGCAGACCTACTCAAAGGTGCGTGATACTGCCCAAGTATCTTAGATTAAGACTAAAATTTCAACCACTAAACAAAGTGAGAAGTCTATAACTAAATATTACTATTCTCTTGACAAATTTGTGGCAAGAACTGGACTATTATCAGTGCCTTAAGATGCAGTGTAGTGAAGATGCAGCCATGTTGAGGAGGTTTGTTGACAAGAAAATTTTTCAGTTGCTAGTTTGAATCTGGTATTTGTTCAAGTTAAGAGTTCAGATTTTAGGAAAAGATGATTTGCCTTCCCTAAACGAAACTATTACTACGGTTTGTGTGGAAGAAGGAAGGAGAAAGGTTATGATGAATGAAACCTCAACTGTTGAGAGCTTAACATTGCTGTCGATTGTTGGGAATTTGAAGAATGCAGTGACAAGGCTGAAAAGCAGTTCCATGGGGAATGGGGATACCCAATTGGTTCTAAACAGCAACTAATGGCACCATATGGTGCACCTACTGTAAGAAGCCCAGGTATGTTAACGGGATCGATGCTGGAAACTTCATGGAAGGCCACAAAATTCTAATCAAGGTTAGGGGATCAAAGGTGGACAGCAGCAAAAGGGTGGATAAGTCAATTTTACTAGCAGTAATCAACCAGAAAATGAGGGGACCACACAAGAACAACGATAGTTCAACAGGGAGGATTTTAACAGATTGAAAAACTTGGTGGAATCCTTTGGAAAGTCCTCAGGCGCTTATTCACCGAGTTTCACTAAACCAGATAAATCTTAGATAAACTAAACAATGAAGTTAGGTAACAAGCTACCAATAACCTCTTTATCCTCGTAGTTTAACTAATTACAGTAGTAAATAAATTTTGACAAAATAGACAGACATTTTATTAAAGAAAAGTGGGATAGTGGTCTCATTTGCACACCACATGTATCCACGGAGGGGCAGCTTGCAGATATGCTAAGGGACTAACCAACATTGTGTTGCAGACAATGATTGGCAAGCTGGGAATGCATGATATCTTCTCACCAGCTTAAGGGAGAGTGTGGAGAAACATAGGACTCCTATTCTTAGGAGATTTCTGTTACGAATGCATTCATAGGAATGAAATACAACAGAAGGAATGCCATGATGGCATAATCCTTTCCATTAGTTCCTTGATTCTAGGACTATCTTTTCAATTATTTCCTTTTTGTTAAAAGTCTTAATTGGTATTTTGGTTTCCTTTATTTGTTATTTTATTTCCTTATATGTTTAGAGTTTTGTTTTGGTAGTTGCTCCAATTCATGAATTAGGGAATTGGCAACAAATAAATTGTTTCCTTGTTTTAAGTCATTCTCTTCCTATATAAAGAGATGGCCATGAAATAAAAGAATTCATTGAGAGTTTTGCAAAAACAGACTAAGGAGAGTTTGGGTGGTCTCTTAAGAATAAACACCCACTGTTATCTTCTTTTCAAAATAGGTTCTTCTAGGAAAGGTCGGAACGCGAACAAAGGAAATCAAGAAGATTTCCCCGTTAATCGACCCGTGACGAGATCCTATTCGAGGGAACATAACAATTTCCTATCATTGGAAGACTTTAATTCTGTAATTAGTGTACAGCTAAGAAGTTATTATTAGTCAATACAATTCCTAAATTATAGGGATTTGATTTAGGATAGTTTTCCTTTCTTGTTACATGACCTAGTGTATATAACCTAGAGTTGCATTTTATTTCAAAGTGTGAATTATATTCTTTTCTTACAATTTACCACACTCCACATACCTTTAATGTGGAGAAGGAAACCAGAAATCTACCTATACAGATCTTATTTCTGCCGCAAGATTACTTAAAAAAAGACTGATGGTATGAAAAATTGGATTATAACAACAGAGGCACACCACAAGTCTTCTGTGTTAAACATGCCTACCTGTCTACTATTGCTTGATTACTGCTGGGTACCTCCATTGTCCTATTTTTAATGTTTTTTTCTACAAAAATGGATTTTAACCTCGTGTGTTTAGATCATCTTGTTCTACTTTTTCACCTTTCTCTCTGATATCTACGTATAGCTTCCCTTGACTCATTTAAACAGAGTGCTAAAAACAAGAACAGAAAATAAGTGTAAGCTGAAAATAATCCAAAACATTCCCAGTACTAATAAAACCAGAACAGTATGTAATACAGGTTTTAAAAATGATTAAATTTGTCTTTGAGAATTTGCTGAAACTGAGGACTCGAAAAATTACCAAAAAAACCCATATGATGAGAAGAAATGCAATGCACAATAACAAATTAAAAAATCAATAAATGTGTAAAGAAAAACGGCATAGACAAATATGACATACTTCCAAAGGAACAATTGGAGAATATCCAATATGTTTTTGAGCAGCAGTGCAGTCAAAGGTTGTGGTGCGTGAGGCTAATTGAAAAATGTAAGAAGCTGATAGAGAATGTTTATTATATATTGTCAAACCCAGCTTTTCTTGAGTCCATTTGACGAGCATGAGAATATACCAAACCAGCCAGGTAGGAAGTTTAATAAATGGTCTGCAATTAAATGAAATGACAACTCAAGTTCAGATCATTATGAAATATCCAAGAACAATACTTAGAGAAAAAAATTTAGAAAATAGTCCATGCCAAAGTATACAATATTAACCACACAGATGAAAGCACATGTAGATACCAAACATCTAAAAGAAAGGCCACAATGAGATGAAAAGTAGAAGAATGTTTGTATGAGTTTGCAATTAACTAAAAGGACAAGAGAAGAAAGTAACTAAACAAAATCTTCCCAAACTAACAATTGTCCACAACTACGACATTGTAACTGCAAACACGATGTCATTTAACATCAACCTGTATTTGAATACAAAGTCTTGCATAAGAAATCAGAAAGTTTATTTTACCTTTGATATCCCAAACCTTCCAATATGAGAGATAAGAACTCCCAAAACTTCATATGCTCAAAGTTGGTGATGAAAAAAGCCTACATGTTGATCAAGAGAGACATCAATCTACAAGAATATAAAATAACTAAAATCTCCACATCCAATAATGATCATCAAAGTGTAGAAATACCTTTCCGGCCACAAAGACCGTCTGTGAATCTAGAGCTTCCGCAGCACAGATATGAGCATGAGTGACATTCTCCGAATAGGTGAAGTCAGACATATTTTCACCGCTTCCTATAATAAACTGAAATGAGAAATCCTGTTACTCCAAAAAGGATAAAATAAATACATTTCAAGTGCCTAAGAAATACACACTCCACATAGAGATTTCAATTTCTGAACACTGGAGGAGAGGAACCATATCAAACAAGGCAAATTCTATAGTCCACTTGGGTATGGATACACTCGAAATCTTAACCCTTCAATTTTCAATAAGTCAGATTTAACTCATTGGAAACTGAAGGATCAGGATTCCAAGTACATCCATACCCAAGTGCATTACAGACTGCACCGTCAAACAAATCACTACATATGTGAGTCAGCAACGAAAATCGAAAAGAAAAGGATGATGAGGACAAATTAACAAACCTTGGTCCAACCAGATTTGGCTAGATTAACGAGAAGAGGCACAAGCTGCATGTCTCCTGGTCCAAAGACGTTGCTAGGACGAAGAGCACATGTTAGTAGACCATCAATATTGTTAGCATAGAGGACCAGCGCTTCCGCTTGAGCCTTAAGGTCACACCACATGTCTTGAAACTGTATCACCATCATAAAACAAACAAAGATGATTAGGTGTATGTAAGCAAACGAATGTTGTTTTGTAATAAAGAAGCATTAAAAAAGCAATAAAGAAGGATGCCTTCCAGCGGCATATCAAGGATTCGTCTCCATTGTGAATATCATGTGAACCATCAAAAATGACATGTGCAGTGCTGTTGTAGATGAGCTTTCTAACATGGCACTCCCGGCAAGCAGTGATCACATTTTTTGTGCCTGAAAAAGCAATCATTAATTAATTCTGGAGAATCAGAAAGTTGGTCCCTACAGTGCTCTAGGCCTGGTGTCAGAACAACATAAAATAAAATAAAATAAAAACTCCAGTTAATGTCATCTAGTCATTTTTTTACCTTGAACAATGGTCATGTAGCAGGTATAGAAGTCATTTGTGTCCAAATCAGTGAAATCCATGTAAAACACAACAGATGCACCTTCAAAAGCTGCCACAAACGAAGGCACCACCATTGAATCAAAAACTAATAAAATCTACAGATTCAGATTCCGTATTTGAAAAACAAAGAATCGAACCTCTCTTGATTTGAGAGACATCGCGGACATCGACTTGGAGGTACTCGGCGCGACCGGAGGAGTCGTCGTCGTCGGAGGGGAGAGCGGAATCGGCGACTCGGACGATCAAGTCATCGAGTTTCGAGAGCCTGGAGACGAGCGATCTCCCCAAGAATCCACTCCCGTTCAGAACCACGTACGTCCTCGGGATCGCCTTCGCCTCCGCTAAAACCATTTTCCAATCACAGAGTGTGTGCGCGCGTGCGTGTGTGTGTGCGTTTGGCGGGGAAAATGAAAGTTGTTGTGGATTCACGTCTTCATTTTCATTTGGACCGGACCCACAGAATCGGCTTGATTTTGATGTTTTTCGTTGTATACCATCTCCCTTGTGTAAAACATCTACTTCTGCTTAATACAGACCTCTCACACCTCCAACCCTTACTTAATTAACCTCTGAATTTTATAAGAATGCCCTTTCCTTCTCTAGTAAACATTTTAAATGGGATGTTATGAAAAATAATTGTCCAACCTGAAAGGTAAATTAATCGTGATTGGATCCTTTGTTTTTTTTATTAGACGGTTCATCCTCTACCGTTTAAAAAACTCGGTTGATATTAAATTTGAAAAGCAAAATGATAATTGGATGAGTAATTTTATTTATTTTAATAACTCTATTAATTAAATTAAACAAAATAAAAAGAATTGTTAATTAAATTAAAATCCCAAAATCCTCATCACTCCACCGTTAAACTCATCCATCACTTCACCACCATACTCTCTTCTCCTCCTCTTTTATCCAATAAAATCTTCTCCTCCTCTTCCGTAACAGATGACGATTGGGTTCGATTTTGGGTGATTGAGTGGTGGTGATGTGTGTGTTGGTGATTGAGTGTGGTGGTGAGGTTTGATGGTGATTGAGTGGTGGTGGTGATTTGGAGTATTGATTTGGTTTGTTCAAATGTGTGAATCTGAATTTGTGTTCAAAGATAGGCTTTTGTGTTTTGTGTGTGTTTGTGTTTTTTTTTTTTTTTTTTTGTATTGTTAATGAGGGGCAGTGGTGGTGGCAACGACGACAATGGTGGTGGTGGTGGGTGAAGTGGAGGCTAGAGAGGATGGACTTAAGGATGGCATTGTTGTCGATGGAGGAAAGGACTAATGAGGAGATCGACTGATGTTAGGTTAATTGTTAAAAACCCAAAAATCTGAGTTTCCAGGTTATTAGAAAACCTAGGAATATGGGTTTCCAAGTTGTCATAAACCCAAAAGAAATCTAAGTTTTTAGGCTATTGGAAACCCAAAAGAAATATAGGTTTCCAACAACCTGAAAACCTAGAAAATCTGGGTTTTTTTTTTATAGGTTTTCAACAACTTGGACTTAGATTAGAAAACACAAAAAATAAAAAATAAAAAATAAAGAGATGAGAGAGAGTGAGACAAATGGAGGATGATTCATTAGTTTTTTTTTTTAAAACAATGTTTTATTCCTTTTATTTAATATTGTTATTAACTAATAATTTAAAGGATATTATAGTTATTATATAAGTTTGAATGATATGATAGGAATTTTATAGGATTTTGACAGAGGTATTTCGATCATTTTACGTTTTTGGATAAAAAATATTAATATTTTAGATGAAAACTTAGTGATAGATGACAGTTCGTCTAATAAAAATATATCAAAGTCTGGTCACCATTAGTTTATTTTTCAAGGGGAATTCTCAAAATATCTCTAATTTTAATTACTAGGGCATGCTTAAATAAAAAGTCCTTAGAAAAAGGACCACATATATACGTAACGTCGAAGGTATCTACCTAGTGACCCTTTGACCCTTCTATCAAAGGACATGCATGCCCCACCCATAAATGGGGTCAGTTGGGTGACCCAACAACTAATCTACATCAAGCAATCACATCCCTAGCATAGGCCACTCTATTACCATAATGCCCCTAGAAAAGAAATATAAGATATCAAAAGCAAGGGCAAATATGTACTTGTGAGTAGGACGAAAATAAGAATTCATTGATCAGTCGTTAGAGTATGTGTCACAATCATGAAAGGTGAGATGGAAATGATGGCAGTTTCTTCAAAGGTTGAAAGAGCTTTTCAGTTGAGTCAGTGTTTGGTAAACCGATCAACTTCCTCGAAAAGTACTTCCCACGCCATCAAGGTTCCCGTGTGCTTCCAACTTATTCAATATTGTGTGCTTCTTCTTCACTGGTGGGGTAGCTAGATATTTTTGCTTTTTGGTCAAACTTTCAAAAAGTGAATGATTCATTTCGAAGAGTAGTAACTTATGGTGGGACTTTAGACACCGCGATTTGCTCCTTATGGAGGAGTGATTTGCTCCTCCACGAGCAATTCATCGCCACTAGAGTCTAATGGTGATGGATTTTCAAAATTTTATCAATTTTTAATTTTATTTATAATATATTATTTGGCAATTAAATACTTTTTTCACTATATGATCATATCAAATTTGATAAGATGGTGACAAACTTGTTTTTCTTTTTAATTTAAATGATTAAATCACAAAATTTAAAGGTTTTTTTTTTTTAATATATAAATAACCATTTTTTTAGGTCCAAGTTGAACACTAACCATTTTTTTAAATCTTGCAAAAATAAACATTTTTTTTTATAAAAATACACTTAGTAAAAATGTAGAATCTAAAAAAATATATATTACTTTTCAACTTCAACCTAAAAAAATAGTTATTGCTGCAATTTTCTCAAATTTAAAATAATAAAATCAAGGATAAAATAATTGACCAAGGTCATTCAAGTCATTATGCTTTAAAGTGTGGTCAATAGTTAGTTTGGACTTCAGATAAATCAATTACCAATAGGGAAGGTTTGTGCAATTTTAAAAAAAAAGCTCATATTCATATAATTATGCCTAAATTAGTGGCACTTGTGCAATTAACCCTAAAAACATTTAGAACATATTTTTTGTTTTAACTTTTGTCTTCTTATTATTAAGTCTTATAATAGTACTATTAGGATTTATGCCTCAAGAGCTTGTAATTTGTAAACATTTAAATAAATAATAAATAAATAAATTTTATTTTATTCAAATTAATGTGCATTTATAAAATGTTTGCTTCATACGAATATCATGTAACATCCATGATTACTTATATAGTCTCAAACTAAGTATGTAAGTGTTATGTACAAGAGGATTTAATTTGAGATAAGTAATCTAAAGAGTCCGTAGAAAGCAAACAAAGCTGGATACTTTGTTTGTGATAAATCTACACCTGCGGTCCATTTCGTATTTGATACGATGATCTTATCCTAGATTGTTCATACGGCGATATGAAAATGGAGACACTTATATAATAGAGATTATATAGGACTGGACCACGATAAAATGAATTTCTTATTAATATCCGTTAAAACAAAGAAATTCTTCTTTATCAACTAGATGATCATATATGGATTGATCTTAATCCTGAGTGTTTTATAGACTCCTATTTGTTGGATCATATCTTTTGATTTATATGGATGAGACTGTTATAAATTTACTGTCAATATATTTTGTACTTTGGAGATGTGATTTAATAAATGGCTGGGAACATTCTACACAATAGTGAAATCCACTCATTCTTGTAAAAAGTAGATGAGTAGTTCCCTTGAGTATTGATTTAGGTCTTGAACAATAAGAGCACTCAACTTTCTGTTTACGAGTAAATGGAAAGATAAATTCATAAGTTTTTATGGATATATTGTTCATTAGAGAATCAATGGTACTTAATGGAACAAGATATAATTAGAGAGGTATAACGGATTTTAATAACCTAACTCTAATTATGAACTACTCGTGGAGGATCGAACCATATGAAATGATTAAATCGATGGACACTCAAAATTCAGATTGTGTAAAACATCTACAATTTTGAGAGTTCAACCTTAAATTTTTAGTGAAGTAACTCTAAGGTTAATAATAGTGAATTATTAATTAAAGAGTTTAATTAATAATTCCGATATTATTGGAGCTCAAATTGTAGGTCCATTTGGTCCCCTTGCTAGCTCACAACCACATAAAGAAACAAGTTGAAGAATATAATTAGATTGTCCGATTATTGGTGTACATATAAATTTATGTACATGTTCATAAATTATTTAAATAAATTGATTATTTAAATATTTATAATTATTTAATTAATAGTTAAGTATTTAATTATTTGTAGAGGTCATGGGTTCAATTCTAAATGATGTCATTAAATTAATTATGATTTAGAATCATTTAATTTAATGAAAAATCATTTAATTAATTAATGGAAATAATAATTTTAATTGGAATAAGATTCCATTTAAATTATATTTAAAGAGTTTTAATTTAATAGGAATTAGATTCCATATTAAATTAAAAGAATATAATTCCAATCCAATAAGGAATTTGATTCCATATTGGATATAAATTAAGTCTTTCAATTTAAATAGGAATTTGGATTCCTTGTTAAATAGGAAGAGTCATAGTTTACCAATATATAAAAATATGTTTTTATGATTGATAATAGTAGTGGTGGTAGAGAGAATTTCTGGCTACTTGAATAAAAAATTTCTATTGATTAAAAATCACCAAATAACCATCTACTTTAAAAGGATCTTCAAAAGATTGTGCCCACACACAATTTCTTTTGTGAAGAGTCATAGTAAAGAAGATCGGGTAGTGAAGAATCTGCGAATCAAAAGGGATCAATTCAATCTTCATGCAAGGTAAGATTCGATCTTATTAATTTAACTATTGAATCGTTATTACTAGCATCGATCGGGCATGTTTTGTTTGAAAATTTTTAAAATTCACGTTTCCGCATTCGAATTAAAATCAAATTTTTTCCCTTCAATTGGTATCAGAGCCAGGTTTTCGCTAGTTTAATAATTGATTCAATAATTAGTGAATTTCCTTTTGATTATTGATTCTTTGTATGTCATAGAGTAGACACGAATTATTGTTTGATATATATATTCATGATTGATGAATTGGGTTTGCATGGATTGATCGTTAATTGTATGGTTCTTTGGCTAATTTAATTTGATTAATTTGTAAGCCGTTTGTGGCAATTTAATTTCCTTGTAATCATAGATTAAAGTTTTTATTTTTGTCGGAGATTTAAAAGCGAAGATTGATAACATCGGGGCTGAATTCTGTCAAGAAAATTGGGCAAGAAGTTGCGATTGAATATGGAATCGGTTTAGAATATATTTGCAGGTTGATGCACGACCAGATGACAGCGTACGAAGGGCTGTGTGACAGCTTAATTCGCAGTCAAGTTCAGCGGTGCAGAAACTTGTGCATGGCTGAATTGCTGCGCTGCAGTGTGCTGTATTGGTGCGGCCGGACTGCAGTGCGCAGCGCTGGTGCGGTTGCTGCACTGCAGTGTGCTGTGCTGATGCAGTTGGACTGCAGTGCGCAGCGATGGTCCAACTGGACTGTAGTGCGCAGCGATGGTTCGACTGGACTGCAGTGCATAGGTGTGGAACGGTAGTCTGCTGCATTTGACGAGCTAATGTGGTTGAGCTCGCTGTGTGTGTGATTGGTTCATAGGGCGGAAGCTGGACTATTTCCGAACAGTCCCAAATGCGGTCTGTTTTCGAATTTTCTCGAGTTTTAGGTTTCCGTTTTCGATCGAAAAATTATTGAAAATTATCCACTAGTTTTGGATAATTTTTAATGGCTTTAAAATTAAGAAATGGGCTTGTAACCCAATCCATTTTTGATGGAGGTTCTTAATAATTAAATTAGATTTAATTATAAGCTATAAAGTGCCCATAAAGACCCATGAAGACTATGAAGTTCTTGAAGACTACAAGTGAAGGCCAATGAATGCCTTGGTTAATTTTTGTAATATCTAAAATTAGTTTTAGGTCATTAAAGCTAAAGAACCCAGTCAATCACATGTTATTTATTTTAATTGTTTATCATGTGATGATTGAATAATTTGTTGATTACATGATCATGCATAAAATATGTCATACAGAATAGAAAGTGCCTACTCGTTGTATTATAACATGACATACATACATATATTATTATTTATTTTTTCTATTAAATAGTTTATTAGTTAAAATAGAGATATTACATTAAATACCAATTTCATAATTTGTTAGGATTTTAGATGAAAATCCTAGGTTCACAAATTAGAAATATATAAATAGTTTTAATGTGATTAAACTAAATATATTTCAAATAATTGGTAGTTATAATGTGGATTAGATTTGAAGAGTTAAAATTGGGTAATCTCACATTAAATCTAATCTTCATAATTAAAGAGTTTAGATTATATAGATTAGATCTTTCATAATAAATTAGATTTTTAAAAGTTAAAAATCTGGTAATTTATTAGGTATTAATAGGATGATGATTCTAGTAACATACTGATTCTTAGTAACTTAGATTATACTTGTTAGCCGTTAATAATCTAAGATGATGACTAGGAATATTAAATAGAAAACTCTAATCCTAAAATAGTGAGTGGGAGAGGAATACATGACAATATATCCCACGGTCTCCATCGTTAGTTCAACACCGTGAGATTTGAGTGGCGCCTCGAGACGGCTTTATTTTCGTCCCCCTAAGGGTGGTGTCCATTTGGGTCAATATCAAGGTTGACTTCCTAATGGATAAGATTTTTGGATGTATTTTGAGATTGACCTATCCTAAGGCTGGCAATTCTCAAGTTAAGTTTGAGAGATCTGAAATGATGGGTTACACTCACAAAAGAATAAATTAATTAATTAGTTTATTCCTTGACCGAAATAAGCGGTAGTCAAATAATATAGGAATAAGAGTTATTCTGTTATATTATTCGACTGAGATTTTCTCAATCTAACATACAAATATTTGACCTACCCTAAGGTGGCATTTATTTGTGGCATGTTAGATTATTGTGGCATAGTAATTTTTTTTAGGGTATTTCTGATTCATTATTCATGTATCATGCATCATGTTTAATTTTATGCTAAAATTTATGATATTCATATGAAGCAAATTTTGAATAAAATATTTTGTTTATTTATTTCAGCAATGTCGTCACCTTTAATTACCATACTTGCCAATGATAAACTGAATGAGGATAACTATGTTAAATAAAAAAATAATATGAACACCATTCTGGTTTGTGAGGATTTAAAATTTATCCTGACGGAGGAGTGTCCTCATGTGCCACCTGCAAATGCCACACGTAATGTATGTGAAACCTACCAAAATTGAGTTAAGGCTGATGAAAAGGCCCGTTGCTACCTGTTAGCAGGAATGTCTGACGTGCTTGCTAAGAAGCATAAGACAATGACTACAGCATCTCAGATGATGGAGTCATTACAAGGGATGTTTGGGCAACCTTCTGAGCAACAACGACATGAAGCTGTTTGTGCTGCTATGACTGCTAAGATGAAGGAAGGGACATCAGTTCGGGAGCATGTCTTGAACATGATGACCTATTTTAATACAGTTGAAACTCATGGTGGGGTGATTAATGAGCCTAGCCAAGTGAGCATGATACTGCAAACTCTCCCAAAAAGTTTTATGCAGTTCAAGAGCAATTATGTTATGAACAAACTGCAGTATAATATTACTCAATTGCTCAATGAACTCACTACTTATGAGTTCATGAATAAGGACAAGATTAAGTCTGGTGAAGCAAATGTTGCTGAAACTTCCACTTCTAATAAGAATAATAGGAAAATGACCACCAGTAAAGCTAAGGCAAAGCCTAAGAAACAGGTTACCCAAAAGAAGAAGCAAAAGAGCTTTAAGGCTTCCAAACCCAAAGGAAAATGTTCTCATTGTGATGTGGAAGGTCACTGGAAGAGGAACTGTCCTAAGTACCTCAAAGAGCTCAAGAACAAAAAGAAAATGAAAGGTGAATATGATTTACTTGTTATTGAATCTTGCTTAGTGGAGAATGAATTATTCACCTGGATAATCGATTCAGGAGCCACTAATCATGTTTGTTCTTCTTTACAGTTGATTGATTATTGGAGGGAGCTTGATGAGAGCGAGTTTACCATGCGAGTTGGCACTGGGGATGTCGTTTTAGCTAGAGCAGTGGGAGAAGTTAGACTTCAATTTTCAAATAATTGTTTTATTGTTTTGAACAATGTTTATTATATTCCGAATTTTAGAAGAAATTTAATTTCGGTTTCTAGATTATTGGAGCACAATTATTCAATTTCTTTTAGTAATAAAGATGTTATTATTTCTAGAAATGGTTTGAATATTTGTTCTGGAATATTAGAAAACAACATTTACATGTTAAGGTCGTTAACACGTAATTCACTGCTCAATGCTGAATTGTTTAAAGTTGAAAAACCTAAAGTAAAGCGACAAAAGATTTCTCCTAATGATGATACTTATCTTTGGCATTTAAGACTTGGACATATTAATCTTGACAGAATAGACAGACTAGTAATTAGTGAAACTTTAAGTGAGTTAAAGATCAGCACTTTACCTGTTTGTGAATCTTGTTTAGAATGTAAAATGACTAAGAGACCTTTTAAGACAAAAGGTTATAGAGCCAAAGAACCGCTAGAGCTTATACATTCGGATGTTTGTGGTCCAATGAATGTTAAAGCTAGAGGTGGTTATGAATATTTCGTCACATTCATTGATGATTATTTTAGATATGGGTATATTTATCTAATACAACGAAAGTTTGAAACTTTTGAAAAGTTTAAAGAGTTTAAAACTGAAGTTGAAAATCAATTAGATAAAACATTGAAAGCTTTACGATCAGATCGTGGAGGAGAGTACCTTGATACAGAGTTTAAGGATTACTTGATTGGGAATGGGATTATATCCCAACTCACGGCTCCTAGAACACCACAACAAAATCGTGTTGCAAAAAGGAGAAATCGTACCCTACAAGATGTGATAAGATCTATGATTAGTTTCTTATCTTTAAATAGTTTTTTCTGGGGATATGCATTGCAAACTGCAATATATATCCTGAATGTAGTTCCTTCAAAGTCTATTCTTAAAACACCTTTAGAGTTGTGGAATGGTCGCAAAGATAGTTTGTAACATTTTCGCATATGGGGGTGTCCAGCACATTTACTGAAAAATAAGACTGGGAAGCTGGAACCATGTTCACAAGTTTGTCTATTTATAGGCTACTCTAGAGAAACTAGAGACAAATTCTTTTATGATCCTCAAGATAACAAAGTAATTGTATCGACAAATGCTACATTTCTTGAAGATAATTGCATAAAAGAACATAAACCTCGAAGTAAAATTGTACTCGAGGAGTTATTGTCTGGTTCGACCAGTAACCAATCAACAATAGTTGTTGATAATAACATAGTTAAAACCACGTCTGAGCGTCAGACAGACTTTCATCAGAATCATCTACTACTTCGTCGTAGTGGAAGGGTTATTAGACCACCTATTCATTACAGAAATATCGGAGAGGCACAGATTGCTATCTCTGATGAGTGTGTAGATGATCCATTGACATATAATGATGCAATGGAAGAGTCTGATAAGGAAGAATGGCTTAAAGCTATGAATCTCAAGATAGAGTCCATGTATTCAAACTCAGTCTGGGAACTTGTAGATCAACCAGATGAGGTAAAACCTATAGATTGCAAATGGATCTACAAGAGGAAGAGAGGAGTGGACGGGAAGGTAGAGACCTTCAAAGCTAGGCTAGTGGCAAAAGGTTATACTCAAAAAGAGGGAGTTGACTATAAAGAAACTTTCTCACTAGTAGTCATGCTTAAGTCCATTCGTATTCTTCTATCTATAGTTGCATGTCTTGATTACGAGATATGACAAATGGATGTCAAGACTGCGTTCTTGAATGACAATCTTGATGAAAGCATTTATATGGTGCAACCAGAGGGATTCGTAATCCAAGGTCAAGAGCAAAAGGTTTGCAAGTTGCAAAGGTCTATTTATGGACTTAAGCAAGCTTCTCGACCTTGGAATATTAGATTTGATATTTCGATCAAGTCTTATGGTTTTGAGCAAAATATCGATGAACCTTGTGTATACAAGCGTATCATCGATAAGAAAGTGATTTTCCTCGTACTTACGTCGATGATATTCTACTCATTGGGAATGATGTAGGAGTATTATCTGATGTAAAGAACTGGCTTGCTAACCAATTCCAAATGAAAGATTTGGGAGAGGCTAGTTATGTTCTTGGGATCCAAATCATACAAGATCATAAGAACAAACTGTTAGCATTGTCTCAAGCATCATACATTGATAAGATCCTTGTACGTTATTCGATGCAGAATTCCAAGAAATGTTATTTACCTTTTCGGCATGAAGTTCATTTGTCTAAGGAACAATGTCCTAAGACATCTCAAGAAGTTGAGGATATGAGACGAATTCCCTATGCCTCTGCAATAGGCAGTCTCATCTATGCTATGCTATGCACGAGACCTGACATATGTTATTCAGTGGGAGTAGTCAGTCGTTATCAATCTAACCCAGGATTGGATCATTGGGTGGCAGTAAAATGTATTCTCAAATATCTTCGGAGAACAAGAAACTATATGCTAGTATATTCTGGTGAGAATTTGATTCCAATAGGATATACAGATTCTGATTTTCAGTCGGATAAGGATTCTCGAAAATCCACGTCTGGGTCAGTATTCACCTTAAGTGGTGGGGCTATAATATGGAGGAGTGTTAAACAATCATGTATCGCTGACTCCACCATGGAAGCAGAATATGTTGCAGCTTGTGAAGCAGATAAAGAAGCAGTCTGGCTTCGTAATTTCTTGACAGATTTAGAAGTTGTTCCAAATATGGATAAGCCAATCACACTTTATTGTGATAATAGTGGTGCAGTGGCTAATTCCAAAGAACCAAGAAGCCATAAGCGTGGAAAGCATATAGAAAGAAAATATCATCTCTTCAGAGAGATAGTACATAGAGGGGATGTGTCGGTGATGAAAATAGCTTCACAGGACAATCATGCTAATCCGTTTACAAAGACCTTAACGGCTAAAGTGTTTGACGGTCATCCAGAGGGTCTAGGATTACGAGATATGTCTCATTTGCTCTAGGGCAAGTGAGAGATTGTTAGGATTTATGCCCTAAGAGCTTGTAATTTGTAAACGTTTAAATAAATAATAAATAAATAAATTTTATTTTATTCAAATTAATGTGCATTTATGAAATGTTTGTTTCATACGAATATCATGTAACATCCATGATTACTTATGTAGTCTCAAACTAAGTATGTAAGTGTTATATACAAAAGGATTTAGTTTAAGATTAGTAATCTAAAAAGTCCGTAGAAAGCAAACAAAGCTGGGTACTTTGTTTTTGATAAATCTACACATGCGGTCCATTTCATATTTGATACAATGATCTTATCCGGGATTGTTCATACGGCGATATGAAAATGAAGACACTTATATAATAGAGATTATATAGGACTGGACCACGATAAAATGAATTTCTTATTAATATCCGTTAAAACAAAGAAATTCTTCTTTATCAACTAGATGATCATATATGGATTGATCTTAATCTTGGGTATTTTATGGATTCCTATTTGTTGGATCATATCTTTTGGTTTACATGGGTGAGACTGTTATAGATTTACGATCAATATGCTTCGTACTTTGGAGATATGATTTAATAAGTGGCTGTGAACATTCTACACAATAGTGGAATCCACTTCTTCTTGTAAGAAGTAGATGAGTAGTTCCCTTAAGTGTTGATTTAGGTCTTGAACAATAAGAGCACTCAACTTTCTGTTTACGAGTAAACGGAAAGATAAATTCATAAGTTGTTATGGATATATTGTTCATTAGAGAATCAATGGTACTTAATGAAACAAAATATAATTAAAGAGGTATAACGGATTTTAATAACCTAGCTCTAATTATGAACTACTCGTGGAGGATTAAACCATATGAAATGATTAAATCAATGGACACTGAAAATTCAGATTGTGTAAAACATCTATAATTTTGAGAGTTCAACCTTAAGTTTTTAGTGGAGTAACTCTAAGGTTAATAATAGTGAATTATTAATTAAAGAGTTTAATTAATAATTTCGATATTATTGGAGCTCAAATTGTAGGTTCATTTGGTCCCCTTACTAGCTCACAACCATATAAAGAAACAAGTCGAAGAATATAATTGGATTGTCCGATTATTGGTGTGCATATAAATTTATATACATGTTCATAAATTATTTAAATAATTTGATTATTTAAATATTTATAATTATTTAATTAATGGTTAATTATTTAATTATTTGTAGAGGTCATGGGTTCAATTCTAAATGATGTCATTAAATTAATTATGATTTAGAATCATTTAATTTAATGAAAAATCATTTAATTAATTAATGAAAATAATAATTTTAATTGGAATAAGATTCCATTTAAATTATATTTAAAGAGTTTTAATTTAATAGGAATTATATTCCATATTAAATTAAAAGAATAGAATTCCAATTCAATAAGGAATTTGATTCCATATTGGATATAAATTAAGTCTTTCAATTTAAATAGGAATTTGGATTCCTTGTTAAATAGGAAGAGCCCTAGTTTATCAATATATAAAAAGATGTTTTTATGATTGATAATAATAGTGGTGGTAGAGAGAATTTTTGGCTACTTGAATCAAAAATTTCCATTGATTAAAAATCACCAAATAACCATCTACTTTAAAAAGATCTTCAAAAGATTGTGCCCACACACAGTTTATTTTGTGAAGAGTCATAGCAAGGAAGATCAGGTAGTGAAGAATCTGCGAATCAAAAGGGATCAATTGAATCTTCATGCAAGGTAAGATTCGATCTTATTAATTTAATTATTGAATCGTTATTACTAGCATCGATCGAACATATTTTGTTTGAAAATTTTTAAAATTCACGTTTCTGCATTCGAATTAAAATTGGATTTTTTCCCTTCAAGTACAACATCATAAAAGGTCACCAAAATTTTGCAAAATACATATTATGAATTATTTTAATATCATGATTTATGTTCGTGTTTTTTTGCTGTTACTCCATCATAAATTATCATTATAAACCAAAATATAGATTTCACAGACTTGAATATTTATAAAACATGTTAGGTGAGGAAGGGACAGAAAAGGTACAGATTGTAGTAATAATAGTAGTTCTATTGCTTGGTTCTTTTCTTCGGCGTATGTGTAGAAGATATAAAAGAGATAAAGGTAATGGTTTTATAAATCTTGCATTACTAAAACCATATATATTACATCTCATTTACCTTATCTCTTTGGACTTATAATCAACTCTCAATTTTGAATTGAATTTATGATGCATTGGGGAGGAAAGCAAATAGTCAAGAGATTCCACTATTTCACTTTAGGAAAGACAGAAATGAAATTTATAAGTGATAATGAATCTCAAGAGTTTCCATTGTTCCCGTTGGGTCTCATCCTTGAGGCTACTGTGCATTTCTTTAATGAAAATAAGCTGGGAGAAGGTGAGTTCGGCTCTACAAGGTAACTATAAAAACTAAAAAGGATGAGGATCAATATGTATAATAACCGCAAAATCTATGAAATATATATAAGTGGTCATTTTAGAGGACTCAGTTTTTATTTTTTTTAAATAAGCAACTTTTTTTTTTTTTTCTATTTTGTGGTAAAGAAAGAAATTTTCTTCCAGGGTATATTAGCAAATGGTAAGGAAATTGTAATGAAAAGGCTTTCAAGGACATCTAGTCAAGGGTTGACACAATTTAGGAATGAAGTCACTTTGATTGCCAAATTACAACATAAAAACCTTGTGGATTATTGGGACGCTGCTTTGAGGAAAATGAATTGTTGTTAATTTATGAATACATGCCCAACAAAAGCCTTGATTTTCTCCTTTTTGGTTGGTCTCTCAAACTTTCTACCGCTAGTTATTGTGACATGAGTTTATTTTTTTAATTTGTGGGATGCTAAGTTATATTATGTTTAAATTCGGGGATAGATACAACAAGGAGTGTACAATTGGACTGGAAAATACGTATATGCATTATCAATAAAATTGCACGAGGGCTTTTGTATCTTCATGAAGATTCTCATCTCAAAATTATTCATCGTAATCTCAAAACTAGTAATGTTTTGTTAGATCATGAATTGAATCTGAAGATATCCGACTTTGGAATGGCTAGGATATTTGGTGGAAATCAAAATGAAGCTAATACCAGCAAGGTTGTTGAAACATAGTAAGTATATTTTCTGCTTGAGAATTTAATTAAGAGGATTTATAGAGGAAGCAATCTTATATTATATATATATTTTTTCAAATAGTGGATACATGCCTCAGAGTGTGCTATGGAATGACTGTTTTTAGTAAAGTCAGATGTCTTCAGCTTTGGAGTTCTTCTACTATAAATTATTAGTGGGAAAAAGAATAGTGGATTCTACCTTTCCAAATATGGTCAAAGCCTCCTAGATTATGCAATTATATCCATCCTTGTCTTTAATGAATGGTAGCTAACGATTTCATTCACAAATCTTAGTTTATACTTGTTTTAACATTGCAGACATGGAAACTATGGTGTGAGGGACTAGTAGTTGAGTTGGTGGAACCAACACTAAGAAAATCATGTGTTTCCATTGAACTATTGATCAAGTACATCCATATTGGATTGTTGTGTGTCCAAGAAGACCCAGCAGACAGACCTCAAATGTCATCTGTGGTTTTCATGTTGGCAAATGATAACGCGACACTTCCTCTACCAACCCAACCTGCATTTTTCGTTGGCCGAGTTGTGAGTTCAGGTCAATCTTTAACATATGTTAAAGTTTGCTCTGTTAATGAGATAACTCTATCAGAGGTATCACCTCAATAGTGATTTCCACTTTGCTTTCATTTTTGTTGTATTTAACTATTAAGAGACATGTTTATGATGGACTGCATCCTTTTCGTAAGAGTAAATAGCTTTTTTGTTTATTATTTATTTTCATGAGTAAACCTAAACACATATGTTAAAGTTTGCTCTATTAACAAGGTAACTCTATCAGATGTATCACCTCGATAGTGATTTCCACTTTGCTTTCATTTTTGCTATATTTAACTAGTACGAGACATGTTTATGATGGACTACATCCTTTTCGTAAAAGTAAGAAGCTTTTTGGTTTATCATTTATTTTCATGAGTGTACCTAGGGTGTTTAATTGAAATGAAGGAGAATGTTCATTATTTCAGTTGCAATGTTTTATCATCAAATCAGTACATGGAAGTTCTCCTCTCCAGTTAATCCTTGGTTGTTCACTATGTTAGATAGTCTCACATTGGTTAAAGAAGTGGGTTTGCATTGGTTTATAAGGTGAGTATGAACCTCCACTCATGAGTTAACTTTTATAGTGGAGTTAAGTTCAAGACCCTTTTTTAACATGGTATCAGAGCTTTGGGGTGGGCTCAAACTTAGTTGCATTAGTGCAGGTGCTGCAAAGTGACTGATGTTGTCTATGCCTAGCTTGTGCATACATATCTTCCATTCACATTCACTTCATTGTCATGGACCATCATGATGTTCGGGACCAAAAAATCAATAACAGAATGCTCAATGCGTCTGCCAAACACATCCCTATAATTATTCATTATATGGAGAGCACTTTTTCAGTGAGTATATGAACGTGGATTTTTCATTCACACAGAGAAGATAGCCACGTTGAGATTTGTGATTTAATCATTCATATTTTTATAGAAGTGATAGTAAAAAGTTTGTCTGTTGGGAGATGCTAGGAACAATGAGTGCAAGATGGCCAAACCTAAGGTTTCTTACTTAATGTTTAAACAAATTTAGTCTTAATAGTAAGCCTAAAAGTTTAATTATGCCCAAACCAGGCCTTTGGTTCAACCTTAAACGTTTACTAGTTCACTGTGCAATTGTTCTTGGCACCATTTTTTGTAAGTGTAACAGAATAGATATACTCTTAGGAACCTATTATGTTCTTCCTGAGCAACATGACATTGATAAACAAATCATTTATGTTTCAATGTTTTACTCTTGACATCTCTCATCCTATAATGCGACATCCAACAACAATATTGAGTAAAATTCTAGACTAGTATATAAATATTAAGTTTGCATAATAAAATATGTATGTAAGCATTGTGTTTTTACTTTTTTTTTATTTATTAAATAGTATCGTACGTTTTTAAAAACAATTTAGCATCTTTTTGTTAAGATCAAGTTTCAATTTATAATATACATTTGATTATTATTATTTTTTTTGTAATTTTTTTCAAGTATTTAACCAAGTTTGACCAACAGTCCATTGACCGCTGGTCAAACTGTATAGTCACGGGCTAAACTGTCAAATTGCTAGGCACCAGACCGCCTGGCACCGAGTGATTTCCACAACATTGTTGGTAAGTGATGTTTTTGGTGAAGTTTGTGTCCGAGCAAGAACTATCTTGGGAAGCTAGGTCAAATGCGCTGGTGAAGCTAAACAGAAAGATTAAAAGAAGTGAAGGAAAGTGCAAAGATCATGAAGAGCTTCAAAGATGGCATTTTGATTGTCAGCTTTTGTCGCAGACTAGTTTGAAGAGGTCATTTTCCTCTGTTTTTTATCAAGATTTTGTCAAATTTATGTACATAGGAAGATATCAAGAGGAGACTTTGATTACACTAGTCTCCTCAATTTGTAGATCCAATCAAGGGTGCATTAGTGGGAGATCTGTCATATATGTAGAAGGAATCAAATTAACTTTGTGACCATTTTACTGGAAAGATAACTTTTAATTATGTCGTAGTCCAAGGAATCATCATGATCAGAAGAAAATGGTTTTCTTCTTGGCTGGAGGCAATGCACCTTCTAACATTTGCAGGCATGGAAAAAACTAGACACGGGGACAGCTGTATATATGATAGATCCCACATCGAGCGCTGGTTCCATTACTGCACCAAATTACTTCCCACACCCGTCATCAAGAATTAAAAATTAATATTTTACTATCTACATCCTCTATAATATCAAAGTCCACTCTCCCTTTCAATCAAAACAATATATAAAACAAGGAAAAGGGAACGTAAACAGGGCAGGGAAAGCAACTCTTTTTTAATGGAGGAATTGGGAAAGCCTCTCTCCGTGGTTAAAACTTGTTATTTTTTATTTGATTGCATCCCACCAGGAAACATCTTCGGCATCATCATTATCATCACTCTCTTAGTAGAATTTTGGTAGAATAAATATATGTTAATTGAGTGTATATAAATAAACTTTTTATTTACTTATTAATGCGCATTGAATCGTCTAAGTAGTTTGTATTATGGACAAATTACTAAAATTTCTTTTCGTTAAAAAAATAATAATAATAATATAAGGGGAAGTTTATTGGGTGGCAATAGTGTTTCCCTTTGTAATCTTCAAGTCTCACCCCTAGATATATCCATATCGGATTATCATGTGTAGAGAATGAAGCAAATACGCAAACAATGCCTTTAGTTGTTCTCAGGGTTACTAGTGGCTCTGTTTCTCTCCTGGTACCCTCAAAACTTCATTTTAGAAGCGCTCTACCAAGAAGCATAATAATTCATAAATAATTTTGTTTAATCAACCTAAAAACTATTTTGTCCAACCTTTGGTGAATGAAACTTGAGTTAGAATCTTGTTGACATTTAATGATGGAAGCTATACCGGTCAATTATTCTGTTCTCACAAAATCATTTATCTTATTGAAGTACCAAATTAACATTTGCCGCAGCCACAACAGAGCTGACTTCTTCATCCTATTCGATTAAAACTACTGTGATTATTCTGTTTTAATTTCCTTTTTAAAAAAGGTAAGGCATCCCAGTTTGCATTGTATCAAGGAAATTGAAGAATAAAATATTTAGATGGAGACAGAAATGGCCATTTGTGCATTTATTAATTCCATCAAGGTGTGCCAAACAATCATTTATTCTTGTATTAGATCAAATTATCTCTTCCAAAATAACATTTATGATGTACTAAATTTTTATTTTCAAGACTAGTTGGATGTCTCACTAGTTATTTTCCTACAATATATTTTTTTATGTATATTAAATATTATTATCATGTCGTTTTTATTGCACTTGTATAATTACCTTTACATTTTACGTAATTAAGCTAGAAGAAATCAGCGTTTCCTATAATAATAATAAAAAATTGTAAAATAATATTGACAATATGTTTTGTGAATTCGGACAAGTAATCACTAACTCTTTATTTTATTTTCTTGAATACACTATTTTTGAAATTAAGACTTACAACAACAATAACTGAAACATTAACTTATAATAATTTTAGCAAGCTTATATGTGTTACTGAGTTTTTAAATTTATGAAGAAACATTTGAAGAATACCACATTACTATTTAACGAGGGTTTAATTCAGTGATTGAAGCATCATCGACTGACCATGGCATGGTCCTGCTTTTAGATTGATCAGAGTCCCCGTTTGGAGTATGCATGTTCAACTCTGTTCTCATACCAAGGAAAAATGCAAGTTGTTGAGGTAATGGGAGGGAAATAGAATAATTATTAAGCATGTGGATTACTGTTGCCACTGTTGGTCTCGCAACTGGATCTTCCTGGACGCATAGTAAACCCACATGGATGCATCTCATGACCTCTTTTTTTGAATAAGAATCTATCAAAGTTGAATCCAACAATTGCATTGGTGTCTCATTTCTCCAGTGCTCCCAAGCCTGCAATAATGTATCTAGTATTAATAAAAAGTTTTAATTCTAACTTTCTCTTTCTCTTCACTATTCTCTCTAACTTACATAGCTCAAGAGGTTCCGAACTCTGTCTGTTTGATAGAAACTGTTATTCTTTCTACCTGTTATAATCTCAAGAACTAGAACACCAAAACTGTACACATCGGATTTCACAGAAAATTGTCCATGCATAGCATATTCTGGAGACATGTATCCACTATAGAATTATAAAAAAAAAAAAAAATGAAATTAGTATGTAACTAGCAACTTCATTTGCATATATACAATAAGGTATTTTAGAAATTAATCTATTATTTTTATTGGAATATATTGTAGTATGATAATCATGATCAATCATTATTACACAAAGTAAGCATGTAGCAGTGAAGAGAGCTGAGAGACACAATGCAACTTTGTGTTGTCCAATAATAAGCAAATTTTGGAAATTGTCCTAATGACAGTAATTTCTTCTCTTCTCTTACAAATGATTTAACAATTAGGATGCAAAAATGAATTCATCAACTCTAGTTATGCGAAATGAGTAACAGTAATCAAAACTTACTATGTCCCCACAATTTTGCTCGTATTTCCTTCAGTCTGATCAACTCCAAATATCTTTGCTATACCAAAATCTGAAATTTTAGGGTTCATATTCTCATCTAATAATACATGACTAGCTTTAAGATCACGATGAATAATTCTGGGCTGAGAATCCTGATGAAGATAAAGAATTCCTCGAGCAATTCCTCCAATTATTTTATATCTTGTAGACCAATCCAATTGTCCTTGTTTTGTAGTGTCTATGCACATGCCAAAATCAAAATTTCAATAAAAATTAAGAAATGAAATTCAAGTATGTACGAAATATATTTAGATGATACATACCATATAAGAAGTAATCAAGGCTTTTGTTGGGTACAAATTCATAGACAAGTATTTTTTCTTCTCCCTCCAAGCAAAACCCTTGTAATCTTACTAGATTTTTGTGTTGAAGTTTGGCTACCACTATAATCTCATTCTTAAATTCTTTTGCACCTTGCCCGGATTTTTTTGATAACCTTTTTACTGCTATCTGTTGTCCATTAGGAAGTACACCCTTAGAATATATACCAACAAATTGTTAGAACATTTGTTTGAATAACTTTCCAAATTGCTATGTCACTAAAGTTTTCAAACTTCAAAAAATGATTGTGCTAATTAATATTATACCTTGTAAACCTCACCAAAACCACCTGCACCCAACTTGTTATCGGTCGAGAATCTATTTGTGGCTGCTTGGATTGTCTCAAAATCAAAGTGCAATGCTTCCATAGTTAAAATATTACCAGCTACATAACCAAACAGTAAATTACTGGCTTGAAATATTGCAGCAGCATAAATGTAGAAGTAAATTTCATGGATCTCCAAAGGTTTGGCAAGAATATAAGTTTATCCTTATTGGGCTTCAGACCCAACGAGTCTAGGTCATTTAAGGCTGGTCGGTAATTGTGAAAAGGTATGGAAGTAACTGTAAAACTTGAAGTGAAAAAGCAGAGTGTGCAGCATAGGAACTTGGGTGAGAGTGCGTCAGCCTAGGAGATACAAATCTAGTGTGTCGGTCTGCCAAGGGTCACGGAGAAGTTTACGTGAATGTGAGCACATGTGTGATGTGTGAGGATGGTGAACTTTATTATTAGTGATAATAGTGATGTATTCTATAATAAACACAAGACCTCCCTTGGTGGTGTATTTCGAACTTTGTCTGGTCAGATAAAAACTTGACTTTTTTTTTTTTTTTTTTTTTTTTTTTCATTTTAGAAATGAGAGGTTGAAATGTGAAGACAACGAGACATAAACCACTGTTCAAACTTGTTCATCTTTACCAATATCCTCCGGTACAGCGTTGTACTTCTTTCTTGCTCTCCTCGACAGGAAGCAGTAGCCTGCTGCGACGAAAAGCAACACAGCGACAGCAACCAGAACAACAATGGCGACAATTAAGGATGAAGAGATTCGGCTGTTCCCTGCAATTAAGATCAGCAGTATGTTTCATTTGCAATACTAAAAATTCATGATCCCTCAATTCTAGAGCTAAATTTGGCTTTTTAATAGCCATCTAAATGGTACTTGAATGATAATCAGCGCACAGACCAATTATATAATGTAAGGTTTTTTATCTTGATACCAGCTTCCGGCCTTTTCGCAGGAGGTGGAGGAGACGCCGTAGGTGCGGGTGGCTCGTTTTCCGTGTAAAAGAGATAATTTTCAAACCGGCAATGACAGCTTGGAAGCAATGTCCTTCCTCCTATGCTTACTTCTCTCAAACGCGAAATAGCTCTTTGAAGACATCGATAACAACTAGTATTCGACAGGTCCTGCGTGCACTGTGCAAGAGTGTACAGTGTTTGAGATGCTGTGGAATTTCCCTCTCTGGTCGCGAACCTTTTGGGATCATTCGCAGCCTGAGTTGCTGATTCGGTCATCAGATTGGACATGATCTCGTGAAATCGGTCTGGTTCTATTGTTACGTTGTTTGTATTATACATCAAAATTCCAGGAGTTTGGACCGCTGTAGAGAAGAAATCAGAAGCATTGTAATGTAAGAGGCACTCGTCGTACCATATTACAGCTCCCTTTTGAGCAGGACAACGTTGAGTTGCTTCACCGGAAGCGAAATTTATGCAGTCTTGACAGGTGGAGGTGGGGACATCACCGCGGCATTGAAATAGGCCATAGACCTTATTGGGGATTTGCCCTGCAGTTGCGTTGGAGAATCCATCGTTGCTGCTGGCGTTGGACGGAAGAGAAGAGAGAAGATCATTCAGGTTGGACTGGTAAGTGCTGTTTCTGGTGAAGTTTTCATCCGAGCAAAAATGAAAAAGGTATGTTGGGTTAGCTGCGCTGGTGAAAGTGAATAGAGAACTTGAAAGAGAGAGCAGAAACACAAAGATGATGAAGAACTTCAAAGAAGACATTTTGATCATCAGCTTTTGTTGCAGACTAGCATCCAATTGAAGAATTTATGTTGTGGACACGAGCGGTGAAGATATATTTTCTTCTGTTTTTTTTAAGCATTGGCAGGGGAGACTCGTTGACTCAAGTCAACGAAGAAAGTCGACACAATCAATTGTCTCTTGGAAATCAGTATCGTTGTTCTGTTTAAATTGTATTGGCTCTTGTGAATTAGTAGACTTAGTCCAACATTGATTATATATTAGATTGGTTTTATGATATCTAACTCTCTTGACCATATCGGAATACAATTTAAGTCATTGAAATATAGTAAAGAAGAATTTTTTTCATCTTGGTTTTTTTATCAAAATTTCTAGTTATCAAAGTTTTATTATTGTCAAGATATAGAACAATATTTTTCTATCGGTTCAAACGGGTGGGCATACCATGAGTTTTCTTGCTTTTTTCCTTACTTTGCGATACTAGAAATTCCATGTCAATCATGTAGGGTTGGCTAGGAATATTGGGAAGCACCAGGGATTGAGGAATCTGTGGGTCCAAATTTCAAACACCTGTTAGTGAATTGTCTATTCAAACAATTTGTTTTCCAATAGAGCCATGGTCCGAAGGCACTAGACATGTCCCCATCCTATCCTACTATATATTAAATGATTTTGACTTTTCCGTCTAATAAAAATTTAAAGGTCAAAAATATCTAGTTGCTGTTTGTTGAGGAAATTGAGAAATAAACTACTTTGACGTAGACAGGAGTGGAATAGTGGTGCTGTCTGTGAATTTCATTACGGAACATTTTCAATTGGTCTCTCACAAAAATGTTATTCATGATAGAACGAATGTCATGCCAGATATTTTTATAACAAGCCAGTTTCTACCTATATTAAACATTATTATCAGGCTCCATTGATCGAACTAGTGAAAAAAATTTTGATCATATTAATTGATTCCAATAAGTCTAAGTTTAAAGATTTTAAGTGAGGAAGACGGTAAAATTGTACTTTTACTAAGAAACACTCTGTAATAAATAGAGCATGATATTGAGAGTTGTTATCACAACTCAAGAAAAGTTTAAGATAACAGTCTAGACAACTTTATGTTGGTGACCACTTCATTACTGCCTAGCGAGGGTATACTTCAGTGATTGATGCATCGTCAACAGACCATGGCATGGAGGTGCTAGTAATTTGCATGTTCAGCTCTGTTTCTTTACCAAGTAAAAATGCAGGTTGTCACAGGAGGTGGAGGAGACGGCGCAGATGCTGGTGCTGGTGGCAGGGTCTCGTTTTCAGCATAAAAGGGGTACATTTCGAACCGGCAATGACAGCTTGGAAGCAATGTCCTTCCTCCTATGCTTACTTCTGGCAAACCCGAAATGGCTCTTTGAAGACATCGATAACAACTAGTATTCGACAGGTCCTGCGTGCACTGTGCAAAGTGTACAGTGTTTGAGATGTTGTGGAATTTCCCTCTCTGGTCGCGAACCTTTTGGGATCATTCGCAGCCTGAGTTGCTGATTCGGTCATCAGATTGGACATGATCTGGTGAAATCGGTCTGGTTCTATTGTTACGTTATTTGTATTATACATCAAAATTCCAGGAGGTTTGGACTGCTGTAGAGAAGAAATCAGAAGCATTGTAATGTAAGAGGCACTCGTCGTACCATATTACAGCTCCCTTTTGAGCAGGACAACGTTGAGTTGCTTCACCGGAAGCGAAATTTATGCAGTCTTGACAGGTGGAGGTGGCGACATCACCGCGGCGCTGAAATAGGCCGTAGACCCTATTGGGATCTTGCCCTGCAGTTGCGTTGGAGAATCCATCGTTGCTGTTGGCGTTTGAGGGAAGAGAAGAGAGAAGATCATTCAGGTTGGACTCGTACGTGCTGTTTCTGGTGAAGTTTTCATCCGAGCAAACATGAAAAAGGTATTCTGGGTCAGCTGCGCTGGTGAAAGTGAACAGAGAACTTGAAAAATAGAGCAGAAACACAAAGATGATGAAGAACTTCAAAGAAGACATTTTGATCATCAGCTTTTGTTGCAGACTGACATCCAATTGAAGAATTTATGGTGTGGACACGAGTGGTGAAGATATTTTTTTTAGAGCATTGGCAGAGGAGACCCGTTTACTCAAGCCAACGAAGAAAAATCGACACAATCAACAGTCTCTTGTGATTTTCAAAACGAAAAAAATAGCCTCGTGTGAATTAGTAGATGGGAAATTATCAAACTTACGCTCACTTTTATAGTATTCCCATTCCAGACCCCATCTTTTGGAGTATTGACCAAAAGCCCCTCAACTTTTTTGATAATCTCCATTTTCTCTGCTTTTGTTGCCATTTCTGTTAAAAATATTGTATTTGCCATTAGGTATGAACGACAAAATGATAAATGTATTAAAAATAAAATTTAAAATAAAAATAACTAAAAACGTTCAAACAAAATTAATAAAATATATCAATAATAAAAAATAAAACCAATTTTCCTCCATTCTCTCTCTCTCCTCACCATAGTTTGCTCCCTGCTATCTCCCTCATCTCATCGTGTATCTCTTCTCATCATTGAGTGCTCCCTATCTCTCTATGAATCTCCATATTTAGGCAAGTGGATCGGCAGTTAGATGATGGTGGCATCATTGGAAAGAGATCAAAACATGAAGATCTACATTCGTGGAAGAGATCGAGCAAGAAGAACGTCGCTCATTCTCCTCCACAAGGATCTACTCTGATTATCTCCTCCCAACAAAGCAGGTCTCATCACGAGCTTCTCTTATCCTCTCCTTTCGCCATCTTTGTTCTTTTTTTTTTTTTTTTTTTGGTGGTGGTGGTTGGCTGCTGGTGGTGGTGTTTGGCTATTTGGGTGGTAGATTGATTTAAGGATGGTAATGGTGGCTAGTCAATTGGGATGAGTGGGTGTTTTTTTAGGGATCTTGGGAGTGGTGTTTTGGGTGTATGTGGGGTTATTTAGAAGCTATTTGGAAGTAGTGTTTTGGATGCATTTGAGGTGTTTAGAAGCTATTTACAAGTAGTGTGGCTATGGCTGATGGCTTGATGGAGATTCCTCTGGTGGAGAAGAAAATGAAAGAGAACAGAAGATCATGATTTTTTTATTTCCTTCTTAATTTTAATTTTTTCAAAGATAATTTTAATTATTTCATATTTATTTATTGAAATTAATTCTTTTATATTTATTATTATACTATTTTTATTTGGCTTATTTAATAAATGATTATTTTTTTTAGGTCCAAGTCAGACATTAATAATTTTTTTTTTTTTAATTTTACAAGAAAAACTATTTTTGGACAAAAGTACACTTGGTAAAAACAAAGAATCTAGAAAAATGATTACTTATCAAATTTAGTCTAAAATATGGTTATTTTGGTAATTTTTTCATTTTTATTTTATAAAGGGTTATTATTAATTTATCCCTTAAAATTGAAAGTAATGTCAAATCACCCTTGATTTTGAAAATAATAGTCAAAACAGTTCAACCGTTAAATAGAATAATGAATTCATCAATAAAGTAATGGATTTGTTAATTTTGAGGATAAAAACGTCAATTGATTGTATGACATGCATGAATTATAGCTAGAAACCATTTGTTAAAATTTTAATTAAATAAAAAAGGAAAAAAATAAAAACTAAATAAAAAAGCATTTCCATCTCTGTCATCACTCATCACCATCCATTCTCCCATCACCATTGCTCTCTCTCTCTCTCTCTCATCTCACCTAACCATCATCACCATTCAAAAACCAAACCCTGTCGATTCATGGAGGAGATAGAGAGGACGATGAGGAACGAAGCCTTGTGTCATTATGTTGAGTGGTGGGGTGGTGCGAAGGTGGAGATCAGATCGTGCAAGCACTATTTTCGACGCGGTTTGTAGAGGAGATGGAAAAGATGTTGAGGAACATAGCTGTATGTCATTGCGTCGAGTGGTGCAACGGTGTGGAGGTGGAGATCAGATTGTGCAGATTTTGTTTTCGACATTGTTTATGAAGGACATGGAGAGGATGGTGAGGAACGAAGCCATGTGTCGTTGTGTCCAGTGGTGCGACGGCGTGGAGTGATCCGCAGACACCGTTCCTGAGTTGTTTTTGTGCATTTAAAATCTGGGTTTTTTTTTTTTTTTGTTTAATGTAATTGGATGAATTGAGATGTGTGTTTTTTTTTTCTTGTTTGATGTGTATTGTTGTGATGTAATGAAATCATCAACCCTCTAATTCGCCTCTTTTTAATTATCTTTTGAGTGAGTTTTTTCATTTCTATGTGTTTGTTCTTGATCTATATTTTTCATTCCTTAAAAAAAATTGTTTTTGTTGTTGATGATGATAAAGAGGAAATGTTGGTAGGTATTAATGCATTCTTTGATTGAATTCTTTGTGTGTTGTTGATGATGATAAAGAGGAATGTTGATGTGTTTAATGTTGAAGATGAACAAGAGATTTATGGGTTTCCATCGTTCCAAACTGGAAACCCAGATTTCATATATATATTTCCAATTTTGGTATTGAATCCGATAAGGTTGGTATTGAACCTGATGTTTAATTTTGGTTTGTTGATGATGGTTGAATCTGTTGGTGTTGAAGACACTTGGTAAAGATCCAATCCAAATTGGATCTCTATCGTTCATCATAATTGATGGACGGTGGAGATTAGATCTCCATAATATATTTTTTCAAAATCTCCATCGTCCATTTTAAAATGGACGATGGAGATTTCATGAAATTTTTTTATTTAAATTTAATTAATTAATTTTTATTTAAATTTAATTTATTTAATTTTTTTTATATATATTTTTTTCATATTCACAAGAGTATCATGGACTTTTAATGTTTTTATCACAAAACCAGTAAAATTTTTTAAGGATATTATCAATTTGCCCCCTCAAAATGAAAATAATATCAAACCACCACTGATTTTGAAAATATTAGTCAAAAAAATCCAACCGTCAATTGAAATAGTAAAACGGTTAAAAAAGTGACGGATCTGTTAATATCGAGGGTATAAAGATAATTAAACGTGCCCATAGAGAATGGAATATAGCTGAAATATAATATGTCATCTTTTAATTAAAAAAAGAAAAAAAAAACAAAAAAAACAAAAACCACTCTCACCCTCTCTTTTTTTCTGCCACTCACACCTCTCTCTCTCTCTCTCTCTCCGACTCAGTCTTTTTCTCTCTGTCACTCACCGCCTCTCTTCGTCTCTCTGGTCACTTACCGTCACTCCATCTCAGTCTTTTTCTTTCTCCGGTCACTCACCATCTCTCTTTCTCTCCGTCACTCACCATCTCTATTTCTCTCGCTCTCTATCACTACATCTTAGCAGGTTCTCTCTCTTCTTATGCCACCGGTGACGGTGACTAGTTGATGATGGAAGCGAAAGAAGAGGAGATCGATCGGAGGAGAAACAACGTCGTGGCAGAGATCATGGAGAGGACGGTAAGGAACAACGGGCTGTGTGCTATGGCATCGTGGCGTTGAGGCATCGAGCAGAGCGGTGGTACGGAGATAGATCAAATCGTGCGGACGTTATTCTCGACGCCGTTTGTGGAGAAGGTGGAGAGGACAGGGAAGAACGGCGGAGGTGGATCTACGGGCATCTGAAATCTGGGTTTTGATGTAATTGGATAAAATATGATGATGAAGAAGATTATGGGTTTTGGTTGTTGTCTTTTGATCTGGGTTTTGATTGTTGTAAAGCTAATAACTGGGTTTATTGGATCTGTATGTATGTTATTGGTTGCTTTCTTTGGATCTGGGATATGTATGTTATTCAAACGAACCCAGGCATTGGGTTCGTTCGTTTGTTTTTTCTTTTTTAAGTTTTATTAAATTTTAAATTTTTTTCAAATGTGGATATTTGTTGGAATTTTTTTTATTTAATTTTAATTTAATTTAATTTATTTACTTTTTATTTGAATTTAATTTATTTAATTTATTATTTTTTTAAAATTAATCTCCACCATCCATCTTGAGATGGAGGGTGGAGGTTAATTTTAAAAAATTATTTAATTTTTATTTTTATTTTACTTTTATTTTGTTAAATTTATTTAATTTTTTAGTTTTTTCAAATTAATTTTTACATATGATGAAAATTTCTTTAACTTAATTTAATTTAATTTTTTAAAGTTAATTTTTATTTTTTAATTTTGGTTATTAAAAGATAATTTGATAATTGATTAATTGTTTGTTTTTAATTTATTAATTTTTTAATATTATAAGGGTATTTTGGTCTTTTATTGTTTTTTTCACAAAACCGCTTTAAATCCGGATGAAAACCGCTTTTGGGAGACGGTAGAGGGTTTTTTAGCTAATATTTTCAAAAAGTGGGGTAAATTGATATTATTTTCGTTTTCAGGAGGTTTTTGGATTTTTTCCAATTTTTTATGGAAATCACTTTTGGTAAACGGTAGGAGGTTTTTTTACTAATATTTTCAAAAGAGAGGGTAAACTGATGTAAATTTCTTTTTTAAGGGGTTTTTTTTTGGATTTTCTCCTTTTACAAATATATTTGAAGGCAAAACAGTCATTTCCCAATTCCCGCGTATTTTGGCAAAGTGATAATTTTATTTGTAAATTTAACCAAACTTAAAAGAAAGGGGATTTTGACTAATACTCCAAAAGATGGGGTGTAGAATAGAGAATACTGTAAAAGTTGGGGTATTTTGATAATTTCCTTGATAAATTTAGTCAAACGTTAATTATATTACATTGGTATTATGTTATCTAACTCTCTTAACCACATCAAAAATAAATAAATAAATTGTGATGAAGTTTCAATTATTTTATTATTTGGCCACTTCTCTGTTTTCTATCCAGATATATGAAAATGGACACTGGGGGTGAAGATGTAAAAGCCTGAGCTATCAGAGAACACTCGTCTACACAAGTTAATGAAGAAAAGTCGACACAAATACAATTAATACATTTTGCTTCTTTTTGCTGTGACTTGCTCTACATAACAGGTGTTCCGAAATATGCATTTAAGTTCTAGTGGCTTTTATGAATTTGTAGACCTAGTCAAGCTTGGATTACGATATTCAGATACGTATCCATACTGGCTTACTACGTGTTCAAGAAAAGTCGCTAGTAAACCACATACGGCTTGACCCTAATTAGCAGCTTTCTCTCTCTTCTGGTACCTTCAATATCATCATTTTAATGCATTTTATTAAGAAGGTGAGTAATCGTTAGATTGAATTCATGCTATCTTTCGTCAAGTCACTTGTACGGTTTTCTTTGAAGGAAAAGAATGTAAATAGTACTTACTTGACTAATAGAAAAAAATCATAAAAAAATAGTAATTAATTAAGAGTTAAAAAAATATTAAAAGTAGAAAAGTAAAACATTAAATTATTCGGGGTAGAAAAATATTTTGGAGTAAAAAAAGTACATATAAGAAAAGCAATAAAAAAATTAAATTAATTATATTAAAAATAATAAATAATAAATAATAATTCAGCAAATAAAATAATAAAAAAAATAGAAAAGGAAGACACACAGACATAAACAGAAAAACTGCTGCCTTTTAAAGCATGATAACAATGGCCAATAAAAAAATGACAAAAGCAGTTTTATTAAAAAAAATCAAAAGATCAAAAGAACAGTCAAATCAAAATAAAAATATATATTTCACTACACTCTCCAGCTTATTACACCCCGTTGCACCCTACGGCTAACGACCAATTTTTTTTTCAAAATCTGAGCAGGGATAGCTGATCCTCAGGTGGGTCTCTGCCCTTCCTAGAAAAAAATAAATAATAATTCCTCAATATTCCTCTGTTTCTTCTAGGTTTTGCCTCCCTGAGCAAATGCTAAGTCCTCGGTTTCCACTAGCAGACCCTATGTCTTAGGATGGGGGACATCTGCCCCGCCTGAATTCTTTTAAAACTTTTATTTTTTATTTTATTTATTACTCCTTACAAAAGTTTTAATAAATTTTTTTATGTATAAACTTAAATATTTTAATTACAAAAACAAACAGTAAATTTATCATTTTATTAATTTTTATTTTTTTCAATCATTATCTTTATTAATATTTAATTTCTAATATTTTCTTTAAATTCTATTCATATATTTATCTGCTATTTGTTAGATCGCTAGTATAATAATAATGATATACATCATAAAAAGTAAATATAAATATTTATAATTTTTATTGAAATATTAGTATCTTATTATATATATTAAATATTGATATCTCTAATTTGATTTAAAAATCAAATCAATAAATCCAAAAATTTAAATTTTTAATTTTTTATATATAATTTTTCAATATACAATCATGATTTAATTTTTATTTCTTATTTTTATTTATTCTTTTTTGACTATATAAAGAGATATATTATGTTACATTCGTTTAAATTTAATTTCTAGTAAGAACTTAATTTTTAATTCGAATGTGAAATTTACATAATTTGATTGTTGATGGTTATAATATAATCACAAATCAACAATTAAGTCCTCTTTCTTTCATATGGAATAACAATTGGTGATACAAATTATCAATTGGTAAAGATGTCATTTCAATATTGTTTATACTTTAAATATTGAGATTTTAAAATCATAGGGTTATATATGTACTTAATTAAATGTATAATTTATTTTCCTTTTTAGTTATTCTAAATTATTGTAAATAACTAGAAATTAAATAAAATAAAATTTCCATATTTTGCTACTATAATTTTAGTTATTTTTAATATTATTGTTAATTTATTAAAGAATCTCATCTAATATGAATTTTTGGATCTATTATTAATCACCACGGCACTGAAAAGGGCTGTAGACCTTATTGGGCTCTGCCTCTTCAGAGCTTCTGTAGAATTTATGGCACTATTGGTTTGGGGCTGAAGAGAAGTGAGGAGACGATTGGACAGGTAACTGCTGTTTCTGGTGAAGTATTTTTCATTGCAGATATGATAAAGGTATGTTGGATCAGCTGCGCTCGTGAAAAGTGGACACAGAGCTTGAAAGAGAGACTAGAAACACAAATATCATCGACAACTTCAACGAAAGCATTTTTGTTATCAGCTTTTGTAGCGAACCAGCTTGAAGAGCTCATCATCAAAAATATTTCGGTCCTCTGTTTTTGATGTATATTTATTAAATATGATGCGAACACTAGTGGTGAAGATGTAAAATACTTGAGCTATCAGAGAAGACTCGTATACACAAGCTAGTGAAGAAAAGTCAACACAATTAATAATTTCTGCTTCCGTTTCCTGTCACTTTCTCTAGTTAGTTGTTCCGTAACGTATTCAAATTCTACTACTTTTGTGAATTTGTAGATCCAATCAGGCCTTCATTATGAGACATCGCGGACATCGACTTGGAGGTACTCGGGGCGACCGGAGGAGTCGTCGTCGTCGGAGGGGAGAGCGGAATCGGCGACTCGGACGATCAAGTCGTCGAGTTTCGAGAGCCTGGAGACTAGCGATCTCCCCAAGAATCCACTCCCGTTCAGAACCACGTACGTCCTCGGGATCGCCTTCGCCTCCGCTAAAACCATTTTCCAATCACAGAGTGTGTGCGCGCGTGCGTGTGTGTGCGTTTCGCGGGGAAAATGAAAGTTGTTGTGGATTCACGTCTTCATTTCCATTTGGACCGTACCCACAGAATCGGCTTGATTTTGATGTTTTTCGTTGTATACCATCTCCCTTGTGTAAAACATCTACTTCTGCTTAATACATACCTCTCACACCTCCAACCCTTAATTAACCTCTGAATTTTATAAGAATGCCCTTTCCTTCTCATAGTAAACATTTTAAAAGAGATGTTATGAAAAATAACTATCCAACCTGAAAGGTAAATTAATCGTGATTGGATCCTTCTTTTTTTTTTATTAGATGGTTCATCCCCTACCGCTTAGAAAACTTGGTTGGTATTAAATTTGAAGGGCAAAATGATAATTGGATGAGTAATTTTATTTATTTTAATAACTCTATTAATTAAATTAAACAAAATTAAAAGAAAAAACTGTTAATTAAATTAAAATCCCAAAATCTTCATCACTCCACCGGTAAACTCATCCATCACTCCACCACCATACTCTCTTCTCCTCCTCTTTTATCCAATAAAATCCTCTCCTCCTCTTCCATAACAGATGACGATTGGGTTCAATTTTGGGTGATTGAGTGGTGGTGGTGATTTGGAGTTTTGATTTGGTTTGTTCAAAGGTGTGAATCTAGATTTGTGTTCAAAGATGGGCTTTTGTGTTTTGTGTGTGTGTGTGTATTCCTTTTTTTTTTTTTTTTTTGTATTGTTAATAAGGGGTAGTGGTGGTGGCAACGACGACGATGGTGGTGATGGTGGGTGAAGTGGAGGCTAGAGAGGATGGACTTGAGGATGGCATTGTTGTCGATGGAGGAAAGGACTAATGAGGAGATCGACTGATGTTAGGTTAATTGTTGAAAACCTAGAAATCTGAATTTTCAGGTTATTGGAAAACTCATGAATATGGGTTTCCAAGTTGTCAAAAACCTAAAAGAAATCTAAGTTTTTAGGCTATTGGAAACCCAAAAGAAATATGGGTTTCCAACAACCTGAAAACCTAAAAAATCTGGGTTTTCAACAACTTGGACTTAGATTAGAAAACACAAAAAATAAAAAATAAAAAATAAAGAGATGAGAGAGAGTGAGAGAAATGGAGGATGATTCATTAGTTTTTTTTTTTTTTTTTTAAAAAGTGTTTTATTCCTTTTATTTAATATTGTTATTAACTAATAATTTAAAGGATATTATAGTTATTATATAAGTTTGAAGGGTATGATAGGAATTTTATAAGATTTTGATAGAGGTATTTCAATCATTTCACGTTTTTGGACAAAAAATATTAATATTTTAGATAAAAACTTAATGATAAAGGATAATTCATCTAATAAAAAAAATCAGAGTCTGGTCACCATTAATTTATTTTTCAAGGGGAATTCTCAAAATATCTCTAATTTTAATTACTGGGGCATGCTCAAATAAAAAGTCCTTACAAAAGGACCACATATATACGTAGCTTCGAAGGTATCTACCTAGTGACCCTTTGACCCTTGTATCAAAGGACATCCATGCACCTAGGGGTGGCAATTTGGAACCCGACACGACGGGTTGACACGAACCCGACACGATAATTACGGGTTAAGGTTGAGTATTAAAGGGTTGGGTAAATTAACGGGTCAACCCGTTTAACCCGTTAAGTTATCGTGTCGAGTTCGGGTTCGTTTAATCGTGTTACGGGTTGACCCGTTAAGGAGGGTAAAATGATAATTTTACATTAAAGGGTGTTTTATGTAATTTTACTGGTAATATATATATATTTTTGAAAGTGAAAACCCTACATCTCATTTTTATCTCATTTTTATCTTTGCCTCTCTCTCTCGTCTATTCTTTCTCTTGTTTTCTCTGCCGACAGTCCACCACCAGCCGTCCTTTCTCCAGCCGTCGCGCCCCATCTGCAGCAGCTTCTCCAGCCGTCGCGCCCCATCTGCAGCATCATCGCCGGCCATCGCACGCAGCGCCATGCCGCTGTCCCGCGTAGCTCCAGATCTGCGTGCAGCGTAGCTTCTTCTCCGCGTAGCGTCGTCGAGCTGTTGCCGCTGTGCCGTGCCATCTCCGTCGTCCCGCGCAGCTCATCTGCCCGCAAGTGGCAGCGCATCTGCAGACTGCAGATCTGCTACTGCCGTCTGATGTTGTTTTTTTTTATGTTGTTTTTTTTAATACGAAGGATTATATTTGCGGATATATTTTTGATGTTGTTTTTTTTTATGTGTGGATGTTTGTATTTTTATGTTTTGGATTGTATTTGTAATTGTGGATGATTGTATTTTTATGTTTTGGATTATTTTGTATTATATTTGTAATTTGTGGATGTTTTGGATTATTTTGGATTACATTTATAATTTGTGGAAGATTATATTTTTAGGTTTTGGATTGTATTTGTGAATGATGATATATATATTTTTTGAAATATAGATGATTGTATTTTTAGGTTTTGGATTGTATTTAAGTATTTTAATGTTATTTTTTATTAGATGTAAATTAAAATTTAAATATATTAAATATGGTTAAATTCATAAAAGGGTTAACGGGTTGGTTTAACGGGTCATAAACGGGTCAGTTAAACGACCCGTTAATAAACGGGTTATCGTGTCGTTTTCGTGTTGACCCGTTTCTTATCGTGTCGTGTTCGTGTCGAGTTAGTTCAACCCGTTTTCTTATCGTGTCGTGTTCGTGTCGTGTTAAAAATTATCGGGTCGTGTTCGTGTCGGGTCCAACCCAACCCGTCAACCCAAATTACCACCCCTACATGCACCACCCATAAATGGGGTCAGTTGGGTGACCGAACAACTAATATACATCAAGAAATCACGTCCCTAGCATAGGCCACTCTATTACCATAATGCCCCTAGAAAAGAAATATAAGATATTAAAAGCAAGGGCAAATATGTACTTGTGAGTAGGACGAAAATAAGAATTTATTGGTCAGTAGTTAGAGTATGTGTCACAATCATGAAAGGTGAGATGGAAATGATGGCAGTTTCTTCAAAGGTTGAAAGAGCTTTTCAGTTGAGTCAGTGTTTGGTAAACCGATCGACTTCCTCCAAAAGCACTTCCCACGCCATCAAGGTTCCCGTGTGCTTCCAACTTATTCAATATTGTGTGCTTCTTCTTCACTGGTGGGGTAGCTAGATATTTTTGCTTTTTGGTCAAACCGTCAAAAAGTGAATGATTCATTTCGAAGAGTAGTAACTTATGGTGGGACTTTAGACACTGGTAAAGTAACTTTTAATTAAAATTAAATAAATATAATTAATATAGTCATCCTCTTTTTTTTTTTTTTTTTCGTATGAGTAGTATTTATGTACCTATTTTTGTCATATTTAAGGCACAAGCTAAGGAGAAAATATTCTCTTAGAAGTTGCCTCAAAGCTGCTCGTTCATTCGTAGCCACAACTTGGATAAATGAACTTAATTTATCTATTAGAGAAATAGAGAGAGACATTAGAGACCTTCAACTAAAGCTAGAGGTTGAAGTAGATAGAGGAAAATTTGTCTAAGAGCTTTTGTTTTCCTAGACATAGTTCTCTCAACTTCTAGGCCGAATGTCTAGGTGGAACTGGTGGGATAAAGACGGTCACACAGTCTAGCCATTTAGCCGTGTAAAGGTGTTGTTGGTGTTGTAAGTCATTAATCGGATACCTTCCCATTTCAAGCGAAAACAAAAAGTCGAAACCAGAGGAAAAAAGAAAAATGACAGGACCCAATCTGGAACCTTCCATACTTACGTCCGGAGGGCCCTATCTGGCACCCCAACGGATCCCTCCTAAACTCTTCTAAATGGGCTAATAGAAATCCTCGGAGCGAATACTTAAAACATTTTCTTACTTTGTAAAACTAGAATAGGTTGGATTTTTTTTTTTAATAAAAAATTAAAGTTTCATTTCGACTTTTTAAATCAAGTCATTTCATAAAACAAAAATCTAGCAACATAACGGCTATATTTTTAACTTAGCCTAAAATAACCTGCAAAGGAAAATACACTTCCATATATTTTCATTTTTCCAACCCAACTTTTTTTACCCACAAACTTATATTTCGATAACACAAATCATAATTTCTGTTCCTTTAAAAATCAAAAGCATAAAATCATAAATAAAATATTTTGCAACTTACGACATTTTAAATGACTAAAACCTTTCACATTCATGCATAATTAATTTACCACTCATTTTCAACTTAAACATATATTTACACTTGATTTCTTTCAAATATAAAATGTGCCAAATATATTGATACATAAGCAATGTCGTGTCTTTACCCGCCTACTCTTCTGGATGAGTTATTTCGTTTCGATCACCCACTTCTATACCTGAGGAAGTTTTTAACTAAAAAACAAAAACTATGAGCTATAGAAGCTCAGTGAGTACATATATTTTTTTTTAACGTAAAATATTTTATTTTTTAAAATACCTCCTTAAAACACTTTTAAAAATACATTTCCGTTTCTTAAAATTTTTCATAAGTTTCAAAACTTATTTCATTGTAAAGTGTGAGTGCTAAGTTCTTAAAATATATATGTGCATAAAATCTCACTTAAAGCTTATAAAACTATAAAACCCGTAGGGGCATTAAAATGCATATAAAACTTATTTATGTAACAAACCCCATATAATTTGAAATTTTTAAAGCATAAATTTTATTTAAATTGCAAACATATATATGAAAACTATAATCACATAAATAGATAAAAGTTCATATGGAACTCATAATTTGCATATCAACTTGAACTTACACATGCTTAAAACTTCATATATATGTATATAAAAACTTCACTTGACTTGGGACTTAAAATACATATCTTATTTAAATTACCAAACGTACATATGGGAACTACAACTCATATTTGCTTAAAATTCATATAAAACTTATAACTTTAAATAACTTTTAAACTTATTCATACATAAAACTTCATATAAGATTCATGTTTGAATAAATGGTTAATAAAAATTCATATAAAACATATGTATATATCAATGCAAAATATGCATAAAAAAATCATAAAAAGTTCATAATCTCATAACTCTGTATAAACCACATAAATTGCAAAGCTTATAAAATACCAAACACTTAAAATCACTTGTAGTAAAATCTAAAATTACTTTTCTTTTACTTTCAATACTTCAAAATCTTATTTTGCTTTCTAAAAGCACAATTCGTATCTCATAATACTTACAACCACATGATAGTTATTGACAGGACTCAATCTGAATCTTACCGTATTTACATTCGGAAGGCTTTGCCTGGCACCCAAACGGAATCCTCCTAACCTTACGAATTTCACTAAAAAGAATCCGTGGAGCGAACCCTTAAAATCTTTTCTTACTTAGGAAAATTAGAATGGATTGGATAATTTTTTTTTTTTAAATGAAAAATTTAACAGTATAACAACTGCATTTTTAACATTCACAAAATACCTGCATGGGAAAAATACGCTTCTATATATCTCTATTTTTCCAACCCAACTTCTTTAACCTCAAACATATATTTCAAATCACAAATTCATTTCATTATAATTCCAAAATATGAAATCAAAATTCAAACATGTTGTAACTTATCCAATTGCTTTAAATGTGACCAAAACTTATCAATTTCATACATAATTAATTTACCACTCATTTACAATTTAAACATATATTTTACATACGATTATTTTCAAATACAAAATGTGCAACAATATATTACTATAGAAGTATGATCGTGTCGTCACCCACTTACTCTTCTGGAGGAGCCTTTTGCTATCGGTCACCCACTTCAATACCTAAGGAGGTTTTTAATATAAAAACAGAAAACTGTGAGTTTTGAAAGTTTAGTGAGTGCTTAATTTCTTTTCAATTAAAATACTTTATTTCTTAAAATACCTCCTTAAAACATTTGAAAATAATTTTTACTTCTTAAAATTTTTCAATCTTAAATTTCGTTTCAAAGCATAGTGTGAAATAGGAAATCCATAAAACTCATAGCTCCTTAAAACTTCATAGAAAACCTATGGATTAATAAGCTTATAAATTGACTTCCTATTTTCTTAAACAAAGTACATAATTACATAAAACCTTACTTAAACTTATAAAACATGAAATTCATAAGGGCTTAAAATATATGTAAGGTATATAAGTTGAAAAGTAATTTAAACTTACATAGGCATAAAGTTTCATAAAGACTTATAAATTTATAAAACATATAAACAACTTCTTATTTCTTAACTTTCTCAAAATTTAAATATTCAATTTTGAAGCATACAATAAAAACTTTAAACTCACATATATATAGAATTCCACATAACCTACAACTTAAAAAGCATAAATTTCTGTTTAAATTACAACGCATGTATATAAAAACTATAAATTCATAGGCGCTTAAAACTCATATCTAACTTATGAATTAAACCACATTTTAAATTAATATATACATAAAACCATATGTCAAAACTCATAAAATTCATGAATTCATAAAACTCTATATCAAATATATTTATTTCAATGCATAATACACGTAGAGAATTTTAAACTTGTAAATTGCATAACTTCACATAAAACTTATAAATAGAAAAGCATACAGAATGCTAAGCACTTAGAGATCACTTATATTAAAACCTAGAAATGCTTTTATTTGTTTTCAATATTTCAAACACTTACTTTGCTTTTGAAAAGCACCATTCGTATCTCATAATACTTACAACCACGCGATAGCTATGATATGCTAACCGACATGGAGTCACGTGGCGCTTTTAACAAACATCAATCGTGACACTTACTTACTTATAAAGACATTTCGTAGTTATGTGCAGAATGTTACATCACTAACCATAACACGAAATAATATCCCATAAAAGTAGAGACAACACGACAGACTTAAATCCTCCCTGAGTTAGTGACGCATCCCCCCTGGACTTGTCATACTATTGTGAAATATTCCGATCTGGTCTTAAACTTACTTATAAGGATGAGTATACTTATGACATTTGAAAACTTATTTTTCTTTACTTACTTGGTGTGAGAGCACAAAATTTCTCATATGAGTGCGATAAGCACAAAAATTTGAATTCTAGGTGTGTTAGGCACCAAAATCTATATCTTTAAGTGCAAAAGCATAAATTATCCTTACTAAGGACAAAAAGCCCAAAATGGCTTATCTTAATCATGCAAAAACATTTAAATATATCGTTTGTTTTCGCCTTAAACCTTTGAATTTACAAGCCTCACTTTTGAATACATACTTGTATATTATAGCCTCATTTGCTAACAAAACTCGAAAACCAAAACTTTAATTTCATTTCCAAATAAAAATCATACTTATGAATTCATAAATACTTAACTCTTCCATACAAAATATAATAGAAATTAAAATACTCATTTCACATTTTAAAATGGTAAACATACATTATAAAATATTTAAACACTTAAAACAATCATAAAATTATATACAAAATCACTTAAACATTCACAATAGAAATCTTCCTTAAAACTTTCAAATCTCATTCCCTTTGAACAACAAAACTTAATTTCAATTGCCAATAAAGCTTAATCCTTAAACTACATTTAAAAGTAGAATTCATATTTGTAAAATCATAAAAGCAACACCTTTTCATACAATTTAGGATATCGATAACAATACTTATATCCATTTTTAAAATGACCAACAAACTTGTAAAACGTTGAAATATTAAAACAACCATAACCTTTGAAAAATTAATTTTAGCAATCACCTTAACTTTAAATTTCCTTAAGTGAGCTCCAATAGCCTTCATTGGTTCCGCTTCCTTCCGTTTTACCTACATATCACATAATTGCTTAAAACACTCTCATTTTAGCTTCACAAAGCTTATCACATAACTTACAACTCAACTAATTCATGGAATCACTATTTTACTAACTTACTTCTCTATTCGTTTTCAACTTAATAAAGACTTTAAAATCCTATTTTCTTCGCATGGACCTTACTTATATACACCTAGGAGCATCCCCATATGCCCGAAATAATTTTCTGGAGCCCGAAATGAAAAGTCAAAATTTTGGTACCCCTTTAGGCCGAGAACTGTTCACAGCCCATTCTAGAGCTGCTCTTGGCCTCATTTTTGCTTCATTCATCTCCCTAACTAGCATTTAGATCACCCGTAAAATGGGTCTAAAAATTCCAACAAACGGGTGGCGAAAACTAGGAAAAACCACCTTTTTTCACCACTTTTTCAATGTCATTTTCACCACTCAAAGTATGAAGTTGATGTTTTATATATTCTGAATTTAAGACTTTGTGCTTATTGCACTTCAATAAGTGATTTTGTGCATTTGCACTAAGTAAAAAAAAAAAATAAAATAAGTTTTCAAATGCCATAAGTATACTCACTCTTATAAGTAAGTTTTTAAACCTGGCCGGTATATCCCACAATAGTATGACAAGTTCAGGGGGAATGCGTCTTTACCTTGGGGGGGGGGGGGGGGGGGGGGGGGGGGTGGTGTGGGGGATATTAAGTCTATTGAGTCGCCTCTACTCTTGTGGGATATTATCGAGTGTTATGGTTAGCGATGTAACATTCCGCACATATCCGCGAGATGTCTTTGTAAGTATGTAAGTGTCACGATTGGTGTCTATTAAGAGTGCCATGTGACTCCATGTCGGTTAGCGTGATTTCAGCTTCCGCGTGGTCGTAAGTATTATGGGGTACGAATTGTGTTTTTCGAAAATTAAGTAAGTATTTTAAGCATCGAAAACAAAGGAAAATATTTAATATGTTTTAAGTACATTTTACAATCAAATGAAATTAAGTTTCGAGAAACATTTAAGAAATGGAATTTCATCTTATGCATTTTATAACCCTTAAGTTTTCTATGGAATTTTATGAATATATATGAGCTTTATGGAAATTCTGTTTTTAAGCTACGTATGGAAATGGAATCGAAATTTCTTACGTTTTATAGTTTGTAAGTTTTCCATGAAGTTGTATGAATATATGTAAGTTTACGGATTTCCTATTTTAAGTTATGTATTGAAAGGAAATCTAAATTTTATATGATTTATAAACTATAAGTTTTATATGAATCTTTATGGATATTTAAGTTCAAATACTATTCCATTTTTTTTCATAAGCTTTATATGAATTTTTAAGTATATATATATATAAGTTGTAATTTACGTATGTACATTTAATGATTTAAATGAGAGTTGTATTATTTTTAAGTTTTAAATTTAATGAAGTATATATACATATTAAGTTTTAAACATATATAAGTTTATGTTATATTCAATTTATAAGTTTCATACCAAGTTTATGTATGTATGTGTTTATAATTTTCATAAGGATGCCTTATACCTTGTGATTTAAGAGAAATTTATGCTTGGAAATTTTTATATTATATGGAGGTTATATATATATATAAGTTTTATGTATATATTTTGATACCTTTATGTGTTTTACGGTTTCATAAGTTATGTGTGAGATTTTATGAAATTAAGTACCTTATGGATTCAGTACTCAAACTATGCAACGAAATAAGTTTTGAAATTTCGAAGAAATTTTAAGAAACGGAAAAGTATTTTTAAAAAGGATTTTAATGAGTTATTTTTAAGAAATGAAACGTATTAAGTTAAAAAGAAATTAAGCACTCATTGAGCTCCCATAGCTCATTATTTTCTGTTTTTATGTTAAAAACCTCCTCAGGTATGGATGTAGGTAACCGAGATGGAAGAGCTCCTCCAGAACCGTAAGCGGGCAATGACGCGACAGTGTTTATGTATAAATACATTGCATACTTGGTATTTGAAAGAACTGTGTGTAAATATATATATATATATTTTAAGTTATATATGAGTGGTCCAGAATTATTTATGACATGAGATTCTTAGTTTTAAACCATTACATAAATTGTAAAGTATTTGAATTACGATTTCATGCTCTTGATTTTTACGAAAAGAACTTATGATTTGAAATGTATGGTTGTGGAAGAAGTTGGGTTGAAAAATGAAAGCATATGGAAGTGTATTTTCCTTTGTAGGTTATTTTGGTTAAGTTAAAACGCAGTTGTTATGCTGTTAAATTTTCTAATTGAAAAAAAAAAAAAAAAAAAAAAAAAACCTAACCCATTCTAGTTTTATAAGTAAGAAAAGATTTAAGGGTTCACTCCGTAAATTCCCCTTAGCCTATTAAGTAGGGTTAGGAGGGATCCGTTGGAGTGATAGGTAGAGCCCTCAGTATGTAAGTACTATAAGTTTCAGAATGGGTCTTGTCATGGATCATCAAACTTAGGACTATTTTATTAACACGTAAGAACAAGAAGTTAATAAAGTGATGATGTCGATCAACTTTTTGATTACAGCATAAGTCGAAGCTTTCAATGGCAACCTACTCAAAGCGATATCATCATATTGCTAAGTTAGTCACTTTTAACATGGAGTGATCGACATAGATTCTCGTCTAATCGACCATGCCAACTAGACGAGTAGGGGACAAACTGTCGTGGTAAAAAATAAGACTTGAAGAATGAGCCAATATTAGCCCAATGCATTGAAAGCCTTTTTGCACAGACTAAGAGAATTATAGTTGATGTCCAGCAAAAAAGCAGGCACTAAGGTCGATCTAGGAAATATCTAATGGTTAACCTAGGTGGTCTAGGAAATATCCAATGGTTAGCATAGCCTTTTTTTTTTTTTTTTTTTGCTTTTTTTTTTTTTTTTTTGCTATTCTGATTTATATGTTTATTTAAATATAAGCAATATACATCTTATTTGAAAGTAAATGTTTAGAGTTTTAAATCCATATTTTGTTTATATAATTTGGTTAACTCTAGAGAGAGAAAAGATTCGGTGAAAATTAAATTGAAAACATAAATCATTGGTATGTTGATTGATGTGGAAGAGTTGTTCTACTACAAGAACGAATTGATTTTAATAACAGGGCAAATTGTACAAACCTCTCCTGAGGTTTGGTAAAATTGCATACAAATGACAATATTTGGATAACTTGCATTCTCAGTATATACGGTTTCAAAAACTCGATTTAAACCTCATTTGCTGTCAGTTAACCATTAATCAACCACCATTAAATCAAAATTATAAAGGGTAAAATGGTCAATTCATAGCCAATAAATATTTTAATTAAAAATAATATTTTTAATTACTAAAATAATATAATAATATTTTAAAAAAAATCTCCTTTATCTTTTACCTCTCATCAGCTTCCTCATCTCCAAGTTCATCTTATGCATTCATCAAAATCATCATCTTCATCATTTCATCAAACCAACATCACCAAAATTAAACATCAACACCAAACCAAACATCTTCCAAATAAAAAAAAATAATAATAATAATAAATTAAAGTTTATGCAAATTTTTTAAAAATAAAAATAATTGAAAAAAATTGCAGATACCATCATCATCTCTAATCAATCTCCATCGTCGAAGATCGGCCTTTGATGGTGAAACCCTCTAGTCTCCATTGTCAAAGACCAAATCTAGTCTCCGATGTTGGCAATGGAGACTAGTGTTGGTCTCCATCATTGGAGACCAGGTCTCTAGCAATGCAGACCTGTTCTGGTCTCTAAGACATTTTTTTTTTTTAAAATTCTTTGTTTTTTAATATTAAATCAAATATATATAAATATGTATAAATATTATATTAAGTTTTTTGTTTTTTTAATTTTTTAATTAAATTAAAAAATATACTATAATAATTTTAAATTTATAAAAAAATAAATGTTGACTTTATATTTGACTTGAAGGATAAATAGTTTTTTTGTATCTTTGACCGTTAACCGTGAGAATTTAACTATAATTGATTAACAACAAGGGAGGTTTGAGCTAAATTTTTGGAATCTCAAGAGAGGACAATATAAGTTACTCAAACATCATCATTTTTGTACAATTTCGTCAAACCTCAAGGGAGGTTTGTGCAATTTTCCCTTAACAACATTAGTTCCAACATTATGAGCTATTGATTATATATAAATAATTAATGTCATGTATGTATGTATGTGTGTGAGTGTGTGTATCTATATATATATATATATATAGGGTCATCTAAAATGCATTTAGGTATGGATATACCTAATATTGATTACATTCTAAAATAACTTATTTGATTTCATATTTATTATATTTAATTATAGCTAAATAAATCATATCAAAATGCAATGAATCAAATCAAATATAATATAATTTAACTCATTTAGTTATAATTAAATATAAGCCAAATTGCACAAACCTCCCATAAGGTTTGTTGAAATTATACAAAAATGACGATGTTTGAATAACTCACACTCATGCTACCTAAGGTTTTAGAAACTGAGCACACACCTCCCCCACCATCAGTCAATCATTAGTTAACCACCGTTAAATCAAAATTATAGAGGGTAAAATGGTCAATTCACAACTAATAAATATTATATTTTAAAAATAAAATTTTTAATTACTAAAATAATACTATAATTTAAAAAAAAAAAAATCAACATCATCTTCAACCTCCATCATTATCATCTTCCTCATCTCCATTTTCATCTTCTACCTTTATCAAAATCATCAAATCATTCATCATCATCAAACCAAACATCACCCAAATCAAACTGGAAAAAAAAAAAAAAAAATCAAAGCCATGAAAAAATAAAAAAGACAAAAAAAATGAAAAAATCTTGGTCTCCATGGGAGACCTCCCATGGAGACCAAGAAGCGGTCCATCACTGGAAATGGCACCGTCTCCAGCGATGGAGCATCATCTCCAGTGATAGAGATTCCATCTCCAACGTTGGAGATTCCTTTAGCGATGGAGACGGCAATGGAGATTGTCTCCATCGCTGGAGACAGTTTGCTTTTGGTCTCCATAGGAGACTAGGGTTTTTTAATTTTTGGTCTCCCATGGAGACCGGGGTTTTTTTTTTATTTTTAAATTTTTTTATGTTTTTATTTTTTAATTAAATTAAAAATATATATTATATTAATTTTAAATTTATTGAGGCTATTTTAGTCTTTTTGTACCTTTCACCATTGACCGTGGGGATTTAGCAATTGTTGACTAATGGCAGGGGAGGTTTGTGCGTAGTTTTTGAAACCTCAAGTAATATGAGTGCGAGTTGCCCAAACATCATCATTCATGTGCAGTTTCGTCAAACCTTAAGGGAGGCTTATGCAATTTGTCCTTAAATATAATAAATATGTAATCAGATGTAATAAATATAATCATAAATTTTAAAATACAATCACATATTTGTAGTTGTCAGGCGTATCCCAATCCAAGTGCACTGTAGAATGTGTATATATATATATATTTATAACGCTTGTAAAATGAGGATTCCCTAATTTTAAAAAATTAGAAAAAAATCAATTAAATTCATTCATTGCATTCTCTCTTCTAAAATAAATTCTCTTTTCTATTTAACTCAAATACAATAGATGAATTTAATTAGTTTTCTCTAACTTTTTAAAGTTAACGAGTCTTCATTTTAAAAGCACTGTGTGTGTGTGTTATGAGTAATACTAAATATCCCACTTAGATCCCAACTCATGAATAGATATTTATTAATAATTATTTATTTCACTTGAAAAATATATTTATTCATGAATTCATAAATCATGAATTTGAGTCAAGTTGGGACACAAACGGTAAGCCCAAATTTTATAGTGTTGATTGAAAGAGACAATATCTTTGCCATAGCAATCATAGGCAAAGGCTTGTGAAATCAAACTCAAAAAGAAAAATATATAATTTACTTTAATAACGTGGATAACAAATATGATTAACATATCATCTAAAAACCTATAATCGCCAACTCATTATCTTTGTTATTTGATATAAACTGTCTCATAACATTAATAGATATTCAAACCCATAAAATGGACACATCCAAAACTTTAAGAGAGAGAACACATATTCGTCTATACTTAATCACTCGTATCATATCACATAACATACATAAAATTGGCCCGAACATGTATGAAGCTTGGTCCCTACTCTAAACTATCATACCAAACCCAAGTCACCATCTGATTAGCCAAGATATGCAAAAGTGGGAGATGTTGGCAGGCCATCCATCCATTTGCCATAAAGCGTTGTTGACAAATGACACTTTGATTGCTAAACTTAAAAATACCTACTACATTTCCCAACAACCGTGCCATACCATGCATATTCAAAATAACTTTTTATAAATCCAAAAAGGAAGGGAAAAAAAATTAAGAAAGTTAAATGCATATTCAAAATTTTTTTATTTTTTGTTTTAATATTCTAATTTATATGTTTATTTAAACATAATCAATATGCATCTTATTTGAAAGTATATGTTTAGAGTTTTAAATCCATATTTTGTTTATATGATTTGGTTAACTCTAGAGAGAGAAAAGATTCGTTGGGATGTTGATTCATGCGGAAGAGTCTTTTACTACAAGAACAAATTGATTTGAATAATAGAGCACATTGTACAAACCTCATCTGAGATTCGGTGAAATTGTACAAAAATGACGATATTTGGACAAGTCGTACTCTCACTACTTGAGGTTTCAAAAACTCAGCACAAACCTCCTCTACTATCAGTCAACCATTAGTCAAACACCATTCAATCGAAATTATGAAGGGTAAAATGGTCAACTCACAACTAATAAATATTTTAATTAAAAAATAATATTTTTAATTACTAAAAAAAAAAAGATAATATTAAAAAAAAAAAAAATCCTTCTTCATCTTCTACCTCTCATCAGCATCCTCATTTCCAATTTCATCTTCTACATTCATCAAAATCATCATCTCCATCATTTTCATCAAACAAGCATCACCCAAATTAAACATCAACATCAAACCAAATATCTCCTAAAAGAAAAAATTAAAGTTTATTGGAATAAAAAAAAAAATTGGAGATGACATCACTATCTCCAATTAGTCTCCACCGTTGGAGATCAATGTTAGTCTCCATTGTCAAAGACCAAATCCAATCTCCGACAATGGTGATGAAGACCAGTGTTGGTCTCCATCGTTGGAGATCAGGTCTCTAGTGATATAGACCTGTTCTGGTCTCCAAGACAAGTTTTTTTATTTTTATTTTTATTTTTATTTTTTAATATTAAATTAAAAATATATAATTATGTATATATATTATATCAATTTTATTTTTTAATTTTTTGTTTTTTAAATTAAATTAAAAAATATATTATAATAATTTTATAAATTTATAAAAAATAAATGTTGACTTTAAATTTGACTTGAAGGATATTTTACTCCTTTTGTATCTTTGACCATTGACCGTAAGAATTTCACCGTAGTTGACTAACAGTAGGGGAGGTTTGTGCTGAGTTTTTGAAATTTTAGGGGAGGTCAATGCAAGTTACCTAAATATTATCATTTTTGTGCAATTTTGCCAAACCTTGGGGGAGGTTTGTGCAAGTTTCCCTTAATAACATTGGTTCCAACAATATGAGCCATTGATTATATATAAATAATTAATGTCATGTATGTATCTATGTATGTATATATATAGGGTTATCTACAATGCACTTGGACATGGATATACCTGATATTGATTACATTCTAAAATTACCTATTACATTTATTATATATGATTTCATATTTATTATATGTAGTTACAACTAAATAAGTCATATCAAACTACAATGAATCAGATCAATATAGTACAATTTGACTCATTTAGTTATAATCATATATAATAAATATATTATCAAATGTAATAAATACAATCACATATATCCATACACAGTGCTTTTAAAATGTTAGGAAAAACCAATCAAATTTATTTATTACATTTTTTTCTCCTAAAACAAATTCTCTCTACTATTTAATTCAAATACAATAGATAAATTTAATTGATTTTTCTTAACTTTTTAAAGATAGGAAATTCTCATTTTAAAAGCAAGCACATATATATAACCCCTTGGGTACACTTTGGTATGCATATACTTGACAAAAAAAATACGTGATAGTATTCTAAAATATGCAATTTTAATTTATTGTATGTGATTATAATTAATCATGTTTGATTACAATAAATAAATGTGATCACAATCAGTAAATCAGTAAATATAATCACATATACTGATTGTAATCTCACATGTTTAGTTGTAATCACATATAATAAATTACAATCACATATTTTTTTTATCAAGTGTATTCAGACACAAGTATATGTTATAATGTGCACATATATATATGGGTCACGTTGTGTGCACCAAGTGCATGCATATACTTAATAAAAAAATAAATACGTGATTACATTTTAAAATGTGTGATTATAATTTAATATATGTAAGTACAATTAAATGTATGTGATTACAATCAGTAAATATGATCACATTGATCACAATCAGTAAATGTGATTATATTTACTTATTATAACCACACATATTTAGTTATAATTATATATAATAAATTACAATTACACATTCTAGAATGCAATCACGCATTTTTTTGTGAAGTGTATGTATACACCGAGTGCACCTTAAAATAAGCCTATATATATAATATATAAAGCTTTTATAATCACATATACCTTATTTTAAAAAGTAAAGACCAACCAATTAAATTCATCCATTGCATTCTCTCTACTAAAATAAATTCTCTCTCCTATTTAATTCAAACACAATGGATGAATTTGATTGATTGATCTTTAGTTTTTAAAATCAGATATATGTAATTATAAAAACTATATATATATATATATGTTAAGAGTAATACTAGACATCCCACTTAGATCCTAACTCATGAATAGATATTTGTTAATAATTATTTATTTCACCTGAAACATATATTTATTCATGATTTGACACACCATGAATTTGAAATAAAGTTGGGATACAAACAGTACACTTAAATTTTATAGTATTGATTGAAAGAGACAATATCTTTGCCTTAGACCATAGTAATCACATGCAAAGGTTTTCGAAATCAAACACAAAAAGAAAAGTACATAATTTACTTTAATAACGTGGATAGCCAATATGATTAAGATATCATATAAAAACCTATAATTGCCCACTCATCGTCGTCGTTATTTGATATAAACTGTCTCATAACAGTAACAGATATTCCTAACCCATAAAATGGACACATCCAAAACTTTAAGAGAGCGAACACATATTCGTCTATGCTTGATCACTCATATCATATCACATAACATACATAAAATTGGCCCGAACATGCATGAAGCTTGGTCCCTACTCTAAACTATCACACCAAACCCAAGTCACCATCTGATTAGTCAAGATATGCTTTGTAAATGCAAAGATGGGAGATGCCGGCAGGCCAACCATCCATTTGCCAAAAAGGGTTGTTGACAAATGACATTTCGATTGCTAAACTTGAAAATACATACTCCTTTTCCCAACAACTATGCCATACCATGCATATCTTTTGCTTATCTAACAAGTGAGCTCTTCAGCTGAATATGCAGATATTCAAAAGAATTTTTAATATATCCAAAAAGGAAGAAAGAAAACAAAACAAAACAAAATAAAATGATTAAGAAAGTTGAATTCTAAGCATTGGTGGTTTATTGCACATATGTATCAGCTCAACCCTCCTATACACAAACAGGAGTTATTACAAATAAATCTTAGAAATCATCCTTTGCCTGCCGGATAACACCCAATGCTTCTGACTCATTTGCTGTGTCCGCAATTCCTAATGTCTGCCGGATTTCCAGGCTAGAAGTTCGAAGGAATGGGTTACACCATCAAAACCCCAAAAGCATAGCGTCACAAGCAGCATGCCTCAAGGGAAGCGCCTCACCCAGCTTGTTTGTCCTTTGACAACAGAGGGTTGTGTTCGAGTGCGGACGTCCACGAAATGGACAATTTCGAATCAGCTCATGAGTGCGAGCAATCTATTAAAATCTCACTATTTCATGGACAGTTTTTCTGCTATATACATATAGTAGTAGTTATTATTGTAGTCCACACTGTTTCCTAAAAGTTTATTTCTTGAAGCATCGAGAGTTAGAGTTATAATGAGCGCTTAGACTGTCAAATAAAAAACCGTAAAAGCACAGACCCTAAGAATATTTTTCCTCCTCTCTTTCCCGCTTCTACAACATTGTCATGTCAATCTCGCCCTGTTTCTCTCTCTCTCTACAACAGAAAACCGGTCCCTTTGGAGAAGAAAAAGACGGAGAGACAAGCTGAATTAGGGCTTCGACAGCAACGACAACTGCCCAACACGTGGAGCCCGGTTGTATATTATATATTTTTTTTAAATAATCAATATGTAGTATTTCAGAAAACAAATCAATATATAGAACATTTCAGATAGAATAATGACGAGTATCGGATCCCCATGTCTACCTGCTCAGTACTAATTATTAAGCCCATTTGTATGTGTCTAAAAATTTGGGTTTTTTTTTTTTTTTTTTAATAAATGGTAATTTTTTTAATCCAAATTCAACACTACATATTTTTTTAAAAATTGTGAAAGAATAAATATTTTTTATAAAAATAAATAATATTAAAAAAGAGTTATTTTTTAATTTCAACCTTAAAAAATGATTATTTCTATAATTTTTTCTAAAAATTTCAATTAAAATCAAATATTGACAAAAAAAAGGGGAAAATAACAAATATATTGGTTAAATATTGTGAGATCCACAAAGCATAGCATGAAGTAATCACCGTTATTAATTAGTACAAATTTAATAAATAAAAAAGAGAAACCTTGACTCGAACCGATTAGAAGATGAAATACAATAAATTAAAAAGAGAAACCTTTACTCGAACCGCTTAGAAGATGAAATACAATAAATTAAAAAGATATATCTAATCTGTTATTTTTTATTTTTGAAAAGATATCTTATCTATTTTGGTGGGAGACTGACATGATATATAATTAATTGATGCTGCTTGTCCACCACATATATTCCTAGTATTTAAAATTATATAATAAGCTTTTTCTAACAGCTGATTTTGATGAATAGATTCCATTTTATTAACGAAGGATTTTTTTATTAATTTTTTAATAATTTATTTATGCATCAATATAAAAAAAATATCAAGATTGATAGATTTTTTTTTATTATATATCATTTGAATTTAAATTCCTACCTTAATAAGTTTCGTATAAATAAAAGATTACCAAGAAAATTTTTGCTCTCTGTTGAGTTCCTCCCAAAGTTTGACACGGAAAATTAAAAGCTGTCCAATCTTTGTCTGCTTTACAGCGTCCAGGCGGCATTGCTTTTTCGTACCTTACACAGTCAACGATTAATTGACAATGCGTTGTCTTTTTACCCAATAATAATGTACGTGTAAAGCGTGTTAAATCTTATTGAAGAAGTTGTTTTTCACTTGAATTCAATTTGAATTTGTTAATTTTATTGTCTAAGTTATCAAATATATATTAAGAACTTATCTTAATTTATATTACACGGTATTGTGTTGATAGAATTTTATTGGTTAATGAAAATTAAATTTACCTATAAATAAACAATTTATTATCAATAAATGTCCTATTAATAAACAATTTACTATCAATAAATGTACATCAATTTTTTTAAATGAAATACTTCTCTACTCAAAACGTTGCTTACCGAGTTAGTCAAACCCACCATTCTCACTCATCAAAAGTGCAAGGATAATACATTCATAAAAAACGTAAATAATTACCATTTAAATCACTTAGTTTGAACAAATTATACTTTAGTCTCTCAAAGTGAAAGACAGTTTTTTTTATTTAAGACGCATCTCTCTCTTCTAATTTTTAAAGAGTAGAGTATAAATAAGTGTTGAATTCTAGATCGTAATTTTAGAATCCTATCAATATTATCTTGATAGTTATAATATGTACTTGTAATGTTAAAAAATAAAAATGAAAAAATACCCCTCTCTCTTGATCCCTAATCTCTTTCTCTTTGCTTTCATAGCTTTCATGCTTCTTAGTTCTAATTCTAAAGTTTGCAACAAAATCATCCAACTTGTTCTAACCTAAGAATTAAGAAGACTGAAATTATTGCTCACATACATTGAGATGTATGTTGACAAATATATTTTGAAAAATATATATATATATATACGACCAATATCTATAATTTTTTTATAGAAATGTGTCACGTATCAACCTCAAATTTTAAATATTATATTTTATTAAATTATTGACCAGAGTGACAACATTATCGAGACAAAAGAAAGTGGAATAATTCAATGGTTCGATTAACTTGATCGAACTACTTTGCTGGACCATCCCCCACACGTTTGTTTAGCTGTCTTTTTGTTATGAAGGGATTCGGGAATTATTAGATTGCACATCGATAAAGCATAAGATTTGACAAATCTTTCAAGATTTTTTACTAGGAGATTAACTTTACAACATTTTTCTTAATATAATTAAACTAATTAATTTTTTCTTACATAATAATAAGAAATTTTGACAGATGCGAAAAATCTACCGAAATTTATCAAAATTTAATATTATACATACAATTCAAAAGTTTATTTCCTTCTTCTTTCAAAAATAAATAAATAAATAAAGTTTATTTTCTTCCATAATAATAAGAGATATCTATTTCCATAATTAAAAAAAAAATTCTACACTATATGATATAACTTCAACCCGCTTCATGTATATATAAAATGAAAATGTATTAACTATTTTAAATTATTTCTTTTTTCTATGTGTGAAATAATTTACCATTATTTGCACGTTCCTTTCAACGTGGGGAGTCTTGTAGTGACAGCACGAAGTTTAATGGTACATAAATGTTTTATATAAAAACCTTTTTGTTTTGTTTTTATTTTTTATTTTTTTTAAAATACTAAAATCATTATTTCTCTCCCAAATTTAGGAACAATAAATTACAAACACTGACCGTCCACGCAAACTTGGGAAAACAACAAATAAGCCCATATATAGTTCCAAACCCCCTTCTTAAGAATGTGGAGACCAAGATGACTAAATGGATTACCAAACGTTTCTCTAATCAGGAAAAAAAAAAAAACCCTTTTGTTTTGGTTTTCTTTTTCCTTGTAACTTCTCCAAATTGGCCGGTAGTATAGAAATTTTTTTTTTTTTTAAAAAAAACACCCTTTTGTTTTGGTTTTCTTTTTTCTTGTAACTTCTCGGAATTTGTCGGTAGTATAGATAAAATATCTAATGATTTGGGATAATTAAATAATTGGCAAACCAATGGACCCCGACTTCATACATATGTTGCAAGACAAAAAGAAATGAAAAATAAAGAGCAAGATCTCCTATTGATTGGTTTTCATCTTTTTCTCTAAAAGGGGCCCGGCCTACCCCCTTTAAAATCTTTTTAAAAGTGTTCTTTTACAAAATGTAAAATTTAAACGTTTTTTTTTTTATTCATGTTTTTTTGATATTAGATCATATTATTACTAAGATTTAACTGATATAAGTCTCTTCACATATAGTTTAAAAATTTATTTTCAGAATCAAGAGATCGACTCATAGTTTAAATAAAAAATTGTCATATTTTATGGTCGTTAAACTTTGAACGTTGCCTTGCTTATCAAGATAGGACAAGTGGGGTTGTGCCACTGCGGCTATCCACGAAACTCAAATTTAAAAGTTTTATACTTCAACTCATATTTTTATGATATCTCTCCAAACTAAATTCTTGGCTCCAACTGGGTCCATTTTTACTTCTCTATTATTGACTTTGTTTTATTCACGTTCTTGGGACCCATATATGACCGACTGACTTTTTTCTTTTCTGAAAATGACTGACCAAATATTGATTTCGCAAAATATTTCAATATATATATATATATATATATATTGATTTCGCAAAAGTTAGCAGATCTTTTTCCTCAGGAAAAAAGACAGGAAAGGAAAAATATCTTCTATTGAAAGCAAATACAATTGTTTGTTCAACTATTACAAATATTTGGAAAACAAACAAATTAAGTTTATGTAGTCCTTTTATAATATATTATCCATTTATGGATCTCACTGGAGCAGTATCAATGGAAAATTAAACGAGCGAGTTATATCCAGTAGCCATACCCATGCTTCGCTTATTTGCATGCGTTACTAGTAGCTAGGCTCCATCAAACTGCAAGTCCAACTGCCATTCAACGTAAAATAATAATAATAATAATGATGATAATAATAAAATAAAATAAAATAAATCTATACTTTATGAATTAATTGACATAAAATCATCAATAGAGAATTCTAATCCGTTGCAAATACATACAATAGAGATTTCTAATCCGTTGCAAATACATTGATATCTATGTCCTCGAAGTTCTATAGAAGGACAGAGGTTCTGCTTCATTTCAAATGGTAAAAAGTGACTTCATTCATTGATTTCAGTGACCAGAAATTTATGTTAGGATGGGCTAAAATAAAGTCATATATATATATATATATATATATATATATATGGGGTAGGATCGGGGGACACAAGTTTAGACACAAATTTTGACACGATTTATTGACCATTGGATGAGGAGGATTTTAGTGGTTTAGATTTATTCATACCACTACATACAACTTTATTTTACACTCCACATAAATGTTTTCTCTCACCTCTCTCTTCATTATTACACTATTTCTCCTCTCTCCCATTAATATTAAAATCTCAATATTTAAATTATTTTTTTCTCACCCAATCCAATTATATTTAAAACCCATCAAGAAAATTAAAAAAAAAAACTACAATTGTTTTTTTTTTTAACTTGATAAATTTATTATTTAAATGATAATTTATTTTTAAAAATAGTTTAAATCAAACAATCTTTCGTAAGAAAAACTTTTGGTTAAGTGTTTTGTGTTTTTGAAAAATAAAATCTATTTTACTTATTTTGGTTAGAAATTGTTTTTGAAATAAGATTTTTCTTTTTTAGTGGTAGTAAAAATTTTCTTACTAAAAATTGTTTGGTTTAAACTATTTTAAAAAATAAATCATCATTTAATAATAAATTTATCAAGTTAAAAAAAAAAACAATTGCTGCTTTTTTTTTTTAATTTTCTTGATGAGTTTTTAAATATAATTGAATTGGGTGAGAAAAAAATAATTTAAATATTGAGATTTTAATATTAATGGGAGAGATGAGAGATAGTGTAATAATGAAGAGAGAGGAGAGAGATAGTGTAATAATAAAAAGAGATGAGAGAACTAATGTAATAATGACGAGAGAGGACAGAGAAATTATTTATATAGAGTGTAAAATGGAGTTGTATGTAGTGGTGTAAGTAAATATAAACCATTAAAATCTTCTTCATCCAATGGTCAATAAAATCGTATCAAAATTTGTGTTAAAACTTGTGTCCCCCGATCCTGCCCCTATATATATATATATATATATATAGGGCAAATTACTCACAACCTACCTGCAAATTTGATATTCACAATCGCGTATAACTTTTTGATTTTTTTATAACGTCCTCCCCTGACTAACGGATTGACTGAATTTGACCGTTAAATGATCCATTTGATTGTTTAAAATGTGTTAAAAGACGAAATTACCCTTGAAAATATTGATTTCGCAACCAAATGAAATTACCAACATACCCTTGAAATCATCTTCAACCAAAATCATTTTAATCTCAGAAAATCTTTACTGAAAATCATCTTCAATCTCACCTCCCTCTCATCTTCAACCAAAATCATCATCAATCTAGCAAAATCATCAACATCAATCACCAACCCAAATTTATCATCATCAATTAATTAACGTTCGTTCTGGGTTCGAAGGATTCGATCCCCGTTTTGGTTGGGTTCCAATCCTTTGAACCCAGACTGGGTTCGAACAGCTCGAACCCAAGCTGGGTTCGAACGGTTCGAACGATCTGGGTTCGAACGAACTCGACGATCTGGGTTCGAACGAACCCCAGATCTGGGTTCGTTCGAACCCAGATCGAACGTTCGAACTCAGATCGTTCGATCTGGGTTCGATTAGAAGAAGAAGAAGAATAATAATAATAAGAAGAGAGATGATGAAGAAGAAGAGAGAGAGGAGAGAGACAAACCACAGTGACGAAGAAGATGAAGAATAGAGAGAGAAATAAGAGATGGATATGAATATTGATTTTTGTGTTTTTATTTTAAATCATTTTTTAAATTTATTTTTTTTCTCAAATTAATCGCCACCATCCATTTTTAGATGGATGGTGGAGATTTAATTAAAAAATATTTTAATTTTTTTAATTTTTACTTTTTTTTTAAATTAATCTCTATCGTCCATTTTCAAATGGACGGTAGAGATCTGATTAAATTTATTTAAAATTTTAAATTATTTTAAAAGAAAATTAAAAACATAAATTCATTAAGGGGTAATTTCGTCTTTTAATATTTATTACACAGTTAACCATATTCCGTAACGGTCAAACCAGTCAATCCGTTAGTCAGGGGAAGACATTGTAAAAAAATTAAAAAGTTATATACGACTGTAAATATTAAATTTACAGGTAGGTTGTGGGTAATTTCCCCATATATTTAAGGGGAAACTTCATTTTAGTCCCTAAGGTTTCGCGAAGTATCAAAATTTTAAGTATCTATTGAAAACAGCTCTTTTAATCCCTAACTTTTCCAAAACTCTTCAAAATAATCCAAAATGTTAGTCAACTACCAGTCAAACTAAATAGAAAATTAAACAGACTTAATTACCCCTCACAACTTACAATGACTGTTTTACCCCTAATAAATCATAATATTACATATTATTTGACCAATAAAAAATTAACAGGTGTACACAATAATAATATACAATAATAATATGATTGTTTTTTTTTTAAAAAAAAAGATTGATTATTATTTTTTATTTAAATTAAACAATAATTTTAAAAAAAATCAATTTAGGAAAAAAATTAAACTAATTATTAATTCTTCCTCTGATCTGGAAGAATCCAGATCAATCTCATTTTCTCTCTATCTTTTCCCCCTCCTTCTTCTTCGTTCTTCTCCTTCGCTTCTATCTCCTCCATCAGCCACCATTTCCTCCGCCTCCGTCTCTTCTGGCCATCTCCGCCTCCGTCTCTTCTCCTTCTTCCGCGGAAATGGAGCCGATCTGGGTTCGATCGAACCCAGTTCTTTATCTGGGTTCGATCGAACCCAGTTGAAGAACTGGGTTCAATCGAACCCAGATGGTTTTGGGTTCGTTCGAACCCAGTTCTAGGTTCGTTCGAACCTAGAATTGGGTTCGATCGAACCCAGTTCGATCGACCCAGATGAAGAACTGGGTTCGATCGAACCTAGTTGAAGAACTAAGTTCAACTGGGTTCGATCGAACCCAAATGAAGAGTTTCTGGGTTCGACCGAACCAGAAACTCTTCATCAGTGCAAATGTGTTGAATTTTTTTTATAAACAGTTGATTTTTTTATTCTTAATGTTGTTGTTGATGTTGTTGTTATGGAAGATGATGATATTGATGATACTGCGATGTTCTTAATGATGTTGTAGTCTATAGGGTTGTTGATGATGTTGATGAAGTGGGTTGTTGATGATGTTGGTAGAGGTTTGAATCTTAGTTGGTTTGTTGAAGATGGTGGAGATCCACCAGATTGGATCTCCACCGTCCATCTATCAGATGGACGGTGGAGATCCAATCTGGTGAATCTCTTTTTTTTTTTTCATTTGTTTTAGAAAATTAACTTTATTATATAATAAATTAGCCTCTATAAAAAGACCATTTTGCCTTTCTCATCCAAACAATCCGTAACCGTTGACCGTTAATTGACTAACATTTTGGACTATTTTGAAGAGTTTTTGAAAAGTTAGGGATTAAAAGAGCTGTTTTCAATAGATGCTTAAAATTTTGATATTTCGCGAAACCTTAGGGACTAAAATGAAGTTTCCCCTATATTTAAACAAACCTCAACAGTATAAAAAAATGCATTGATAGAAAATAAAATTAGCAAATTACAATTTAATCTATCAAATTGAAAATAATTACAGGTGGAATCAATTTTTGATATTTATTATAATAAACCCACATGCCGTTAGGAAATTCTAGGGGTGGGCACGGTTCGGTTCGGTTCGGTTTTTCCCAAAACCGAACCGAACCGAAAATTTCGGTTTTTTATTTTTTTGAACCGAACCGAACCGAAAAAATTACATGAACCGAACCGAACCGAACCGATTTCATTCGGTTCGGTTCGGTTCGGTTCATTCGGTTTTGGGCTTGTAATTTTGGGCCTCTAATTGGTTTTAAGCCCGGTATGTTATATAAATTGCAATTCAAATAATTCAAAAGTAACAGTCCTAAACATAAAAAACAATTGACAAAACTAAAAACAATTCAAGACAACACCTATAACATTTTCAAAACAACACCTAATTGAAACATAGAATAGAATAGGCCAAAAAGGAGCCTAAAACATTTTTAAAACAACACCTAAAACATTCTTTCAATTTCAAGTTAAAACAAAAATAAAACAAAAACTATTAATTCATAATAAAAAAATGTATTATTGATTTTTTTTTCTTTATTCGGTTTTCGGTTCGGTTCGGTTTTTTTGAGACAAAACCGAACCGAACCGAAAATTTTCGGTTTTTTTAAAATTACAACCGAACCGAACCGAAAAACCGAAAAAAAAACCGATTTTTCGGTTCGGTTCGGTTCGGTCCGGACCGGTTTGGTTCGGTCCGGTTTTTTTGCCCACCCCTAGGAAATTCCTTTAAAGTTAACCATAAACTAATAAAAGGACCAAAATGCCCTCGCCTTTTAATTATTTTTCAAAAAGAAATTTAAGAAATAATTAAAAAAATAAAAAAATAAAAAAGTCACCAAATTTCTACTATCAATTTGGAAAAAATTAAATAAATTTTTATATAAAGAATAGATGAAAAATAATTTTTTTAAAAAATTTGGATCTCCACTATTCATCCCATTTGATGGATAGTTGAGGTCAAATGTTAAAAAAAATATAATTTAAGAAAAGTTAAAAAAAAAAAATGGAGATATAATCTCCATAACCAAAAGAAATTGAAAAAAAAAAATGCTAGCATAAAAACTGAGGGAAAAAAAAAGATCTTCAATCAACAACTCAAAAATCTAAATCATCAATCATCCCCAAATCAAATCATCATCAATCATAAATCTAAAAAAGTGAAAAAAAAAAAAAAAACTTGAAACCCAACTAAACTTTATTTGGGTTCGTCGATGAAGAGAGAGGAGAGTGATGGTCTCAATGGAGAGAGTATAGTAAGGGAGTGACAGTGGAAAAGGGAGAGGAGAGTGAGAAGAGAAGGAAGACAAAACACTACTGGAGATGATGGAAGTGAAAGAAGAAGAGAAGGAGGTTAACGATGGGGAAAAAGAAGTGGGTCGATGATAAGGAAGAAAAGGAGTGGGTCGGCAATAGGAAGAAGAAAGTCGACTATGGGGAAAAGAAGGAGTGGGTCGGCGATGGGAAGACAAAGTCGGCCATGGGGATGAGAGGAGTGAGTCGACGATGAGGAAAAGGAGTGGAGGATGGGGAGGAAATGAATAGAAGAAAAAAAGAGGAATTATTTTGTTTTGTATTTTTATTGAATTTTTTAAGTTTTTATAATTTATTTTAAAAGAAAATTAAAAATAACTTCAAAAAATAATTTTACCCCTACCTCAGTTAACTTTAACGAAGTAACTATAATGGTAAAGGGGTTTATTGTAATAAACACCAAAAATTGATTCCGTTTGTAATTATTTTCAAACCGATAAGTTAATGTAATTTGCTCAAATATAATATACACCTTAGGGAACATAATGAACCTTACGTCTCAAAATACACATATTAACTATAATACAAAATAAGATAACATCAAATACGCCAGCCCAACATAAATATTCTTTTTACCATGCCAACATAGTGTTATATTTTTGGAGTGGCGATGTTTACACCCAGCCTAAAAGATTTTATGTACAACCCTTTACTTAGTTCACCCTATACAAATTTTTGAAAAAAAATTATTTCATTTATATACTCCACTTATTACCTAATATATTCTTTGTGACTTTTTTTCATAATTGGTATTTTCTTTTATCTTAATTTGAGAAGAAAAAGCCAAATCTTAATTATTTACTAAATAATTGTAACATTAGAAAATTAAAAAGAAAATGAAAAAGGACGAGAAAATGACATCTGTTCTATTGATCAATAAATTGTTGGATCACAGAAAGAGATTAGTGGCTGTTTGGATACATTTTCCGTTTTTAAAAATGAAAAAAGCTACAAAATCTGTTTGATAATCATTTTTGAAAACATATTTTTGGAAATGGAAAATATGTTTTCAAAATTTTCAACATGGGAGTGAAAAATGTCTTTTTTTTTTTTTTTTTTTTTTTTTTTTCCATTTTTCATTATTTTCAAAAATGATCTAATTGGATTGTTGAAAAAAAAGAAAAAGAAAAAAAAAAACACAAACACCCAATTGGAGAATGAAAAAAAACACAAACATCTAATTGGATTGTTCAACCACAAAAATGATCTAGCTGAACCAGATCAGAACAATAGGATCGGAATTTTGGTTCAACCACAAAAAAACTAAAAAAAAAAAAAAAAATGAAGCCTGTGAAAATGAGAAAGAGCCCCAAAACACGAACCGAAAGAATAAGAAGACGACGAAGAAGACAAACAAGAGGATGATGAAGACAAAGACAACGATGAAAGAGACTTAACAGCACATCACCAAAAGGCACGAAGTGGGTGAGAGGTGGCAAAGGTTAGGATTGAAAGCCTATCTGATGAGAGAGTGATGAGGCAAGAGAGAGAGCAATGGGTGAGAAAGAGTAGTGTGTGAAGAAAGAGAAACTGGCAAGTGATGGAGAGAGAGAGAGAGAAAGAGGGGTGAGATGATTGAAAAAATATTTTATAATTTTTATCATTTTTCGTTTTCCAAAACAGTACCAAACCACTTTTTTGATTTTTCGCTTTCAAAATGAATTATAAAAAATGCTACCAAACATATTATCTTTTTTTATCATGTTTTTTGTTTTTGAAAATACTTTTCAAAAATATCATTTTAAAAACATATCCAAACGCACCCTTAGTTTTTATTCTGCAAACGACGAACTATAACAAGTACAAAACATCTCACCTTTTTGTGGTTACATATTATAATAGAATTGTAGAGTCCCATAATATCATACGTCAACCCAATATTAAAGGATAGAAATAGAAAACTTCATTTTAGTCCTTAAGGTTTAAAAAAAAATCAGATTTTTAAAGTTATTTTAAAAACAGTTTTTTTCTTTCCTAACTTTTTTAAAACTCTTCTAAAAAGTTCAAACCGTTAGTCAACTAACGGTCAAAGGAGACGAAAAGTTTAGTAGGAAAGATATTTTTGACATTTTCCAAAAGAGGGTTGAGATTATGACACATGTAAGGCCAAAATTAAATTCAATATCTATATATTAAATAAAATTTAAAAAATAAACAATTAATTAAAATTAAATAAATAAATAATTAATTAAATTTTAAAAATATGGAAGATCTCCACTGTCCATCTCTAAGATGGACGATGGAGAGTAAAATTAATAATCATGAAAACAAATTCACAAAAAACAAAAAAACCAAAAAATGAAGATATGAGTTTGATGTTCTAACATCTAAATATATGTACCTAGACCTGCAACACTAAAAAAAAAAAAAAAAAGCCCAAAAAAAATTGGAGATGGAGCACATCTTCTAAACAAAATAAAAAAATCAACAAAATGAATCACCATCTGAAGCAACAAAATAAGAAAACTAGAAACCAACAAATCAATTACCAAAAACTAACAAAATCAATCATCAGAAACCAACTTCAACCCAACTCTCTTTTGCCCCTTCCTCTTCAACAACCTTCAAAACCCAACTCTCTGTCGCCCTCTTCTCTTCAACAAACCCCAAAATCAACCACCAACCAAAACAACAAAATCAATCACCAACAATAAAAGAGGTATTCGTCTTATTCTCTTCTTTACTCATCTGCCTCACTTCGGCTTCACCCTTACATTCTCCTTCATTTTCCTCACCGCCTTACTGAACAGCCCCTCAAACGTCGTCAATAGAGTTTGGTTCAAACGTCGGTAACTCCTGCATGGACGGATGATTTGGTGTGAACCGAATCCCCATGATCCGGTGCAAAGATGATTTGGTTCGAACTAGATCGTCCACGATCTAGTGCAAATATGATCTAGTTCTTTGCACCAGATCGTCCAACCATGATCTGGTTGATGATTTCGTTTTTTTTTTTTTTTTGACATTTTGATATTTTGATTTTGTAACTAGATCTGGACAATTGGTAACCAAATCTGGTTTTTAATTTATTTTTTAATTAAAAAACAATATCATATTTTAAAAAAATAATGATAATATTGTATGCGTGTAAACTATTCAGTGGTTTAATGACAAGTAATATTTTGGTTTCATTAGGGGTACAACGGTCATTTTAGGTGATAAGGGATAATTAAGTCTTTTTTGTTTTTCTGTTTGGTTTGACTGTTAGTTGACTAACTGTTTGAACTTTTTTGAAGAGTTTTAGAAAAATTAGGGATGAAAAGAACTGTTTCCAAAAGCGCTTTAAAAATCTTATATTTTCTAAAATCTTAAAGACTAAAATGAAGTTTTTCCTAAAAACAAAATACACTACCTTCTTTGACCATAACCGTCTTCTTCGCTTATCGATCAAGAGCTTTAAGAACCAATCCCAAAATTGTAGCGTGGACGATCCTTGCCTTCTCCATTCTTTTTCTTAAAAGAATTTATGTTATTTTATTTATTTTTTATAGCGAGTTCATTTAAAGTTTTCAATAAATATTTATATATTTCTAAAAAAGCAGATATTTACATTAAAATAGGTTATTAATTTAAATTTAAAAGATTAAATTATTTTAATCCAGAATAGTTTATTTAACGTCATAATTTTGGAATATGAAATAATAATAATAATAATAATGATTTCGGGTGTACGTACAACTCGTAAGGGGTGCAAATATCGCACTCTATTATTGACCCATCACTTGGAATGATTTATGAGACCCAATTCTCAAGTCCATGCAATTGGAGTCTGATATTTTTTCAAAAAATAAAAAATAAAATCTAGATAAACACACACGATCTACTAAGCCAACCCACAGGGTCTAATACATGGGCTAGAGCACAGATAAGCTCAGGTACAAGACTGAACGAGATGGACTGGTAATTTTTTGTTTTATTTTTCTCAAAAGGCTTGCCTTGACTGCTCCGCCTCTGATTGACTTGTAGGGTATTTGGAACGGTTGATTTATTGCCTCGAATTTCTATAATATTGTTTTTTTTTTTTCTTTTAATTAATTTATTTATGTTTATTCAATTTAGTTTGATTGAAAGATAACAATGGTTTATCCTGCTAAGTTTGCCATGGCATGAACATAGAAAAATAATCAACTTTTTTATTTCCTGAATGGTCACATTTTTCATTTCTTTTAAAAATGAGCAACATATGAAATCTGGACATCTTCTTGAACATAATTTGTTAGAAAAATAAATCCCATGAAAATCTGATGTATAATTCAGACTCATTATTCAGATGTAAAACAAAGATAAAGGGAGACAGCTGCGTGATCTTCTTCTGCTCCTTTATTTAACAAACCATCCATTATTTTTTGGCAGTCTCTAATCGCTTCTTCGAAGGAAATTCTTGAACCATAGGGCTGACTTTTTGGGATATCTTTTGAATTCATCTTCATAATCCACAAATACCAGACCAAATCGTTGTGTGTAGCCAGCACTCCATTCAAATCCATCCAAAAATGACCAAGCAATATACCCCCTCACGTCCACCCCATCGCTGCAAGCACATTAATATTTAAAAAAATAATAATAATTAAAAAATCACTTAATAATGATTAATTGCATATTGATAATATATACACACACTTACTTAATGGCCCGTTGAAGAGATGAAATATAACCATGATAAAATTCAATTCTTTTATCATCCTCAATTGATGCTTTTCCCTTATCAAGATCACCATTTCCTACACACACACATACACACACCAAAAAAACAAAAAAACCTATGAGAAAACCTATATATGATGCTTTATCATCTTGAAATTTTCATACATAATCATACTGTGATCAGTTAGTCAAAAACAAAATCAAATTGTGATCAAGAGTAGCAATCAATTGTTTTACCATTTTCTGTGATGTAAATAACCGGATTGTTATATTTTCTTTTTGTGTAGAGTAACATCTCATGCAATCCCTCAGGGTATTTTTGGAAGACAAAATCTTCGTGCTGTAAAATTGTAACAACATAGCATCAATTTATTGTTGCTCGAATATAACTTTTTTGTATACGTAATAAAGAGTTCATCAACTTAATTTTTTTTTTCAAATCATTGTATTAAAGTTAATAAAAATCAACTACTTAAAGTAGTAGTTAACGTAACCTGTAATTCAAACTTATATAGATCAATATGTTGCACATACCTTAATGCCAACTGAAACACCATCTCGTTCCCCTGATGCAACAAATTCAATCGTGTTACCAATTTTAATTTGTTCGGCAATCTTATTAACTTGTTATACAATTAATTAAACAATGTATAATCATAAAATCATTATAATAATGGGTGAAACTTGCCTGTATATTCGATACATAAATCTGTGTCATAGCTTTTATTTTGATTTGTGCAAGTAACATTGATTGAAAAAAATGAGGAATAGTGATTTAACCCAACAAAATCATATGATCCCTTGAGCAAGGAAGACTGCTTTGTAGAAAATCTGGGCAGTCTTTCTCCAACAAGAGTTTCCATTTCTTCTGGGTACCGACCAAATACTAAAGGGTCCATCATCCTACACAAAAGAACAATTTTAAGTGCATGTCATGTGTTTATAATATATTTAAAAGTGATATCAATTTTAAGTGGTAATTAATATATATTTATAATACCACAGCTTGGGCGTCAGATATTTAACAGTATCTTCACAGTCCTTATATTAATAATTTATAATATGGACTTCATTAGTTACGCAAATATTTATATAAATTATTTCATTCAAAACGCATTTACATACCATCCATAAAAGAAAGCTTGGGCTCGTTTCGCAGCTTCAGTATCAGATTCAGTGAAAGGCTTCATCCAAGCAACTTGGTTAACGATGCCAATTTTTCCATTTTGAATGGTCTACATAATATTCCAATCAAATATATATATATATATATATATAAAGAAAAACCATAAATTGTCAAAATATTTGATAAAATGTCAATTAAAAAAATCACTTACTAACCTGGTACTTGCTTCTATAGACATTCACAGCAGCTGCGTGAGAAAGAAGAAGATGGTGGCCCAGTATTTCACTCTGTCTCCAAACTCTCTAAAACAAAACTCCGCATAGTCTTGAAAATCTTTCCTGCATTATCAATAAAATTTAATTAGCTTGGATTGGATTGAATTCTTTCCAAACGACTGCCAACTTATACATCTGCCCAACATATTATTTGCCATATATGTCTTAATTTGTGTACGAATTCAAATTTAAAGCAATAATTATAATTGATAGTTTTCAAAAACAAAATGTGAAATATAGCATGATACACCCATCCATTAATTGAAGCCTAATTTCTCATTAATATGATTGTCTCTTTCGGATGTATTAATTTAACTTACACGATTTCTCGGTTCAAGAAGCCACCATATTCATCTTGAAGTCCTTGAGGCATATCCCAGTGAAATATGGTCACAAAGGGCTGCAAACCTGCATGCATATAGGTGCAAATAAGTAAAATGATATAAAAATTTCTATAGCAAGTTTAAGGGGCAAGATGGTAAGCAGCCCTTCTTTTTTACAAAAATATAATGACATTCACAATTCTTCTAACTGTTGAACCAAAGTTGTTTCAGTGATTGAGATATCTAATACTTGTATTGTCAATACATGTAGATTTAATATATATATGTATTTATATAACACATAAGATATATAAAATATCAAACATTTCAAATTGTATCAATCCATTGATTACTTGAAGTGAGGTTGTCAGTCTTGGTCTTATGTTAATTATATGTCAAATCATATTTGTATACAAATAAAGGAGAGAGAAAGAGTTTCAACCATTGGAAATAAGCTCATCAATGAGATTATTATAAAATCTCACGCCTTCTTGGTTCACTCCCCCACTTAATTTTCCACCTAAATTAAGTTGGAATATTGAAAATTAGTAAAATGATGTACTACTATAAGAAAAATGAACCAACACATAATTATTATTATTATTTTATAGGATGATCAAATGATCATCAATCCCAATCTTACTTGGAAGTACTCTAGACCATGATATGGAGAATCTGAAAAGCTCAAAGCCGATATCCTTCATTATACTCACATCTTCCTGTAAAATTTACTTGATCATGTCATGTGAATCATTAATTAACATTTATCAAGAAGTGTTACTGAAATTCATACATGAAATACATCAAAGTGTTTAATTACCTTATAATGGTGATATAAGTCTGCACCAAACTTTCCTTTTCTATGACCTGAGATTTTTTCTGCAGACACCTTACTTATCAGAAGTTATGTTCCCGGCAAGAAACTAAATAACTGATGAGAAATAAAAAGCAACCACTTCTTTTGCTTGAAATTATCATATAACTAATAGAGTACTTAATTCATTTTCGAAAAGAGAGAAATAATATAAGGGAGACCTGGGTAATTCTCTACAAGTGTGTCCCACATGCTGGGCGCTCTACCACCTTCATTTGCCCCACCTTCATGCTGAATAAGAAAAATATATGTACAGATAATTCTGATATGTAGAAGACTGCATGTGTAAAATATACTAACAATAATTCCTTAAACAATATTAAAAAATGTAGTAATTGATTTATAATTATTGTATAAATTTTAATATGTGTATAATTAATGATATGTAATGACGATTAAATACTTAATTGTTTCATTGTTTAGAAAAGAGCTTAGTTATACAACTCATAGTATACAGACACTCTCATAAATTGTTTTTAAATGGACAATAAAATGTGTAAATAATGTGCATTAAAAGCTTCTTCTTTATCTTTTTTCCCTGATGAATCCTAAAATCCTTTATACATTTTAAACAACAAAATTGATAAATTAAACTTCTAATGCCAATTACAAACCTGAAAAGCTGCAGAAGCTGCCCCCCAGAGAAATTCCGGAGGAAAACTGCTTCGGTTTAACGACTCTGCAGTTTCACCTTCATAACCTTCGGCAACAGAGAGAATTAAAGTTGTAAGTAGGACAAGGAGGAATTTTTCAAAAGCCATGATTGATGTTATTTTTTGATATCTAAAGACTCCTAGAACTGCCTCTTATATAGATAGAGAAAGTTACAATATGATTTCCTAATGTATATCAATTAATTATCTATACTAATTTAATTACAAAGAATCAATGTTTTTATAGGAAACTACAATTAAGTAGAAACTTGAGAACTCTACGGAGATTTTTAAACGATGACAACAATACCGGATCTGTTTAACCATGTTAATGAAAGTCCTGCTTGAAATTTGGTTAGGTTACCCAGCTGCTCCCAACTTCATTTTTCATGTATCACCAACCTTTTAGGCCGCAAGATATGATTTTTTTAAATAGATACAAGCCCTCGTGATCTTGTTGGCCATGTATTAGGTTCTCAATGTCTTTTAGCTCTAAAATTGTCCATTATCGATGGTAGTTATTATCTCCATTTGCACTTGATAGTAGATGTAGGTCTTCTTATATTTTCATGAAAGGTTAGTAACTTTGAGGCATGACTCCAAATTAATTAATCTTTGAAGTAATATATTTTTTGTTATTTTAAAAATGACTCATACAATTATTTTTTTTTTTCATTTTAATCTAACTTTTAAGATCCTTACATCGTATTTTTATTTTTTTTTTCACACAATCTAAAAACGTGAACTAAACATTTTGATTAATCAATTTTCAACATTCTTCTGTCCAAAAAAACAATTATATATGAATTATATTTTACACACCTCCTTGGCCTATGGTGAAATATGATCCAAAAATTGTAAGAAAATTAATTTTGTTTGGCAAAAGATATCAATGTGTAATCTATAAATAATTACATTATTTAAAAATGTTGGAGATACTAACTAACTTAATTGATAAATTCTTATATTATTGTATCTTAATGCAATATAGTCAGCATATCTGATATATTTATTATAATAAAAATATTTTCTAAACTTTTACAATTACTAAACCATATATATAATCCAAAAATTTACTATTATTATAAAATATATATAATTCTTATTGCCATTAATATAGTTCGTACAGATGGGAAAGGAGAGGCTCTTTCTCTTTTGTGAAAGAACCAGACACTGTAACATAATAAATATAAGCCATCCTATTATCACCCGTGATGCAACCTTGATTTGCAATCTCATCATATGACCAAAATTGCCTTACTTGGCTTGTCATTGCAACTTGGTTTTTGATACTTTTCTTACCGAACTTGTCTTTGATTTCCTCATACAAAGATTGTGAAGTACGTGAGATTTGAAAGCTCATGCGATGTGATACATCAATATCATTAGAAGTGCAACTAGTTAAGATTTTTCTTTTTTCCCTTTTATTTTACTTTTACTCATTCATCTATCACAATTTTTAAAAAAATTTCCAATATCCCGAATAATTCATTATTCACATAAAGAACAACATTAAGATAATTGTGACACCGTACAGAAGTATAATTCAAGAGTATAAACCAAAAATAAATTAAAATGTGTAAGTTAAGCTTTTATAGTTGAAGAACTGTTAGAGAAATTAAAAATAAAATATTACTAAATAGTGAAATTTATCTACCCACATATAAAGGTAATGAAGGTAGGTTGAATATAGCATATATTATATATATATGACAATCCAATAAACTAGTCTTTTAGGTCTCATGGAGTAAATTTTTGAACCACATAGCCGACTTTTTTGGATATCTTTTTAAACAATCCTTATAATCCACATAAACACTTCCAAAACGAACTGTATAGCCATCACCCCATTCGAAGTTGTCCATAAATGACCATGCAAAGTATCCCCTCACCTTGACCCCTTTCCCTATTCATATATGTTCCACAATCAAAACTGGTTAATTTAATCATATTAATTTTTTAAATTTTAACCGAAAAATTCATAACCTTATCAAATAATTTTTTTATATATAATTTTATATGAAGCTAGCTAGCATTTGTACTTACATGATGCCCCTTTGAACATATGAAAGATGACTCTTATAATATTCTATCCTCATGTTGTCCTCAAGAGATAATTTACCATCATTAATCTCATCAACACCTGTAATAGATTGTTATAAAACAAGTATGAGAATATGTATATATAATTTAAATTACGTAATTATGCAGGCAAGTGACAAAATGGTTGGATTAATTAATTAATTTTACCATTCTCAGTTATATAGATGACTGGATTGTCCAACTTATGCTTTACGTAGAGCATAAGATCTCGAATTCCTTTTGGATAAACATATAGCCAATCAGAGGCAACCTGCATATATACATACAATATAATATATTGGAACCAATTTGTATGGATAAAAAGTTTCTTTCTACTAATCTAAACTTTGAGTTGAGCAAATATAATAAGAAATATTTTTATCTCAGTACCTTTCGACCAATAGGAATGCCGTTCCGCTCGGCTGATAAAACAAATGTGAGATAAAGAAATCAATAAAATTGTGAGGAAAAAAAAACTGTAGCTGAGAATAAGTTTTTAACAATATATATATTATATCATCTTACTTGTAAGATTAACGTAAGAATCCGTTGTGTAAGATGGTTTCTCATTTTTTTTGCAAGGAATATCTGATGCATAGTTGGAAGTGTAGTAGTTTAATCCCAAGAAATCAAAAGATCCTTGAACCATCAAAGATTGCTCTTTAGTGAATCTTGGCAATCTTTTTCGGACTTTCTTAACCATGGCAGCCGGATAAGAACCTGACTTCAATGGTTCTAAAAACCTTTTCAAAATATGAAAGAAAAAGTGATATCAAATTCACATCCAATAAAATTTAATACTAAAACCGTATACTTAGTTTATTTATAATTAGAGGTGTGTGGCACCACACATAAAAAGAGATTAAACTATTGAAACAATGCATATTAACTTACCAGCCAAACGAGAAAGATAGAGACCGAGATGCCGCTTTATGATCTGCTTTGCTCTTAATATTCAAGGGTATTATCCAAGCACCATTTAGTGCAATCCCAATTTTACCCTTTTGAGACATCTAAACAAATCAAGTGTTCTTAGTTAAACCTTATTTCAATTTACGTTTAAGCTTAAATACAAAATCACATGTTATTTGTCTATAATAGTATTCTCCTTCACAACATTAATCAATTATCAGTCTCTGTCTACAAGATTCACAAAAATTTTATGATACGTCAAAATAACTAATAATTCAAGTAAAAGGTTTAGGTCAGAAGAATATTAAAATTTAGAAATATTCTGTAATGACCTGGTATTTGTTCCGATAAATTTTGACTGCAGCCGCATGAGCAAGAAGCAGGTGGTGGCTAACAGTATAGGGCTCAGTTCCAGAGTTTCCCCCAGTGCAATTTGGAGAAATCCACTTTGAACATCTACCTGGTGCAAATGCCCCATTTGCATATCCCAAACTTGCAAAGGTTAGTGGCTCATTTATAGTAATCCAATGCTTCACCCTGTCACCAAAACTTTTGTAGCACAGCTCCGCGTAATCTCGAAAATCATTCCTGTGATTCACAATCTTGGACAGCTAGATTAGATTTTGTTTTTTTTTACCATTTATATATATCCATACAGTCCAAAAATTTAAGCTATTACACAAGAAGTTTCTTATCAACATTATGTATTTAAACATGAGATTTTTTTTAGTTAACAGTTTAATCAACAAAGGATAAATGGTATTTGTAGATGAAATTAAAGTAAATGGAATTTAATCAATGATACTAACACAATCTGAGGATGGAGAAAACCACCGTACTGATCTCCGAGGGCTTGTGGAAGATCCCAATGGAATAGAGTTACAAATGGCTGCAGTCCTGAAATGTACAATTGCGCTTAGAATTTGTTATGATAAAATTTTAGAGAGAATGGATTGAATTTAGATACCATTTGATAGGAGTTCGTTGATGAGATTGTTGTAATATGTGATCCCTTGTGGGTTCACTCATCCACTTAGATTTCCATCTAAAACGCAGTATTTTGAAGCAACAAGAATTTATATGTTCAATTCAAGAAGAACTTTAAAACAAAGATAATTAAATTAGTTTCGAAAAAATAAAACTCCAATTATCATCTTACAAGGTAATATTCTAGACCAAGAGATGGAAAATCTGTCGGCATCAAATACGAGATTCTTCATCAGAGCCACATCTTCCTATCAATTTATTCAGTTAATTGAAATAAATATTAAAATATAGCGTGAACTAATTAAAGAACATTATACGATATACAAAATCAAGTTTCTTTATATCGAAGATTTCTTGTATCATTAAGACTTATACCTTATAACGATGGTATGGGTCGATTGCAACCATTCCACTACTACCATCCTTGATCTTACCTGCAGCACCAATATAATAGTTAACAGTAATTAATGCTTGATGTGATTTTGAAAATAATAATAGTAATGAAGTCACAAGAATCTTTATTTACATAATTTCTTTTCTTCCACTTCTTCCAGGACTAAAGAGCGCCCACTTGTCTTTCTCAAGTGAATGCATCCATTTCTTTCGTTTATGGGAAGTTTATACACACAAAGGAAAATGATAACTACCCATCTTTAATTCATTTTAATTCAAGTAGTGGAATAAAACTGCAGCTACAGGTACTGGCGAGGCACGCTAGCTATCTTACACCAAGAGTCATATTTATCAGAGAAAATCTAAAATGCATACACCGAAATACACTAAAATCATGTTATAAAATAAAAGATATTTATTAAATATTATATTTTACGACATAATATTATTGCATAGAATGTATAAATCTTAATGTACTAAAGATATTTTTATTCATCAAAGAGTGAAAAATGAAAAAGAGACCTGGGTATTTTTGAGTGAAGGTGTCCCAAATACTTGGTCTTCTACCATAATCATTTGCCGCACCTTCATACTGTAAAATTCCATAAAAGCATGAGCCTTTATGTGCCTAACTTTACAAGAGTTATCTCAAAAGTCTATACTGATGCATACTAAAATCATTTAATTACATTTAGTTGCACAAAGTTCAATTTAATAATTACCGGCCCTTATAATTCAATATATACAGATACTTGGAAATCTAACAGTTTGTCAATGCCCCTGAAATGATCATTAACGCATTTTAGGGCAAATAAAAGAAGAGATCATGAAGTAACTGTAAGTAACCTGGTATGCGGATGATGCTGTCCCAACTATAAAACCTGCGGGAAAACTGCTTCGGTTGAGCGGAGCCGATCGATGATTCTGCATAGAAAATACGGCGGACGCCATTGAATAAACAACGACGATGAGAAGCAGGAGAAAAGAACGTTGAATAAAACTCATCTTTGGAATTTGATTTCAGAGTTTTCTTTCCTGATGAACTTAGGCTTTATATGCCATGCCAGTCATGGGATGGGTCCACTTAGCCATTTTTAAATATTATGTTACCCAATCTGTCAATATTGGAGGGTGTTAGTGCATATGTATTCACACGTCATCCAAACGTGTTGAGTAATCACAAACGTAATCCAAAAATTGTTTTTAGTTGTTGAAACGATGGTAAATTTATCTCTTTATTTCATTGTTTTTAGAGAATATTTTAATAATTATTATATGAGAAAAAATTTTATTACATAGAAGTTTCCTTTTATAAAAAGATTTTTTTTTTTGGAATAAAATATTTTTAAAAAGTATCTATGGTCGGATTTTTCTTAAAATTCTTTTGGTAATTCTTTCTCTCTGATGATTTTTCTCTCCACAGAATCTGAATAGGTGACTTGTCCTTTTTGTTTCTCTCCACAGAATTTAAAGTTAGTCACAACATACTCTAACTTTAAATTTGATAAATAAAAGTAGCATTTTTGTCCATCAAAAGCAAAGTTTGACAAAAAAAGAAAGTGGAAACTTATTAAGTTTGGATAAATTTAAAAATGTTTTACTTAAAATGACTATTTTTTATTTTTCGCTTTTTAAAAATATGATTATAAAATAATTAAAAACCTACTTACAACAACGGTCAAATTCTATCAGAAACTAGGTAATCATAGTTGATTCCATTATTAATAAAATATTAGAATTATAAATAGCAGTAGACATCCGCGATTAAACAAATTTGCACTTCATATAACTAATTCTTCCATCTCAAAATGTACAATTTAAATAAAAGCATACGGTTTATTCTATGTGAAAATGCCACATGTGATTTGCAGAATTGTGACTTTGGAGCGAAGATAATTTTTTCGAATTATGTATAAAGCAATGTGAGAATATAGATTTGGAATTAAGGATGACAACGGATTGGATCGGATCAGGTTTGATCCTTACCAAATCCAATTCGAAATTTTTGAGAGGTGCCTTAAACCCGATCCTACCCCAAACGGATCACTATGTTTTACCCCAAACCCAAACCCAATTGGAGGGATTTGCTCTGAACCTTATCCGTTGATCCGATTTAGTTTTTAACTAATTATATAGCCAATATCAAACAACAAATATATAAACCAAAAAAAAAAAAGAAAAAAGTCAAATCGACTAAAATATCTACGATCCTTCTAAAAAAGTTTCAAATTCATATATAAGCTCTAACAATTAACGGTATAAGACTTGGACACCATGTAATAAGTCACTTTAATATACAGTTGCAAATTTAGGATTTTTATATGTTTATATATAGACCGGATTATCAGTATGGATAATAGCTATAAAGCTTGTCCCAAACCTAATTCAAAATTTTTAAGGGTTGCCCCAAATGTGACCCATACCCCAAATGAGTCACTACTTTCCACCACAACCCTGCTCCGAATAAATCAGATTTGGACAGATTTAAATTGGATTGGATAGTTTTATCATCCTTATCTGGAATAGCATTTGTTCCTCTATAATGGAAAAATTTGCATCAATTCGAGATATATATATATATTTATTTATTTATATGTGTGTATATATATATATATATATATATATATGTAAACATTATTCTATTAGACGTCAAACTAGGTTGCAAAATGGAAGTTGATACGGTTGGAAGTCTTTTAGTCTCCAAAATGAAGATAACTAGTTCAGTTCAACTACTTAAGGAAATTCTGGCTAGTAATTAAATTAAGCAGTTGACTAGTAATTAACAAAGAAATGTTGGAAGAAAAGAGCTTTTGCTATTTTTTGTTGTCTAGTTGCCTGTCTTTTTTTTTACTCTCATTGGTCTCTGTACATATGCGATTGCGTTTCAAATGGGGCATAACATATGAAATTGCTGACGTTGTCATTAACATTGAAGAAAAATTCGTCGAGTTGCTTTCCTCTCATAAATGAGCAAAGGCTAATGCCTTAGGAGAAAGACAGGCCATCTTGATGCACTAGATCGTACTACAAGAAATCAGCAATACGGCAACATGCAGAATGTGTTGCTAAAACCTTTCGCAACGCGCGCCCTTATGCGCGGGAAGAGCATGCAGCCATAAAGTGTGCCCCTTTAGCAACGTTAATGTCACGTTGCCTTATACTAACAACAATGTGAGATTGTACGTTGCCATAAACATTATAGCAACATGCACTGCACGTTTCAACATGCACTTTAAGTTTTCATGATTAGATACGTTTCAACATGCACTTTAAGTTTTCATGATTAGATACGGCAACACACAATGTTATGTAGTCATATATCTATAACAACTTCAATTGTATGTTGCTATAGAGGTATAAGGCAACATACAAAATATGGTGCAGAATTTTTTTTATTTTATTTTTTTTTTTTCTGGGGGAATGATTGAGCTGCTGCATTTGCATATATTTTTTGGAATTGATGAATAAGCTGCATATATATATATATATAGATCATATTGATTACAACAATATTAATTTCAATTTGTAAAGAAATTAATTTATTCATTAATTTCATAATCCATCACTAACATTGCATATAATTCCATGAATTACTTACATTTATGTAATTCCATAAATTACTTACATAAAAAAGACTACACAAAATCCCATCATAGCATGTGATATACATACTTATATGCACATAATTGTAAGTACACATATACATGTACATATATCACATAATCACAAAAGCTTGTGGTCACTATACTAGCATGAACCGAAAATTCTAACAATTTCTACATCCACCCAAATCCATAACTTTGTTAAGCCACCAAAAAAATAAGTTCTCTCTTTTTTTCCTACAAGCATATACCTTGCTAGAAACCACGTCACCAGCTTGTAAACTTAGAAAACATTCAATGCAATAATTTGATGTGTCTTTCAAAATACTACAATTTACCTTTCAAAATACCCAAAAAAGACCTAAAAAGTAGTTTTCAAAATACTACCATTTACCTTGTTTCTACAACAATTTGATGTAATCCTTTAGCCATGCAACTGTTGTTCCCATAGCTTCATTGAGAGTTTCATACTCATCCGTCGGTCTACACACTTTTATATCATCTTCTACTGCATCAACCCAAACTTTCCAGTAACTCCTTTCGAGTGCTATGTGGTGCACTAGGGCCTTAGGATCCATTGATGAAATTCTTCCTTCCGCAACAACTTGATCTTCCACATTATTTTCTGGATACCAATGTAGTAATTGACATCGTGCATTTTCAAGTTGTGCAGTTCCTTGTGTTAGAGGAGCACTCCCACGTTGTGACTACAGGAAAAAAAAAATGTCAATAGCATAAACACAATTTATTTAAAAAAAAAAAATGAAAGAAAGAAAAGTAATATTATGAAACAAATCTTAACCTGAGGCGTGTATGCGTGAGATGGAGTACATGCATGAGAAGCTACTACATCCTCCACTCCACATCTATTTAGTAACTTAAGAACAAAAATAATATTTTCAGTGAAAAGATAATAATAGAACTATATTATACAATGACATAAAAAAAAAAAGAAAAAAAATTAACTCTTATTACCGAGTCATTTTGTTTCATTATCGAAACCACCAACTCTCGAAGCTTTGCTAATTCATCATTTGTTTCTTTCAATTTTGCCTCAAATATTTTCACCTTTTGTCCAGATTGAAATTGAGCATTTACTCATGATGGCGTTGCTCCATCTCCAAGGCCCCTTACTTGACCACGTTTATCTCGTCCTAGAACTCTTGCAATGGCATCTTCATGTATAGAGTCATCATTCGGAGGATTTTGTGATGCACGCAACTCATTAATTTCATTCTAAAAATATGGACAAAATAAGTTATTGAGTTTTAAAAGAAAAGGGAAAAAATTTAAAATTGAATACAATTGCTCTTTACCATGATATTTTGCACATCTTCGCTTATAGGTTGACCATTCTTTCTTTCATGTCCTTTAATCCATACATCAACCCTAGTAATGGATTCAGGATCTTTTCCTTCAGCTTGGGCTTCCTTTTTCTAATGCAAAAAATTATAATTATAATATCTTCTTTAAATTGTAAACATTGTAATACTTTAAACAAGTAAATATATTTGTGAATGCAAAGATCTAACCATGAGATGTTGTAAGCGGGCAAAGCCCCTTCGACCAGTTGTGTGGTGGATGTATTGACTATTTCTCATATCTCGAAACTTCTTGCTTTTTGCCTAAAACAAGCCAATATTATCATTTTCAAGACAAAGTAATTAAATAATAATTGACTAATTATTATATAATCACATATTAGTAATAATTGATAATTATGCTCACTTCAAAAGTGGAAGATATTCTATGCTTAACAAAAGCTGTCCATTCTTCTTCATTTGTCACATTTGTTGGCTTGATTCTTCGAAATGCACGCTTTCTTCCCTTCTTTTTGTTTGCTTCAATAAGCTTTTTTGTTATAGTCGATCTATATTGCCTCCAACGACCCCCCATCTTCTTAAAGATATACTCCTTGCTAGAGTTTGGTAATTTGAAATATTGCTGGATCATTTACAAAGGAACAAAACAACATTTAATTGACAAGTATTGTTATGAAAGAAAATTTAAAAAGAAAACAAGTAGAAATTAATATTTGTGTAGAATTAAGCACATACCAATAAACATGACCATAACATGTCTTTCTTGGAGTCCTCCAGTTTCTTCCAACTTTTAAGTGTTACCGGTACATGTTCTCGTGCAATAGTGCCAATATATGATGCAAGAGAAATTGAATTTCCATCAACTACTTGACCAAGCATATTCACATCAACTTCAACAGGTTCTTTCCCTTTCAACAATGCCATTCGAGTGGGTCCACGGGGCTTTCTTTTCTTTGCATTATTAGTGGCATCGGTATCTTGTGTATTTTGTTCACTTGGAGTATTTGTCTCACTTGGGACTTCATTCCCCTCACTTGGCTCTTCATTGGTGATACTTATCCCATGGTTTCTATTTTCAAGCATAGTAGCAAATATAGCTTGGTGTTGCTTTTTTGCTCTCTTTTCAGCTGCTTTCGAAGACTACAAACAAAAACCAAAACAAATATGAAGAAATATTTATATATATGTCAATGGTTAAAGTAAAAACTAAGTAAATTTTTCATCTCATCCAATCTTGTCTTTCTTGTCTTTTACCATCAAATATAAACAAAGTGATGTGGTCATTTACCTCTGCCATTCTTGTCTTCTATCGTCAATAGACTTGGTTGAAAAAATAATAAATTCCTTAAGAAAAACTGCACCAAGAAAACCACCAATATGTTATGACCAACTAATGTAATAAAAGTTTATATATAAGAAAGTAAATTATAGAATTAAACAGCATGTAACATCATAATTCATAGCACCAAATCTGCTGTTAACAATCAGCCCTCATCAAAGAAAAACAACTTAATTTAATAAAAATCAAAATCAAACAATGTTGCATTAATAATAAAACACATTATCCAAACAACTTGTCATCAAACATCATAATGTATAACACCAAATCTACTGTTATAGAACAAATATACATGAGCAAACAAATTTCATTCAAGTTTCTTACCTTATATGCAAACGTGAGCACAATCCTCTAACCAGAATTCTTTGTCCACACCAACTTACGCAGATCTGAATAATAGAAGCAATATATATATATATATATATATATATATATTAATCAGGCATCAGAATCATGTACCATTATAAGACAAGTAACAACTATGCCTCTTAAAACCCAAGACAGTCCATATCAGGGAAAAAACTCACATAAAAGATTAAACTTACAAACTCAATAAGTAACATAACTAAAATAAAAACCCAAAGATAAACATGAAAACTGAAGCTATAAAATAAAAGATATGACAAAACTAAAGCAAAGATTTTTGCAAGAAACATGAGCAAAATGACTGAATGAGCCATTTTTCTTTCACCAGCACTATATCACTATATATAACTCTCAATAACTTTCAATGTTTCTATTGATTAAAGAGCAATTTGACAAAGAGAAATATTTTTTGTCGATTGTACTTGTACAAAATATCCACTGCCAACAAATTGCGTGCATTCATTTATGAGGCTGACTTGTAGTAGAAACAGGGCATGATCCTACGACATTTACATCTAAGCAGCTCAGCTTTCCAATTCTAGCATGAAGATGATAGGAACAGCAGAGTCAATGGAAAGATCGACTGCATTTCTTTCCCAATAAAATAACAAATAAAAGATAGAGATCTTACATTTCGATGGACAGTGCGAGACTTTGAAGATCCTACATCATCAATCCAGTAAAGAAACCTCTATCATGTGCATTGTTTTGCACAGCCAAACCTCAGCTTCAAGCAGCAGCAGTAGCACCAAATTGTCAAGACACCAAACTAGAACAAAAAAGGAATGAGTATCTCAGTGATCTAGCTAGCCTATTAAAAGTAGGTCACATTGTATACCTGTCAATAGAGAATGACAGTCGCCACAGCAAATGTTCTGCATAACCACACCATCAACAACCAATAAATTATGAAACACAATATAATGGAAAAGCTAACTGTACCCAAAAAAAAAAGATATGAAGAGAGTTAATACGAGAAAATCAAACAATGAGACAGTGTCCATAAAACTAACTTGAGAAGATCCACTTCTATTTGCAACTCAGCAGTGCAATCATGAATTGGTTCCAAATGAACAATGTAGTCTGTTCAAGGAAGAAGGAATTGAGTGCACATACATAGAATATGTAATTCTATATTAATTATATGATGATTATAAAAAGTAAAAATAATTTTTGTGATAAGAAAATAACAAAATGATAATTTTCTATCAAAACTCTCTCTTGGCTGATTCTTAATTGACCATGTAGCATTAGCCTATCACTATATATCATTGAAGCTCTCTATAAAATAAACCTAAGAATGAATACAAATTCATAAAAGATTAAAAAAAAACAACTTAATTTAATATATCAGTATCAGCAAAATGACTGAATGAGCCAAATCTGCTGTTAACAATCAGCCCTCATCAAAGAAAAACAACTTAATTTAATAAAAATCAAAATCAAACAATGTTGCATTAATAATAAAACACATTATCCAAACAACTTGTCATCAAACATCATAATTTATAACACAAAATCTACTGTTAACAATCAGCCCTTATCAAAGAAAAACAACTTAATAAAAATCTCTATCAAACAATGTTGCATATATAATAAAACACATTATCTAAACAATTTGTCATCAAAGATCACAACAAAGTAAAAATAGGTGTAACACTAAACTATGTGTCACATGCATAACATGCCCTCTACATCAACCCTTGTATAATCTTCATTCTCATCGTTCACATTCGTTTCAAGATCTTCTATAGGACTTGGCATGGATGACACATTCAAACCGTCATCATAATTTTCTAACTCATTATAACCTCTTATTGGTGCTTTCCCCACAACATACCAATTTGAAGTTTCACTCTCTCTACAATAAAAAACTTGCTTAGCTTGTGAAGCCAAAATAAATGGATCTTTTTCAAATTGACTCTTTCCTTCATGGAGGTTAACTAAAACAAAACCATCTTCAATTTTAACACCATTGACAACATTTGCCCAATCACATTTAAATATAGGCACTTGAAAGACATGATAATCAAGCACTATAATATCTTGAAGAACTCCATAATAGGCAACTTGTCCATAGATTTGTGTATGATCTCTTGCACTAGATCTACACATTGTGGTTGCTTCAATTGAAACTCCACTATTTTGTCGAGTCTTCTCTGCCGCTTTGGTGTGGAATCGAACGTTATTTATAAAATACCCACTATATGACATAGCAATAGCTCTAGGGCCATGTGCAAGCCATTTCAAAGTAGTGGATATGCATGCATCATTGCATTTTGTTTGAGCATCGATCTGTCAAAGTTAATATAATAGCATTAGAAAATTTACTTGCAAAAAAAGTATACGGAAAACAGTGTTGCCCTATTGAGTTAATATTGCTACAACCTTCTCTTTTAACCTGCATTAAATGTGTCATTGTGTTGTTTTTGTAATCGATTATCATTCCGTGCAAGTCGTCTATCCAAATTCTTCAATTCTTGCAAGTGCATTCTAATATTTTCATAAGACACAAGGTTAACAAATGACAATGTTATATGAATTTAAATAATAAAATGTGCAATAATTAGTTGTCTTACTCCACATAAGGTTGAACTTCTGAACAATTAAATAAAATGTAGCGATGAGCAATTTGTAGCATATTAGATGTGAGAATTATTGGCTTTCCCGCTGATATTGGACGCCCTCCAAATAATGTGTCATCCCCCAACTCTTCATTTCGACCATGTCGGGTTCCTATATCAGAGGCTTGTCTCACATAGTTGCTACAAAAGAGTGTGTACTCTTCAGCAATGTATCGCTCAGCTATACAACCTTCTGGTCTTGCACGGTTTCTAACATGCCCCTTCAATATTTCATGAATCTAAAATAAAACAACGATAATCATTGTCACTTCAAATGAATGCAATATAGTACAAAAGTCATAAAAGTAATGAATGTGACTCTACCTTTCAAATGGGTACATCCAACGAAATTGTACAGGCCCACAAAGCCGTACTTCTCATCCTAGATGAATTGTGAGATGAACCATGATATCGAAAAATGAAGGTGGAAAAAACCTTTCAAACATGCACAAAGTCTCAATCACATCATCCTCCAATTGAGCAATTTTATTTCTATCTACGACTTTATTACATAACTCATTGAAGAATGAACAAAGTCGAAAAATTGCTATTCTTAGACCCTTTGGTAAGATTCCTCTTAAAACAATTGACAAAAGTTGTTGCATTAGAACGTGACAATCATGAGATTTGAGACCCATGATCTTACAATCATTCACGGAAACGCAAGCCCCAATGTTTGAACCATAACTATCCAGCAACTTTATATTAGCAAGCCTTTTACAAAATAGTAGCTTCTCTGCCTTTGAAAGTGTGTGTGATGCAGCCGGTAAATAAAATGCATTACCTTTAGTTTGAGCATGCAATTCCTTTCTAATATGCATGTTTTCCAAGTCCCGGCGAGAATTAAGACCATCTTTAGATTTACCCTTGATATCCAAAAGTGTACCAATTATGCTATCACAAATATTTTTTTCAATATGCATCACATCTAAATTATGACGAACAAGCATATCCTACAGAAGACATTAAGAAAGACGATTAATAAAAATTTATTGAACATAGACAACAGTAACTAGTATACCAGTTATTACCTTCTAGTATAGTAAGTTGAAGAATATTGACTTCTTTTTCCATAATTCCACATTTTTTGACCGCTTTCCTTTTGGTTTCTCTTTTTTTTTTCCCCAATCATTGGCAACTTGATCAACTTCTTTGTAGATCTTTTCACCAGTAGATAACTTAAGCTTCCGCCCTTGTTCATGTTTTCCATTGAACCATGCTCGTTTCCTTCGAAATAAATGATCTATAGGAAGAAATCGTCTATGACCCATGTATGAAAATTTTCGACTATGTTTTAGCCATTTTGAACAAGTATTGTCACGACAAAGAGGACAAGCATATCTTCCCTTGGTAGGCCATCCAGACATGTTCCCATAAGCGGGAAAATCATTTATTGTCCACATTAAAATAGCTTTTAATTTGAACATGGACTCACTATGTGCATCATACACATCCATTCCAACATCCCATAACTCATTCAAGTCTTCTATAAGAGGCGCTAAATAAATATCAATGTCGTTACCCGGTTGTTTTGGTCCTGGAATAAGCAAAGTCAACATCAACCTTTCTTTTGACATGCATAACAATGGAGAAAGGTTATAGATTGCCAAAATTACTGGCCAACAACTATATCTTGAGCTAAGATCCTTAAAAGGATTAAACCCATCAATAGCAATACCAAATCTAATATTTCGAGGATCTGATGCAAAACAAGGCCATTTCCTATTAATTATGTCCCATGAGAGTGAATCCACTGGATGTCTCATTTTGCCATCATCACTCTTATGAGAATCATGCCACCTTAAGTCTTCCGCCATCTTAGCTATCCCAAACATCCTCCTAAGTCTTGATTTTATTGGAAAGTAACGTAAGACTTTTGCAGGGATACCTTGTTGAATCTCCTTAGTACGTTCATCAACTTTCCAACGAGATTCATGACATTTAAAGCATTCTTGGTCATTCTCAAACTCTTTTCTAAATAGGCAACAATCATTAATACACGCATGAATCTTCTCATACTCAAGGCCAAATGTCTTTAATAGTTTCTTTGTTGAATAAAAAGAATCAGGAAGTGTATTTTCTAGTGGAAGCATATCACGGATTATCTTAAGCAATTCATCAAAACCATTGTCAGATAACCCATGTGCGACCTTATGCTTGAATAAAGCTACTATTGCAGACATTTTTGTATGCTTTGTGCAACCATGATATAAAGGGGTTTCAGCAACTTTAACTATATCTATAAGTTCTTCATCGCAAATGTTGTCATTCATTTCCTCTATGTTGTGCCCATCATGGAACATATGATCTCTAAACATCATATATGTTTCATTCATATGTATGTCCTCACATCCTATAGATGCACTAGGGGTACATTTTGTATGAATAGGGGCACATTCTCCATGAAAGACCCAAGTAGTATATGAAGGATCCATCCCCTTTATAACTAAGTGTTCATACACAATCTCAGAAGAATGGCGTTGTAAATTTTTGCAAATTATGCACGGACATACTATCAAACCCAAGTTTCCAACACTAGCATAGGCAATATCAACAAAGTTTCGTGCCCCTTCTTGATACTCAAGTGAGAGTCTACAAAGACGAAGTTTGAAATTTATCATCCAATACAAAAAAATAATAATAATAATAAATAAAGGCAAAACAAAAATGTTTCATTAACAAAATAAAGTATTTAAAAAAACCTTGAAAGATGAACCCATCTCTTGTCCATAGTGTTGCTTTTGTGAATACTCAATCTTCAATCATGAAAGAAATTAAAATTAAAACTCTAAACTAATAAACAATATAATTAACATTTATTTGCCAACCTCAACAGAATGTGTTGCTAAAATGGCAAGGCAAACTCTGCAGCGCCAAGCACAATATCAAGTTTAGCTTCAGCTCCCAAAGCAAGAACCAAACTGGCTGCCCAGGACAAAGAAATTAACATCAGCTGGAGATTCAACATTGACACAAAAACTTTCACAAGAGAGTTAATAAACGACAAATCCGAAAAAGAACCACATTTACAAACACAGCACCAAAGAGTCTCCATTCACACTTTTTGCCACAGATGATAACATCAGTACATTCTATCACAGAATTCCCCTGAACAGAAAACATGAATACAAAGCATATCAGTCATACTCAATCAAGAGACCACTTTCAAGCAGCACAGTTCCTCCCATTTGTCCATTGAGTCCGAAATGGTCAGAGGGGTGTAAAAACTTAACCCTGTCTTTGAAAAACTGTATTGAATGTCTTTGTGACGGAGCGGTCAATCGCGAATGTCTGTGGCTACTCACTCAGCTCAAAGCCACTACCGGCGGCGAAGGTGTGTACCTCTTTGCTGCCTCTTGAACTGATTTCGACTCTCACTCGGACCGGTCGGCGGCGAGTGAGCGTGCAGGGGGTCAGCAGAGGACGTGGTGACGGAGCGGTCAATCGCGAATGTCTGTGGCTACTCACTCAGCTCAAAGCCACTACCGGCGGCGGAGGTGTGGTAAAGGAAGGGTAGGTACAGGATATCGTTGAATGAGGACAAGGTGTACGAGGTGAAGGAGAAGGAGATGTACTCTGCTCGAAAGAGTGTTTGGTGAGACGCAAGGCGTCTTGTGGAGGGTTGAAAGAGGAGAGGTGTTTGGTGTCGAATCAGAGGAAGATTGATGAGGTTTTGAGGATGTTTGAGAGCTGAAGGTGGAGGAAGAGACTGGTAGTGGTGGTGAAGTTGAAGAGATTGGCAGTGAGTGTAAAGGGTGAGGGTCGGCTGAGAGGTAAAAGTGAGTGTAAAGGGTTAGGGATTTTTTGGTTTCCTTTTATATTTTCTTTTTCTTTTTTGAATTAAAAAATTTTAAAATATTTTATTCAGCAACATTGTTTCAAATGCACGTTGCTGTACATGTTATAACAGCAACATTGTTTATAAAATAAGTTGCTGTATGTGTTCTATTATAGACAACATAAATTGTGTGTTGCCGTATGTAACTTTTACAACACACATTTTTTGCACGTTGCGTTATATGATTATGGCAACATGAAGAGCATGTACGTTGCTATTTAAACGTTGCTGTATTGCAATTTTCTTGTAGTATGTCAAGATCAACTTACCACAGTCATTTTCTTAGTGATCAGCTTTTTCCTCAATATATGGGGCCCTCTTCCCTCCCTTAATCTTTTGGGATCCATTCTTCCGCTCAAGGAAGTCTCTTTTCCGGGTCACGTTTCAGTGGATCTATCTAAAGTTTCCGGTTATATATCTATTCGTGTAATAGTATATGTAATAAAAAAAAAAAAAATGCCTCTCATAAATAAACTATCAAAATCCACTCTATCTACAAGAGGTGTGATGTGGACCAATTGGAGGCCCATATAGTGTTTTCAGATTGGACCGTTCCATTCTTGGTTGGATCGAGTTGTTAGGGTAACACCAACCCACTTATGGAAACTTGCGGTTGAGTTCATTATAACTTTACCCTACATCCATTTACGAAAGAAAAAAAAAAACAAAGAGTAAATTATATTAATTGATACATCTTCAAACTTAAGGTAATATAAGATTCGGAATTTAAATAAGGTTTGTAATTCTTCAACAAATAAAGCTATTAGACTTCTATCAGACCTTTAGTATGTCAACCTGCATCCGTGCTTGTACAGCAAATTATTTACGGTTTCATTTATTATTTTAGTAAAACAAATGAAAAAGTAAATAAAATTTATTCGTTGGATGCATCTTAATAATTAAAAAAATTTAAAATATAAAAAGTGGTTCAATTAAATCTATAATAAAAAATACAAAATTATGTTATCTGTCTCTGCTGGCCACATGATCAATGTGCCAGCAAACATTATGCACACATGGCAAACAACTTATAAACACTGCCTCAACTTGAGTTGGTATGCGCGGAGAAATCTGCTGTCACTACTGATGCATACCAATTGATTTAGACTGTGTAGTTTCGTCCAATCTCAAGGGAGACTTGTGCAATTTGCCCTTAAATATAATAAATATGTAATCAGATGTAATAAATATAATCATAAATTTTAAAATACAATCACATATTTGTAGTTGTCAGGTGTATCCCTATCCAAGTATATTGTAGAATGTGTATATATATATTTATAATGCTTTTAAAATGAGGACTCCCTAATTTTAAAAAATTAGGAAAAATCAATCAAATTCATTCATTGCATTCTCTCTTCTAAAATAAATTCTCTCTTCTATTTAACTCAAATACAATAGATGAATTTAATTAATTTTCTCTAACTTTTTAAAGTTAACGAGTCTTCATTTTAAAAGCACTGTGTGTGTGTTATGAGTAATACTAAATATATCCCACTTAGATCCCAACTCATGAATAGATATTTATTAATAATTATTTATTTCACTTGAAAAATACATTTATTCATGAATTCATAAATCATGAATTTGAGTCAAGTTGGGATACAAACGGTAAACCCAAATTTAATAGTGTTGATTGAAAGAGACAATATCTTTGCCATAGCAATCATAGGCAAAGGTTTGTGAAATCAAACTCAAAAAGAAAAATATATAATTAACTTTAATAACGTGGATAACAAATATGATTAACATATCATCTAAAAACCTATAATCGCCAACTCATTATCTTTGTTATTTGATATAAACTGTCTCATAACATTAATAGATATTCAAACCCATAAAATGGACACATCCAAAACTTTAAGAGAGAGAACACATATTCGTCTATACTTAATCACTCGTATCATATCACATAACATACATAAAATTGGCCCGAACATGTATGAAGCTTGGTCCCTACTCTAAACTATCATACCAAACCCAAGTCACCATCTGATTAACCAAGATATGCAAAAGTGGGAGATGTTGGCAGGCCATCCATCCATTTGCCATAAAGCGTTGTTGACAAATGACACTTTGATTGCTAAACTTAAAAATACCTACTACATTTCCCAACAACCGTGCCATACCATGCATATTCAAAATAACTTTTTATATATCCAAAAAGGAAGGGGAAAAAAAAAAAAAAAGAAAGTTAAATGCATATTCAAAATAATTTTTTATTTTTTGTTTTACTATTCTAATTTATATGTTTATTTAAACATAATCAATATGCATCTTATTTGAAAGTATATGTTTAGAGTTTTAAATCCATATTTTGTTTATATGATTTGGTTAACTCTAGAGAGAGAAAAGATTCAATAAAGATTGAATTGAAAACATGTTTCGTTGGGATGTTGATTCATGCAGAAGAGTCTTTTTACTACAAAAACGAATTGATTTTAATAATTGAGCAAGTTGTACAAACCTCATCTAAGATTCGGTGAAATTATACAAAAATGACGATATTTGGATAAATCGTACTTTCACTACTTGAGATTTTAAAAGCTCGGTACAAACCTCATTTACTGTCAGTCAACCATTAGTCAACCACCGTTAAATCGAAATTATGAAGGGTAAAATGGTCAACTCACAACTAATAAATATTTTAATTAAAAAATAATATTTTTAATTACTAAAAAAATAAGATAATATCAAAAAAAAAAAAAAAACAATCTTCTTCATCTTCTACCTTTCATCAGCATCCTCGTCTCCAATTTCATCTTCTACATTCATCAAAATCATCATCTCCATCATTTTCATCAAACAAGCATCACCCAAATTAAACATCAACATCAAACCAAATATCTCCTAAAAGAAAAAATTAAAGTTTATTGGAATAAAAAAAAATTGGAGATGACATCACCATCTCCAATCAATCTCCATCGTTGGAGATCAATGTTAGTCTCCATTGTCAAAGACCAGATCCAGTCTCCGACAATGGTGATGAAGACCAATGTTGGTCTCCATCATTGGGGATCAGGTCTTTAGTGATGGAGACCTGTTCTGGTCTCCAAGACAAGTTTTTTTTTTTTTAATACTAAATTAAAAATATATAATTATGTATATATATTATATCAATTTTATTTTTTTTATTTTTTAAATTAAATTAAAAATATATATTATAATAATTTTAAATTTATAAAAAATAAATGTTGAATTTAAATTTGACTTGAAGGATATTTTACTCCTTTTGTATCTTTGACCATTGACTATGAGAATTTCACCGTAGTTGACTAACAGCAGGGGAGTTTTGTGCTGGGTTTTTGGAATTTTAGGGGAGGTCAATGCAAGTTACCCAAATATTATCATTTTTGTGCAATTTTGCCAAACCTTGGGGGAGGTTTGTGCAATTTGCCCTTAATAAAATTGGTTCCAACAATATGAGCCGTTGATTATATATAAATAATTAATGTCATGTATGTATCTATGTATGTATATATATGTAGGGTTATCTACAATATACTTGGACATGGATATACGTGATATTGATTACATTCTAAAATTACCTATTACATTATTATATATGATTTCATAGTTATTATATCTAGTTACAACTAAATAAGTCATATCAAACTACAATGAATCAGATCAATATAATACAATTTGACTCATTTAGTTATAATCAAATATAATAAATATATAATCAGATGTAATAAATACAATCACATATATCTATACACATTGCTTTTAAAATGTTAGGAAAAATCAATCAAATTTATTTATTGCATTTTTTTCTCCTAAAATAAGTTCTCTCTACTATTTAATTCAAATACAATAGAGGAATTTAATTTATTTTTCTTAACTTTTTAAAGATAGAAAGTCCTCATTTTAAAAGCAAGCACATATATAGCCCCTTGGGTACACTTTGGTATGCATATACTTGACAAAAGAAATACGTGATAGTATTCTAAAATATGCAATTTTAATTTATTGTATGTGATTATAATTAATCATATTTGATTACAATAAATAAATGTGATCACAATTAGTAAATCAGTAAATGTAATCACATATACTGATTGTAATTTTACATGTTTAGTTGTAATCACATATAATAAATTACAATCACACATTTTTTTGTCAAGTGTATTCATACACAAGTATATGCTATAATGTGCACATATATATATATATGGGTCACGTTGTGTGCACTAAATGTTTGCATATACTTAATAAAAAATAAAAAATACGTGATTACATTTTAAAATGTGTGATTATAATTTAATGTATGTAAGTACAATTAAATGTATGTTATTACAATCAGTAAATATGATCACATTGATCACAATCAGTAAATGTGATTATATTTACTAATTATAATCACACATGTTTAGTTATAATTATATATAATAAATTACAATTACATATTCTAGAATGCAATCACGTATTTTTTTGTGAAATGTATGTATACACCAAGTGCACCTTAAAATGCGCCTATATATATATATATAATATAAGGTTTTTATAATCACATATACCTTATTTTAAAAAGTAAGGACTAACCAATCAAATTCATCCATTAAATTCTCTCTACTAAAATAAATTCTCTCTCCTATTTAATTCAAACGCAATTGATAAATTTGATTAATTGATCCTTAGGTTTTAAAATCAAATATACCTAATTATAAAAACTATATATATATATATGTTATGAGTAATACTAGACATCGCTCTTAGATCCTAACTCATGAATAGATAATAATTATTTATTTCACTTGAAACGTACATTTATTCATGATTTGACACACCTTGAATTTGAAGTAAAGTTGGGATACAAGCAGTACACTCAAATTTTATAGTATTGATTGAAAGAGACAATATCTTTGCCTTAGACCACAGTGATCACATGCAAAGGTTTGCGAAATCAAACACAAAAAGAAAAGTACATAATTTCCTTTAATAACGTGGATAGCCAATATGATTAAGATATCATATAAAAACCTATAATTGCCCACTCATCATCGTTGTTATTTGATATAAACTGTCTCATAACAGTAACAGATATTCCTAACCCATAAAATGGACACATCCAAAACTTTAAGAGAGCGAACACATATTCGTCTATACTTGATCACTCATATCATATCACATAACATACATAAAATTGGCCCGAACATGCATGAAGCTTGGTCCCTACTCTAAACTATCATACCAACCCAAGTCACCATCTGATTAGTCAAGATATGCTTTGTAAATGCAAAGATGGGAGATGCCGGCAGGCCAACCATCCATTTGCCAAAAAGGGTTGTTGACAAATGACATTTGGATTGCTAAACATGAAAATACATACTCCTTTTCCCAACAACTATGCCATATCATGCATATCTTTTGCTTATCTAACAAGTGAGCTCTTCAGCTGAGTATGCAGATATCAGAAGAATTTTTTATATATCCAAAAAGGAAGAAAGAAAACAAAACAAAACAAAATAAAATGATTAAGAAAGTTGAATTCTAAGCATTGGTGGTTTATTGCACATATGTATCAGCTCAACCCTCCTATTCACAAACAGGAGTTATTACAAATAAATCTTAGAAATTATCCTTTGCCTGCCGGATAACACCCAATGCTTCTGACTCATTTGCTGTGTCCGCAATTCCTAATGTCTGCCGGATTTCCAGGCTAGAAGTCCTAAGGAATGGGTTACACGATTTCTCCGTCTTTAGTGTTGTTGGAATCTGAAGCAATTCCCAGGTAGGTCAACTTACTAGAGAAAAGTTTTAGACATAACGAATGACATACAAAAATGAATTCATAGTCAAGAAAAATCAAATAAATTTGGGAAGTATTTATATACGTAAAACCATCAATATCTAGTGGTTTACTGGGGCCATCAAGGAACTTAACAAAGCTAAGCACGGCACAAGAGATCCATAAATTGAAAATTAAACTGCCTACTTAAACTATATTGAGCCAGAAAAGTCACCAGTGTTCAATTTGTTCAGATTTCATATGCTAGATCCAAGAGCAATCCACTTTCAAGTTTCAACCATTTAGTGTTCTTGACTATATTGAGGTACATAAAAATAAATCACTTGCATATAGCAGCAAATAGTGAAAACTTGGATGAATGCAATGGTTGACAAAGAACACAACAGATCCACACAGATGACAATCAAGCTTCAGAGACAAAAGCTTCCCATAGTGAATGGCTTGTCACCACATCTTAGTTACGTTAACAACATGTTCAATTGTATAATGACTTCTTGACACAGTGAAAACTGTTGTTTTATTCTAAAAAGAGCATTCAATATTTTCAATTCAGTCCAAGACTTGCAAATAAAATAAAATAAAATTAGCAAGCTTATATGACAGACTTCTAATATGGTGAAAAACAATGTTTAATCTATGAGGATTTTTCAAAACATCCACCCTCAGTTACAACTCAAACAATTTCTATAGACACTAAAGATGTTCTAAAAGTTAGATAACAAAAGAAGATAATCCTAGAAATTACCGTTGGCAAACCCTTGTTTCGAAGTTGGGCTACATGGGCTGCATATGATTGGAGTGCCTCATTCTTGGGTTCTATAGACAAAGCAAACTTTGAATTACTCTGTCATATTTCAACAAATCATAGTTAGTGCGTTAATTTAGCTTAAAACATCAATGAAAATTGGAACACAGATTACTAGAGAGAAATGAAAGAAGAAAAATACTAACCAATGTATATTCATGACCGCAATATATACTTGTATCATCTGGCAGAGACATGATTTTTTCAAGAGAAGAATGCATCTGTAACATAGGTAATCAACTGTTACAATGTACAATCTAAAAAAAAAAAATGCCGTTAAAATAAACAAATCATAATTAACCAAGAATCAAATAAAAAATTTACCTGCTCAGGACTTCCTTCAAAAAGTTTGCCACATGATAAGCTGAACAAAGTGTCTCCAGTAAAAATCGCTCCAGATCCAGGAAAGTAGAAGCTAATATGGCCTGCTCAAAATTATACCAAAACGAGAAAATTAGGAACAGTGGAATGATGTGCACTAAGGTCCAAGCTATAATAAATATACGATTACATCTGTAATGGCAAAAGAATAACATTTGCATATCAAACAACAATCAAGGTTTCTAAAACTGTCAATTTCAAGCTTCGAGAATATTTCTGCAATCTAAAAAATACCAGTCCATTATTTGGGTATTGACATTGCACTGTTATGTTAAGATATAGGTTTGGTCTCTACATTTAACATTCACAATTTAAGCTTACTTTGTAGATGAACTATAACTGGATTTTAAATTCCTTCAAATATGCCCAAACCACCATGCAATACCACTTAAAGAACAACTCGGTGAAAAAGATAACTTTGATGTATCGCAATGCCAACTGATGCAGTGTGAAGATAAAAAATCAGATGACTAGTAAATTTCAATTATGCAGTAGAAGAGGCTGTGAGATACAGCAGTACAATGAGAAAACAATTCCTGATATGTGCCAATTTAAAGCACCAATTCAAAAATAAAAAAGATAAGATCATGGTGACCACTACAAAACCAATACAGAAAAGGATAAAAGTCTATACATCAACAATAAAATATGACCTCGCGTATGACCAGGAGTTTCAATCACATGTACTTCATGACCAGCAAACATCCATTTGTCCCCATCATTCAGTGCTATATCAATTCCAGGAATCCTGTCCTTGTCTATCCCTGAACTAATCACCTACAAGGAACACAGGAAAAGAACTTCACAAAACTTACATGTCTCATAGCACTGAACTAATGTAAACATAGGAGATCTCTTTACAATAATGGAAGTACCCATATTTTCATTCAGACAAAAACTAGGGATATAAAATAAAAGGACCCGATTATCGATTAAAATACTTCTTTCAGTCACAAAATTGAAATGCTAGATCATAAATTATAGAAATCTGGATAGACAATTTATTGCATTTCGGCAACTTTTAGCAACCACTGCAAATATTTAAATTCTAATTTTCAGTTGAGCTATAGTGCTTAAGCTTGGCAAGTACTGCATGATGTACAAATGTGAATCAAGAATTAGAAGATTAATATTATCATCACAATAAAAATGTCCTCTGCTATATTAACTGTTTCTGTTTAATTTGTATTTCCCATCATACATCCAAAAACTAGAGCATATCATATGTGAACTTTGCAGAGGAAAAGATCTTAAGATGGGCAGGGGTTTCTTCAAAAGAAAAAATGTGAGAAAAGATAAGTCTCATATTCAATTTTCACATGAATTGCAAATACATTGTATGATAAAACTCTAAAATAGGATTAGCACTTGCCAGCAGATGACATACTCACAAAAACACCCATTCAATTGTTAAATGATTGTTTATTATTTAATGTTGATTTGTGAGTCAATTATCAATTTGGTATATGAGTTCTACAAGAAGAAAAATCAGGAGAGAACATAATCATACCTTCGCACCGTACCTTGCTTTTAGCTCCATATTCCCACCAGTGTGATCGTGATGATGATGTGTATTTAGTATGTACGTCAAATTTCGGTTTTTTTTACTCAAAGCATCTATAATAGGTACAGCTTCAGAAGGATCTACAACTCCAACTGTGCCTGTGTCCACATCATGCAACAGATATGCATAGTTGTCCCTGAGGCATGGTACCTGAAAATATATTATGCACCGAGCATTGAACTGGGTGGAAGTACACAAGTAACACAACAAAGACAAAAGAGGAGTAGAGATGCACATAAGTTTATCAATAATTCAATGGAGTAACTTGAATATACATTTAAGTTTGTAATTATATTACTTTAAATTATTTTGGTATAGGGAAAGGAAAGTGTGTTCAATCATTGGAGGATGAACTGGAGAGGGATAACATACTTGATGAGGAGGAGGAGGAGGATGGGGGAGATGACACATTCCATTTCGATCCTAATTTCCGGTAATTTGCCACAAGCAACCTTTTTTATGATACTACTTAGATCATCTTTTCTTCAAGTGACTTTTGTATTATTTTTAGTTTGGTACTTAGGTAGTTTAATTACGTTACTTTTGGATAATTAATTCTAAATATATTGTTGTTCTAGAAATTTATGACATTTTCTACTGTTTTTGCTTTTTTTTTTCTTTTTTTAAACCATTTTCGGTCGATACGTCCGTACCAACCGTACCGGGCATACCGTATCGTACAATATCGGGATGCCTGTGTAGTTCTATATAACGTATTTTCAAACATTGTCTATGATGACAAATTCTTAAACAACAGCTTCACAGTAACACTATCTTAGAAATTTCTTATTGTTCCCACATCGTTCATTCGCTAATAAGATAAAGTGTAATGTATAATTTTACTTTTGGAATAATGTAGCTGATACCATGTCCAACTAGCAAAATCACTCAGCCAGTAGATAAATGCATCTGAGATTTAGCACCCAAATGCATGCAGAACCAAACCAATCTAGCCCAAAGTGGCATATTTTAAAACAAAAAATTAAGAGGGCATTTAATAATGTGCAAATACTCCTATAAGTAACAATCACAGATAAAAATTACCAGGTGCAGCCATTATTGTTTCCTTATAAAATAAAGGCACTGAGAGATCAACTCACCAATTCAATTTGCAATGCCGAAGACATGTTAGTAACACTGCAAAACTGAGCAACTCTGAGAGTTCGACTTGCTCCACGCAATGTCTTGAATGGCAGTGATAATAAGCTCATTAGACCATACAAGAGACCTTTTCTAAGGCTTAGTTGTCTTGGTCCCGGCAACACACAAAGGCCACTCCTCATCTAAAATATGGTAAAAAAGATTTACAAACTTAATTACCATAAACCATTATATACATCAAAGAAATGAGACTGAACTGAAGAAACAAATATAAATAAGCTCAAACAAAAACAAAATCAGCAAATAATGATTCACACAGATACATAACACTCACACAATAGTAGATTCAAACACTTCTGCACATGACCAGTAGTATACAAATCTTCCGGCAATACACTTCATGTTGCATTGTAAAAAAACATACATAACAAAGCATATAAATGCAAAACAATTGTGCCCTACTTTTTACCAAAACTCATTATAAATCTAGATTATAAAAATTTCATATAATCAAAAAATGTAAATCTGCCTATACTATACCAAGATTTACATCAAAATCATATTCACACTACCCCTTTGCTCATAAATGAGTTAATCTAGTGACATTCACAATTTTCCATCAAAATCTCCAGTCTCCAAACCACATCACCTTCTACACACACAAAGGAAACAAAAACATTTTTAAAAAAATGAAAATCAGAGTTTGATATGCAAAACCTAGTAAAGACCAAAATCAGTTCAGAACAAGCAAACACTTAGAAGATAGAAAACACAACAAACTCCAGGCACATAACAAACAGACACCACCATAAACAGATAACAACAACACACCATTTCCTCAATTTTTGTTCACAACCCAGATAAAATTTTTTAAAAAAAAATTCAAATTTTACTGACATGGTCACGTGAGAATTTTCGACATACCATCATATCTCCCAATAACAATCACAAACCAGACCAATATTTACAAAAGGGTACCCAAAAACCCAATAAAAAAGGAAAAAAAAAAATGGAAAAACAAAAGAGGGAGGGGGGCAAGAGAGAAGACCTTGGAACAGCTGATGGAGGCCATGGCAGCAGATGATGCTTTCGAGATGGTCTGCATATCTCTCTCGCTCTCCCTTCTCAGAGAAGTTTTAGAGAGAGAAAGCCCGTTTGGAGAGAGAAATCCCTTTTGTTTTTTTTTTTTTAATATTCCTAATTATTATTATTATTATTATTATTATGATTACCACCTTCGTGACATCCACTCTTCAATATATTTTGTGGTAAGAGATCACATTCATGGGTCCTTTTTTTTCTTCCAGATTTATTGGCACCATATTTAAATACTATCGGGACCAATTAAAATAACTTTTTAAAATATTATCTGAATCTCTGCTCTAAAAAATAAGAATCAGAATACTACTAAAACCAACTTGAAATAGAATTTTGAAGCACAATTTGAATCTTCATTTCTAGAAATGAGAGAGCTCTGAAGCATGGTGCAAATCTCTACTCTAAAAAATGAGAGATGACGGCTCACATAGCATTGATAAATTACTCACATATCAAGTGGGAGGTGCATTCAAATCAAGCACCTAAGACTTGGTGAGGGGCGAACGTATACCACCGAGCCACCGTTGCTTTCAACATCATGAGGTCTTATTTATTAGAACGAATAATGTTAGTTTTTTTAAATTTTTTGTTCAAATTTTCATTAAAAAATGTCCAAATATTATGGTATGTGAGTTTTTAATATCTGATAAATTATGAGATAATTTGATAATTAATACAATATTTATAACTCATATATCGTATCATTTGAACATAAATTTAGATAAAAAATTCGAAAAGCTTAATACTACTCTATTAGAATATATGAAAAAAAATATCTTTTTATCGTGGTTATGAAGCATAGTTATCAACTATGTTGTGTTTAAGATGGCATGTCAATAGATTTTTAATCACTTTGACATTATTAAAAATAATAATAATGACAATATTAAGGGTTGTGACATTTTTGGGTTTAAATTTGAATTTTGATATTTATTTGGTGTAGAATAAAAGGAAAATAATGGGTTTTATGGACGCCAGTAGACTGTTACGCGGTGTATGATTAAAGTCAGAGAATTTAGTGAATTTTTTTGGGTGCCGAAATTCAACGGCCTTTTTTTTTTTTTTCTTTACATTGCCGTCCACGTCATTTTTCAGGAAAACTTATTTTATCCTCAAAGTTTCGAATAATATCAAATTTTTAAAATTTTTTTAAAAATAACCTTTTCCATCCTTAATTTTTTTTAAAATTTTTTTAAAAAATTCAAATCGTCAATCAACTGATAATCAAATATGACTTTAGATAATTTATATTATAATTTAACAACTTAAATTTACTAATATTTTAGAAAATTAAACTTTTAAATTCATTATTTTATAACGGTAATCCATTAATAAAAAAATTTTATTTAGTATTTAATATTTCTTATAGGAATATGTCAATGTTTCATATTAAGGTCTTTGCAAGGATTTGATTATTTTATTAATTAGATAATCTTACTCATCAATTATAACCATTGAATTGATTATAAAAGTGGTTATTGAAACTAATTTAATGATTAAAATTAATTGGTAAAGTTATTCAACTAGTAAGTTAGTTAGATCCCTAAAAAAAATTAAATTTAGTTAGAAGTTGAATTTTGTATTTTTTTGTGGGTTAAAGTTGGATTTTGTATTGTTGCATGCACTTAAGGCATTACACGTGGTCAGGGGTTGTGGTGTTGGGTGGCAATTATGTCACCTTTAATGGGATCTGTGCTTGTCACCGATGCACTTTCTTTGGCTCATGAGCATGGCCATCATTTACCAAATATATTTTTAAATACCTTAATTTTTTTTTTGGTTTTAGGATAAATTTCGTTTGTCTTCATGTTTTAACCTTATTTTACTTTTTTTAACTATGACTCTATGAGTATGCTTTATGTGGTTCATGCGTTTTGAAAATACATCATTTTAAGCCTTATTTTAAGTCAAACTGATCAACCTTAATGTAGGGAGAATTATTTTTGTCATTCCAATAGGATTATTATTATTATTATTATTATTATTATTATTATTTAGTCTCTAAGGTACTGAAAACTTTAAATTTTTAGAAGTCTTTTTGAAAACGGCTCATTTTATCATTAAAGTATTGAAAAGTCATCAAAAGTGTCCAAATCACCAATCAACTGAGAATCAAAAGAGATGAAAAGTTTAGGTGGGAAGAGTATTTTTGACATTCCACAAAAGAGAGCTAGAATAATGACATGTGTATGGCCAAGATTAAATTTAAAAAATAATAATAAATTCATTAAAATTAGATTTTAAAATTAATCAAAAAACTAATTAAACAAAAATCTTTATCGTCTGTCTCTAAGATGGACAGTAAAAATGAAAAAAAAAAAAAAACAATTTAAATCTTCAAGATCTAGGTTCAACTAGGAAGATCTGGGTTTGACCAAATCGTCTCATGATCTGATCGCCAAATATTGAAGATTTAGGCGAACCTAGATTTTAACATCAACCTAGATGTCATCTAAAACAAACAAAACCATCATTTGAACTATCGAACCCATAATCATCTTAAACTTATAATCAATCCACACATCATATCACTTGAAACCCATAATTATCTAATCACTTGAAACCCATAATTATCTAAAACTGTTAAACCCATAATCATTAAGAAAAGAAAAAAAAAAAACGATCTAAAACTATTGAACATTATCAAATTCAATCCACACAAAAACGATAATCAACACCATCGCAATAGCCATCATCTCTGTTGCAATAACCACGTCAAGCCGATCTAGGTCTTCGAACCCAATTCATCTTTCAAACCCAAATGAATGTTGGATTGTTGGGTTCAACTTCGATGGTGGTGGTCGGTAAGTGTGGTTGTTTGGGTTGTTGAGTTGCTATAGGGTATTTGGGTTGCTAGGTTGTTGTTGAGTATTTGGGTTATGGCATGGTGATGATTTGGTTGTTTGGTCAATAAATAATGGTGTTGGTTCGGCATTGATTTAGAAATAATCAGATTATTTGAACGATCTGGAGAAACTAAATCATTCAATAGAGACTTTTTTTTTTTTAAATTATTAATCATGTTCAATTTTTTTTCTTGAGATACCATATATGGTGGAAGCTATTTGAATTTGAAACATTATCAACAGAATAAGTACTCTTTTCTATCAAGTTACATTGAGTGATAGTAAATTCTTTTGGAAATTGTTAAATATCTCTAGCGAAGAGTAAACTGATTAACCACTTTGGAACTATGTTATTCTTATGTTTCTTATGCTTCAACTTTGGATATTTATGAGAACTAAAAAGTTAGGAAGAGAATAGAAAATTAAAGAATTGAAATTGAAGGAGTATTGTTGACTTTAAAAAGAAAATAATAATAATAATAATCTGAAACAGGATATTTGTTGACTTTATTGTACATGTATTGCAATATCACGTTGTTGTTTGGTAAGCCGCAAAAAGAGTTCTTATTTTTTTATGTTCATTTCTTTCACAAACGTCAATGTTAAATTTATGTTAAGGCAGGAGTATATTGACTTAACAAATTCAAATTTGTGATTTCAATAGTTAATATTTATTGATCTATTTTTACTCAATCAAGAGCTAAAAAAAATTCAATTAAATAAATTAAAAGTGAATATAACCCTTGAATTAAGTAAAAATAAATAGATTAATCCTTTAAATTTTTTTTTTTTAATAAATATGACATCAAATGGGTAAAAAATATGTCATAACTTAGAGAGATCTACTGCTACACTACTTGGAATATAACTCCTAGGAGGAGTCACCCCACACTTTATATTTTAATTGATAAGGATGCAATTCATATCCCCATCACAAAGTCGAAGAAAAAGTGATGTATGGTATATAATGGATATTTAAATCATAAATTGAAGTTAATTTTCTAACATTGGTAAATGACAAAACCCTACAATAAAAATGAGCTTGTTGTCAGTTAGAATAACGATTATTTGATAAAATACAAATGTCAAAAATAATTAGAAAAGAGATCTGAGTAAGACAGTTTTTTTTTTCTTAAATATAAATTAGGATTGAGAATGAGATATGATTTAAACCCTTGTGACTATAATTTATGTCTGTTTAAGTCACTGATTCCACTCCACCTACAAGAGAAAGTTAAATTAAATTGAGCATAAAATTGGAGCATGATAAGTAGTCATAAAATTTCATTTTTATCTTTGAGATATTAGAAACCATCAGAATTTTAAATAACTTTTGAAAACAACTTCTATCATTTCTAAGGTTTTGAAAACATTTCAAAAAAGTTTTTCTGTCAGTCAACTGATAGTCAATTCAAATAGAAAATAAAAACGACTCAATTGCCCTCACCACCTAAAATGACCGTTTTGCCCCTAATGAAACCAAAATATTATAATGTCATTCAACCAATAAAATAAAATGACATGTGTGCAATACTATGATAATTGTTTTTTTTTTTTTTTTAAATATGATTATTTTTTTTATAGAAAAATAAACAATAATTAAAAAATTATTATTATTGTTATTTTTAAATCTGATTAGATCATTCAAACTATCTAGAACCATCTAGTAGTCTGATGGAAATGGGGAGCCATCTCCATTTCTATCGATAAAGAGGGAGACCCATTGGGCTCCATGTCTTTCTCCCTCTCGTCTCCCTCTATTTCTCTCTCGTTTGTGTTTGTGTTGGTAGGTCTTCTGGTGCCAATGAAAGCTAATTTGGATTTGCATTTGTGTTGATTTGTTTGTATTTGATAGTTACGGAGAATAGGGTTGAAAAGAAAGGAGCAAGAGAGAGGTGGGTTAAAGTAGTAAGTTGTGGATGTGAGGAGGATGAGGTTGCTAGAGAAGGAGGCAGTCAGGATGGTAATAGTGGTAATTGGATTAGAGATTTAGGTTATGTTTTGGTTGTTGAGTAACTAAGAGAGAGGAAAAGATTGGATTGTGTTTTGGTTGTGGAGTAACTAAGAGAGAGGGAGAGATTGGATTGTGTCTTAGTTGTTGCGTCGTTGTGTCAAGGATGTTGGATATGAATTTGAACCTAGATGATGATCTGGGTTTGAACCTAATCTTAACTCAAACCTAGATTTTAATTTTAATTTATTTTCAAGATCTAAGTTGTAATCTAGATTTTTAACATCTGAATGAACCCCTAGATGTTGAAGATCTGGGTTCAAACCCAAATCTTCATTTGAGTTGTAACCCAATGCGATTTTTTTTTTTCAAATTTGCTTTCTTAATTATTTTAATCTTCACCGTCCATCTTAGAGATGGACGATGGAAAATTTTTTTTAATTTAATTAATTAATTAGTTCATATTTTAATTAATAAAATAATTATTTCTTAAATTTTACTTTAATAAATATATATTATTTTAATCTTGACAATACATGTGTCGTCATCCCAATTCTCTTTGCGAAATATCAAAAATACCCTTATCGTCCAAAATTTTCGCTTTCTTTGATCATTAATTAACTGATAATAAGAACTATTTTGAAGTGTTGTCAAAACCTTATAAGAATGAGAGCTATTTTCAAAAAACATTTAAAATCCTGATAGTTTCCGACACCTCAGAGATGAAAATGAAATTTCTACTTAAAGGTTTAATTTTTTTATTTTTAATCTTTTGAAAACCTTAAAAGTTTAAACTAAAAACAAAAACCTATCAAATGGTATTAATATTGTGAATGAACATGGTAAGAGGTAATGTAGCTAAAAACAATCTTCAGTTCTGAGGAAAAAAGTTCAATTTGTAATATGACAAGTAAACAAAAGGTAAACGAGTAGAAAAGTTGTCAATTAACATAATTATAAATTTCCACTGTCCACTGTGCACCATGTGAATTTGATTAGTTGAAAATGACACTTATTGTTAAAAAACCAAAAAGAGAACACCATCAATGGAAGTGGCTGTTTGAATGTGTTCGTGTAATCATTTTTCCGCTTTTAATCAATAACAGGAAAATTAGAATGAAAAAGCTAAAAGTGTGTTGGGTTAAGTGCTCCTTAAAAGTTGTTTTTTAAGTCATTATTCTTAAAATTATAACTAACAATTGAAAAAACATAATTTATTGTTTCTCATCATTTCCAAAACTAACTAATAATTACTTATTACTCAAAACAATTACTTTTATTTTTTTTTCAGTTTTCTTTTTCAAAATACTGGAGGCGTTGCTTTTAGGTTTAAATGTTGAAAACAATGAGCTCCAAGCGATTTACTATCCCTGCTTGTGAAGGTAGGTTCGGGTACTGTCACAAACAAATATATGTGACAATTTTCCTACTAATTATATGGATAGACCTCTTCCATTTTTGGGAATAGGTTTTCAAACTGCACGATAATGTTTTATGTTCGTTAAATCCCAATAGTTATCTAACCTAATGTCAATCTGTCAAAAAAAAAATATATATATATATATATAAATATATACATTGGAAACAATTGAAAATTCTGCAATCAATAAGCTGACAATAATTTGAGCATAACAATGCTGCTTATGAGTTATGCCAAGTCATTTAAATAAGAGGCTGAGATCACAACCAACTTGATCAAAAAGTCTAAAATTGGTTCTAGTCCCCAAAGGGTACAGACTCATCAATCAAGCATTGAATTGTACATATACAATTGACAGCCAGCATTTATGGAGTGTCCCCTAAAACCTAGTTAATCAAATATTAACGTTACAACAACAGGTGTGGACATAACTTGCAAATTTAACAAGTTGCTTGAGGGGAATGCCAACCGATTTTAGTTCTGAGCAGTAGAGCAACATAAATCTGAAAATTGGAGAAGGAACCTCATAGTTCATCCTGAAAGTTCAAAAGGAAACACAAGGGTTTCTGTTAGAATATTATAACTTTTTTTTTTTTTTTTTTTTTGAGATACTGGGACGAATCTAGAAGACAACTGGGACCATACTAATAGGACCCTAGTGGCACAGCCTAGATAAGTGGCTCCCATACGACTGGGAGCCACCTACACCTGGCCACCTGAGTGGGGGATTACCCACATATAGGGAAGAAAATCCCACCTTTATTATTGAAGTTGGGGATGTCGTTCTATGGTTTAAGACCATGACGGGCCTATGTGCTTTCCACTGCACCACTTGGCCATTGACTTAGAATATTTGAACTTAAACATGAAAAGACTTTTCGGTGTGAGGTGAAGTATGCTGGTCCCAGTACCTGTACCAGACATTAGATTCAAGTTCATTGTCTTTTATTTTTGCTTCCTTTTCCTTCATAGTATTAATTCCAATGACAAAAGGCTCATCTCCATTTGCATGAAAAAAGTGAAGGTCCATCTTTAAGCAGACCCCATATGCATTACTTTATTTGATAGGAGATCCTATGTCTCATTAATGTATGTAACAGAAAACAAAGAAATAACAAATAAAAGAGAGAGTATACTGATTTGATACTTACATGGTAATCATCCAGGTAACCTTGGCGGTCATACTGCAAAACAAAAGTTCAGCTATCAAACTCATGTTCATCAAAGAAAAAGAAGCATCACAATCATTATAGTTACAAAACTATATACGTCATGCAAATTTTTTATGTGAACCATATGCATATTCAAGGCAAGAATAGAGAATTACATCTAAGCAAACTGGTTGTTTTTCCAAATCCAGATGATTTATTTGTATTTAATTCTTTGTTTTCGCTATCTTCAGAAAGAGAAAACAAATCTTTATTTTTTCTGACAAGAAACTGATAGGGAAAATCCATACACCTTATTGACCCAATCAAGACCTCATCATTACATGCACATTAAGTCTGCTCCAATTGCTTCTCAAAAAATGCTCTCATTAAAGCAATTTATCCATCCGTGTAAAACGACATCCTTTAAGGCTAGCATATGAATGTTGTCAGGTAAGCAATGTCCAAGACCTCACTTCCTTAACACGAATAAGAGCATAAGGCCATGTCTGAATAAGAACATGAATGAATCACTTTTCTTTTTCTATTCAACTATATGACAATACAGCTTCAAAGTAGACCAAATCCCCCCAAAACCCTGGTCTTAGTGGGCATAAAAATTAGCTTAATTGGTAAAATTTTTTATATTTATGTGTTAATTAAAGGGATATTTATTATAATTTCTAACGAGTACATGTAAAGCAAATTACAGTTTAATAAAAGTAAATGAGAGGATGAGATATAATACCCTTCTTTTCCGCCTCTTGTCTCCATCTCGATGATCCCTCTCTCTCCTTCTCCTTTCACCTTCTTCTCTAGCTTGTTTAGCCTCCTACACTCAAAACAAGTTATGCAATTCAGAGAATGATTCAGAAAGTACAGCTGATAAGAATTATAACAATATAACATCAATTGCTAAACGCCAAAATAAAATTCAATTAAACCTCTTCTTCTCGAGCTCTCCTCTCTTTCTCCACCTCCTCAAAGGCCTCTTTTTCTGCCTGAAATTTCGCATTTTATAAGGAAAATTAAATAAGTTAAGAACTCCATAACTCAACAATAAATTTGGACACTCAAAAGTGCAGCAACTCACCTCCCTATTGTTGGCCCAAATATCTTCCACAACCTTTTTTGCGTATTGTGGGTCATCACAAATCAAAATGTTGTCAAAAACCGAACCAGCCTTCACCTGCAACACAAAAATTGATTAATTTATCCAGCATTGATGGATGTTTATTAAGAGTCTTAAGACTAGGAAACAAGTTCAAATTTGATGTCATTGGTCAAGGTAGCTTGTTTTGGCCGGACCAGTAACCCCAAGTGCATGTTTTAATTCCACTATTATTTATGTAAACACAACGCCATTCCAAAACACAAGTTGGGCAACTGGCTCAACAACTCAAAAGTAGTTTTTCACTTGGGGACATCAAATGATTTGAGTACCAGTTAAACCCAATCAACAATCAAGTTATTAACTTCTCCATTCAGGTCAATTAAAAATTGTTATTCTGGTTGATGTTGGTGACAGTGTAAAAAACAAGAAGATGGTTGCCCTGGAATTCAGCATTGCTATGTAATTGTTTATTGCCATAGAAAGATAAATAAAGATCATCGATGCTGTAATCCACCACTTTTGTAGGTTTCGATGACTTGAGAAACAAAAACGATCTTGGTCTACCACAAGAATTATCAAGATGTTATGATAATTCGTCATGTTAAAGTTAAGTTAAAAAAGTAGAAAAGTAATGCTAATTACCTGCCAAACTTCAATTCCGATGTATTTTATTGGCTTCAGCACATAAAGATCAGGATCATCTTCAAACTCTGAAGAATAATAAGGGGGAAAATAAGCAATTCTCACAATTAATTGGAGAAATGAAAATTTGTAAAACTGCAAGATTGATGGAACAGTTTGGCAACAAGCACCCAGACATATGAACAAACATGCATGCATGTGCATCCTTTAAATATTTACAACATGACTTAATTGCAACAAAGAAGCATACTTTGTTCTTTTAAACCAGTTCAATCAAGCAAACAACTTGATTTTTCAGCCCAATCAATTAAGGCAAAACCTCTAATGGTCTTTCCTTTTTCTTTCTTTTTAACGATTAGAAGCTCTGATTTTACTAGCGTAACGAAATTCTATGGATACACAAACAGTTTTGTAAAGATGTTACAATGTTTTTCTATTTGTCCTACTAGTCAGTTCAGACAATATGTCAAGAGGTTATAACCAGGAAACCTATTAGCACTTTTGTTGAGGATTATTCACCGTCCTACAATTACGACAGATTTGGTGATTTTAGTCAATGTGCTGTTTTTAGGAAACTAAATTTGCTATAATGTGCAGCATTATTTCTTTCCTGTATTGTAAATAAGATAGCTACAATTTCTCTTAGAATAGTTGGTTTTCTAAAATAATTTGTAGATATTTTTTAAGTAGTTTCCTGTTTAGTTTCTCCCTAAGAATTGTCCATATTCTACTATTTCTTTTACTGAATAAAATACAGAACAATATTTCACAATTTTGTTGAGTTTTATCTTTTATGATAGTTAGAGCTTGGCTTGTTCCAGAAGTCTTGGGTTCGATTATCCCCACGTAAATTTGATATTTGAATTTGTTGTATTTTTGTCTTTGGTTTTGGTCCACATGCCAAGTCAGTTGGTTCGGTATGCAATGAGGTGTGTTATAGAGCTTATTTATTGATTTTAGATTCTTTCTTATTAGCTTAAGCTTTTGGGTTGATGGTTACTATCATGAAGCCCAATTCCTCCCAATGGTTTTGTAGGTCCAAATTCTTTAGTGCCTAGTGTGGACAATTTGAATGCAAAGGAAAATGCACTACCAGCCGGGAACTTACAAAAGAAGCTTCATGTCTACTCCAGGCGGTCCAAGACTCCAAAACCCAAAGGGTAGAGTTGATGTCTTCTAGTACTGAACAAGAGTCAGAATTGAGCACAACTTCTGAAGTTCCAGGTAAATCTCAATCTAAATCTCTTCCAGTCCAATTGAATTCCTTTGAGGATTTACATTTACCTATTGCTCTTAGGAAAGGAACTAGATCTTGCACTCACACTCTCTCGCTGATTATGAGTATTACCATAAACTCTCACCATCTTTCAAAGCCTTCATTTCTAACCTTTCTAGCATAGAAATTCCAAGAAATGTTCCTGAATGGAAAAAGGCTGTCTTGGAGGAAAAGCGGCATTGGAGAAAAACGAGACGTGGGAGCTGGTAAAATTACCTAAAGGAAAGACCTCTATACACCGTACGTAGGTCTTCACTGTCTTGTATAAAGCTGATAGCTCAATTGAACGCTACAAGGCCAGATGAATTGCAAAAGGGTTCACTCAAATATAAGGTATTGACTATCAAGAGACGTTTGCTCTAGTAGGCAAGATGAACAACATCAGAATGCTTTTGTCTCTTGCAGCCAATTTAGATAGGCCATTGCACCAATTAGATATGAATAATGCATTTTTAAATAGTGATATAAAAGAAGAAGTGTATATGGACGTATCACCTAGATTTGGGAAATCCTATGAACCTAGGCAGGTATGCAAGGTGAAAAATCTTTGTATGATTTTAAACAATCTCCAAAAGCATGGTTTGAGAGACTCACAAAGTATATTAAAGGTTGGGGATATTCTCAAAGTCAAGCTAATCACACTGTTTTTCAGGCATTCTAATTCTGGTAAGGTCATTATTATTGTTTATGTTAATGATTTATTCTCACGTGTGATTTTTTTTTTTTTTTTTTTTTTTTTTTTAATAGGAAACAGAAATTTTATTATTCTCACGTGTGATGATTCTGATGAGTTAAGCAGCTTGAAGAACTACTCACCTAAGGAGTTTGAGATCAAGGATCTTGGTCCTTTGAAATATTTCCTTGGAATGGAGGTGGCCAGATCAGGTAAGGATGATATTTTTGTCGCACAAGAAAGTACACTCTTGATTTGCTTTCCAAGACAGGTATGCTGGGAAGCAAACCTGTCGATACTCCAACTGAGTGGAATCATCAGCTCAGTAGACCAAAGAGTCTGCTAGAAGCTGACAAAGGAAGATACCAACAATTGGTTGGTAACTTGATATATTTGTTCCATAAGCGGCCAGATATAGCTTTTGATGTTAGCGTTGTTAGTCAGTTTATGCATGCAGTATCAAAAAAGCATCTTGATGCTGTAAAAGGAATTTTACGAATTTTGAAAAAGACTCATAGAAAGGGCTTAACTTTCAAGAAAGGGTGCTCATTGTAGATTAAGGCCTACAAAGATGTGGATTGGGCCGATGCTCTTGATGATCACAGGTCTACTTCTAGGTACTGTACATATACGGGAGGCAACCTAGTTACTTAGACGAGTAAGAAACAATCGGTGGTGGCTACGAGTAGTGCTGAAGCTGGATTGCGTGCAGTAGCTTGGGGTATTTGTGAGTTGATGTGGTTAAAATGTTTTGTTGAGGAGTTAAAGATAGAATGTGAAAGTCCTATGAAGTTGTTTAGTGATAGCAAGGCAGCCATCAGCATAGCTAATAATCCTGTACATCATGACTGAACTAAACATATAAAGGTGGATCATCATTTTATCAAAGAAAAGTTGGAAGGAGGCGCAGTTTGTATGCCTTTCATCTGAGCTAAACAGCAGTTGGCAGACATATTAACAAAAGGACTTCATGGACAACAATTTGAGTTCACTATAGGTAAGCTGCGAATGGTCAACATACTTGCACCAGCTTGAGGGGGAGTGCTGAGACTGATTCACTGTCCTACAATATTACAATTATGACAGATTTGGTGTTTTTAGTCAATGTGCTATTTTTAGGAAACTAGATTTGCTATAATGTTCAGTATTATTTCTTTCCTGTAATGTAAATAGGATAGCTACAAGTTCTCCCAGAATAGCTGGCTTCCTAGAATAATTTGTACATATTTTTTGAGTAGTTTCCTGTAAAATTTCACCCTAAGAATTGCATATATTCTACTAATTCTTTCACTGAATAAAATACAGAAAGATATTTCACAATTCTCTTTGTCTTCTAACTTTCATGTTCTTTATTCTTATAGGATCAAAACCAAAACTTAAACCACATGGCCAGGACCTTGAATGCACCCAACCATGAGCTTGATTAACTCTTGGTCTCTAATATTTTAGATATATTTAATTAACATATTGGCACAAATCACATCAACTCACATAGAAGTGCAACCTGGGCAAGTAGGGTCAGATCGAAGGTCAATGCAGTCTTTAACATTTTACAAGCAACTGAGCTTGCTCTCTGCCAATTTTCACCAGACAATTTGATCAGCTCTAAATTGAATTCAATATACATCAACATTCAGATTGGTTTTCAATTTATCCCATGATCTTTCTATCCTCTTCGGATTAATTGTGAAAGGTCATTTTCACTCCCCAAACATGTGATATCATCTGGTTACTGAATCTTGTAGAATTAAAATTTACCTGGGTTATCAATCCATGGAGTCTTCCACCTTCCCTTATAGTTGGGATTCTTGATTCTCTGTAGCATCATAAATTGTACAGTAATTAGAATACCAACAATGTAATTATGTAACTTCAAAAAAACTGTTATTATGTTTCAATTTCCTATTAGAAACTTGAAGGCACCTTCCGCTTCCATGGTCCCTTGTAAGCTGGATTTGGTATCTTAGGTGGTCTCCATATTCCATCCTCCTCTTCATCCCAGTCAGCAGGCTGGTCATATACAGCAAGACAAGGTCATGCCATCGCCATTTTATAAAATCGTTTTATGCATTCACCAACAAGTAAATTTGAACAAAACTGAATGATTCCTTTTAACTGGCAATGGAACCATACTTTCATCAAGATAATAAGGAAAATAATAAACATATATAATTATCCTCTGCACTAGAGCAAAATAACCATTTTTCTTTGACATTGTGTTTAGACTAAAAGCACAAGAAAAGAAGTTTCAGGCAGGTTCGGTAGATCTCCCTAAGTGTAACTGTGTAAGGGCACAAATTATACGGCAGTTTAATGAATGAAATTCTTAGGCAATCATCAAACCTCTTTAGCCTTTGGATCAAGAACCTCAGCTGGAATTGAATCATATCCCTGCAACATTAAGACAGGTAATATAAGCACAATTTATGCAGACCCATTACCAGTCATTGTTAACATTATAAAGTAAGAAAGAGCACCATGTGCCACCACATGCCATACCTCAGGTTTGACATCATTAGGATCATCAATATATTCTCTATCATCCCAGTCTGCTGGCTGCGAATGGAAGCCAAATACATTACGTAAGAGAAAAGGCAAACTACACAGTAACTGAAGCCTATAATAAGAAGGGAAAAAATGAATTCTTATTCTGGATATTTAACTCAACAATTCTACACAATCAAATGCTTCTTTCCACCATAGTAAATATAATAGCCAGTGTAAACACTACTCAAATTTTAAATTGATAACTCAATAACTGAAAACAATTAGTATATTTGGTCACTTTAAGCACCACGGTCCTACAAGAATGCTCTATTATTAATACTGAGGTCATTACCTTTTTCGCGTGAATATCCTTGATTTTCTGTGGAGGAAGTATGTCCCAGTCTGTGTACATGCTCCCTGAGTCTCTTTCTCGATTATCAACTAGGATGCTATAAGTTGCATCAGGCCTAAGAATGAATGTGTAGAAATGTGTAAGCTTGTCTGTCTCACATTGCAGATCCTTTTTGATGGGATAATTCTGCCCTTGATAGGAAAGTATAACATGAAGCTTTTTTGTCTGTGAGCCACATATATCCGGTCCAAACATCAAACTGCATAAAGAAATTGACAGTCAGAGGATTTATACCTGTTTATACTATAAAGAAGTAATAATAAGTTATAGAATGATATTGAAGACTGGATATTTAGTTGTTGACAATAAGGGAAAATGAAGAGAAGAACTAAAACATGAGACTTAAACAAAAAAGAAACAGCAATATCATATTATTCATATGCACATGTATGCACCCAGCAACTGACATGAACTTACATGCCCTTGGGAACTCTTACCATTTCAATCTAATATTCACCGAGGTACCAATATCACTCCATAAGCCATTCCATCACCACTCATTGTTTAATTCACAGGTGACTATGTTTCTAAGTCAGCACTATCTCAACCTAATGATATCTATCTGTTTGTTAAAATACTCTTTTCCCAAATCCCATCCTCATGCATTTTAATGTTATTTTATTAGGTATGATCATCCTACAGATTGGTTTTCTATCTTAAATGTAAAAATATTATGTAGCAATAAAGGTTGACCGTATATTTTTCCATAACTGAACCATGACCAATGTAGATGATGGAGCCCAAAACTACTCCTGTAAACCATAATATTTTGGTTGAACATTAGCCAATAGCCCCAGGGCCATTATGCAGTGCAAGGTTTAAAATTATCTTGGATTTGCAGGTGCTAAGTTACGTGTTTTGGGAAAGCTACCTAATGCAAAATTTTAGGAACTTATTCAAGATTTCCCCAACCAACAGTTAGTAATGGCTTCTTTTTACATATCCATCCTCCTATAATGACCAAAACATTTCTTCCACTACCACAGAAGTTGCGTCTTTGCCAATATACCTAATAGCTACTCCATTTTCTCCTTTGATGATACGATTCCCACCTCACTCATTCAATATATATTTTCACTCAGTCAAAATAAATTTTAAAGCTTATGACAGAGCATCAATCATCTCAGAGTGTAAATTTCACTTTACTTGTTTTTCTATAAACATACTAATATTTATGTATGTATTATTGTATATAGTTGATTTTTCTAAGCTCGAAACCTACTCACACTATTCATCCTCCAGGTGGGCTCTTAGTACTGATGGGGTGTGCGTGTTTGTGTGTGTGAAAGAGAGAGAGAGAGAGGGAGAGACTTATATATAAGAAAATGGTGATTCGCAGCCTAAGCATTTGGGTTTTATTGGTAGATTTCCCTCTCCCACTCCCACTTCCACTCCCTCTCACTCTCCCCCTCTCTCTGACTTGCTCCTTCTAACACACTCTATCCACTAACAGACAGTAAAAGATAGAAATACAAACTACAAATGCAAACATGTACAATTAGAAATAAAAGTTTTTAATTCTAACCATCTTTGAAGCAGTTATTGAATGATTTGAATCTAAGAGGATTAATGGTAAAGTTCAGAAAGAATAGGTCCAGAAAAATACATAACAACTTAACAGACCTGTAAGGGGTATCACCACCGAATTTCTTCTGATTGACATAACCAGAGAGAAGTTTAATGTAACCACCACCACATTCAATGTCCTGTTCCAACTTGATTGAGTACTGGACGACTAGAGTTTTATTCTTGTTGCTGATCTCTGGTATCTTTGCAGATACAGCATAATGTTTGGCATCATTATACGTCTGAATACCTGCAAGATTTCCAGGCATCATCAATATCTGCTATGGTCATGGAATCCCCCGAAAACAATTAAAACTAAGTGAGCTTCCAGACGACTTCTAACTGAAACCAACTGCAAAGCAAAACGATGACAAAAATTATGGCATTTCTAGTCAACATGCACAAGGACTTTCACCTTCTACTTGTCATTGGTTTTATATGATGCACAAGTAGCAGCTCCATGATTATTCTTTTTACACACCTTTGTATTCTATATAAATTTGTTTATCAATCCACTGTAATTACATTACTCATCCTTTCTATCGCACATAATGTCTAACGTCACATCATATTATTCAGAAGACAAGGTATATAACCAGCTGATCCTATAGCGATCAATGTAATCTCTCCATATCTACTTATCAGTCATGCTGTCATCTGCCCCAACTTGGATTTTAATTCTCAAGCAGTTGGCTCATTCATTTTAATTTTCAAAAGATAAAACAAATGAAATCACCCCAAGAACAACCAACCACCGTTCAGTCTACACAAATTCCTTACAGGTTCAATGAACATAACATCTGGTAGTTACCATCAGACCTAAAAGCTTAAGCTGAGAGAAAAAGATTCAATTATAATATTTAAGACTTGAGGTTGACACATGACAGCATCAATGCACAAAACTAACAAAACCACCAAATTTTGAAAGAAAGAGGATTATAGACAGACAAACATAATACTTCACATCTAAGAACATTACAGACAAGGCACCTTCATTCTACAGAAAGTCAAGCACCAATGCATATAAGAATCAAAACCCAGCAAATTGTTGAATACCCCCAGTAGAGAAACAGAAGCATTACACACAATCATAGTAAAAAAGAAGTACCTTTATCATCGGGATCTCCGGCCCACTTGCCTGCCGTGTGCTTGAAGGTACCTGCCTTCCCTTCCGCTCTTTTCCAGTCCGACAATACCCATCTACTCTTCCACCCATCTACATACAAGTAAAAACAAAAGGGTTACATACATAGAAGCTAAAAAAGTGTTAGTTTGTTTGATGGAATGATGTTGTTGTGGTGGGTTGTTTATGTTAATACCTTGGAACCGCTCTTCGAAGAACACTTCATAGGAAGCCAAATCGAAGACAAGAGTAGCCACAAGTAGAAATGATGGCAGATGGTCTAGTAGCTTCTGCTTGCAAGTCTCTCTCATCTTAACTTTTGACTATCATTCTTGTAATAAACTTCCTTTACACACACACACACTACCAATTTCACAGATACCGCTTAAGGTGGGCTTTTATTCACGCCAAAACAAGGTTACCAGTTTGTCACAAAGTAGTCCAACTCTATTAAGTTCAGAAATTGATCATAATTTTTTTTTTTTTTTTTTTTTTTTGGGGAGTTACTAAAACTAGCTTAAGTGACAATGGGATCAAACCGATAAGATACTAATGATACAGTCCAAATAAGCACATCTCATACGAATGAGAGCCACCCACACCTTTGTGGAAGAGAATCCACATACATAGGAGAAAATCCTATCTTCATTAATGAACGGAAAAACCTGCACTTGAACCCAAGACTTGAAAGTCAAGGGTGGAGGACTACCACTTAAACCACTAAACAACCCCACTTGGTGCAATTGATCACAATTTTTTATTAAATAATTATTTTTGTTTTTTTTTAAATTGAAAATTTAAAAATATTTTTATTAAAAAAATAAAATTTGAAGATAGAAGATATTAGTGTTTTTTAAAAAGATATTATCCATTTACGTGATAGACGATGGAGATCATTTAAAAAAAATAAAAAAAAAATTGAAAAAAAAAACCCTTAAATTCTTAATATACATGAGGAAAATAGGGATGAAGTTGCATCCCCATCTTCAATTTCTAAAAATTTTTAAGATCTCCCTCTAACTAGGGATAGAGATTTGGAAATTTGGGTATGTTTTGATATTTTGAAGTGGGAAACAATTATTCCAATAATAAAGAGGAAAATTACTCATACAAACTTTGTAAAATAAGTTTAAGAAAAACTTCTCATGCACTTGGTATGATCTTGAACCCGATAACTAAAGTAACATCTATCAACTTTCAATGCAGCATATTTATTCATAACTTAAGTGGTTAGTACATTTATCATTTGATAAATGTTTGAGTACCATCATGCACATTAATTACAATATGTGTAGAGTTTTTTCTCCTTAGAATAGGAGTACGGGTCGGTTTCGTATTTATTTTGAGAAGAAAATTTTTAATTATTTAATAATTTTAGCATAGAAAATGTGTTTCCTAAAATTTCCAAAAGTGATTATTTAATAATATGAGTAAATTCAGGAGCTGTTTTAAGAAGCATGTGAGTGGGTTTTTGGTAAAATGATTATTAAGTAACTTACTGTGAGATTTAATGAATATTTTAAATGGCAAAATCATACCCATTAAATTTAGTAAAACGAAATTTATATCTCAATCGTAATTGTACTGAACTATAGTTATACCAAACATAAATTAAAATATTTTATTTGTTTTAGGTATTTTATAAATTCATAACAACAAACATAAAATTTACAAAATGCATATAGACTGCTTTTGACAGTTTTGAACAAAAGACTTAATAAGTAATAGTTAGATAAACTTTATAACAGATTATTTCTTCAGTACAACTACTAATGTATTATTTTAAAAGTTACAATAATATCGAACTGGCCCTACATATCTCTAGCATACGAGTAGATTTTTGAGTTCCTCGTAGTGTCTACTCTCAGTACATCTCAATTGAGCACAATCGTTGGTCTAATATTCAACATCGCCTGGTGTGGGCATAAATTTTCCTTCGAACCATGTATAGTATTTGATCTCACTAGGTTTCAAAAGATCCCTAACCATTAGTGTAAATTATCCAAAAAATAAATAAATAAAATTTCAGCACAACAAAACACTCTCAAAGAGAAAAAAATTCTCTTAAGTACCCTTATTTTTCTACGTTTGAAATATAATTTTAGAGTAATATTTGGTTCTCTACATATTTTGTTGAAATTCATACTAAAGTGAGGTGGCATTTCAATTGTAACTGCCATATCAAATTCCCACAACCTAACATTACTCCTTTCATTTATTTTTTTTTAAATTTACTTTGATTTGCGATTAATGAAGGTGGCTATTAAAATGTTAGATTTCCACAATTTTTTTTTGTTTGGTGGGATTCTAATTTATAATGATGAAAAATGAACTCGTTCCGATTTGCATCTATGCTAAATGAACTCTGTTAGCATTTTCTACCGTCACAAATTGGAATCTCACACTGGATCCCTCACCCAAAATCTCCAGAGATAAAATGTTTAATGTATTTCTAAGAATTTGGGAAATTGTATTCCTAAATTATTATTATTATTATTATTATTATTTTTATTATTGTATTCCTAAATTATTATTATTATTATTTTGAGTATTGCTTAGGTAATAACCCATGGTCTCTTTAACTTTGTGGCTTTATAAATAAGGGTTGGCCTTGAAACTTTTATATGGATACGAGCAAAAGAACACCACCACCACTAAACCATAGGTCCATTGCTCGATGCGCTACATTTTTCGTTCACATTTCATAAGTTGGTTTAATTAACTTAATTTGTTAATAAATCAAATTATTAGATATATATATTTGCAACTTTAAAGCCTCGTTAGGTGCGCCAGATTTGATGAGATGAGATGAAATAAGATAGGATAAAATGTGATTAAATAGAATAAATTAATATTATATCATGTTTGATGTAGTTGAAATTGGAGTGTATTTGATTTGGCTAAATTAATTTCATATTTAAGTAAGAACAAATTACATAATACTCTCTTGAGATATGCTTTTAATCATGCGGAAACAAGTTTACCCATTTATTACATAACATCCCCACTCTGTTAGTTAAATTCTGTTAAAGTTAGTCAAACTTATCTGATGTAAGGGCAATTTCGTTTTTTAGATTTTTATCTTCTTCAAAAATTTAAAATTATAGAAAATAAAAGGAATTAAAAAATAATGATAAAGTTTAAAAAATAAGGAAAAACTTCATTTTAGTCTTTAAGATTTTGAAAAATATCAAATTTTTAAAGTTATTTTAAAAACAGTTCTTTTCATCTTTAACTTTTCCAAAAATCTTAAAAAAAGTTCAAATTATCAGTCAACTAACGGTCAAAGAGATAGAAAGTTTGGGTAAGAGGGGTATTTTTGACATTTCTTGAAAAAATATATATTCATTAAAATAAAATTTAAAAAAATAAGAAATTTATTAATTTATTAAATTAAAAATATGTGAAAAATCTCTACCATCCATTTCTAAAATAGACAGTGGAGTTAAAATTAATCATGAAAACTAATTTAAAATAAATAAATAAATAAAATTTGGGTTTAAAATCTTAAACTCGGATGAAGATCTGACTTTGAACCCAGATTTTCAACTTCTGGGTTTACCAAGATATTGAAGATCTATGTTACAAACTTTGATTCTTAAAATCTGGCTAAGAGTCTCACCAAGATCATCAAAACAATTTTTGAAGAAAAAAAAAATGAAATCTAGGTTTGAACCCAGATATTGAAGATCTGGGTTCAAACCCAGATCTTTAAGATTTGGATGAGACCAGATCGTCAAAATCTAGTCTCACCAAGATCATCACAATAATTTAAAAAAATAAATAAAAATGAAAAAACTTGAAAACCAAGATGAACACTTGCAACCCTAATCAAACCCAACAACCAACAACCCCAATCTCACCTAACAGTGCCCAACAATTCTAATCTCACCTAGCAACCGTAGATGAATACCAACCCAGCAACCCCATGAATACCAACCTAGCAACCCCATGAACAACAATCCCTATCGAACCCAGTAACCAGCAACTCTAACCCCAATCAAACCCAACAACCTCAACACTAACCCAACAACCAAAAACACTCAATCTATCAACCAACCCATTTTAACAAGTGCAAATTCAAACCCAACAACCATAAACATCAAATACCAACCCATACCCCCAACATCTGTTAGACCTTAAATAGGAACCTAGCAACTACTAAAAAGAAGAGAAGAATAGAGAAAAAAGTTATGACGAAAAGTGGGAAAGGGAGAAGAGAGAGGATGTTCGGTGAACTGGTTTATCTCAAACGAAGCCTCGACTGCATCTGAGATGAAGATTTATCGAAGATGAAGCAGATCAGCTCCACTTTTCGACGGAGAGCACCTTCATTGCATCAGATGTGCTTCTTTTGAGGCAGAGGATGAGGAGATGGAGGCCGATGGATGAGATGATGGGCAGAAGAGACTGAGAAATAAGAAGAAGAGACAGAGGAGAAAGAGATGGAGGCTGATGAAGGAAATGGAGGAAAAAGAGAAGAACGAAGGAGATAAAGGAAAAGGAAAAGGGAGAGAGAAGAAAAATGAGATGATTCAGATGGTTCTAGATCAAAGAAAAAAATCTGGGTTGAAATTTGTTTGTTTGTTTTTGAAATTTGTTTTTTCTTTAAATTATTGTTTAATTAAATAAAAACAATAATCATTTTTTTTTTTAAAAAGCAATAATCATATTAATAATCTACCTGTCAACTTTTTATTAGTGAAATAATATATAATATTTTGATTTTATTGAGGGTAAAATAGTCATTTTAGGTTGTGAGGGCAATTGAGCCTTTTTAATTTTTCTATTTAATTTGACTGTCAGTTGACTGACGGTTTAGACTTTTTTGAAGAGTTTTGGAAAAGTTGGGAATAAAAAGAGCTATTTCCAAAAGAACTTTAAAATTTTGATATTTTTCGAAACTTTAAGGACTAAAATAAAGTTTCTCCAAAAAATAATGATAAATTTTGGAGCGGAGTATAATGTTACTTTTTGTAATCTTAAAGTATAATGTTAGTTGTTTATAGCTTACATACTATTAACTTTTCAACCCAATAATTCAAAGGCTCCTTCAATAACTAGAAAACTAAATAGAGCAGAGTGTGAAGGCAAATCTAGCTTATTGGAAACCAACAAAACTAAATCATATGCTATAGATAAGTTCACTCATACCATTGACAAGTTTGCTCAGACTATCGATTCATTTGCCATAGAAAGCATAGTTTTTGAAAGCTTGTCAAGGAGATCCCAAATTTAGATAATCATATTCATTTCAAGGCACCTAATTTGCTTAATACTAGAACAAAGAATATTGAGTACTTGGAAATAACACTCGAAGAGCATTCCGATTGGATAACTTACCAATTGATGGAATGAATGTCTATTTTAAAGATGAAATAGAGGGAGAAAAAATGGAAGAAGAAGAAGAGATGGACAAAAAAATTAATGAAATCATTAGGTCTTCATTTATTGCAATTCAAGAAATTCTTATTATGCTGAATGAGCTTATACTTACCATGCATCATGAACACATCCAACATCCCCTAACTAGGCAACCAAAAAATACAAGTGGGTATGTTTATATACATGACATGTTAAATGAGGATCAATAACACTTTTGACAAGTTTATAAAATGCATTTTAATGTGTTTTTGAAGTTATGCAACATCAGTAGAGAAAAAACACTCTTAATGTGTACAAGGTATATTTGTGTTAAAGAAATGCTTGCAACATTTGTACTCATTGTTGGACAAAATTTTTGATATTGTTTAATCTGTAAAACATTTGGTCGATCACATTTCATTATTAGTCAAAGTTTCAACAAGATTTTAAAGGCATTGAACACAATTACAAAAGATGTGATGGCCAAACTTGGATCCATAAAGCCAGAAAGAATAAGGGAAAGTATGTGATTTTACCCTTACTTTAAAGTAAGTAGTAAAGTTATTATTATTATTTTATTATTTCATTATTTTGTTGTTGTTGTTGTTGTTATTATTATGATTATTATTATTATTATTATTATTATTAGATTGTATTAGAGCTATTGATAGTTCCCATATTCAGCAATGGTCACCAAATGTGATATAAGCAATTATTGTAATTGTTATGGAACAACTTTATAGAATGTTTTAGTAGCTTGTAATTTTGATTTGGAATTCATGTATGTGCTTAGTGGGTGGGAGAGATCTACACATCATTCATAAGTGTTAAATGATGTTTTATCAAGGAGAAACGAACTTAAAGTGCCATAAGGTATGGTTTTATTAATTTTAATTTTATTGCCACTTATTATTATTTTTTTAGCTTTATTTATCATTTATTTGTTTTTCAATTTAAAGTTTTGTTTACTAATTCTACAACTATTGTATGTTTGGGTAAATGTTTTTTGGTACATTATGGGTTTCCAAATTGACGTCAATTCTTAGCTCATTTTCGAGGTGTATGTTATCATCTTCAAGATTTTGTTGGCCAAGGTCGTGACCCTAAAAATGGAAATGAGTTGTTCAATGTTCGTCATGCTTCTTTAAGGAATGTAATTGAGAGAATATTTGATATATTTAAATTGTGGTTCACAATTTTCAAAATAGTTCCTCCATTTTCATGTAAAACACAAATAGAGCTAGTGTTAGCTTGTGTAAGATTACACAACTTCCTTCATAGTAAATGTCGCTTTGGTGAATTTATGGCTAAACCAAATAATGAAGTTTCATTATCTTCATCATTACTATTTCATGAAAAGAAACTCATTTCTCAAGACTCAAGAATAACAAAGAAAGTATGCTGATAAATGGAGGGTTGCTATAGCTATTAATATGTGGAGTGATGTTAGGGTTATTGATAATAATGGACATTAGAGATTTTATTTTCGTAGAAAACGTGAAATGAATAATGAAATGCTTAAAATACTTAATGATTTTGTTATCTATTTATGTAATTGAAGTAACTTTACCTTTATTTTCTATGTCAAGCTTTTTAATCATTATTAACATGAAAAAAACGGTTTTATTAACTTATAAAATGTATATTATATTAAAAGATTATTATGAAAAACCCCCCTAAAAAGTAAACTATTAGAGATTTATCCTTTTTTTTTTTATTATTAAGTGAACTGCCCCCTACTGTTAATTTTCAACCAAAATATTAATATTTTTCGTACGAAATCGTGAAATGACAAAAATGCCCTTATTAATATTCTATAAAATCCCTATTATACTCTTTAAACTTATATAATGACTAAACTACCCTTTAAATTATTAATTAATAATATTATTAAATTTAAAAAAAAAAAAACCATAAGATTAGGGAAAAAAAAAAACCAATTAACAAAATATTTCTGGTTTCCAGGTTGAAAACTAGCAAAAACCTGAAAAAGGTTTGAACCCCAGAAAAACTAAAATAAAAAACAAAATCAAATCAAATTTAAAAACCCAAATCAAAAACAAAATCTAGAAACCAAAATCAAAATCCAAATAAAAAACCACAAATCTTTCCAGCAACACATTAAAAGCAAATCAACTTATTTAAAAAAAAAAAAAACAAACAAATCAGCCACTATTATCATCAAAACATCAACAACATTCAACCTACCATTATCATCAATATCAACAATATCAACCCACAACATCAGCAACATCATCATCAACCATTTGAAAAAAATTAATAAAAAAAATTTAGACCCAACAAAGACCCATCGTACCCAGACCCACCCAACAGGAGTTGCCTCTCTACCCATCACTCACCCACCCACCACCACAAACCACCAAGAAACACCCTAAACCACCTACCCATCACACCTACTTACCACTCAGAACAACTTTAAACCAACAACCCACTATACCCATCTACCATCACCATACCCGACACCCACCACCACCATACTCGACCTAGAACCATCTGGGTTTTGGTTCTAGGTTTGAACCAACCTAGAATAATCTGGTTCTACGAACCCAGAACCGTTTGGTTCTAGGTTCGAAGCCTAGAACTAGATAACCAAAAAAAAAAAAAACAAAAGAAAATAAGAAAGAGATGGAAAAGAAGGGAGTGGGTTGGTTGTTGACGATAGAGGAGGTCGTAAGAGGCGAGAGAAAATGAGAGATGGAGGAGTGAGATGGAGAAGAAAATGGTAAAGTGAGAGAGAGAATGGCAACGAGAGACATAAAAGAATGAGAAAGAGAATGGTAGAGAGAGAGTTAAAAAATTATTTATTTATTTTTTTGTCTTTAATTATTTAGTTTTTATTTTTATTTTTATTTAAATTTATTAAAAATAAATAAAATTACTCATTCAATTATCATTATGCTCTTCAAATTTAACACCACCCTTTTTTTTTTTAATTGGCAGGGGCCAATTCATCTAATAAAAAAGATCAGGGGGTAAATCTCGATTAGTTTACTTTTCAGTGGAGTTTTTTATAATATCTCTATATTAAAAGATAATGAAAGTTTATTAATGTCTATAGAAATTGATACACGTTTTCGATATTGCACTTTACTATACAAAAACTCATGCAAGTATACAGGGTCTTTATGCAATATAGTGGCGAATCAAGGTCGATCCCATCGAGACGGTTCAAACTAGAACTAAGTAACGGAATTTATCTATGCAATCCAGACAATGATTAATTAAATTGTTTTAAAAGTAAAAATTGCAAAAATCTAAGTAACAAGAAATTAAATTTCAACAAACACTTGAATTAAAAGTCTAGTGAGATTCAACCTCATTTAATATTTCACTACTCTTACGTCATTTTCCATCAACCAAATCCATAATTTCGTATTGTAATTGAATAGATATATAATTATATTTGTGAGCCTCATTCGAGTTCATGATCGATATGTCTGCATTAAACACCTAGCTATATTTTATGGTGGATGGTTAATACAAACTCATTACGAATAATTACCTACACAAGATCACACTTAAAAAATAGATATATGTTATTCTAATTCTCAAATGTCATTTTACCAAGTTCTAAATATCAATATCTTTTTCAAGCATATTAATATAATAAAATCATTCAATTGACTAGGCCTAAAATCAATCGAGAGCATCAAGAGAGAGTAAAACAGAATACAAACATATGAAATCATTCCATTTTAACATCACAAATCATCTACGAGAGTAGATCCATATTAAACTACATTGAATCCCCTAGATACAAGTTTAGTTCTCCATAGATCTACACAAAATCAAGCAAAAATAAAAAGTAAAATTGAACAACAAAATAAATAAGACAAAAGCATAAGTAAACATCACGAAATGACCATTACCCTCGCTTTGAACTCACTCTAAACCACTCCTTGTTGTTTTTTAATGCCTCTAACAAGTTGTTGCATAAACATCTAATGAATTCTTGACTTGAATCTATGAAAACCTAGACTAAAATGAATGAAAATTGATTTTGAAATGCTCTAAGGTCTGCTGCTCTTACTCTGCAACTGAGAAAATGGAGAATTTATAGGTGGTTTCACATAAGGTTGAAGAGTTTTCTCCATGCACATCTCATGCCAAAATCATGACTGACGATCGCAACTTGCAACTCATGATCGCATTTAGTGAAAATCCCTAAAAACTATAATGATTGGCATTTGGCAACAATGTTCGGAGAGAATCCCTAACTAATTTTCATGACGCGAGCACGCTATTCGCACCCGGTGATCGCCTTTCGCGAAAAACTCCAAATCTCCTTTTAAACTTGCTTTCTTCCACCATTTTCCTTCTATTTTCTCATGAATAAACCCTATAAACAAAAACACTAAAAACCACATTAAAAACATAGAATTTACTTGAGTATTCCTTACAAAAACCAAGATTAAAGATATAAAATCATGTTTATATTTGACATGATCATAAATTTATGAAAGTCTTTCATGATTTTTTTAAAAACTCTATAAAAGTCTATCAAAATCAATGAAAGTCTTTAAAAGAAAATTATAAAAATCTATGAAAGTTTTTCATAAATCTGTAAAGTCTTTAAAAGTCCATGAATTCTACAAAAATCATTCAAAAAAAAAAAAAGAGAGAAAACTATGAAAGTCTTTCAAAATCAAAATTGAATACCCCCCAAGTTCGTAATCAAACAACAAATTATTCTAAAAACAAAATTTGTTACAAGTGTTAATAACAAAGTTAAAAGGAGTATCAAAAAGCTTGGATTAAAACAAGGGAGAGAGATGGAGAACAGAGTAGAACGACAATTAAAAGGCATGGTAGTTTGGAGACCGGATAAAGGAGTGGTGGAATCAAAGAGATGGAGAATGGAGCAGAATGGCAGAACAAGGTGTAGTTTGGAGATAAGGTTTGGAACAACGACAGGTTAAGAATGATCGAATGAGAGGGAAGGAAAATGAAATAGGATTTTTTTTTTTCTTTTTTGTTGTTTTGGGAATTAATAGCTTAGGTTTTCGGTTTGATTTGAATTTACAGCCTAAAAACAGAAAACCAAATTGAAATGAATTCGGTTCAACCTCCTTAAACCAATTTGAACCCTTTAGATATGTAAAACCGAACCAAACACTTATTTTTAATTCGATTTGACTTGGCTCAACCCAGTTCATATTGTGGTTTTGTCCTCTCGTGAGTCTCTTTTGAGAGAAATAGTGCAGAGAGAGTGAGGTCCTTTTGGGGTTGACGGTCCCTAGTAGGGCAGAATAGGGGCTAAGTTAGGGTTTTGAGCTTCGTTTGTCGTCTCTTTCTTTCTAATCCAATGGAAGAGGAAGCGATTGCCAAACTTTGTCAGAGGCTTGCTCGGTTTGGTGTGTAGTATTGAAAGAGAGGATAGAGAGCTAGGGTTTGAAGAGGTTGATCATTGTCTTGTGGGAAAGGTGTTAGTATGTAAGCGAGTCAACAGAGAAGCGTTCAAAACGATCATCGAACAGCTATAGAAGATGATTAGGAAGGTAGAAGTAGAGCTGATTGGGTATAACCTGTTTATGTTTTATTTTTAGAGGAAGGAAGATCGTAGTCTTATGCTAAATAGGGGCTCGTGGCATTTCAACAAAAGCCTCATTACTTTTGAAACCCCTTCATGGATGGGAGATATTTCAAGGTTAGGTTTTGATAAAGCAGACTTTTGGGTTCAAATACATGATGTCCCATTGATTTGTATGAATAGGGCTGTGGTTGGGGTTCTTGCGAAACAAATAAGGGAACTCAAAGGTTTGCCTGATGACTTACCAGAATATAGGGGCAAATTCCTTAAGGTTAGGGTCACGATCGACATTAGTTAACTATTAAGAAAGGGATTGCTGATTAATTCTGGAAGATCGAAGGAGACGGTTTGGGTTGACTTGAAATACAGACGTTTACTTGAATTTTGTTTTACTTGCAATCGGATAGGCCATGGAAGCAAATATTGTACGGATGAATTTGCAAAGGAGGAAGCAAAGATTAGGAAGACATTAAGATATGGTTCGTGGTTAAGCACCTCATGGCAAGAAGGATATATCGAGAGAGAAGTGACTAATCACAGGGGTACTTCCCCGAGCAAGTGAAGGACAGTCTCTTATGAAGATAAAAGAAAGCAAAGGGTAAAGCTAAGTGCAAATACAGATGGGGTAAGTGGAAAAGGGTCTGACCTGGGTGTTTTTAGTATACGTGGCTATAGTAAAAGTGTAGTGGACCTGAGTATTAACAAAGTTTCCAATGAGACAAGGATTATGAATCAAACTAATGAGGGGCGGGATCTGGGAGGAAACAATAAAGGTCTACACAAGGATTAGAAAAGGATCTTAAAAAGGGTCACTAATTGTCTATCCAAGAAATGGTTTTTAATCCAAATAATAGTCCAAAGGGCAAAATAAGAGTAGCAGTAGTGGAAAAGATGACATGGATAGTGAGTTAGGGTCAGAGATGGATATTCAAGTGGAGGACCCTGTGACTTTATTGCAACCCTCAGAAGCTCCTGACAAAAGGGTAGTGGCCATGGTTGCCAAAAAAGCCATTAAGAAGTGGAAAAGGGCAGCCAAATGGGGTCCGGTGATAAGGAAACTAGGTAGTTCGATCAGTAAAATGCTGATGGTACAGCACTCCACTCAAAAAGGTACTAAAAGTTGTAGTGTGTCTCCAAAAGTCTCAAGTAAGAGTATAAGAACACAACACTTGACACCCTCTCTTAGGGTTAAGGGTAAGAATAAAGACTCTTCTAAGATAGAGGGTTCAGTTGGGTGGAAAAAAAAGAAATTGATACTTGATGGTATTAAGGAAGGCGATTGTAAGAAAAGCAAGTTTTGTTCGATGGAGGATGGGAAAGTTGTAACCAGACCCGCCAATCACCATGATTATCTTGAGTTGGAATGTGTGGGGCTTGGGGAATCCTTGTACATTCAATGCCCTGATGAGGGTCTTAAAACACTATTCCCCAAGCTTGGTCTTTCTGAGCAAGACAAAGCTTCATGATAGGTACTAGTATAAAAAAAAAAAAAAAAAAAAAAGGCTTTGATGGAGCCTTTTTTGTTAGCTGCTCTGATAAGAATAGAGGTTTGGGTCTTTTTGGAATGATGATGTAGATGTCACCGTTCAATCCTTTTTGCTTGGGCATATAGATGTTAAAGTTAACATGGAGGATGGACACAACTAGAGGTTCACTGGTTTTTATAGGAATCCAAATCAGTCCAAAAGTGGAGCATCGTGGGAATTAATTAAGAGAATCAGGAATGCAAGTTGGCTTCCTTGAATTATAAGAGGGGATTTTAATGAAATCCTGATTAGTAATGAGAAAATGGGAGGTTTCGAGAGAGCAGCGAGTAGTATGATCGCCTTAAGGGAATGACTTGTTAATGTTCAGGAGCGCCTGGATAGGTTTTGGCTGATTCCAAGTGGAGGGATCTTTTTGATGATGTTAGGGTGGACAACTTGGGGTTCAGTTCTTCTGACCATAGGCCTATTTTGCTAACATTCATGGAGGGGTTCAAAAATGAAGTTCGAAAAAAGTGCTTCAAGTTTCAACCGTTCTGGCTCAAAAATGATGACTGTGTGGATATTGTCAAAAAGAGTTGGGAGAGGTCGGGATTGGCTTCCACCACTATAAATCTTACTTCAAAAATCCATCAGTGTGCAGTTGCATTGTCGAATTGGAGCAAGGTGAGGTTCGGGTTTCTGAAAAAAAAAAAAAAAAAAAGAATTAAACAAAACAAAGAGCTATTGAAAACCTTTATCAGAAGGTGACTGTACATGGGGTTATGACCAAAATAAGAGTGTTGGAAAAATAGTTGGAAGCCCTTCTCTCAAATGAGGAGCTTTACTGGCACCAGAGAGCAAGAGCCGACTGGCTTGCTGCGGGTGACTGGAATACAAAATTCTTCCATGCTCGTGCTAGTGCAAGGAAAAAGAAAAACTCTATTGTGAAATTGGTGGAGGAGAATGGTGGAGCTGCAACCTCTTTTGAGGATATTAGTGCTGTAATTTGCAAGTATTTCAACAAACTCTTCACCTCTTCTTCTCCTTCAATCATTGAAATTGAAAGAGCCACAACCGTAATTGATAGACGACTTGATGACAACATGAGAAGGTTCCTGTCCACTCATTTTAGTGTGGATGAAGTTAAATATGCTCTTTTCTCCTTAGGGCCTAATCAGGCTCCTGGCCCTGACAGGTTCCATGCGATTTTCTTTCAAAAAATGAGGAGTGTGGTGGGTAAAGATATTACAGAGGCATGTTTGAAAGTTTTGAGAGGTGATATGTCAATAAGTGCTTTTAATTCCACTAATGTGATTCTCATCCATAAGTGTAAGAACCCAAAAAAGTTGAAAAACTTTAGACCCATTAGCCTCACTTAGGTCATCTACAAAATTGAGACTAAGGTGATAGCTAATCGAATGAAAGCTACACTGCCCTTACTGATCTCTTCAAGCCAGTCAGCGTTCATTCTTGGAAGACAAATCTTTGATAACATTTTAGTCTCCTTTGAGCTTCTCCACTCCATTAACAGTCATAGGAAAGGTAAAACAAGTGTTATCGCCATAAAGCTTGACCTTAGTAAAGCTTATAACCGCGTACAATGGAGTTTTTTGGAAGCTTTGATAAAGCAGATGAACTTCCCAGACAGTTGGATTAAGCTAGTGATGGATTGTATTTTCACATCTTACCTCTCTTTCATTTTGAATGGTAATAAGGTAAGAGGTATCAAACCCTGTAAAGATCTCCGTCATGGGTGTCCGTTATCCCTATATTTATTTTTGTTGTGTGCGGAGGCTTTATTTGGTGGTATCAGGAAGGCTGAAAGAAGCGACAGAGGCTTAGGACTCAAGTGTGGTAATTCTGGTCCTACTATCAGTCACCTTTTGTTTACAAACGATAGTATTCTTTTTTGCAGGTCCTTTGCTTCAAACTGCAAGCTAATTAAGGATGTGCTAGATGTTTATGGCAGAGGTTCTGGGCAGAAAATCAACCTGGATAAGTCTTCGATTTGTTTTAGTCCAAACACTACTCACCATCAAAATGAATACTTACAAACTCATTTAGGTATTAGAAATGGAAGTCCCCATGACCAGTATTTGGGTTTGCCTTCTTGGGTTGGCAAGTGAGAACATTCAACAATATCAAGGAGAGGGTCTGGAAACGGATGCAAGGTTGGAAAAGTTATCTTTTCTCTCAAGGTGGCAAAGAAATCCTTATCAAAGCGGTAATGCAAGCAATTCCTACCTATGTAATGAGTATTTTCCAGCTTCCTTCAAGTCTTTGCAAAGAACTTGGCTCTCTTGCAGCAAGATTCTGGTGGGGTATAAAAGATGGGAAGTGTAAAGTTAGTTGGGTAGGATGGGAGAAGATGTGCCAATCGAAAGCGCTTGGAGGTTTGGGTTTCAAGGACTTATCTTTATTTAATCAATCTTTACAGGCTAAGCAGACTTGGAGAGTTGTGAGTAATCCAAGTTCACTTACAGCTGGCGTCTTGGAAGTAAAATATTTTCCCAACTTTGATTTTTTACAAGCTAGGAGCAGACGAGAGGCTTCCCATGCTTGGAAGAGTCTGCTTTGGGGGAGAGACCTGTCACTTAAAGGGCTGATCTGGCAAGTAGGGAACGGCAAAGATATTGAAGTGTTCAATGATAGGTGGATTTCCAGGCCGAACTCTTTCAAAGTCATCTCTCCAAATACAGGGAGTAACATTAAGGTGGAGGAACTAATTATTCCCTCAAGTAGACAATGGAACCTTATGAAGATTGAGGAGCTATTGCTGCCCATTGATATTGCTCCTATTCTCTCGATTCCCCTCAGTTATAGAGATGTCCCAGATAGCAGGCGCTAGTTTTTTAACAAAAATGGGGCTTTCACGGTGAAAAATGGTTTTAGGGTGGCCTTCGAGAACCGTTTTTCTACTTGCAGTGCTTCTTGTTCTTCGGGGTCTGCTCATAAATGGTGGCAAGTCCTTTGGAATCTATGTGTCCCTCCTAAAATTAAGATTTTTGTAGGGAGAGCTTGTGTAAAGGGTCTCCCAATGAAGATGAACTTGGTTCGTCTCAAAATTCTGGTTGATGATTGTTATGACTTTTGCAAGGAAAAGCTTGAGAATGGAGCTCATGCCCTTTTTTGGTGCCAATTGGCTTCTGAAGCTTGGAACTATTATGGTAAACATTATGTTCTTGACAACTTCAAGCTTCATGAGGTGCTTTATATTTTGGTTAGGATTTGGCTTACTTATGGGACTGATCTGGTGGTTGATATTTGTATAATTATATGGGGTATTTAACTACAATGCCAAATGCATAAGTCTCTGAGGTTAGCTGTGTTGGCTGTGATGCCTAGAGATAAAGTACCCCCTTCTATTTCTGGTTGGTGTCTCTGAGGTTGTCATTCGTCCTGCTTCTTTCTCGACAGGGCTGGGTGTGGCTGTTCACAATCATATTCGGGTAAAGTGGTGGTAGCTTTGGCAAAACCTTCGAAATGAAACTATAGCCCAGAAATCGGTAAGCTACTTGCTCCTAGAGAAGGTTTGCTTCTTGCTTTCTCTTTACAGTTGAAGGTTGACTTTGTTAAGGTGGATGTTGTGGGAGTTACTTCTGCTGTTAATGATTCTTCTATTTCTAAGGATGAAGCTTTATCTCCTATCTCAGATGTTAAGGCACCATATGTTACTGTGGGCGTTTGTAAACGCCAAGCTATGTCCAAAAATAGAAACCGTCTAGCACATTAACTCGTTACGTTAGCCTTGTCCTTTTCAAAGTCTCTTTATTAACATGATATCAATATTAATTGTATATACCCTTGCAGTTCTAGTTTATAAAATTTCTCCTTTTATGAAAAAAAAAAAAAGGTTAAATAATTATGTGTGACCACACAAACTTGCTGCACACATTAGATGAAGAAATTAGAATATTAGAGAAATATTAGAAATTAATGAGTTGCATGACAATTAGTAACCTCACGAGTTAAGGCACATTACCTCTTATCAAGCGTGGTTATATACCTTCTCATTCACCAAGATGGTGGGGGTTCAATTTCTTTAAACACATGTCAAAAGCTTGATGGGTAGTTTTATCCCTTTCATATAGAAGTACTTTGTCTCCCTATTATGAGAGTAAATTCTCAATTCATATGGTTGATTTCAAGACCTCTTACAAACATTTGATCCACTTGGTGTCAGATTTTAAAAAATAAATTGATAAAATAGTTATAAGAGAATTAACTAGAGAATTGTGAAAAAATTTTTTTAAAAAAATATTGATTCATTTTTTTTTAAAGTGACTTCTATATACCGAAAGTTTTTCACCTAACATGATGAGTTATCATACTTCATAATTTATCTCATCATGTCAATGTCTCTCATCACGTTACCTATGACACATCTTAAATACCATAGCCTCATCTATTTTCTCCTTCCCTTTTTATATGTATCTTCATCATTTGTCCTTTTGCACATATATCTTCATTGTGTGTAATGACTATTTTTGTATCACTAACCACATACATTAGCAAAATTATTAGAAGACTAGAGAACTATTAGAAATAAATGAGTTAGAAAGATGATTGACTAGGAAGCTGTACACAAACAACAAATTTTATAGAATGACGTTTCTTTACAAGGTGATTCCTAGGTATAGGAGTGTCTCACCTTCATAATCAACATCTCTCACCACAACTCCTGTGACACGACACTGTTAAATACGATGGCTTCATCTTATTTGCTATAGTTGTCCTTTTGTACAAGTGTTTTCATCCTGTGTAATTATTGTTTTCTTGTCACTACAATCTTATTGAATCCTTAACCCAAAACCAAATACAAGATTATACCGCATTGATTCCAACTAATTAATAACCAATCCAATTCATTATAATTCAACATATTAAACATCTCATTTACCAATCCACTAAATCATGGACATATGATATGATTCTTTTGAATTGATACACATACATCTGTTAGAAGATAAGAGTTACTGTTTTACAACTTTGTAAATAAGTTAGTTGTTAGTAGATGGTTCAAATTCAGTGATAAGATTAGTTAGTTTAAATGTATTGATAAGATTAGCTAGATAAGGATTAGTTCAATTATTTTTGAATTGTTTTATCTACATATGACAGTGTATATACAGAGATAAAAAATGAATGAAAACTTACGACCTTTTTGATGCCATTTTTAACTTACAAACTGCAACATGGTATCAGAGCACTAGGTATTCAATCTTAGTGTTTAGCCTTCATTGCAATTTTCAGCCATCATAGCAGAGTTTTTTTTTTTTTTTTTTTGGCCTTCATTGCTGTTTTTCCAGCCTATATCCTAGACATTTTTTAAACTTCATCATGAGTGACAACGAGCATTCAAATAAAACTAATGTTCCATCTAAATCAGATGAGGGTAGTAGTTCACATAGTGAAGATGTGATTTTTGGTTCTGGTAAGGGAGATATACAACATCTCCAAGCTGGTTATAGATTGAATGGTAAGAATTATTTAAAGTGGTCACAAATAGTTCAAACCTTTCTCAAAGGAAAAGGTAAGATTAGTCATCTGTTAGGAACTGGACCAAATGAGAGAGAATCTAAGTTTGAAGCTTGGGATGAAGAGGATGCCATGATTAAGTCATGGTTATGGAATTCAATGACTCCAGAAGTTAGTAATATCTGCATGTTTTTGCCTACTGCAAGAGACATTTGGGAGTATATTCGACAAAGATATTCAAAAGTGCAAGATGCAACCCGGATTTATGAAATGAGAACAAAGACTATGGCTACAAAGCAAGGAAATGGCTCAGTCACTGAGTATACAAACAGTTTGTAGAGTTTGTGGCAAGAATTAGATTATTATCGTTGCTTAAAGATGAAGTGTAGTGATTATGTTGCAGTTTTGAAGAAAATGTTAGAACAAGATCGTGTGTATGACTTCTTAGCTGGACTGAATATGGAGTTCGATCAAGTGAGAGTTCAGATTCTCAGAAAGGAAGAGTTACCATCTCTTACTACTGTGATAGCTATGGTACGGGCAGAAGAGAGTAGAATGATGGTCATGCTGCAGTCCTCTCCAGAAGCGGATTCTGCCTTAGTATCAAATGGCGGTGGAAATAGGAGTTTAAAGTTGAATCAGATTGTTGACAGCAACCGAAATCAGAGTGGTGACAGTAACAGCAGCAACAATAATCCAACTAATCTTTGGTGTACTTACTGCAAAAAACCGAGGCACACCAAAGACAAGTGTTAGAAACTTGTGGGAAAGCCTTCAACCTCAAGCAAAGAGTGGGGTTATATAGGGGGACAGCAGAAGAATCAAGCACACATGACTACTGATGCAGAAAAAAGATCTGAAGAAGGAGAATTCAATTCAGAGACTTTCGCAAAATTGAAAAGTTTGTTGGAGACACTAGAAAAATCTACTGCTAATAATGGTTCTATAAGTCAATCTGGTGCATGTTCTCTAGTTCACTCAAGTAATGTCACTAATTATTGTAGTTTTAATGTTTCAGATAAGTGTAGTTTAAACTCATGGATTATCGATTCGGGTGCTACAGATCACATGACCCATTCTCCTCACATATTCACTACTTACAAACCTTGTCCTAGTAATCGAAAAGTGTCTATAGTTGATGGTTCTGTCACTACTGTAGCAGGCATAAGAGACATTCAAATTGATTCAACATTTAGTTTAAAAAATGTCTTACATGTTCCTAGGTTATCTACTAATCTCATATCAATCCAGAAAATCACAAAAGACATGCAATGTTCAGTAACGTTTTTTCCTAAATTTTGTGAGTTTCAGGATCAGAGTTCGGGGAAGAGGATTGGACTTGCTAGAGAAATAAATGGTCTGTATTTCCTTGAAACACCTCGAATGCCTAAAGTGATTAAGATGAAGCCTTCCCAATCTTTTTTTTTTTTTTTTTTTTTTCTGAAAAAATGGCTAATGAAAACAGGATTTAGTTGTATCACTTTAGATTTGATCATCCAGCTTTTTCAATCTTAAAAATTATGTATCCAGCTTTATTTGAAAGTCTTGATGTTAGTTCTTTTTATTGTGATGCATGTGAAATTGTCAAACATAAACGTGTATCTTTTCCTGTTAGTAATAAAAGAAGTATTTTTCCTTTTTCAATTGTTCATAGTGATATTTGAGGTCCATCTCGAGTCTTAAATATTACAGGAGCAAAGTGGTTTGTATCCTTTATTGATGATTGTACTAGGGTAACTTGGATCTACTTACTCAAACATAAAAATGATTTGAATAAGGTGCTATTTAATTTTCACTTTATGATCCAAACTCAATTTGGAGTAAAAATCAAAAGATTTAGAACCGATAATGCTAGAGATTATTTTAATCAAACATTGTCAAATTTTTTCCAAAATGAGGGTATAATACATGAATCATCATGTGTTGATACTCCTCAACAGAATGGATTAGTTGAAAGAAAAAATAGACATTTGTTGGAAACAACAAGGGCTTTACTTTTTCAAAATAATATTCCAAAATATTATTGGGGGAAAGCTTTGTTAACAGCTGCACACATTATTAATAGGTTTCCTACTCCAACTTTAAATTCTAAAACTCCAATATCAGTTCTTAATCAATTTTTTCTTGATTTCAATGTTTCAAACAATCTTACTCCCAGAATATTTGGATGCACTGCTTTTATTCATGATCACCATCCCACTAAGAGTAAACTAAATCCAAGGGCTCTCAAGTGTTTATTTTTGGGTTATTCATCTACTCAGAAAGGATACAAGTGCTATCATCCTGCTTCTAGAAGTGTTTTTGTCTCTCTAGATGATACTTTTGATTAAACAAATTCCTTTTTTAACAAATCTTATCTTTAAGTGGAGAGTTTAAGTGAAGATAAGATTGATGATGAGGATTTTTTGTTGTTTGATTTGTGTAGTCGGTCATGGTCATCACAAAACAAGTTGAAAATTGATTTTTTAAATGATAAGTCTAAGATAGATTCAAATTCTGATGTTTCAAAATCAAATGAGGAGTCTAAGTTGGATTTAAATTATGAGTCAAATCCTATCTCAAACTCTAAAAAGAATTTAGATTTTGAGTCTATCTCCAACATTAGATTAAATCCTATCTTGATTGAACCAAATCCTAGTTTGAATGATCCAGAAAACAGAATCAACAACAGTCCACAAAATAATGCCATATATCAACCAAATAATCTCATTTTAACTCAACTTCCCATAGATAACAATCCTACTATCATAACTGAATCATAGAATCCCATTTTGACTAAATCATCCCTTAATAACAGACCTGAAACCGTACAACCTGTTACCATACTAGAACCAACAACAATCTCTGATCACAAAAGGTTTTCTAGGGTGTATTCAAGGAGAAATCAGACAAAAGAGCAAGGGCAATCTGACTTGAACTCTAATGAGTTACCTATTGCTCTTAGAAAAGGAAAAAGGGAGTGTGTTAACCGATCAACATATCCATTTTCATCTTTTGTTTCATTTGATAAATTTTCTTCAAGTCATAAAGTTTTTCTCACAAACCTAAACACTATACCTGTCCCTACTACACTGTTTGAAGTATTAAGTAACAATAATTGGAGACAGGCCATAGAAAGTGAAATGGAGGTATTGGAGAAAAATCAGACTTAGGAGTTGGTTACACTACCTGAAGGGAAGAAAACTATGGGATGCAAGTAGGTGTACAAGGTGAAGTATAAAGCTGATGGGTCATTGGAAAGGTATAAAGCCAGGTTGGCAGCTAAAGGCTACACACAAACACTAGGAATACTAAGAAACTTTTGCACCGGTTGCGAAGATGAGTACTGTAATGGTGTTATTGGCTCTAGCTGCAAATTATGGATGGTCTCTACAACAGTTTAACGTGAAGAATGCATTTCTTCATGGGGATTTAGAGGAAGAAATATTCATGAAAGTTCCACCGGGTTATGGCAATAAACTAGAAGCAGAGATTGTTTGCAGGCTAAAAAAAGCATTGTATGGTCTTAAACAATCACCAAGAGCATGGTTTGACAGGTTTGCTAAAGTATTAATGTCAGCTGGTTACAAGCAAAGTTAAGGAGACCATACACTTTTCATTAAACACTCGACAGCAGGGGGAGTCACGGCTGTTCTTGTCTATGTAAATGATATAATCGTCACAAGAAGTGATGGAAGAGAAATTGAAGCAGTAAAACAATGTATGAAGAGAGAATTTAAGATCAAGGAGTTAGGCAGATTGAAATATTTTTTAGGCATTGAATTTACTCACTCAAAAGAGGAAATTCTTCTTTCTTAAACTAAATATGTGACTGACTTGCTGAAAGAAACAGGTAAATTAGAGTGTAAACCAGCAACTACACCCATTGATTAGAATCATAAACTTGGTGAGGCGATTGATGATACACCGGTGAATCGAGAAATGCATCAAAGGCTAGTTGGGAGATTAATTTATCTCTCACATACACGTTCGAACATTGCTTATGCCATGAGTGTTGTGAGTCAATTCATGCATGATCCTAGGGAGATACATTTGCAAGCAGTGTATCGAATACTACAATACTTGAAAGCTTGTCCATGTAAGGGGATTTTGTTTAAAAGAAACACAGGACTAACCGTGGCAGCATATACGGATGCTGATTATGCAAGCTCTGTGGTTAATAGGAGGTCTACTTCTGGTTATTATACATTCTTAGGAGGTAACTTAGTGATGTGGAGAAGCAAGAATCAGAATGTGGTTGCAAGGTCAAGTGCAGAAGCAGAGTTTAGGGCAATGACACAAGGGATTTGTGAACTGTTATGGTTGAAGATTATCATGAATGATTTAAAGATTCCATTAGAAGACCCTATGAGACTATATTGTGACAATAAATCAGCCATTAGTATTGCTCATAATCTAGTGCAACATGACAGGACAAAACATATTGAAGTTGATAGACATTTCATAAAAGAGAAACTTGACAGTGGAGAGATTTGTAATCATTATATTTCGACTAGGAATCAACTAGCTGATATTCTGACTAAGGGATTGCCAGCAGCTATGTTTCAAGACATTACATCCAAGCTGGGAATGAAAATTTTCTATTCTCCAGCTTGAGGGGAAGTGTTAGAAGATAAGAGTTACTATTTTACAGCTTTGTAAATAAGTTAGTTGTTAGTAGATGGTTCAAATTCAGTGATAAGATTAGTTAGTTTAAATGTATTGATAAGATTAGCTAGATAAGGATTAGTTCAATTATTTTTGAATTGTTTTATCTACATATGACAGTGTATATACAGAGATAAAAAATGAATGAAAACTTACGATCTTTTTGATGTCATTTTTAACTTACAAACTGCAACAACATCTAATATAGGGAAGATTTATTTGGAAAATTTGTCATGTCACCTTGTTACCTATCCAAAATATAACATCTTCGAAACATAACTATTTTTATTTTTTTAATTTATTACACATATCATGAATATCTTACACATTGTGTAGTTTGTTGAAAACTCTTGATCAGAATCACTAAGGCATGATCCTGAACTAGAGTTTCTAGAAAAAGGAGAAAAAGCTTACATCGCGTGGGAAAATTGCCATTTACGTAAAGTGGCAATTTTCCCACGCGACCTTTTTGATGTCATTTTTAACTTACAAACTGCAACAACATCTAATAGAGGGAAGATTTATTTGGAAAATTTGTCATGCCACCTTGTTACCTATCCAAAATATAACATCTTCAGAACATAACTATTTTTATTTTTTTAATTTATTACACATATCATGAATATCTTACACATTGTGTAGTTTGTCGAATACTCTTGATCAGAATCACTAAGGCGTGATCCTGAACTAGAGTTTCTAGAAAAAGGAGAAAAAGCTCACATCGCGTGGGAAAATTGCCACTTACATAAAGTGGCTAGTGAATAGGGTCGAACTCTACCCTTACAAGCAAGCTTACCACTGCGGCACACCCATTTTCGCCATAACATAACTATTGGCGTCTTTTTTTTTTTTTTTTTTTCCGAAACTAACTATTGGCGTCATTTACTCATTGCACTAATGTAGAAGAATCATTTTCAGGACAAAAAAGAAAAAGAGAACACTTGCCATTGAATGGAAAGTGAAACAAACATATTCACTGTGGACAAAGAAGATCGACTCACTGATTTCCAAACTGTTATCATTTGTATAGTTTCAGTAAACAAATGCCAACAATAAAACAGAAGAAAGAATCCATGCCACTTCATATCCAATACTTTTCTTTTGATAATCAATAATATATGACTACTCCATCTATACCTCAAAAACCCTGTAAGATTTTATGTACATATAAATTAAATTGGCTGACTTCCCAGAACCACTTGGTGGTTGAGGGGCACAGTGCTAGGACTCAATACCACATATACATTGAAAACACTGCAATTCATGTTCATGAGGCAAAATCACCTTTTTGACTTTGTTTCGGTTGCTCGAAGCTGTGGTGATGGTTGTGATCCACTACCAATTGCTGCAGCAGCAGATTCAACATGTGTAAGAAGATACTCGTATATCTTCTTCCTTAGCTTGTCAATCGTCTCAGCTGAAACATGGGGTGTTTCCCCTTCATCTTTGCTCGACCCAATCTCGTCTAACCAGTCATTCACACTCTTGAGCTGAGTCAACATCCCAGCTATTTGACCATTATCAGCCAAAGTTGAGGAGTCAACATCAGCATCCAAGAACTTCTCCACAAATCCTAGGAACCAATTCTGTGACTCCATTCGCAACATTTCAGCCATGTCAACAGCCTCATCAAGGCCATCCCCTCTAACCCACTCTGGTGGGGGTTGGACCTGAGCCTTTTGAGCAATGGCAGGACCATCCCCAGGTCTACGAAAAGCTCCTGATGCAACAAGCTTAGAACCAACTGTTGGACGAGGTTTTACCTGGGATTTTGCTGAGGCATTCTTAGTAGAATTTTCTAGCACTAACATAGGTAGACTGCCAGACAAAATCTTTTGGCCTTGAGCAGGAGCTGCAGAAGGAATTGTTGTCGAAGTAGATTCTTTACTAAAAACAGCGAATGATGATAAATTGGTGGCCAATGCGGCTTGGACCCAAGAGGCAGCATGTTTCCGTCTCTCTGATGAGACTTTTAGTGCTTCTTCAGATGCGTTTTCTTCATGATCTGGGGATGAACCGACTGGAATAATTTTTGATAGAGAATCAGCAATCATGCGAGCATTATTCAAGGTGGAATGGAGGGTCAAAAATTGCTCCACAGCAGGCTGTGGATTATCTTCCTTGGCAGAGGAAGTTAGTTCAGAATACAAACTGCAGGAGGAAAAATAACATAAAATGATGAGTCAGGCAGAAAACAAAACAGAAAAAGAAAAAGAAGAAGAAAAAAAAATGCATATATCTTTACACGTACATTTCTTATATAGGAACTATACATACAATATTTCAAACTGGAAATCAGAATCACCAAGGTACATATGCAGAAAGATAAAATAAAACTTAAATTTCTGCCAACTTTCACATTACAGCTTTCTTAAGTTCCAATAATCACAATAGGTAGATGAACAACAAATTTCACCCTTATATTGCCTATACATTGCATATATGTCCCGGTACATGAAATTACAAACAATAGTATATTGTAATGTATTATTCTTCCATTAATACGAAAAGTTTTTCTCATACCATTGGTCTTTGTAATCCAAACCATCTGTCATTTTTCTTTTTGATTGGTCTTTCCTTTTCTTTTTCTTTTTTGTTTTGTTTATTCAGTTCTTGAGATATACCAAATTATTCCAGGTTTTTACAAATCCTCAATCCCAACCATACTGCTAAGGCATTTGATCAGGCTGAGAACCATTGTTATTGCTGGTGCTGCCATTCTTTTTATTTTTTTGGGACAATGGTTCTGCCAAATTATTATGGTTATCTAAATTGTGTATTTATATTCTATAGAAATTGTGCAGCTCACCATCTTGCAGTTGATGTCCTACAAATCAACTCAATCCCTTTATGCATACATAAAGCTAACCACTGCACTGAAATTGACAAAACAACTTCTGAATTTAACCTAATGCGAACTGTAAAATTAGGCTCTTAAAACTTCACTAAAATTCTAAAATTTGCAAGCTCATCACCTTGATGAAGCCAAATCTACTTTACTTGACCAGCCTTATTACAATCTTTTTCAGATTAGGGAAATCCAATATTTTCCTGTCTTCAAAGTCAACCTTCTTAATACCCTCAGAAATGAAGCCCGGGTAAATCACTCATGCCCCTTTCTCAAATTTGAATTTCACATTGTATGGCATGAGTCTTATCTGATAGAAACAGCACTGGTTAAGTACAACCCTATACATGGTCAGATATATACAGCTGCAAAGTCGCAGGTCATGTTACCCCATACTTCTTTAAATATGCCAAGACAGAAAAAGGAATTTTGACTGGTCATGGTCTTGGACTGAAGAATTAACAACACAATCATTTCTGAATTGATCGTTTAGTTTTTTCCTTGTAAGTTACATTCCAGTACTTTTTTAACAAAAATGTATTAAAATTGCTTCAGAGTCACATCCATCCTACCATACATCTAGCCCAGTATTAATTTCTCTAGACTAATCAGCAAATACTATATCATTATGCCCAACAAGGTGCACCATAAGGAAAAATGTATATGAACTTACTTGATGGACAACAAAATCCCTGGCCCAGCCAAATAGTGTTGCTATCATTTATGTATCCGGTAAGGAGTGAAAAGGATATATGAACAAACAAGAAGAGACAACCATGCATCCTTAGCTCTTACGAAAAATTAGCGAAACATTTATCCAAAAAAGACCACTCCTTTTAGTGAACAACAAAAAATAGGACTAATGCAAAGTTTATATTCCACTGCACATAAAAAGTCAATCATAGCTTTCAGATAGCAATTGGGGAGTTCTGCTTTCTGAAGTAAAACCAACCATTGCATGTAGTGCATATTATTTTTGACCAATTCTATACAACCTCGACTTAAAGGTGAAAGCATGGGACAACCTGTTATCTTAAAACATTGCCCTCTAAATGAAAAATCCTTTTGCAAATATTAATTTAAAATCGAGGCTCGGCAGCTATTACTTTAGCTAAAGAATCTTTTCAGCATAATTAGCAGCCAAGAAAAATCCTATTAATGGTAGAATGAAGATGTAAGATTAAGGATCATATACTAAGTTCTCAATCGATTTTAATTTTTCTTAAGCCCCCTCTTATCATTTCTCCAAGAATAACGGCTTTATGGAACATATTATAAACTACATTAACACATATGAAAAGCAATGTATGTCCTAAAACTTTAGTCAGTTAAATTAAAAAAAAAAAAACATATCTTTTAAACTGCTGGATCCATCACTACTTATTTCCATTCTAACAGAGCATACAATCTGAAGCACCAGACCAGAAAAATGTAACTCAATCAAGTATAACAAAACATATTTAATTGAACAAGGCATCTCTGACACAATTGTTGATAGATTTCTAATTTTTGGGGTTCAGATTAAGGCAGCAAAATCTTTCAGCCTGACTCACAGGATGTCTTATCAGCATATACATACAAGAACTGTAAAATGGCATCTAAGGCACAGTTAAGACGAGCAGAGCAAAGTCTTGTACTCCACTAATCTGGCTTTCAACCTCGACTAAAAACTGCAGTTTCTGTCCAATGGCCAATTACATATTAACTAGGTTATCAGGCATATATGCAGTACATTTTAGCTCTAGAAACTATAGCATAATTCAAAATAGTTCTATTACTCTCCAAAAGTTTCCATCAGTGAATTTTGATGTATGTCTCAAAGAAACCATATATTTAGTTTGTTGGGGCTTTCTGTAATTTCTGATTTAGGGTGGGTTTAGTTGTAATTGTAAATAGTGAAAAGTTTCCAAGTATAAACGTGTTGTTTAGAGAGCTTTATTACATGTGTGTATAAGTGAAGAGCGACAACCACCTAACTAGCGTTCACTTGGGAATCTAATTAAACACCTTTGTAGGCAATTCCCTAAACTAACATAGGGACCTTCCAAAGACTTGTTTGAATGAAATTAAGAGCACAAGAAGTTACAACAAACATTAAGAAGACATAAGCCAAGAGCAAACCACAACACAAGCAAATTTATATAGCATACCAATATGGCTACATCCATGGAGATCATCGATTAAACTAATATGAAAATAATATGACACAAGAGATTACTTCTATCCCTTATGCATTCTGTCCCCTATATTTCTATACCTCACAAGCTCTCTTTGTTAGGGTTACAATACATAGAAAAAGTTCACAAGTATGAGAATACGTCCGGCATGCTTACCAAAAAAAGACAAGTTTAAGCATTGTCTAAGCTTTCTAAACCTCCGCTCTTGTTGAGTTTAGGTGGACACCTTGCCACCTAAAGTGTGATGAGAATTTATCCCGTGATTTTCCAAAAGTTGAAGTTTCTTTTTCAACAAGATGGAGATTGTTGATATATGTCTCAAAGAAACTATATATTTGGTTTTTAGGGCTGTTTGTAATTTTTGGTTTTGGGTGGGCTTTGTTATAATTAGGGAATAGTCACTTGGTATAAATGTGTTGTTGAGAGTTTTTTTACAAGTATGTTTACAGGTAGAGAGCAACAAATAGAAACAGAACCCTATCAAAGAGAACTTGTGAGGTAGAAAAATTGAGATTTACAAGGAAAAGAAAGCTTATAGGATAAAGAATCTCTTGTATCTTGTTATTCAGTATTCTCACATTTACTGAGATTGTCGATCTCTGTGAATGTAGTCATATTGGTGAAACACATAAATTTGCTTATGTTGTGGTTTGTTTGCTCCTAGTTTGATTATGCTTTCTTAATACTTATTTTTTACTTCTTGTGGTTGTAAGTCCATTCAAAATTGGAAGGTATTCGTGTTAGTTTAGGGAACTGTCTACAAGATGTTTTATCAAATTCCCAACTAAGCACTAGTTGGGTGGTTGTTTCTCTTTCAGAGAGAATGTTGACAGGATAAATTCCAACTATATATCACTAGTAAAAAAAAAAACAAACTACTGGAGCATCCGTGCCACCATTCCCTTAGTTACAAGGTGTCTGCCAACCTGCAGTGCAATCTGCTTTCTACAATCTCCACTAACTTAGAGGTACCACAAGCCATGCACACCAAAATCCTACCGAAGATCTAAAAAATTTAAAATGAGTGAAGGATTTAGTAATGAGTGAGGTCATCACCAGCTTTACAAGAAAATGGCACAACAACAGCGACAAGCATACAATAATACCGTATTCTAAAGCCTCATATTTCAGTATTATTCAGTACCATCTGGAAAATAGAATGTGGGACAACATGCATAATTTGCAAGTTCATATCATCAAGATACCTGATCTTAAAATTTAAGGGAGTGAACTAGTCTGCCAGCATGATACCATCATAGGAAGCTTTAACATGTCCAAAACAATAGTTTAAATGGTTGATATTATTAATATCAACATTTTAAACTGTTGTTTTAATATCATATTAAACTTGAATACAATTGCTTCTTCATACCATTTGAAAAATACAGATAAACGCTTCGTAGTAAGATAATAGAAAACTAGAAGTTAAACAGTTGCTAAAGTCCAGGATCTTCACCTAAAATGATGTGCAAAGAGCAAAATCCCACTGATGATCCAATTCAACATAATTAAAAAACAGGTGCTACAGTGTAACAGACAATGCTTGCAAATAGAAGCATAAAAATTTAAACTTATATATTTTCCTGCACTAATGCAACACACAACTAGTACTAGACATCTAGACATCTAGACAAGAATGCTGCATTGAAGTATGCAATAATATCCACAATTTACTGAATACAATAAAACTCGAGACTTCTTATTCGGTATACTAACAGAGATCTTTTTCCTCATTTGACTCCCTTATACTCATCACATGGCATTATCATCAACAATCAATTTTTCTTTCTTAATTGCCAGAAAACTTAAGTTTACGGAACTGAGACATTTTTGGGAATGTACTTAACTTTCATGTGCCTCTTTGGTTACTGACATCTATTTGTTTGAAAATCAAGAAAAGCAGTACCCTCAACCTAATAATACCCCAATACCTATTCTTGATCCAATTTCATGAAAGAAACTTCAATAGATCCTATATTGTACAACCTCTATAACTTTCAGGAGCATATAAAAATTAAAATGGATCATATCTCAGCAATGCTACAATTACTGAGTGATTTTGACAAGAGAAGTTATTCTAATGAGAAATCCTAAGGCAACAACTACATCCTACTATTTCAAGCAATAGGAAAATTCTAATTTTCTTATAAGGGTTTACTTCACTCTTAGTAGTGTTATACCTTAAACATCGAAGTAAGCTCTCAGCAGCAGAAGCTTCCTGCATGGCCTCTATTGCTGCTGTCTGTGCAGCATCTCTGTGCTTCATGACTTCCTGTAATGACAAATGTGAAAACATACAATAAGAAACAGCAGATCTCAGAGCAATATAAATTGACAAATTTCTTACAACATCAGAGAATAACTACCCCATATTCATGTTTTTGCCTAAGGAAGCATCTAAATGACAGAAAACATGTCAAAGGATCATGAGGCAGAAGTTTCAACTTATCAGATATCTAAGACATAATTCTTACATCCATGAAGTGTCGTTCAGCAGAAGACAAAAACATTGAGGTTTTAAGATAAAATTAATTTTACAAAAATGAATAAAATTTACTACTAGCCAATGAACATGTGCACGTGTATGTACAAATAATAGCAATAAGAACAATCCAACAGACAGAAGCATAATGAAACTTATTATAATGAATACTAAGTAACTTATCAAAACTCAAAACCCAAGTAAATACATATGGTTTATACCTTTCCAAGCTTTGCAAGAGAAGAGGGAAGCCCAGACCATGAAACACTTCCATCTGTTAATCTTCTACTATTTATTGGAACCTTGACCAAATTTCCTGGGAAACCATTATGATTCAATTCTCCTGATTTTCTTCCAATGGACATTCTGTGCTTATTTGATTTTTCTTGATCATCCAACACTCCATTTGAAGTAACTTTCTTCGTAGAGATTGGAACCTTATTATCCTCCTTAGATGATGACTTTGCGGATATTTGGTGCTTATGCTCCTCTTTTGAGGGCAACCTTTCGCTAGATGTGCTTTTTCTAGGTGCCTGGAAAATAGAAGTTGAAAATTTTAGTACATAATTTTGTACACACAATAGAAAATTATGTAAAACTAAATAAAATATAAAAACTATGCAATGACTAGGTTGAGGGAATCCAACAAGAAAAATGAGATTTCAAAAACCTTAATCAAGAAAGAAAGAAAGAAAAGATGAAACATCATTTAAACACTTGACATTTAAAAGCAAAATCCACTGACGCAATAAAATTTTATTCAACGTCATCTTATAACAGATTCTGAAACATCTCTACTTTACTATTTGATAGGAAAACCACCAAGTGATAAATCACAAATTTGTAATCAAAACAAGAATATAATCAACCTTAACCAGTCCATCATCAACAATACTCTAAAGATGATAAAACAACTTTCAGTCAAAATCTAATAACCAGAATGTCTATTTAATATTAAAATAACTGATCAAACTCACTGAAGTACTCCGTGCTTCAAGTCTGGGATCATGTTTGGCAGCTCTCAATTTTGAATTCTCTCTTGTCTTGACCTCCATATTCCCTTCCCAGCTCTTCCTCAACGCCTTGGCCCCAAACTCAAACCCCTGAACTATATTCTTGATCACTGGTACTTTCTTGGCAGTGGGACTTGGCCCACGAACAGAAGTTTGCTTTTCCGCTGATGCCCCCTTCACCATGGCCTTATCAGATCCCTTAATCTTAGACTGCTGCTTAATTCCATTTGCAAATTTCTCAAACGACGTGGGCAACGAATAACAACTAGTGGGAGAGGAGGGTATTGACTTTGAACTAAATGACTTCAACTTCCCCAAAGACTCTTTCTTGACATCTAAATTCAATGCTGGTTTAGAAAGTTGAGATTTTGATCTACTCAAAGTAGGTGTTTTCTTATCCAATTGATCATCTTTGGCACCATTGTTCAATCTAATCCTTGATAACTTGTCCTTGTTACCACCAACATGATTATTTCCTGATACTAGTTTCAAAGGAGAATTCACTTTCTCCCCAGGTTTAGAAGATGAACTAGTACTACTAGTGTTATTGTCATTGTTCAAAAAGCCAAGAGAGTGAGTGGCCACAATATCTTCAGGGCTACCCACACAAGGATGCCTTCCAGGAACCGGCCTAACCCCACGAAGAATGGGGACAGGAGAAGCAGATTCAAGCCTCTCAACATGAATAAACTGGCCTAATTGTATCTTATCACTAAGAATCAAATCATCATGTTCATCAGGTAAAGATACATAAGTAGCATGAGATGAATCTGAAACCTTCAAGTAGAAGCCCTGGTTAGGAAACAGCTCACCTCCAGCCAATGCAGGCACAATGCTCACCACTTGCAAGAGAGATGACCTGTGCTCACCACCAACTTTCACATCTGTGTTCATGTGTTGCAAAAGCTTCAGCAGCACTCCAGGCACAAGATTTGCCATTGCATTACCCAGATGGACCAGAGATCTTTAACACCTAAAGAATGGATTTTTATCAACCCCCCAATTCACAAATCAATCAAAAATGGGGACACTTTGGACAGAGAGAGATGCAAGCTTCAAGATTCAGAGACTAGGAAGTGGTTGAAGCTTTTTGGCACCAATGATGCAGCAAAATATTTACTTTTAAACACACCAACCGCATATGAGATTTATTTTTATTATCAAGAAAATACATTAATCATGAACCCAAAATGAATAAACACAAAAAAACAAAGTGAATTTCACAAGAAACTCATCAACCCATATGCACAAACAGAATGAAATTGAAAAAGAACCATTGGCTTGTTGTTAAAAAGAAACAGAGGGAAAAAACTAAACAACAAAACAGAAGAAGTACAAAATGTGAATCATTTATGGCTGGTCTTGTAAGTTACCATAAATAATACCAGTAAAAAGCAAAAACCAGAAGAGCAAAAAGCAACTTTTTGAGTACAAGATAAGAGAGAGAAAGTGGAAATTAAGAAGAAGAAAGAAATGGATGTAAATGGTAACATGGGATGGAAGGCAAGGAATAATAGGTGGTGCTAGGCTTACATTACACATTAAACTTGCTAGCTACATGATTGATAACTTATATAAGGTCATTTCTTTTTTATTATTATTGGGACCGATCTAAGATACTATTGAAATCAATCAAAATAAGACATTGATGGTACAGCCAGAAAAGCTGCTCCCATATTGAAAGGATCAGTTTACACGAAAATAAAAAAGTGATCTATATGAATATAAATATAGGAAAGCGATCTATACGAAGATAGAGCGTCTATTCCTATCAATTGGTGGGAAAAATTTTATTAGTGCCTATAAAACTCATGCCTTGTGGCGTTTAGCATTGGCGCCAGCAGCCTAGCTACATTTATATATGGTGTTTTGTTATAAGATACTACACATAAGATGTGTCAGATTCTGACACGCAGATACATTGAAATAAACACATGCACTTCTCAACTCTTTGAACACATCACATCCATTGTTTGTCTCCAAGAAAGGTCCAACCTGACACGCTCTCTTTGGCTTCACTTGTGCAGCTGCTGCGGTATGATCACCGGTTATTTTACGCTATCAACCCAAACTGTCTTCCTTCTTTTATTTATTTATTATTATTATTATATATACATTTTTTTTTTTTTGGCTCAACCAACCAATCAAGCAATTTAGCAAATGAGTCTCATGGAAATTATTACAACTTCTTTAGATTCCTATCTTGACAAATAATAAATAAGAGAAACTATAAAAATGTCTCTGTTAATTTTAAGAATTATCAATTTTGTCCAAATCTTTGGAAGTTAGACAATTTGATCCTTGTTATTTTGTTTAATATTAGTTCTCTTTTTTTTTTTTTTTTAAGTAACCGATATTTACACCTCTAAAAAATTGTATGTACACCTCAATATGGCCTATTGCTAGAAATCCAATATTATCCTTAAATAAAATTACTAAAAATGATAAATAATTGTAACTATATCCTCAAATATTAATCACATGCTCATGTATATGATGAAAGTTTTTTATTTTCTCAAACTCTTAACTTCTCTAGTAAATATTAATTTCAAATATCAAACAATTTTTAATGAAACAAATTAATTATAGAATATTGAGAATGATTTTGAAATACTAATTTCAAATATCAAACAATTTTTAAGTAAACAATTACTTGCAAAATATTAAGAATAAATCAAAATCATAATGAAATTATTGTATTCGTTAAAAAGGAAAAAAGAAAAAAAAGAAAACATGTTTTAAAGAAAAAAATAAGAATATATAGCAAGAAGTTTGTTTTATTTCAAATACTTCAGATAGATAAATTCAAACTTTTTTTTTTCCATAATACAATACATTCAATGAATCAGGATAAAAAATTATGCGTTGATCAAATAAAAAGAAACTTATTTGAATATTATCATATAACTTTAAAAATTAAACTCAATCAAAAATTAAATCGAGATAAAACTTTCTATACATTTTCAAATTCTAACTTCATAAAACTTTCTATACCTTTTCAAATTCTAACTTCATAAAACTTTCTATATCTTTTCAAATTCTAATTTCTCTAAATTAATTGTTTTTTTTTTCAAATATCAAAATTTTTTAAAAGAACACAAATTAATTGTAAAGTGTGAAGAATAATTTAAAATCTTATTAAGAAATTGATTGTAAAAATGATAAGTTTTAAATTAGTTTTATTATAAGAAAAGCATAATCTACTTGTCTTGTATATTAGGGAAAAACAACTTAAAATTTTAGCAAAATTAATTAGATAACAAAATAAAAGTTTGTGGGTTGTACTTGAAAAAATATAATACAAAAACAATAAAAGAAAGTACTTCAATAAAAATAAATAAATAAAAGAAGGGTATATTGGTATTAATTGGGATTATTTACAAATTAGAGATACTTCATAATTTTGATGAGGTATACTTATAAAAAGGGTATATACACAATTTATGAGGAGGGAAAACATCGCCAGTCCTTTTTTTTTTATTGCAGACTAGTCTAATCAAATGGGTATGATTAGCATTTCTTTTTACTTTTGGTAAAAATAAATGTTGTAAATATATTACTTCAAAAAAAAAAAAAGTACCAACTAAAGAAAATTTAATTGATGAATACTTGAAAAATATTAAACATTACCAAAATAGCCATATATAATTACAAAATGTTCTAAATCATAAAACATGTATATATATATATATATATATATCCATGTATTATTAAAAGAAACTCCTCTAAAAGAATATTTAAATATAAAATATACTAAAATTTATTTATTTACTAGCACAAAATTAACTGAAAAATGGTATTTATTTTTAGGCAAATGAAATAATAAATGCATGATGAGTAATGTTAGAAAATTATTTAACAAAAATCAAATTTAAATAATGCAACCCGTCAGTTATAACTAACACATTATCGAGCAAGTTTAACATGGAGATTATAACTCACACAATTATATTATTTTGTTATGAATTTATATAAACAATTTAGATAATCTAACATTATTATCATATATAAGAATAATAATATAATAAGAGATTAAAACTGATAAATATTTAAAGAGAAAAAATGACTGTAAAAATATTCTAACATGACAATTAAATAGATAGCAAACTATTAATCACATTTCCACTTAACAGATGCGATTAATGCATTTTCATGTTTACTTTAGTGGTATAGATTTAAATCTTACTGCAATTTATTTTATAATTTTTTTATGAATAGTTATCTTTCATTACATGAATATAATCGGAAGTTTATAAATTGTTCATTGTACAGGTAGATTTTAGATTTTTTAATTATTAAAGTAATACAAAAAAAGGGAAGGTGGTAAAATAAATGTATGAAACAAAGTGAAGAAGTGAGTTTGGGCTGTTGGCACCGATGATAAATGCTACACCCAATAATGTATTTCTCCATTAATTTATATAAATAGATCTCCTTACTCTTATGTAGACTATTTTTTTTATCTCGGTATAAGTCATCTCTTTTATATGAGAGTACTCTTTGAGTCTATTATCAGTATTCTATATTTCGATTGATCTCCGATAATCTTTCGAATTAATATCAATACAAATAATAATAATAACAAAACAAAAGTGAAGAAAGTAAATGGTGCATGTGGAGAGGTTATGCGTGGTGAGGAATTATGTAATGGCGTGTCGGCTACCTGAAAAGGTGTCACATCACCGAGATAATTGCACTTGTATTCTATTCTATGTTTTTATTATGTTTGTCTTCATTACACATGATGTAGCTTTCCTTTTTTTTAATGTCACCACATTTTTTTAAGACCACTCTCCTTCTCTTGCATCTTTTATCGAACATGTGGTAGAATTAGGACCTGGACCCACCTCCACAGTCTTTACAAATTTATATAAGCATAGAAGTGGTGTGATAAAAAGTTGCACTCCCTTCCTTTGACACGCAACTTAGGGGTTAAAAACCGCACACCCCACCCCTATTAATCAAAATATGAGGTTTTCCTCTTATTCATATAGATTATTTATCACTCAGATATAAATAACTTCTAATACATAGAGAAGCTATTTATTCATATCATATCATTAATATTTTATTATATTATCAATATCTTATTAATTTGATCTCAATTGTAATAGATAATATTTTTAAAATAAAAACTCTTTAACATTACAAAGTTAGAAAAAAATAAGTTAAATTTATTCATTCTATTTAAATTAAATAAAAATAAAAAATTTATTTTAAAAGGTAGACTGTATCTATAAATTTAGTTGATTTTTTTTTTTAATTTTTAAAGTTGTAGATATTATTTTAAATATATATATTTAATGTTATGAAAATCTCAGGGTACAAATGCACAATCTCAGCCTGATGTTGATGTGCCAATACTTTTTTATTCTTTGTTTCTTTATAGGAAGTACCAAATACTTTTTAGCAAATAGCTTTAAAGCGAATGTCATTTGTTTATTTTTTGGGAGTTTAGTCATTATGAAATTTAATGTAAGAAATTATGAAATTGGGTTGTTATTAATTTTATGAGTTTTCTAACTACAGGTTTAATTTTTATTTTAACTTTAAATTTTATAAATTTAAATTAAATTAATTCTATTAAAGAGTATAATCATTAACTGGGTTTCAATTTTTTTAAATTTTTTAATTTAATAGTAACTAAACATGCTAGTAATGCTAGGTTGTTCTCATAAATCTTGGGTTTGAAATTCCCTTATATGCATTATGTTTTGTACGCTTCAACTTCATCCGAATTTTAATTATGTATTCATTTTAATGAAATTTGAATTTTTTTAAAATAAATTTTTCATAATTATTGTATTTATTATCTCTCTAAAAAAAGTAATCAAATGTATTTTGAGGACAGGTGGGATACTTAGTGGAAAAAGCACGTCTCATCTGCTTTTTATAGGCAGGTTCAAACCTCAACCAAGGTCACAATACGTGATAATTTTTTCAACTTATCTGTGAGTGTCCACTCTTGGTTATAGGAGTGGATTTTCAGCCCATCTACTAATGCAAACTCTATTAATAGGTTCAGGTAGACATCTGATCTATTATCAGATGATTGTAATAACAAAACATAATCAAATACTATTTTAGATGATAAAATTTAAAAAATGCGAAGGAAAAATTTTATTAAAACATTCTTCAAAACTTTTCAAGTGTCTGAAAATCTTGATGGCATTATAAGGTAAAATTGGTTTCAAGTAAACTTCTAATGTATTATTAAAATGAAATTAGTTGGGAGGTTGGCCAACTTCAGATCCCATTGGAACCAGCACCAATTCTCCGTCAACACAAACCAATGACTTTAGGACCAACTGATTTGGCATTAGCCTACATCTTTACATGGTTGTTCTCTTGATAATTTTTTGGATTAATAATTGATACCTTATAATTGGATATTTCAAATTAATATATAGAAAGCCTAATCGTTTATTTTAACAATTTTCACAGTAGGGTTAGGTATTTGTGGTTGGTTTGTCTTTGACCCACTCTAGTTTTGACTTTATCTTCTCCAAATTCCAATCAATTATTTATAATCAGGCCAATGATTTGGAATTAATATTTGGAACATCTAGTGAATTTTTTAAAATCATTAATCATCAATCAAAGTCTTCTTTTTTTGTAAAAAAAACAAAAAAAAAAGAAGAATTATGATTTTAAAACTCCTAATTTGCTAATATTTTTTCACTTTACAAAGTTTGGACTTTGAAATTAATATTTAAGATTTTATTCTTAAAATAAGATAGAAAAACAGCGTGATAGTCTTAACAATATATAAATTTGGTTTAGGTAAATCAAACTAAATTTTTCTATATCTCACTGCATATTTCATCGTCTATTCTATAACTAAGTTACATCAGTGGTAGACCTATTTATCATTTATCGTGAAATCATTTCATTACAATTTTCATTACAGTTAAATACGATGACTGAGAATTAACTTTCACAGATGAAATGTCTTTCTTCAATTTGAAATATATCAGTGTTGATTACGAAGACAAGAATGTATATAGAGTTGGGAGTGACTAGTGTTGGTCCCAAACTAGGGATGGCTCCGATGTCTCTCTCCTAAAAGGTTAGTAAGATAAGCAATTGTTTTTATTTGCTTTCAAGCAGACTTGTCAGGGAATCGATTTTTGCTGGCACAAGTTTTCCACACTGCCTAGGCGTAAACCTCAATGAAAACATAGTATTCTTTTTAGGCAAACTGGGCTTTTTTTTTTTTTTTTTTTAAATTTTGCTCTCTTGCCTAACATTTGCAGCCTATGTAAAGAACAACAACGATTTGGGAGAATTAATTAATAAAAAAAAAAAAAGTAAAAAATTATAAAAATATCAATATAAAAATGTTAAAATTTGTTTTTAGCCAAATTTTAAAAATATTCGTTTTTATCACCTCGAACAGATCATTACACCCATATACTCATTTATCCAAATGTTCATGCCTACCTTATTCTCCTCATTCATTGTTCATTGTTCATGGTATGCGATTCTATGATTTCTTTTGTGGATTGTGTTGAGTTGTTGTTGAATTTTTTTTAGTTTTTTGAGATTTTTCATTTTTTTTTTTTTTTATGTTTTAAATGTTAAGTATTGATGTTTAGAGTTACATTTGGTTGGATTTAGTAGAATTTGACTTGAAAATAAAAGTTTAGATGAGATGTAATACTTGAAGATGATAATCGATTATAAACGCACTGTATTGGTTTTTAGGTGGACTTAAAAACAGGTTAGTATCACTTTTAAATAAATCATTTTACATCTGAGTAGAGAGTAGTTTGGGTATAAAATAAAAATAATTTATTTGAAAGGTTAAAATAAAATTTCATTAAAAAAATAAAATAAAAACGAATTTTCTCATTTATTTTTAGATAAAGATGAATTTATCTCCAAATTTTTGTTATACCTTATTTTACATTTTCACAGTTGATCTAAAATGTGTTTCGATTCTGCAACTTCTAAAATTTTTTGATATCATTCTCTAAAATGATAACAAAAAATTGTTAGGTATATGGTAAAATCCATGCATCTATCAAATCAACACAAAACATGTACTTCTTGCTTTATAATTTACTGGAAGGTAAAATTGGTCATGTCATATCTCACAAACAAAAAAAGTCATATCAAAATAACAGGCTACTACATTTTTAAAATGAAAAGAGCTAGCCAAAATACATTATAGGATGCATTTCCTTGGAAAACTGCAAGAAAATGAAAAGGAAAAAGAAGATGCCTGGCAATGATTTGAAAGGTCAACTGAAGTAAAGAAAGTGAACATATTAGAAAAAGTTAACACAATTAATTATTTTAATTAATTAAAAACCCGATCATGATTGATAGATGATGCTTGATGAACGAGAAGTTGACATGGCAAGCCAAGTCAAACAACAACATCTAACAATTGCCCATTGTTCATGCAAATCGGCGGAGATTTTAGATTTTAGTAATTAAAGATTTATTAAATGTTTGTTGGTATTAATAAATATTAAAATAAAAAGCTAAGCTTTGAAAAGTTGCGAAGAACTAGTAAATTAAGCCGTGTGGTACAATTACGATTAAGCAATATGATTGTGAATGAGACTTTCTTTTTGTTTTCTACAATTAAATTGTTCCCCATGTTCCAATAATGGTGATGTTTTTGCTACTTAAATAAATATACTATTATTTTGTTTTGAACCAAATTTTTAATTTGTGGAAACTGAAACTAATTATAGAGGATAGTTAGTAGAATCTACCGACTACTCTGCAAAATTTAATAATTATATATATATTTTTTGTTGATATCAAATTTCAATTGGCAAGAAATTAAAATAAATAAAATTTAAATTTAAAAAAGTATTATACAATGAAGACAATCTTATGATTAGATTTGCGTAAGTTTGTGGACACACATCACTCAGTTGATGACTAATTACCTAATGATAATGTTGCTTGGAAATTGTTCCAAGTAAAGAAAACAAAAGAATAAAGTAATTTCATTTTTGGTTTTTTTTTTAAAAAAAAAGTATGGAATATACATAAAGTAGTTGTAATAATTGCTAAACTAATTAAAGGTAATTAAAGATAAAGTAACAAGTCTTGGATTCTTTCCCCTGCCATATGCAAGTAATTAATCTCATAAGCAAAAAAGTCAATTGGAAATTAAATATCTATTGACACTCTAATTTTGAAATTTTTCATTAATAATAAATTGTATTCTCAATTAAAATTATTAAATGAGTGCAAAATTTTCTAAAACGATCATACAGAAATCTTTAAATACATAGCATTTTCTCTTTTCTTCGTCTAAAGTGATATTTTATAAACCCAAAACCCTAAAAATTTATCTTTTTTATTTTTAAACTTTTAATAGACTACTTGATTATGGAGTGATGGTGAAGGTTATTCTGCCATTCAAAACAACATAATAACTTAAAACTAAACTTGCAATCTTTTAAGTTTTATTTAGGATAAAATAAATCTTTATCAGAATTGCTTTAATTTTTTTAAGATAATATTAGGGTTTATGCTCAAAAACTTATAATTATATAAACAGTTTTATAAATGTTAATAAAGTATTCATTTCATTCAATTTATATATTTGTAAAAATTGTTAACATCAAGATAAAATCCTTGATTATTGTACTTCAAGCTAAATATATAAATATATACAAGTGAATTTAATTTGAAATAAGTATATAAAGATCTGTAGAAAGCAAATGAAGCGAGTACTTCATTTGTAATAAATCTATAATTACGGTCCATTTCGTATTTGGTATGATAGTCTTATCTGAGATTGTTCATGTGATGAGATGGAAATGGAGGCACCTTAGATAATAAAAATTATATAGAACTGAACCAATAAGCATAAGTTTCTAACTAATATATATTAAATTTAAAGATTCATAATTATCGATTGGATGATCATATATGAATTGATTTTAATCTTGAGTATATTATGGACTTCCACTTGTTGAGTTATATCTTTGATTCACATGGGTAATCACTATTGATGTTTGGTTTAGAACTTTGTACTTTAGGGATATGATTTACTAAATAGCTAACAACGTTTTATAATAGTGAAATCCACTTATTCTTATGAGAAGTAGAGAAGTAATTCTCTTAGAGAATTAAACAAGTAGAGAAGTAGTTTCCTTAAGGCCTTAACAATAAGAGTGCTTAACTTTTTGTTTATGAGTAAACAGAAAATAAATTTATAAGTTGTTATGAATATATTATTCATTAGAGAATCAATAGTACTTATAAGAATAAGAAATAATTAGAAGGATAAAATGAATATTTTGATCTAACTCTAATTATGAACTACTTGTGGAAGATCAAATATATGAGTGATTAAATCAATGGACACTAAAATTTCAAATTATATAAATACATTTACAGTTTTGAGAGTGCAATCTTAAGTTTTCATTGGAGTAATTCTAAGTTAATAATAATGAATTATTTAATTAAAAACTTTAATTAATAATTTCAATATTAGGAGTTCAAATTGTAGATCCATTAAATCCCTTGATAGCTCATTTCATCATAAGAAGTATATAGAATATTATAATTGACCATCCAATTACATGTGTTACATAGTAGCAAATTTGTGTTCACTCAATATTTGAATAATATTGATTATTCAAATTATTTAATAATTATTAGTTAATTATTGAGTATGAATTAATAATTATTTAATTAATTTTATAAGAGTCTTGAATTTGATTATCAATAGTGACTTTGGTTTAAATTAATTAAGAATTAATTTATTAAAGATCAGGTTCGACTCCAGTTATAACATGAATTAATTATATTATATAGGGTAATAGTTTAATTTTTAAACAAATAAGGGGCTTATTATTAATTTTGAATTAATTGAAACCCTAATTCTTGCCTATAAAAGGAAAAGAAATAATTTTCTTTTCATTAGGTTTTTGGTTTTTGCTGTATGTTTGAGAAATAGAAAGAAATAAAAAATTTTTATTTTCTACGGCAAATACAGAGAAAAAATGGTATTTTGAAACAAAATAAGTATCTTTAAAAATTTTATTATTGATATGAAATGTTTTTAAGAATATATAAGTGCAAAAAAAGGATAGTAGAAAAATATATTCTCTTATTATGTTTAAATTCAAAACCATTGTTAAACGAAATTAATTTAATTTACAGAATCATCAAAATAAAATAAAATAAATTGAATGAAGCTATAGCATTGTTTTGATTTAAATTATTAGGTTAATGTTTTGATAGCTTATATGGGATAAGTGTTTCCATATGGAACTCATTATGTATAATTGTCACATGGAGCTAAGATCCTCTCCTAATTTTTTTTTCCTAAACTTTTTGTAATCTAGTGACATATCAGTATAAAAGATTATAGATGGTCATAATTATTATATTTCTCATGCATTACTCAAACTCTAACTTCTCTTATAAAAGTCAAGACAAAAAGAACAATGTTAGAAAAGGATCCTAACTTTATCACATGTCGATATGCTTATGAAAACACAAAGCAAAGTTTCTTAGAATCATCCGTAGCACGTATAAATGCGAAGCTTTATGTTACTCTTAATATAAAGAACAATGGCTAGATCATTATAAATATTCTATTTTTTCTATTATATTAGTAATTTTTTTCCAATTATTAAATTATTAAATTAAATTAATAATTATTTTGGAAATTAGCTTGTAATTCAAAAGATGAAATTATTATTATAATCATTACACCTAGAAAATTGTCAAGACAATATTGAATAATGTAAGTGGACATGTTATAAGCAATTGTAATAATATATTCACTTATAATTCAAGTGGTTAATACACTTCTCCTTCATTTATTACATTTTAGGGTTTGAGTCTCATTATATACATTTACCAGAGTTTTCTCTCGTTATTGTAGGAGTAGATGTAGGGAGGGTTTTTTCTTCTCAATTTGAGAGTAGATTTTTTCATTACACATAGTTTAATTTGAAATTTACCATGTGTCTTCTCAAGTTATATGGAAATTTTTTTGCTTTAGCTTTGTGAAAATAGATTTCTTTCACTATCATAGAAGTAGATTTGGATATTATATAACATTTAATCTCAAAAATTTTGACTAATCTTTAATGACTGATGATAGTAAATTTTTAATTATAATAATTTGATAACAATAATTGTAATATATATCAATCATATATATATTTTTAATTATATGATAATTGTATAAAAATAATTGTAATATATTATCAAATAGGATGAGATTAAATAATTGAAAATAGAGTCACCAGTGCAAAATTAGGTTTTACAAGTGGACGCGACATAATTCATTAGCGAGACCACGTTGGGTCAAAATAGCGGCAATGGTCAATCAACGGTTGATGGAACTGGAAGCCGCTGATTCCGACACTGGACAAAGGATTTGGTTGTGATGACAAAATAGTCAAATAAATGGTGGTGCATGATAGTGAGAGTAAAGGCGAGAGCACGTGATTACAAAAGTGACTAGCTATCACCTGAAACGCATTTGATGTAATCGGTGGTGGTGGTTGTTTGTTTGCCTCACACTTTGCTATGATTCAGCCTCTACTGCCAGATAGGGACCATCACTCCAACTCCACTTTGATTATATTTTTATGACCCTTTTTTGTTTCCCCTTAAAAAAATTATTTATTTACAAATTATATCTAAAACTCCATCAATCGGTTAGTTACCCTCAATCCAAAAGTTTTCTTAAACTAAACTAATAGAAAAAACTCACACTATATTTAAAACTTGAGGTTGATACGTGACATGTCTACCTTAGCTATGGTATTTAAGACTTAGGATTGATAGATGACATGTCTCTTACAGTAACGTAGTAGATGATAGATATCGATATATGCTAAACGCCCACTGTCCGATAATAGTGTGACAAGATTCAAGATAAATAAGGGAGAAAATGTTTGAACTAGTGACCTTCAAGCTTTGACATTATTTAGTTATCAGTAGACTAAAAAGCTTAAGTTGATAGAAATGAATCTGACTATAATATTTAAGACTTGAGGTTGACATGTGACAAATAAAAACGTTAAATCTATAAAGTTGAAAATTAAAATTTGTCATACTAATTACCAACTAAATGTTATACCAGCTAAATTTTCATACTATATAAAGTTTGATTGTGAGTTTAATGATGCAAAAAATTATACCAGCTAAATGTTATAATATAATGATGACTGCAAAGCCTAATATATAGATTTTGTGAATAAATGAATTGGTAAGAGGATTTGTTTAGGGTTTTCTTCTAGATGTGTAGATAATAATTTTGGAGCAAATTATAATTTAACCACCCAGTTTGAAACCTTAATTCAAACGGAGCAATTTTCACTGTATTACAATTACCTCTCCGTTAGTAAGATCCGTTTAAGATTCCGTTATATTTAACATTGAACAGTATCTAAACAGTGAAAAGAAAAATACTTTAATAACTGTATTGACTCAGTTGATCAAATAAAAATAAAAAAAAACAAAATAATTTTTTTTTTTTATCTAAGAATAAGTTAAAAAAAAAAGAATTAATCAGATTTCCACCAACCATCTTCAGATAGATAGCGGAGATTAATTCGAGAAAAAAAATTAAAATTAATAAAATCAAAAATAATAAAAAGAAAATTAATCAAAAAATTAAATAAAAAGAAAATTAAACCCCCCTCACAAACCCACCCTACTCCTCTTCTTTGCTCTCTGCCTCTCTTCCTTAGTCTCCTCTCTCCACTAGTAACTTCATCATTCAGATCTCTCTTTGTCGCCGCTTTCTTCTCTTCACTCCTTTGTCTGTCGCTTTCTTCTCTACCGGTAAACCTTCCTTTCTTTTCCTTTCTCTCCTCCTCATTTTCCTCATTCTTCTGCCGTCGATTTCTTCTCCTTCATCCTGATTTCAGATGAACCTTCATTTGTCGAGATGAATCTCCATCTAGGTCTTCATTGAACCCGGAGAAGGTTCATTTGGGTTCGTCAATGATTTGTTGGTTGATTTATATCTGGTTTTTTTTTGTTGTTTTTTTTGTTTGTTTTTTTTTTTTTTTTTTTTTTTTTGTTTTTTTTTTTTTTTTGTTTTTTTTTTTTTTTCCTGTTTAGGTTGATTTATTTTGTTTTATGGGAGATTGATTATGTGGCTTTGATTGATGATGGTTGGTTTTGGATTGATGATGTTGGGAGGTTGACTGATAATGGTTGAGTGTTTGTACCATTTTGGGTTTTCAGGAGGTTGATTGATGATGGTTGACGATATTTGGGGCCATTTTTTTAGGTTCTAGGGGTTGATTGTGGTGATTGATGATGTTTGGGGCCATTTTTTTTGGGTTTTCCAAACATAGATTAATGACGTGGGAGGTTGATATGGCTGGTTATAATATTTGGGGCCATTTTTTGGACTAAAACCCAAATCTGGGTTTCTAGGCGACTAAAAATCAAGTTGGAAACCTGGAAATTCTGAGTTCCAATGAGAATAATGACCTGGAAACTCAAAAAAATTCCACAAAAAAAAAGAAATCATGTTGGGGGGGGGGGGGATTTCGAATGAAAATAAAGAGGGAGAGACAGAAGGGGGAGAATATGGAGAGAAGACAATTTATTTTAATAGAAAAATAAAAATAAGGTTAAAAGATAATTTTACCCTTAAGTTAGTTAACTCTATAGAGATTCACTAACTATAGGGGGCTAAATTGTAATAAAGCTAAAAATATTGCTCTACTTGAATTAAGGTTTCATCTGGTAGCTAAATTGTATTTACTCTAATTTCTATATATATATTTTTATTTATTTTTGTTGTGTAGAATGTTTAACAAATGAATAATAATCTATTATTCAAAATTTTACCGAAATTCATTGTTCAAATAATATGACAAATATAAAAAATTTATAGAGTATTAACATGTGTAATTAGCATCTATATTTCAATAACATTAATAAGGGTAGTGTTAACCTAGTGTTTTAAGGGCACCTGTTAATGCTTGGAAAATTGAAATCTAACTCACAAGCAACCAATGAATTTGTCTATTCCTTTATTGGAGGATAGAATTGTCATTTATTGGTCGTATGTGGATGCTAACCTATATCCTTAGGGTGCATGTTAACGCTTCCAATTAATAAATATGGAGATACATTGTATCACATATGGTAAATTTTATTGGAGGAATAGAATTGTTATATAAGAAGTAAAATAGATACACTTAAAAAAGCATCTTGATTATGTTAGAAAATAAAAAAAGGCAATTAGATATTTAGATAACAATAGGAGATATATTTGAAAATTTCGGGCCATAGTTGTAAATGGGCCCATCCAACAGAAGAGCCTCTCAATCGGTGTTTATTGTTTTGGTAATTTTGATTTTTTTTTTTTTTGACAGTAAGACAGTTAAGTCAGATAATACCGAGATCTAACAGATATAAGATATTATTGTGTGACCTAAAAATTTACTCTCAAAACAGAAGAGGTCTACCCACATAATTAGTGCGAAAATTGCTACATGTATTTGTTAGTACTATATAACGTTTGTTAAGTACTATAGAATCATATTTCAAAAAAAAAAAAAAAGTACTATATAATATAATTTGAGGTTTACTATCAGATCATCTCAACTTCTTTTATTGTGAGAGTAATTATCTTTCGGATTAGATATCTAGATCATGCAAATATGTTTTTATTTCAGTATGTTACAACATACCTTTGGCATATCTTTAATAAAAAAATAAAATTTTGAATTGTCACAAATGATAAAAAATTTAATCAAGTAATCAATTTATTTTGGTATTATAGATTCACTCTTAAAGTTGTACAAAAAATGGTTTTTTCAAATAAAATCATAGCAGTTATTTTTCAAATTTTCAGTCTTTCATTTTAAAGAAAATGGAAACTAAAATAGTTTTGGTCATAAATCAAGAACACCAAAAACTCAAAAATACCAATTAGATCACCACAGACATGCCACTCTTGCCAATTTTAACCTTTTTTTTTTTAAACAATTTAAACCCAAAATTTACTTTTGCATAATGAGATGGGAAACATATATATATATATTATTATATTTATTTAATATAAGGTGTGAGTGTGTGACAATCTGTAGATGAACACATGTATAAACACACACTAATCCTGTTATTATAAAAACTTAAAAATGACAAAGAAGCATGTGAATATGACTACAAAGTCTTAATGATAATTGTGGGGTCTTACAAAATTAATGAATAATTTTGTTACTCATTCATTTGCCCACCCCATTCAAATGTCGGTTCATGCCCAACCATGCATATGCCAAAAGATATTGCTGGAAATGGTGTTGGCATTGAATCTACCATCAACAATCTTTTGTAATATGCGCAATCTTCAATGAAAACGATGCTTACTATAATGTGGGATCTCACTATTTAATGTGCATCACCTCGGAAACTCAGTTCAATTCAAGTTTTCAAGGTGCACAAATTTAACTATGTATATGTAAAGATATTGCTTCAATGTATCGGTTTTGGATCTAGCATGACAATCTTTTCTCATGCCTACTAGCATCATGTGGGCTCTCACTTATTTAGTGTGTCCCGAAAACTTAGTTGTATGCAGGTGTGATAGGTGTAGAATTGTAGGTGGTGCGTGAAACCCTTTTTAAAAATGGTTTTTCATTTTAGAAAGATCAGATTACACAATAACCCTGAGGTAAAGTCTTATACATACGGAGATGAATTTTGTTTTTGTAATAAAAAACCTTCACGCCGTCAATGACTATTAGTCACCGTTAGTTGGATGAAAGGAATTTTCATAAATTCATTTGGGTCATCTAATGTGCAGATTATATCTCGGACACGGCAGATCACATTTAATGCAAATATAATTTATAAACTTAAAAAAAAAAAAAAAAAATCTTTAACCTCTGTCGTCCATCTCTATGATGGATGACAAAGATTAATTTCAAAATAATTTTTGATATTATATTTTTTGAGAAAAGTTATAAAAAAAAAAAAAATAATAATCAATGAAGAATTTTTATTTTTTTTTAAAAAATAATATTTTAATCATAAAATATTAGAGGATTGTTCTTCAACATTGAAGAACCAAAATGTTCTTCTTCAAAGAAGAACAACAAAACTCTTCAAACGATTCAAACTCCAAATTTAACTCCGCTCAAGTCCTCCAAAACCCTACAAGATCTCTCCGCCATCGAAGTTGTCAGTGACCCTCTCCCATCCCCCTCTCTACGACATCTTCCTCATTTTATTCTTCCCACTCTCATTGAGATCTCTAGTTTGGTTGGTTACAACTTCACCGTCTTTGACATGGAGCAGGCCCTGGCGGCATCTCCGACACCCTCACTTGTCTCCATGCCCCTCTTCGCCGCATAGACACCTGTAGTTTTAGTCTCTAGAGGTACCTTGTGATTGATTGCGTTTTTTTTTTTTAGGTTGAAGAAGGAAGGTGTAGATGTGTTGTGTTTAGAGCAAAAAACTAAGAGATTTTATTGATAAAAATGTCACTCACTATCATAAGGCTAATTTTGCTTTTATAAAAGCAAGATTATAGTAGAACCTATAGAAGGTAGTAGCTTAAACTATTCTATCCTTATCAAACTACACCTATCCTTAAAGATGAGATTAAGTAACAATCTACTTAACCTCTTTATTATCTAAAACAGTAAATAAATAACTAATACATCTATTACTTTTTTGTGATAAACCTAACTTCAACACCCTCCCTCAAGTTGGGTCATAGATATTGATCATACCAAACTTGAGAGTTAGGTTTTCAAAGCTAGTTATGACAAAGGTTTGGTAAGGATATCTGCTATCTGAGAGTAGTTAGAGTGTAGATAATGATCCATGCTTCCTTTTTCAAGTTCTTTTTGATGAAATGCCCATCTATCTCCACATGTTTTGGTCCTGTCACGAAATAGGATCTTTGGCAATGCTTATGGTTGCTTGATTGTCAGACATGATCATGACAGCTTATTCAATTGGTACTCCCATCTCTGCTAATAACCTTTTTAACCAATTCCTTCACAAATTCCAGTAGCGAAGGCGTTGGCCTTAGCTTTAGCACTACTTTTAGACACCACATGTTGTTTTTTGCTTTGCCAAGACATTATATTTCCTTATACATATGCAGTAACCTAACATTACTTCTATCTAACTTTAAACCTACCCAGTCAGCATTCGAGTATACCATCAACTCCCTTTTTTAAGTTTCTTTTAAAAAACCTTTCTTAGGCGTCGTCTCTAGGTACCTGAGGATACGGTAGACTGCTTGCATGTGTTCTTCATTTGGCTTGTTCATGAATTGGCTACATAGTTTACTACATAGCTTATGTCAAGCCGAGTATGGGATAGGTAGATCAGCCTTTGTACCAGCCTTTGATACCTCCATTTGTCAACCAGTGCACTGCCTTCAATCATTCCTAACTTTGTAGAGGAGTCCATTGGCGTCTTAACTGATTTATAGTCTAACTTCCCAGTTTCCTTGAGTAAATCCAAAGTATACTTCCTTTGAGAGACTGAGATGCCTTTATTTGATCTTGTAATTTCTATACCCAAAAAATACCTTAGACTTCCTAGGTCTTTTGTCTTAAATTCCTTAGCTAAGAAGTCTTTTAATTTCTGAATTTCCTCCTCACAATTCCAGTGATGATAATTATCTACATACACAATCAAAGTTGTTTTCTTCCCATCTTGTGAGTGTTTGATGATCAAGGTGTGATCGGATTGGCATTGGCTATATCCACACTGTTTTATAGCTTTTGTAAACCTCCTAAACCAAGCTCTTGGGATGTTTAAGTCCATATAATGATTTCTGCAACCTACACGCTTTATTGATATTAAAACCTATTTCAAAACCTCGAGGAATGATCATGTACACCTCTTCTTCTAAATCTCATTCAAGAACACATTGATGTCCAATTGATGAAGTTTCCAATCCAAATTTACTGCCATTGAAAGCAATACCCAAACCGTATTTAATTTGGCTATGTTTGGGTGAATCCTTTAGCAATAACCTAGCTTTGAATCTTTCAATGTTGCCATCAACTTTGCGTTTGATGGTAAATATCCATTTACCATCAACTGATGTTTACTGCTTGGAATGTCAACTACCTCCCTTGTTTTGTTCTTCTCTAGTGCTTTAATTTCTATTTATATCCTCCTTCCACTTAGGAATACTGAGTGCTTCTTGTATATTGTTAGGAATTTGGTATTTTGAAATATTGATAGTAAAGACATGGAAGTTAGGTGACAACTTCTCATATGAGATGAATTTACTTATTGGATACAATGGCCTATCTCGACATTCTTTACATCAATTCCTTATTACAATTGGTTGATCACATGTGGTAGGTTCATCTTGTTCTTCCTTATCACTTTCTGCGGTTGTTTTTGGATTGTCCTCATGTTTTTGGACTTGGTTGCTTGGCTCGAGTTCTTGGTTGTGCTGACCGTTTTCCTTCTAGAATAAACTAGTAGTCCATATGACTTTTTATGTACATTAGTAGGTTTTCAAGGCTATTTGGTTTAGGTTCAAACTCCTTACTATTGTTGGTTGATTTCGGTGATGGTTTTGTGACACTAGGACTTTCTTGACTAATATTTGGAAACTCTTTAATTAACTGACTGGTACTAGGACTACTTTGATCAACATGAGGTGACTCTAACAAAAATTGACCTACATTTGGAGACTTTTGTTTTTTTAGAAACAAACACTTCCATCTTCCTCATGGTTTCTTGTTTTAGTGAAATATGATTGTTTTTTTCCATGACAGTTACATCCATAGATAGCATAGAATTTCTTTGTGATGGGTGGAATAACACTTACACACTCTTGGGTAGGAGGATACCCTACAAACAAGCATTTGACAGTCTTAGATCTAGTTTACTCCAAAGATGTAAATATATGTGCACAAAATAGTGCAACTACAGACCCTAATAGGTAGCTATGATATGATTTTATTATTGGGATAATGCTTGACAGAACTTGATAAAGGGTTTGGTAATTCAAGACTCTTGAAGGTAGCCTATTGATTAGTAAAGCTACTGTGAACACAGTCTCTCCCCATAAATTTTTAGGAACATATCATGGCTAACATTAAGGACCTAGAAACTTCTAATAAATGCGTATTTTTCCTTTTAGACACTCTATTTTGTTTAAGGAGTGTTCGACATCAGGAGGTTTGGTGTATAATCTCTTATTTTTACTAAGTACTCACTTAAAATGTAACTAATAGTATTCCTTAGCATTATCAGTTCCTAACACACAGATTTTGTCTGAAATTGAGTGGTGATCATATTATTAAAGTTTATGAAAATATGAAATACTTTGGATTTTTTCCTCATTAAAAACACCAAGTGATCCTAGTATGATCATCTATAAATGAAAAAAAGCACCTAGCTCTTCTTACATTGTTAACTCTTGATGGCCCCCATATGTCACTATGTATCATAGAAAACGATGAGGAAGCTTTGTAGATTTGTGTTGGGAAAACATATGAGTACGCTTAGATAATTGACACACTTCACATTGGAATTGATTTGCATTTTTATTCATGAATAAATTTGGAAACATCTTCTCGAGATATAAAGTTTGGGTGTCCTAAGCGATAATGCCATAACGTTATGAAATCACCTTTATTTAATCTAATTCTATCACTAACTTGACTCTAGAAAGATACTAACTCTTTTGAAAGTAAATTACAATCTAAATAAGCCCACAACATGAGTGTAGAGTAATATAGGAGAAATTTTAACAATTCCTATAACCCGTTACGTTTTGACAATGATTCATTAGCATCCTCACAGAAAAGTTACCTTTATATGGATAGAACTCACTGAACAGACTAGCATTACTAGTCATGTGATCAGATGCACTAGAATCAACGATCCATGATTGATTTTCTTTTTTTCAACCATTAATGTAGTAAAAAATTACCTCTTTGAGCAAAGGAACATGTTCCGATGATGGATGATTAAGGTTGCTATATAGATTATTTGATAATCTGCTGTAGTTCTCTATTTGTTCCTTATTGAAGGATGCTGAATTTCTAACTTTATGGATTGACAATCTCTACCAAACCATGGTTTCCACGTCCTTCCCCTATTTGGTGTAATCTGTTTGGCTTCCAATTGTTAGTTTTCCATGTAGTTTCTAGCATGTTTCTTCGTGTTCCCTGCTCTCCTACAACGATCGCACCATGGTCTACCTTTCCGAGGTCGATTATCACCAATCTGGGCCTGATTTCGCTTGACAATCAGTGTTGAATCGTTAGTGGTTTGAATGGAATTTTCTAGTTTGATAGCAGTCCCTAACATTACTTACTGTCTACTTTCTTGTCTTCGTACTTTTGAAAAAGCTTATCTGAGTTTTGAAAATGGCTTGGTTCCCAAAATTCTCTTACAACTGCATGTAAATTCCGGTTCAAGCCCTATAAAAACTTGAACATCCTCTTCTTCTCGACTATCTTCTAATATGTCATTGCATCTTCTCCAGTTTTTCCATGTATACTTTGTGAACAAGTCAAGTTGTGCCAATACATCATGAGAGTGTGTAATAGTATGTTACTATCATATCGCCCAATCTAATGCAACTATAGGTGCGCTCAACACTAAATAACTCCACAGTGTTGTCATGACTTAAGTATGTCACCTTAGAGCCTCTCATAGTTATTCGGTTATCTCATAAAGTAAAAAGATCTCATCGATATCATATTTATTGAGGTTTGTTACCATGACATTACCATGTTGTTGTCGATTTTCCACTTCTTATATGCTAGATTACTCTCATCAGGTTGCATAACTTTTTCTGAAAGGTATCATCCTTCCCTTTGTCATGCACATACATCATAATGTACGGGACCATTGAAGATAATTGTAACCATTGAGTTTGTGGTTGGTAATAGGTAGATTTGGAAGTTGAGGATTGTTAGAATTCCCACCTTTATTTTGCTAGGTGGATTTCTAGAACTGGAGGTTAACGAGGTTTCGACGATTGAACTAGGAAGAGCCATAACATATTTTGTCATTTAAGGGTTCTAGGTTTTGGAGAGAGGGCTCCAATACCATGTTGTATTAGAGCAAAAAATTGAGAGATTTTATTGATTAAAAATGTCACTCACTGCCCTAAGGCTAATTTTGCTTTTATAAAAGCAAACTTACAGTAGAACCTAAAATGTAGGAGCTTAAACTATTCTATACTATCAAAATACACCTAACCTTAGAGATGAGATTAAGTAACAATCTACTTACCCTCTTTAGTATCTAAAAACAGTAAATAAATAACTAATTACAACTATTATTTTTAGATAAACCTAACTTCAACAAGATGAATAGTTAATCTCTTCAAGTCTTGGTTGGATTTTGATTTCTTTTTTAAATCATTGATTGTTTTTTCTTTGTTTTTATATTCAAGATAGAGTGAGTGAGTGAGTGTGTGTGTGTGTGTGGTGTGCGCACAAATATAAGTTATGATTTTTTTGATTGTTTTAATGTTTTGGTATTGGTTTTGATTTGGGGTTGGTTGGATTTTGACGTTTTGTGATTCTGTGTTGTTTTTGTTGGTTTGGTTAGATTCGTTGCACACGTTTTTGTATTTGCCAAGGGAGTTGAATTTCATTGAAGATCGAGGATCGATCGAACCTAGATCTTCAGTTTGGTTGAAGATTTGGCTATTTGGGATCGATCGAACCCAAATCCTTCATGTTTGATTGAAGATGTGGGTTGATCGTCAATATTTGGCTGAACATCTAGGTTCGATTGTCAAATTTGGCTTCAATCGAACCTAGATTTGAAGTTGAAAATGATATGAGTTTGTTAATAAATGATTGATACTCTAACTAGTGAAGATCTAGAAGATCCACTTCCATCAATATCTAGTTGAAGTTGATATATATATATATATATATATATATATAAAGTGTAATTAAAAAATTAAAAAAAAAAATCTAAAAATTATAAAAAGAAAAAAAAATTAAAACTGTTTATAGCAGTTCGGTTGAAACAACCACTTAACAAAGTCAATCGTCAGTTTTAACACTATTTGACTGTTAACGTGGGGGTTTCTTGTTACAAAAAAGAAACTTCATCTCCCTGTGCATAAGGGCTTACCTCATGGGTATATCGTGTAATTCACTCTTTTAAAAAACAAAAACAAATGGTAGAAATATATTTAGATACATGTTTTATAAAATGTGTTTTCGAAAATGAAAAACAACTTTTTCTTGATTATAACCAAATCATAAAAAATAACTTTTTTTATGTTCTTCATCGTTCTTAAATAGATTTTCAAAACAAACTACTATTTTTTTTTTTAAACAACTATTTTACTTATTTTAAAAATGAATACCAAACAGGCAAATACTTTTACATCACTTCAGTTTTCGATAATAATTTTTGACAAATTCAACCAAACACATTGCGTTTTTTAAAAATGTCACTTAATAACATTTTTTTCATTTAAAAAATAATTTTCAAAAACACGATTTTAAAAATGATACTCAAAGTGTATTTGGAAATGCTAATTTTTTTCATAAAGTGATTTTGTAGAAAAGTTAGAACACTTTAATAATGTCTTTATAAGAAAGACATATATAAAACCACTTTCTAGTTTCCACTAAGTAATCATAGCCATTCAATTCAATCAAGTGACAAGAGGTATACAAAGTGCTCTAAGCACATTCTAGATAAGCCTGAAAAATCTTAGTAGTTGCTACTTGCTAGAAGACAAGGGCCCTTTATGGCTGCTGCTCGCAGAAATATTGGATTTTTATCATCAGGGAAGACAAGCAAGCATGGGCTAATGCTGCGTTAATCAATACTATGGTCTTCTTCCTGTTTCAGCTAATCTTCTTGTTCTTGTCCAACTTAAGATGTTAATGTACATATTTTTACAAGTATATAGATAGAATCATAAAATACATGTAAGTCCCTTTGGTGTATCTTGGATATTAGTCGCAAGATCCAGAGAAAGAATAGAAAAAGTGATTTCACTGCATTTTTTACCAAAAATAGGTCCAATCACAGAAATATTTTTTAGTAGGGCGATAACTCTGAAAAGATAGATTGCCTACATTTTCTTTCATCTTGGGCGAAGGGCCTAATTCAAACCCCTCTGACAAAATAAAAACGACCCCGACATTCAACCCCTCCTTTCTACCATTAGCAAGATTTTGTTTCAATTGCATATTATAAAGAATTTTAACAACTGCTTCAGATACAATATTAGATAGTACCGCATGTGGAACCTCAATATCCACAGGCGTCTTAGCTAAATGGCAATTGGCGCATACAAGAAGTTGCCTCTCGTGGATTTTCAAAACCCTGCTGCACAAAAAATGGGATACACATTTGAAATGGATGCCCGAGTTATTATATATATATATATATATATCATAAGTGATATGGAAATGAATTGAGTAATTTGTTCCTTTAACACTTGTTGGTAATGTATATATAAAGCCAAAGAAGATTGCTGTGAGCTGGGATTAATGTTATAACAAGCATTTAGTAAATTTTCAGTTATATTTCCAAAAGGAATCCAACTTTGAACCACTGCATCCAGTTTCCTACAACCAAACATGTTTTTCACCTGGCAGGAAAGAATTTCGATATCAACACAGCCTCTGCTGGTACTACGCCTTTGAAACTTCTAATTATTGTGAGAAAAAACGACTCCACAAAACTTACTGTGACATTTCCAGAAGAGAAAAAGATTACCCCAACCACCACTAGCAAAGACTTCCTCAACATTTGCAAGTGGAGACTTCCACTCAAGTCTCTCTTTGCTAAATGAAGGTTTGAAAGTTCTCCATCTAAAAAACTGTTCTAATCTTTTATCTTACTTCCAATTTTCATTTGTCTTCACAATAACCTGCTGAGGGACTTAATAAGTAATTTCAGATTCCTTCTTGTAGCCTCATCGCCCGTGAATCCTAGAATATCAGAACTTATATTCTGCAAGTGGTGGATGAATTGAAGAGAGGAAACATTAAGAGAGAATACTTTAGACTAACCAAAGGCAGTATATCATGGTAACAAGCAGAAGATATCAAAAGTTACCCAGTTAAACTCTCACCTCGATGTTCTTCAGAGTAAATATCAGAGTGTATATAGATTTCTGGATCAACTCAATGTTCTCAGGTGTCATAATTGATGAATGCACCCTTCTGCAAAAAAAAAAAAAAAAAAAAAAAAAAAAAAAAAGAAGAAAGAAAAAGGACGGAATAAGGAATTTAAGAGGGGTGACTGAAAGGGAAGGAAATGTCTGTCTGTGCATTATAGAAATACAGAGGATCCATGAGTTCATTCCTTTTTGTTTTCAACAGTAGAGGATCCATAAGTGCCCTAGCACCATAGTTTACAATGTTTAGCCTAAAAGAACCTTGTGATATGAGACAAAAATGCAAGTTCTGCTTGGGTGTAAAAGTGCCAAATAACTTGGACAATCACATAATATCCTCTTCATCGAATTTCTCTTCAAAATTCTAAAACAAAATAATTTTGAAGCTTTAAAACTTTGGCCTGGTTGCACAAATTTCAATTTTTCTTCTTTCAATCAAAGGTTCATCTCAAACAAATTTCTATGGACAAGAAGTGGCAAGCTTATTGGAAACTAGAACCTAAGTCTGGCAGTAACTTGCACAGACTTTTATTTATTAATCTATCTCTCCTCCTGCATGCATGACTTGCTTTTTAAGTTTATGCAAGTTGGCATCTTCTCAAATTGCAACCATGCAAATAAAACATCTAGCAACAAGTAGGCCGCAAGAAGAAATGAACAAAAATAGAATGGACATTCACCTCAAATCCTCAGATGCTTGTGTTAGGCTTTTGGTTAAACTCTCAACTTCCTTAAGCAGACCGCTATCACGAACTTCAGCTAACAAAGGTTGAACATCTTCAGCCATGGCTTGAATCTGTGACATCACTAAATCAATGCCAAAGCCTTGAGCATGAGAATGCATTAAATAACAAGTGCAAATGTGGATCTGGCTCAATGATGCAAATACACAATTCATGCCAATTTTGAGTGAGGTTTCACTCCTACATGATGGCCTTTCTAAATGAAAAGTGGAACAATTTTTGGTACACTTGATCAACTACTGAGCAATATGGAGGGTCATGATCATTATGCTGAGATGGAACACATGATAAAGATTGTTGTATTGAAGACAAACCTTGTAACTAATAATAAAAGAAATTGATACAAAAGTGCTCCAAAAAAACAAAAAGAATCTGAAACGAGTATCTTATTGACATGCTGGTCGCTTAAAATTTTAAAATGACAATCAACAGACTAATAATCTTCCACTCTTGTATGGACAAAGAATGGAAGACTAGTGTAAGAGTATTAAAAGATACACATTGAGGTTTTCTAGAAAACTAGAGTCCAAAGACCCAGGCATTTCTTTATTGGCTCTCCATGTTTTTTTTTCTGACAGCAAAGTCTAATTTAACAACTTTTCATCATTGCAGAGCGACAAAAAACAGTTGATGGTGCTTTATGATTTTGCTTTGACGAAAGGCAATATTAATTACCATTTGCTTCCTACAAAAGATAAATTATACTCCATTTGTTGCAACAAAGAAAACTTAATTCAACTAAAAGAAGCCTCATAGAACAGCCATTTGTCATTGGCTAATTTGTAGCACTTCATTTTTCTGCAACAGAAAAGTGCACCCAAAAAACAAAGTGTGATTTTGACCTTATAGCTCAAACACCATGGCCAATAGTCCTTAAAATAAATAAACTAGATAGGGATAACAGAGTCATCCTATGAAAATAATATCACATGAAGTATTTTTCCTCCTTTTGAGGTTGCCAACCAATAATTTCTTGTTGTTTTTTATTCCTTTTTTTAAAGAAACCAATTACCATTTCACTACAGACATACCTGTTCACCTGCAGTTCAGTTAGTCAACTTAATCAATTAAACAGAAAACAACATAAGGAGGGACATTACACCTTTGTAAGCAGTGGCTTTGCCTCTTCGATAACAGAAGAAACTCTTTCAGCCAACAAATAGCTATTGGTAACACCAATTTCCTCAACTTCACGCCCAATACGAGTGAATATCCCTACCAATGCATCCAAACTTACTCCTTGATATCCCTTCATCTTTTGCCTATCACATACAACCAGACCTTCCTTTACACATTCTGGGTCTAGAGGCCCAACAGATGGAGTTGGAATTGGATTCTTAGGTGTTATATCAATTAAAGTTTCCATAAGAAGACCGGATTGGTTCACCTCAACCAGTGAATTTCGAGGTATTATTATTTTGTCATCTTCAACCTGCAAACAGATAACAAAACATTTGTATGAATAAACTAAACCAAATAAATTCAAAAATTGGTTCGCTGCACGTCATGACTTTCACTGTTAAAATGGAAAAGGGGATCAAAACACACCTCAACAACTGCTTCAATGCTTTGCAATGAAGGATTAACACGGATAACGTTGCCAACAGTCACCCCTCTAATCCTCACAGGCGTTCCTGTACTAATACCACAAGCCTGAGCAAATTCAAACACAGCCAGATATTTCCTGAACTTAGATCGTATCTGAAATCCTCTCAACCAAGCCAAACTGAGAGCAAGAAGCACTGCACCCGATACAAGAAACAACCCCACCCCACCTTCCCAAACGCTCCTCCAACCAAATCCAAAATCACTCAACGGACGTAACGTTTGCCTCCATAACTTCTGAGGAACATCCAAAACCACAGCTAGGGGATTCTTCGTTTCAGAAGAAGACGGTGGTTGGTTATGTCCTGTATCAGCAGACAAAGCTCTTACAGGACTAAGTTTTGCCTTTGCTCTTGGAGGAAGACAAGGCAAGAAATTCGAAGAGCTACCCGTCGGAGCAATCATCATCGAAGCAAACCTAGTGGGGCAAGTAGAAACTGGGACTAATGAATGCCCAACCATCTTTTCTACAATCCCAATTCAACTAAAGTTGTTGCAATCGTCAATGCAAATCACACAAGTTCCGAACTATTCTCAGTCGCATAATTTTCTCTAGCCAAATTCACAACCTAAATCTTGTTCCATACACGTCAAAACTTCATTTTCCCAACTAAGCACAACAAAACCAAATCTGCAAGTACAAGAACATGAAATAACAAAATGGATCAACCTCATAATTATTTTTCTTTCAATAAAGTTTCATACTTTCTACTCACTCTAGTTGCTTTCAATATAAAACACATCAAAAGCTCATATTTTTGAACCAAACAAGTAATCAGTTACATTCACTAGTTGTTTAACCAAAAACAAATAACAAGCAAAACCCCCCAAGAAAATCAGATTTGAAGTCAGATGCAGTAGAGCTACCAATAATCAAAACCCCACATAAAAAATAAAAATAAAAATAAAAATAAAATCCCAGAAAGCTATGAATGAGTAGAACCCCACATGCCCTTTATTGTACTTGTGCATTTTCTATTCATTTCTAGAGAGTTTCTCAGTAACCAAGCACAACATATTGAAAAATTACCTTCAAATGGGGGGATTCGCAGATCGTACTTGCTGTATTCAACCACCAAATCATGTTTTTTTATTTTACAGGGGAAACTGAAGAAAAATGCTTCACCTTGTCATTTTCAGTATTTTCAGTAAGAGTTGAGGGCTTTTTCGTCTTTTCATACTACATTTGGAGTCTTGGGTGTGGAGAGAACCCGGCCGTCTACTGAAGGTTATAAAATTGTGGTCCGAGTTTGAATCCGAACTGTCCCGGATCATACCCCTTAAATTTAATTTGACTCAACATACCCCTTATTAATATTTTACGGAGTAGATTTTTCAATAATCTACATCGTAAGTATAATATTTGATTTTGATAATTTCTAATAAGGTTGGCAAAATGCGGGTCTGGACCCGCACCAGGCCCAGACTCGCATTGGACCCTCCTACTTTTTTGAGGGTCTAGACCCTACCCATACCCTCAATTAATTTGAGGGTATGGTTTCAGACCCGACCCGCATATTTTGCGGGTCGCTCTAAACCCTCATCAGACCCGGATTTGACTGGGTCAGATCCGGGTCACCGGATTAGATCCAATTTTAATCGGGTTGACCCGATTCCGTTTTTCCAAAAAAAAAAAAATCAAAATTTAAAAAAAAAAATATATTTATAGAGTATCATATCCAAGACCCCAACCTAATTTTTGAAAAAAAAAATTTTTTTGTTCACCAAATCAAATTAAACTAATTTCATATCACATAATCCATTCCATTATCATCTTGTTAGATTTTACAAAATACATCCGGGTCAACAGGTCAGATCCAGATTTGATCGGGTCAACCCGATCAAATTGGGTCGACCCGTTTTTTCCAAAAAAAAAAATCAAAATTTCTCAAAAAAAAATATTTATAGACTATAATATCCAAGATCCCAACCTGATTTTTGAAAAAAAAAATAATAATTTTTTACTAAATCATATAATCCATTCCATAATCATCCTATTAGATTTTATAAAATACATGTCATAATCAAAATTAAACAACAAATAAAATTTATCCTTAATTTACATACACAAATAACAAAAAAATATAAATATAAATATAAAAAATAAAATCAAGACGATGATGGCTCTTCTTCATCTTGTTTATGATATATTTCTTCTTCCGGAACGCAACCTAATAGAACAAATTAAGTGAAAAATTGAAAATTAAATTGATGATTACGAATAATATACATAATATAATTAAATTTATAACTACTTTCATATCTCGAAGTGGAGCCCATATCCAATTTTGTGCACACATCAATGCTTCCAACGTGTTCGGATGTAATCTCCTACGATGTGGGCTCAAGAATCTACCCCCAGTACTAAAAGCGGACTCAGAAGCTACTGTAGACACAGGAATGACGATGATGTCTTTGGCAATTCTAGCCAAGATCAGATGCTTCCCTTTATTTCCTTTCCACCATGCTAAAATATCAAAGTCAGGATGATTATCTTCAACTTTTTCATCCAAATATTTCTCTAACTCTGATTTGTTCAAACCTATAGCTTCTTCACAGTCACGCTTATATTGTTCAAATTCAGCTTCATCCTCATCTCCAAGGACACTAGTAAAATGACCAATAGACGAATCGCCAACTTGTTCAACTAAAGTTGCATCCACATATTTCTCCTCATACTCTTTTATCAATGCTTTTAAAAGATCAAGCACATTTTCTTGTTAACGATTCGTCTATTAAACAGACCTTAAACAGACCGTAAATTTTTCAAACATGTCTGTCCCACATGATATCCTCAAAATAAACAATAAAAGATCAGAATAAAGCATCATTAAAACAAAACCATCCCCTCCCAACGACTAAACACTTCTTTATTCAAAATTAGTACTAAACAAATCCATCAAACACCAACTACCCAGAACCACATCTTCTTCAAAAACCCAATTTCATCCATCAAATTCAAAAGAGCAACAACCAAACAAATCCACCAGAAGATTGAAACTAAACAAGAACAAATACCCAGTACCAACAAACTAAATAAGCAATCAAAAGTCAATGTACCTGAGAGAGAGACGACGGCGAAGTTCTGGTGGAGAGAGACGACGGCGATGTTCTGGTGGTCGATGCACCTGAGAAATGCAAAGCAAAACTGGGATATGAGAAATCGAAAGACCCAAAAAAAAAATGGAAAGGGAGACGGTGGCGATACCACAGTTCGAAGCTTTGGACACGACGGTGAGGGAGGGAGACGGAGAGGTTCTGGTGGTCACACAGCAGATGACACGACGACGATCGAGAGAGAGAGAGGCACGCAGTCGAACGGCGACGATGGAGAGAGAGAGGCACAGTCGAACAGCGGCGATGGAGAGAAAAGAGGCGCAGTTGAACGGCGGCGAAGGAGTTGAGAGAGTTGAGAGTTTTGTGACTTTTGTCAGGGTTTGTTTTTGAAAATGAACCGGGTAGGGATATATAAAGGATGGATATTTTGCGGGTCTGATAAAGACCCGAGGGTAGATCCATATTCTACCAGCAATTATACGGGTTTTTTTGGATCCGGTTCTTTTAAGGGTTTTTTAAAAAGTGGTGCGGGTCTATACCCGAACCACATGCTCATGGGTATGGACAGGGTCTGCAGACCCTGTCCATTTTGCCAACCTTAATTTCTAACAGTCTTTGACTAATTTATTTGGTTTTGAAATTGATAAAAGGTTGGTTTGGAATTGTGGTTGAAAATTGAAGTCACACCCCAACATTAATTGAGCAGATTTCAACCGACCCGAGTCCATAGGATCCGGATTGTCTAATGGACTCATATGTGGGGTGTGCAAAACCATGAGTACCATCCGATCCGATCTTTATCTCATGACCCGATATCTTCTTACTCCGACTTTTCCCTGGGAACAAAATAGCATCTACTTTTGTTTTTGTTTTTTGTATTTTTAGTTTAGTTTAGTTTTTTCTTTCTTTCTTGTTTTTTCGTCCCACCAAATTGCCTCATTACATTCTGCACCTTTTTTTTCCTTTCACATTTATTTTTCTTTTTGAAAACATTTTCGCATAATATAGTTGTTCGAACCTAGAACATTATTAAACTGAAATCTGTATGAGCATATCTTATCATAAAGCCATATAAAACAATTATTATATGATTAATTGCTGTCTAATCTTTTCTATAATAGATTTACAGAGATATTATATATTAAATGCATTATGGTTTTTTTAATTATTACATATACTTCATTGAGCGGTATTCATTGTTATTTTTAGAACTATATTTTGTTTTAAAAAATTAAAAAAAAAAAATTAGAGGTATTTAGATTTTTTCCTTTAAAATATAAACGCACTTTAAGATATTTTTAACTTTCATTTTGAGATAATAATAGTATTAAGTTAAAACCCACTAATTGAGGGTTTAAATGTTACATGAGACCATACCATCATTATTAATTGAATCGTTAACACCAATAACATGTGGGGTAGTTTAATCTAATTAATGACGTTTTATAAAAATTAAAACTTAAAAAACACATAACAACAACATTTCAAAACTAAATATCCTGTAAATTTTCATTATTTTTTCTCAAACAATTGCCTTTAAACTTATTTTCAGAGAGTAACTTCAGAGGATCAAGTATGTATCCTCTATTAAACTTAAAACTTAATTATATATCCTATTTTTGCTCACCAATTTAAAAGCCTAATATATTTGAAGAGCTAATAAAAAAATAATAAAAATGGTGATATAAAATTAAATTATAAAATTATTTTTTAAACAAATCTGTACATATATTATGGAATATACCTACCAGAATTAAAAAAAAAAAAAAAAAAAAAGTCAATGTATAAGTGACACCTTTAATAAAGGGTAACACCAAGTGCACCATCATTGGAAAAGTAGACCAAGACCAATCATCAATTTCTCCAAAATAACATGTGATTCATATGTCTTCACCATCTTCACATAGCCTTCAAGTCCAAGGTCCTTTTTGACCTCATCTTCAAGACATGAAGAAACATTAAACACCTTTCCATTCCAATGTAATTCTTGTAAATACCCCTTTTTAATTCACAAATCTCAAATGAACAGAAATGTATAATGTTATTCCATTTAGATCTTTTACAATAATATATATATTAAAAAAAAATAACATTTATTCTTTATAAAATGAGATTACTTTTTAAAAATTAATTAATGTGTTTCAATAAGGAGACTAATATTCACATTAGCTAACAAGTCCTTAAAGTTAAATGTTTAATGTTAACTTTAAGTGTGTAATCTCAATGGATTTGGATAATTGTCTGAACCAAAAGATATCAACTTTAAGTAAAAAAAAGAACCAAACTCTCAACCTAGATTATATTGACAACTTTTACCAACCTTGTCCTTTCTCATCTTCTTTCTCTCACTTTTGTTCTAGCTATTTCAACTAATTTGTAGAGGAAGCCTCTCATGCTAGAGCGATCTTCCATTAATTCTCAAACACGAGACATCTCTCTCAAATCAAACTTTTCAAAATTTCATTTGAGAGAGATATTTTCTTTTTGCTAATTTTATTTTTCCATTTTCAGCACTTTTTTTCAATATATTGTATTATTCAGTGACTGATTTAATGTCAGATCAGATCGAGAAGCAAAACCAGTCAAAGTATATCTATGAAATTGCAATCGGTTGTGAATTATAGGAGTCAATTTTTGTATTTTAAGTTTGTAACTGATAGAAGAGATGATGAATGACTGGATTTGAAGAGTAAAGATTCTCTGTCATTCTTTTTTAAGTTAATCTTTTGATAATCTAATAATATATCAATATAAAAAATAATGATGACTAAGATTGTTTCATTTTTTTTTTTTCTCTCATACATCAGTCAAACTGAATTTCTCCCATAACAATACTAACACAAGCAAAAGATTGATAGAGAATTCTTGCTGGGATTTCAAACCCATCTCAAACTTCTTTGCTTGAGATAGTTGGTAAAGAAAACAAAGAAACCATCATTTGGACTTTTCCGCTTTTATAGTTATAAACTTGGATTTGTTTTTTGCAGAATGAAATTGAAGAAGCCTTATTGTAGCAGCCTACCTACCACCAAATAAAAGACTGCATTTTACAGCCTAATACCACATAAAAGACTGAGAACTAAAATTAATATTACAAAGGCTCTTTTGTACTTTGAAGTAGAAAATGAGCAATAAATTCAATTGTTGTTACTAGTTGCTTCTCTAAAATCCATTTAATTTGTTTGAATATGTTTACAAATCACTAGTTTAGTTTTTTGGGTTTGACAATGATCTAAAATTAGGTACAAGAGTTCCCAAATCTTTTGAGTTTTGGGATCTTAACTATGCGCATGTTATTTGCATCTGTACGTGCTTCAGTTGGCATTTAAACCGATGGGTTAATTGGCTTGATGTTACTGTTTGGTCCCAAAATCTACAATTGCAAATTCAGGATTTGCAGCTGGCAATTACTTAAAGACACTACCAACCAACAATAGGCTTGGACATTTAAGGCTTTTTTGGCTTCTTGATAACTGTAATAACCTTTAAAAACCAAAATCGTCCTCCTCCTTTTCTTTACATACATCTCATAAATAGTTTCACAAAGCATTAAATCAAAACTAGCAAAGTTTGCAATCTGCAGCAGATAAGTGTTCTTGGTAAAACTTTAATAGTTTTCGGAGTTAACGAAGTCTAACCTAATTAATGTATGTATACTTATATTGTTTTAAGAAAGGCTAATCCAAGCTAAATCTGTTTATAGAATGTCATTTGAAAACTTTTGAAAGATTTTCTCTAATTGAATCTATTTGAAAAAATAAGAAACATGTAAAATTCCGAGCTAAAAAAACAATACATTTTTTCCAATAGATTTTCCGATTTCCATTTGCCATAAAATGTGAGAAAGACCGTTTGGAAAAGAATATTCTAAGAACCAATCTTTGAAAATCAAATCACAAAGGAATTTTAATAAGCATTTTTCCTAATCGTCTTTTAGGAGCTTTTGAAAGCTTTGGATTTTTCAAAAACTCACTTTACAAACTTTGCTTTGACTTTTGCTTTACAAAATATTTAGTCAACAAGAGTGGAGTAGATAATTGATAAGTGATCTCAAACATTGATCTCCAACATTAACCTGAAATGCAGGATTTAATTTCATTAACTATGGATATCTAATTCCTCGAGTTTGTCCATACACATCAATGCTCCACATGAACCATTTTACTTAACCATCCATATAGGTAAGTTGAAAATTACACAGATTAACAGTAAGAAGTCAGTCACTGGCCATCAAAACTTTAATCTCCCCAACCTCACCAAGGAAAACACAGATCAGGTACAGAATATACAACCGATGATCTCAATGGGCATGGAAAATTATAATGATATTCACATGATGTCACGCATATGCAGAAGCAGCAGAACTTACAAACAACACAAATTTATAAAAGAAAAAACACAGGAATCATACTGTATGCAACATACAGATGGGCACACCTACAATCATTAAAATCAGAGACTAAGGAACTCACCCATATATAGACCTTTACTAAACCATCAGACTATAGGCAAAATTTCACCAAAGCACCAAATGAAACAAAATGTGATAGAATAGATGCTGAAATAATGCAAGCCAAGTTTAGATTCGCACAAAACAACAGGCAGAAAAACATCCTTCTAACAATAATAATTGTGAAATAACAATCCCGGATCCATTTCACAATATTCAACTATAAAAAACATCATGAATCATAAATTTAAATCTCATCTCCTAGTAGCCAGCAGACAAACGTGGTCTACATTCACAAATCCAGAACGCTCAAACCTGCACATATGAATATCACAAATACATATCAAAGAAAGAATAGTAACAACTACAACCGCATCCACAAATAATTGATACAGACCAATGACTATTTCAAGACAGGTTTCACTATTTTACTTGTTAAGGCATTACAACTGCATACGAACTGTGTCAAGGACAAATATTTCCAACAGTTTACCTGGAGGAAGAGACTGCTTCAACTTGTCGGCCTTCTCCGAGTCAAACACACAAAGGGTGTACAGGTACTTCGAGCAGCGAACCTTGAACTTGACAACATCTCTGCTCCTCTTGATTTTCACAGAGCGTGCATCCTTCCTTCTGGCAGTGAGAAGGAAATCCTTAATCTCGTGGATTTGCTTCGGCTGAAAACAAAAAAGAAAAGCAGATTAAACACATAGGCAGAAATATATATGAATTAGATATCAGTGCAAAAGCTGACATGGCCGAACCAACACAAACACAAACTACATTGCATAAGAATTCGTGCTTTAGCCAAAAACAGTCCAACTACAAGGAATAAATAATCAAACAAACAGCACACAAGATACATGAAGAGAAATGGAAGGGAACAAAACATGAGGAAGGTATGACCATTTTCAGGTATAATAAAAAAGCATCACATATTCTCATATGCATCCACTAAACAATTGAAATTAACAAGCAGTTGCTACTATAGGGGAGAAAGATGAGCAATACGGTTTGATTGGTTTTTATTAAACTAATTTGTTTCCTTTTCAAGCAATTCAACTCATTAAACAGAGCCTACAAACAAAAAACACCTACAGTTTCACCACAATTCTGCAAAAACTTTGTCAATTTCATGCAACTTCAATGTTCTGTGTATATACTAAGGTCAGAATTTGAAAATTGCCAAAAAAAGAGTTACCAATAATCAGCTGAAATTCACAAGCATAAGATCTACACTGTATAATGGGAGGGAACAAGAAAGGAGTAGAAACATCTGATAAAAACTAACACAAATAAAAAATACCACCAAGTCAGCAAAATCGCCTTTACAGAATGTCAAATCAAAACCCAAATTTCAAATACGATATCTCCTTCCACATAACCACAAAATACGGGGAGGCAGTTCTTGAGGAAAGATGGTGCTCTCACCTTATTACTCATCAATATATTTTTCTACAACCAGGTACAGTTTTGCAAGAATCTTTCTCAATCAAATCAACTCAAAACTAGATTCCATATTCCATTTCAACATCACTTCAGAGAGTGCCTTTTTCTAAGGACTCAATCGAATCCTTCCAAAACACATTACATCTAAATTTCATCTTGCAATGTAAAGATCAATATAGTTCCAACCACAACTCTTCTAATCTCCAACTTCATCATCTCTTTTCAAAAACCGTAGACCATCCACTCAGAACACGAAGCTAAAAATCCTAACAACCACAATCCGTTCACTGTCACAACACTATACACACCAACCCACCAAACAAACAAGCATAGAAACAAAAACCCAGAAAAAAAAAAAAAGACAAAAAGACACACGAAAATCCATAATCACCATTTATTTGCAAACTACTAACAGATCATCCATGAAGCTAACAGACACACTCAGTTCACTGTCACAGCGCTATACACACCAACCCACCAAACAAACAAGCATAGAAACAAAAACACAGATTAAAAAAACAGACAAAAAACACATTAAAATCCATAATCACCATTTATTTGCACACTACTAACAAATCAATCATGAATCTACGAGGAAATTAAAAAAAAAAAAAAGGTTAATATAAAACAGAGGCCTAACAAGAGTGTTATTATTTGTTACAACGAAAGAATCAAAACAAAAATATAAACCGACATAGTAAAGCAAGAGAAAGTACCATTTTGCCTTGAAATTTTCGATGCTGTCGAGCTGTTCAAGTGAGCACGCCCCCTGCAAACCCTAGCATTTTGTCTATGTTTCTGTATTTATAAGGCTTATTATAAACCCTAGAAATTTTTTAGAGCCTACTTTCCTGTTTTGACCCTACTCGGCCTTTATATTTATGTTTAAAGTGTTTTTAATGGGCCGCGTGTAATGATATTTGGGCTGAAAATTTTAGCAAGAGTTGATATGTTTGCACCCCAAACTATTGTATGTACGCCCCATATTTGTGTACTTTTAAAAGGATAAACAGCAAATTATAAATTAATTACATGAGGTTTGGCTGTTTACCGGTGGAACTATTCTTATCATTTGCTAACAAATAACCCCCACGCCAGTAAATGATGGAAAAAAAAAAAAAAAAAAAAAAACTCCTTAGAGTTGACCAGAGTTGACCATTAAAACTAATGGGAAGAAAGGGTAATTTGGTCATTTGATACACAAGTTAAATTATAAATATCAGAAAATAAATTAAAAAATACAAATAAATCTCCATCATCCATCCAGATTGATGGATAGCGGAGATTAATTTATAATTAACACAAAAAATAAAACTTCAAAAAAATAATAAAATCGTATTGATCTCCATCGTCCATTAAGGTTGATAAATGGTGGAATCAATTTGTTGTTGTTGTCTTTTTTTTTTTTTTAATAAGAAAAAAATTTTAAAAAATTGTGGAGATCCAATCTCCACTGATCCATGGAAATTTCATTAATGAGATATCCATAGATCCAACTCCGTTGCTGACTAATCGATTGGTAGTGGAGCTTATCTTCGAAGGTTGAAGATGGAAAACCAGTTGAGTTTTCATCATCTCCATGTCGAAGATAGAGACCCATATTAGTTTCCATCTTCATTTTCTTCACCTTGGGTCTTCATCATCCCCATCTTTGTAACCTCAACAAAGATGGATGCCAATCTTAGTCTCCATCTTCAAACAAATCATCAAAGATAGAGATCTAGTTTGGTCTCCATCTTTATCGAAGTGAAAGAGATCCTAAGCGAGGATCTTCTCTAGAGACTGTAGGCGGTGAAGATCCTATTTGGAAAAGGACATATGGTTGAAGATTTAGAGTGGGATCTCCACTTGATGGTGGAAATCCTACTCCGCCTCTGATTTTCCTTTTTATTTTTTATTTTTGGTTTTAAATTTATTTTATTAGGGTTTTTCATTTTTATTTTTATTTTTGGGTTTATTTTGTGCATCTCCATTGTCCATATCTGAGATGGAGTTTTTTCTTTCTTAAAAAATTTATTTTATTTTATCTACATTAGTTTATTTTTTTTAAAATAATGGCATCTAAGTAATTTGTCGAATTTGAGATGGATATAATGGACTTTTTGTTTGTCAACTATCGTCAATGGTTAGATTAACAGATTTGACTAATGGTTTGGGGCTAATGTGTTAGTAAACCATAAAGATGGATCTGTTTGTAAATGGCAAAAACTTAGGTAGCTATGTTGTAATTTGTTCAAGGGTAAAAAATAAAAGACCCTCTCAAACTTTACCTATGTACAATTGGAGTCAACCTTTGAAAAAAGACCTTTCATTTCATAATAATTGATCGTTAACTATTAGTGTTGACTAGGGGTGGGCCAAAAAACGGAGACCAACCCAAATTGACCCAACTTGAAAATATCGGTTTTCAAATTTACTTCGGATTGGGTCTGTTTTTAATATCTAAAACCAATATTTTTTGGTCGTGAGTCAGTTTTGGACCCAAAAAATCGACTTTTATATATTAAAAAAAAAAAGTATAAAAGGCAAACCTATTCTATTCTCTAGTGAACCCTAGCTGCCAATCCCTTTCTCACTCTAACTCTTCGCATCTGAAGCTTTTCTCTCTCTCTCTCTCTCTCTCATTTTCTTCTCTTTCTTTTCCGTTTCTTTGCCCCTTATGGAAATCAAGGAACCAAGCTTATAGATTCTTTAAGCATCAATAGGGGACTTATGATAAGGGCTCAAGTTAAAAATATGCAGGAAGCTTTTAATGGGCTCGTTCAAGAGATTTGGGCCAACAGTCTTGCACAACATGACTTAGATGATTAGGAGAGGACATTGAGGCTTCAAAATATTATTCAAGTCCAAGAATATCATTCTTGAGACTTGAACGATAATTCTAACGTAAATTGGATTATTATTTATTTGTTTGAATTAATTTGGACCTAATTTATATTATGAGTTGGGTTTAAAATTAGTTTAATTTATTTAACTGTTACATTAGACTTTTAATTATTATATTGAGACATTTAATTAAATTAAAAACTCAATGTGGATGTGCTTAGAAGAGTAAAGTGTGGGGTTAATTAAAGTTAGGATTTTATTTAGTATCCTATTGGATTTAGAATTGTATGCCTATAAAAAGCTTATTAAATCTAAAATTTCAATGAAACATTCATTGGAATAAAGTTTAACTTTTCTCTATTGTTCTTTTAAGAACTTTGAGCATTGCATCAAACATTGTTCTTGATTTATCAACCTTGACTTATATCCCACATTCTTATCTTTTTCTTGAGAATGACGTCATTATATCTTTGGTTCTTGGTTCTCTAATTAACGGGTCAAAATTTTTCTATAATCTGAATTATCTTTTTTGAGGTTGTGTTTCAATTTGATCGTGAGTATCATATCTTTTTATATGAGGTTCGCATAAGTTGATATCAGAGCTTTGGGTGAGAATTCAGGTTTTGTTATCCAATTTATTTTTATTTATTTATTTTTCTTTTCCGCAAATTCATCTTTAATCAATTTTTTTTCTTTTGTTTGTCGTAGCTTGCAAAACCACAACCAAGTTTGTTCTGCTTCATTTTCATTACAACATTTTAACTTTGTTTTGTCTTCTTTTGTTTTGTCTTAATCTAACAGGACTTATTCCTTAGGCGACCTACCGACAACTTCACGGTATCCCTCTAAAGGATATTTAATCCGATTGGGAAGTTCTCGTGAAGTTAAACCTTTGACTTTTTTAAATCTTTTCTGTACTTTACTAAAACTTCTTTAAATTGCGAAAATGTGAGAAAATTTTTTCTTTTTCTTTTCTTTTTTTGTTTCAATAATTTACAAACGGTTTTATGAAAATTCGGGCAGTATAATGACTATTTTCTAAACATGCCGCCCTGCAAAAATTTCAAAAATACTTTTAAACATTTCTATAGCAAATCAATTCTCAACTTTTAGGCCTCAGACCTTAAAATCATTTTCTACAATTCAACCACAATCATGCTTTTAAATAAAACTCAAAGCCATTTCATTGAAATGAAAATTTTGATATAAATTCTAAAACATTATTTATAAAATATATGCATCAAAATTTTTTATAAATATATACATTGATAAAATATGAAAATTATACATGAATATGATATCTCAAAACGCATCATGTCGAAGTTGGCCCACCTAGTCCTGCATAGGAGGTCTGGCACTGCGAGCACACGTTCCTGCACCTGGGGAGGTTTTTCAAATCAAAATGGAAAAAGTGAGCTAATGGAGCTCAGTGAGTGGTAAATAATCTTTTTCTACTAAAATACTTTCCAAAAATTTAAAGGATGTTTCTAAATAACTTGCTAAAATCACATATTTTCTTAAATAAATTTATGAAACTCATATGCATAGATAAAAACATAATAAAAGCATATATCTATTGTTGAATACATAAAAGATATAATCTACTAGAATAAATCATAAAATCTTCAATGATCATTTAAAATCATTTCTTTTCAAATCTTTTCGGTTCATAAAATCTATAATTTACTAAAAATAAAATCATCTTTCTATATTTATACCAAGCGTAAAATGGGAAAACTTCACTTATAATGGCTAGAAATTATATAAAGTACGGATTTCTAAAATATCATTAAGCTTTAAAATTTATCTTTCTATATTCGCGCCAATCATAAACTATAAAAACTTTGCTTGTAATGGCTAGAAAATACCTGTTAATAATTTCTTGACTGTAACAGTAACAAAAACAAAATAGCAGAGTTTATAAACCAGTAAATGAGAACCTGGAATGCAGTGGAAGATGTTCAAATTCGCGTTGTTCAACCAGTGGTCGGATCTCGATCACCAAATGGGAAGGAAACCACAATTCACAATGGTAAATGCCTTGTCTCTCTTCTCTATTCTTTCTTTGATCTGTTGTCTATATTTTTTTTGTTTCTTGTTTCTCTTTTTTGTAGGTTTTCATCTCTCTTTACCAAGCAATCAACTGAAACTTTTTTATAGAGAGTAACTGCATCATGTAGTTATTTTTTTTTTAAAACAAGAAAACTTACTAAAATTGCCAATTGCAGTTAATGATCATGATCCATTTTATTGGATCTTGGTTATGGGTTTCGATTTGGGTCATCTTGGGTGGACTCGACCCAAGACCATACAACTTAACATCTCTCACTCACACAAGATGAGCTAAACAGAAATAATAGAGAAAACATTAGTGACCTCTTTTTAATAAGAAGTACAGACATTCATATAGACAAATACATTGTGTGACCTATGAACAACGTTATATGAGATAGGATTTACTTTTTAAATCTCAATTGTATTTCTATACAAGATTGTAAATTTGTTCATTATCATGTCTTAGATTTAATATAGAATTTTATTTGCTCAAGCATATTCGATCCCTTTAACATAATATGCTTGATTATCTAATACTTCATATAATTACAATTGTGATTCTAAATCACAATTTGTCGACATGTAAATATATGAAAAATAAAATTTATTAAATCTTTCTGTCTCACTTTCGTCCCTTGGTCAATAAAATGACTGACACCATAGAAATGTTCTATTCATATAGACAAATACATTGTGTGACCTATGAACAACGTTATATGAGATAGGATTTACTTTTTAAATCTCAATTGTATTTCTATACAAGATTGTAAATTTGTTCATTATCATGTCTTAGATTTAATATAGAATTTTATTTGCTCAAGCATATTCGATCCCTTTAACATAATATGCTTGATTATCTAATACTTCATATAATTACAATTGTGATTCTAAATCACAATTTGTCGACATGTAAATATATGAAAAATAAAATTTATTAAATCTTTCTGTCTCACTTTCGTCCCTTGGTCAATAAAATGACTGACACCATAGAAATGTTCTATAGGTCGAATTATCATGACCATAGAAAACACACTAATGGTACAAACATCACCCTGTTACTTTGAGACAAAGTGAACAGTCATTAAGGACATAGGTAAAAGTTTTTATAAACTTCAATGGAACTTACACAATGAGGAATTAGGGATGAATTCACTCATTTTCCACGTCGGTCACTATAAGCACACGCTGTATGAAACGCATGTTACAGTGAATATTGCTTTTCAATAAAGACGCGTATATCTATTATATTTAGATTATTCACTGTAGAGATCTTAGTTCAAATGCTTTCCTAGCGCCTAACCCAAGTTTCTAAAAGCTCGCTTTCTAGGTGCCTACTATTAGGAAACTCATATTTGGCTTAATCAGGTTCTCATGATAGTGGGGATACATCACGAATGGTTCTATTATTGATATTTAGTATTGAACCTCATCTTGGCTATGACCAATACAACATTTCATATATTCTAAGTCCTTAAGAGAACAACCTTTAGTTTATTCTCTAAAATATATGTGTCTCATCTTGACTTACTATCCAAGCAATCAAGGTGACTGTACGTGTAAGAATACTAGTCTCCAACATGACGACATACTTAATATAATTCAAGTGAAATGAAAATGTGCTAGTATTACATAATGAATTCAACATATTTATTCTTAAATGGATATAATTTAAAGTGACAATTACAAAATCACAATCTGCGCAGGCCTAAAGATTTGACATGTGATATAAATACATCTCTTGTCACAACTTTTGTAAATGGGTCTGCAACCATTTCATGTGTAGATATATATTTGATCATTACATTTTTCTTTGTCACTATATCTCTAACAAAATTATATTTGGTCTTTATATGATTCGATTTACTGTGATATTTAGCATCTTTGGTATAAGCGATAGTTGCTTGACTATCACAGTAAATAGTAATTGGCTTTTCTGCATCAGCTTCCAAAATCAGATCACTAAAAAATCTCTTAAGCCACATTGCTCCGGCAGTATAACGACTGTAATTTGGATAAACCAAAAACCTGAAAATCAATTTGGACACTTCAAACTATAATCACAATCCAACCCAACTTCTCGCAATCTAGTTTATCAACATAAACACAAAAATTTGAAACCTTCAAAGACAAGATATAAACATGTACTTTTAAATCTAGCAAGCTTGATTTTATAAGCACAAAATGGTGCACTTTTACACAACTCAAAAGATGTCACTCTTTTTATTCAAAATGTACAAACATATGCAATATACAAAAGACCCAAAATATGCTTATTACATTCTTCAAGAAGCAAATGTCAACACTTGCGCCCATTTGAATATGGAGGAGGGAGGCTTCACTAGTCTTCACCCACACGAGTATCTGAGGAGGTTTTAAAAACAACTTGAAGAGTGAGCTATAAAGCTCAGTGAGTGCAATAATTTATTAACTTAACTTTACTTTCTGAAAACTTCCTCCTTAGAAAACTTTAATAAAAGTTTTTATTTCTTAAAAGATATTTAAAGTATAAATCTCATTCAATTGCATATCATCAATATAAACAACTGATAGTAAATTGGTAAAGCATTATTTGAACATGCTTAAAAATAACTGAACTTTATAAAAACACCATTCGTAATCCTAATCTCTTGACCACATAGCGATTTAGCTAAGGCCGCAGGTGTGGTAGGTCACAAGGCGATGTATTTGACATCCACCACAATCAACTTTCTGAGACCTCTCAGCAACTACGTGCGGAATTTTACATCGCTAACTGTAGTGCGAGACCATATCCCATAAAGTAGGGGCGACACACTCACTCATAACTTTAACCACACAGTTAGTAACTCGTTTCCCCCAACCCTTGCCTTATTAAGTGGGATATACCGTACGGGTTTGAACTCGATAAACTAGTGGGTACTTATGGTCTTTGAAAACTTTATTTTTCTCTGATGCTATGTCATTCAAATATTTATACTTGGTGCACAAGCACAAAAGCTTTAACTTGAAAGCTATAAATTTAAGTCCTTGGACTCGTTTAATTTACAAATACAATAAATGTATTTAAATACAAGAACTTATACATGCACAAGCATAAAATCCAGCTTATCAATGCACAAGCATAAAATCACTTTAGAAAACTCTTTGAAAGTGCACTCACCTTAAGCTTGGGCTTAACTCGGATGAGCTTCAAAAGCTCTCTCGTGATCCGGTCAGATGCTTCTCACCTACTCATGATAAGCACACTTAGAATGTACTCAATATAAAATGCAAAGATGCACTAAAATGCACCTAACTACACTAACTCTATAAAATTCTCTCTACACTAGTAGGTTCTCCTTTCAATTTCTCTTTGATCCATGCTTCAAATTCTTAATTTCTTTGTATGAATCCTTCTTATATACATCAATGAACGTCCCCATGTGCTTCCCATCATAAATTGAAGCTTGGAACTCAAAATGGTCATTTTTGACCCCTCCAAACCGAATGCAATGCACAGCTCAAACCGTGCATGTTTTTGCTCCAATTCTTTCTCCCACACTCTTTTTATCTCCCAATGTGGTCACCAATAAAATTTTGTCAAATTCTGATGTCGTTTGATAGGTGTTTTAGGCCAAAACCTCACTTTACGATCACTTTTTAAGGGGTTTTTTCACCAATTTCATTCTAAAACTTAACTCTCCATTTCCTAGTGTTATACATACTCAAACCTATCATACAATTCAATCGAACCCATAAAAAAAGTGGTTTTCGATGACAACTCAATATGCCTTTCCTAGGTGCTTTACAATGCATTACAATGGAATAACTTCCAATGCAATTCTAACATTTCTATAAGTTTGTTTATCACGTAACCAACCTAAAATCATGCTTAAAACACTTCCATTTCATTGGTTTCTCATACCTTTCCATATGGCCTTACAAGCATTAACATACCCTAGGTTCATTTCTTTAAAGTTTTACATACTAGCTCTTTTAGACATTTTGTCAAACATCTAATCTACATCTCATTCCAGTGATTTCCAATCTAAAATCCATTTAAAATTTGTCTCATCCCAACCCTAGCTCATCAATTTTAGTAGGTTTTCATGCCATCTTTCACATGCTTTCAAGTCTCAAATAAATCATCTCTTAACATAGGTAAAAACCTCCCACCAAAACCCACTCAAATATCATCAATATAACCAATACAATCATCACTTTTAACTATAAAAAATGGCTTCAAAAGATGAGAAACTAACCTTATTTAGCTTAGATTTTGCTCCAAGCTTGTTGTTCTATCTTAGAGAAGTTTGATTGATTGATTAGAAGCTCAAAAATTCACTTGAACCAACTTGATCACTTTTGGTCTCTTCTCTCCCTTGTCTTTGGCGTGAATTTCCTTTGGTTTTTCTCTTTGGTTTCTTTGTTTCTCGTATGGCTCTTGTTTCACTTGAAATGGTTAAGTGTAAATTATATACAAAGCTTTCCTTGACTTGTTTGACCAATTTTCATGTTTGCACTAATGCCCCAAACATTTTTAAAATCTCACTTGGCTATTAAACATCTTGGTCCTTTATAATTTGGTCCTTAATGTTTCTTTGAAAAATTATTTTATTCTACTTAACTCTAATGGAAATGAGTAAAATGCCCCTTCTTGGAACTTGTTTTAAAATCATATTCCATGACTTTTGTCAAGTTCTCTACACAATTTAAAGACTTGAATTTGGTATTGGTCACTTGTTTCTTAATCTCCTTCATCTCTTTATTGAACCTGTTAAAAGATTTACTTATCTCGCTCTATGCTCTCGACTTAACTTGGCTACTTCTACCTATCTAGTCATGTAAGTGAATGAGGGTTTATAGAAATTGAGTATCTCACAGATCGAAAATTGTTAGTGGCAAGACGTGCTTTAAGTGTGCAAGTGAAGGCAGATTATGAGGTGCAGCATGATAATATTTTCCATACTAGATGCCATATTAAGGATAGGGTTATCCATGGTTTGTATGAGTGGTTAGTCATGCATTTTAGTTTAAGTAATGCACCTAGTACTTTCATGAGATTAGTGAATCATGTTTTGCGTTCTTTCATTGAAAAATTTGTTGTGGTATACTTTGATGAGATATTAGTGTACAATAAGTGCATAGATGAACATGTTAGGGAAAGAAAAGTTTTATGCTAATCTGAAAAAGTGTTTCTTTTGCATGGATAAAATTGTATTTTTAAGTTATGTTGTTATGGCAAAAGAGATAGAAGTAGATGATGAGAATGTTAAGACTATTAGGGAATGGCCTAGACCTAAGAATATTGGTGAAGTGCATAGCTTTCATAGGTTGGCTAGTTTTTATAGGAGATTTATTAAAGATTTAGTACTATAGCTACACCACTAACTAAGGTTGTGAAAAAGAGTGCGAGTTTCAAATGGGGTAGTGAGCAACAACATGCATTTGATTTGATTAATGATAAATTGTGTTATGCACCATTGCTTGCATTACTTGATTTCTTTAAGACATTTGAGATTGTGGTGCATTAATGAATATGTATAAAGGCTGTTCTTATGGAAGATAGACATCTAATAGCTTATTTTAGTAAGAAATTGAGTGTAGCAACCCTAAATTATTTTGCTTATGACAAAGAGTTATATGCTTTAGTTAGGGCCTTAGAAACTTAGCAACATTATTTGTAGCCTATAGAGTTTGTAATCCATATTGACCATGGGTCATTGAAGCATTTGAAAGGACTAGGTAAATTGAATAGGAGGCATGCTAAGTGGGTAGAGTTCATAGAAACGTTTTCTTATGTGATTAAATATAAACAAGGAAAGGAAAGCGTTGTAGCTGATGCATTATCTTGCAGGTATACTTTGATTTCTACATTGAATGCAAGATTGTCGGGTTTTGAGCATATCAAGGAATTATATGTAAATGATCTTGATTTTTCTTCTATGTATGTTGCTTATGAGAAGGGTTCATTTGGTAAATTTTATAAACATGAGAGGTATTTGTTTAGAGAGATTAGATTGTGCATTCCTCAAGGGTCTATAAGAGAGTTGCTGGTTAGAGAGGCGCATGAGAGTGGTTTAATGAGACATTTTTGTGTTAGAAAAACTTTAGATGTGCTAGATAATTTTCTCTTAGCCACATATGAAGAGAGATGTTGAGAGGATTTATGAGAAAAGCATAACATGTAGAAAGTCTAAGTCTAAAGTTTTATCTCATGGTTTGTATACACATTTGCCCATACCTAGTGAACCTTGGATTGATATTTCTATGGACTTTGTGTTGGGTGTACCTAGGTCCAAAAAGGGCTGAGATTTGGTGTTTGTTGTGGTTGATAGGTTTTCGAAGATGGCTCATTTCATACCATGTCATAAGATCGATGATATCACACATGTTGCTGACTTATTATTCAAGAAGATTATTTGACTTTATGGAGGGTCAAAGAGCATTGTTTCAGACTGAGATGTAAAGTTGTTAAGCCATTTTTAGAGGACCAAATGAATTTGAAGAATTGGAAAGATTGTCTACCACATGTAGAGTTTGCTTACTACAGGAGTGTGCATTTGGCTAATGGTTGTTCGCCATTTAAAGTTGTGTATGAGTTCAATCTACTTACTCATTTGGAATTGATACCTTTACCTATAAAGGAAAGAGCTAACTTGGATGGAAAGAAGAAAGTTGAATTTGTGAAGCAACTGCATGAGAGAGTTAGGCAACATATTGAAAGGCGAACCGAGCAATATGCTATTCAAGCTAACAAGGGGCGAAAGAAAATTGTGTTCGAATCGGGAGATTGGTTTTGGGTGCATATGCAGAAAGAGAGGTTTCCTGTTCAACGAAAATCTAAGCTATAGCCACGTGGAGATGGTCTATTCCAAGTGCTTGAACCCATCAATGACAATGCGTGCAAGATAGATTTGTCAGGTAAGTATAGTTTTAGTACTACTTTTAATGTTTTTGATCTTTCTCATTTTAATTTTGATGTAGGTGCCGATTTGAGGACAAATCATTTTGAGAAGAGGGGGAATGATGGAAATCAATGAGGCAAGCCTATGGATCCTTTGAGCATCAATAAGGGGTCTATGACTGACAGTAACCGGCCTTGGCCGCTGGCTATCAAGTGTACCTCAGACGCAGGTTTTACACACGGCCTCTCGACCTAGGCCTTTGCCTAACCCTTTCGTGTGCAACCGGACTCCCGGACATGTCGGGGTAAGAGCCAATGCTTCGCCAGTCTTACTCACACTGTGAGAACCCCCGATCATGTAGGACCTTACTCCTAACCTGCTCTGATACCAATATGACAGACCCCTTTCCCTAGGCGATCTGCTGGCACCCTACGGTGACCCTCCAGTTAGCCCTTACGCTCAACTAAAGAATCCCCCGCAGAGCTAAGCCATATTCTTTCTCAACATTTATGAAAACAGCGGAAACGAGGGGAAATTTTTTCATTTTTATTTTAAAACCTTTATAAAATATTTTATAAAAATTTGGGCGGCATCCCGTCTGTTTTTCGGACTTTGCCACCCTGTAAATAATAAAATTTAACACTTCTAAAATCATAAAAACAATTTCCCCCAAACTACGGAGCCTCAGGCTCTCATTTTCCAACACGACCACAACCACAATTTCATGTTTCAATATATGAACTTATTATCAATAAAATCCTAAGTCATGCATCCATTTACTTCAAAAACATAATTTAAATCCACAAGAGGATATTTGCAAAACATGTGGATATAACAAAATATATACATCACTTAGTATTAAACAAAAAGATAATTGGGAAATCACATTAGCACTGACGCCGCGGTTGTCTAACGTCGTCCGGGGAAATCCGCAGCTATGGTACCTGTGCCTGGGAGGTTTGTTTAAAAATACAGAAAACGTTGGGTGAGCTTTAAAAGCCCAGTGAGTGTCATATAGTATCATTTAAAACCATACTTTATAAAAACCTCCCTAAAACATTTTCAAATTCATTTATTTACAATCAAGTTTCATGCATTATTAATATAAAACATATATTGCACGGTTTTCAATTTCATAAAGGGATCTCCTATGGTTGCGGGGTTTTTTATTCTAAAACTCTTTTTCTTTTTAATGAAACGAACTGGTCCGACTTCGCTCGAAGGTGTCCTGCCAACCAGTCGTTTTCATTATCATAAACCGGATATGGTCCGACTCCGCTCGAAGGTGTCCTGCCAACCAATCCGGCTCCCGTCAACCTATAGTGACCCGTGCCTCATGGCACCCTAGTATGGAGCGGAATCCTGCATCGCTCTTTCCGGGTCATGCAGCGGAATCCTGCATCGCTACAGAGCGGAACGTGTCTCGCTCGGGTAAGCTAGCAAATCATATACCTTTCACGCGCATTGGGCTAATCTCTCAGACATCTGACTGACACGACTTCTTGCGGGTATTTCCCGCGGTTAGTTTAGTTAGTGACATACTGACAGTACTCATTCTACCAATGCGCGCTTCGGGTACTCAACCCAGACCTGTACTAATATGATACTATCATGGGTAAGCCATAGGTTTTGTTTTCATATTTTCAATCCATTTTACATATAAGCAATTCAAACATGAAACCATTATTTCATGAAATCACAAAATCATAACATCAGTTACCGTGCTATTTATCATTTAAATCATATTTCATTTTCATCAAAAATATCAAAACATGCATGAAACATCCATTCATTTATCAAATCAACAAAAGCGTATAAAAATCAGTTTGACACTCACCTTCCGCTATCAATTCCAAACGGATTTCCGGAAGCCTCTAAAACTGCGCTCTAGCGCTCTTTCCTGGCTCCACCGGATCGCTCGTCACCTACACAACATATATATATATGTAAATTTACGCTTGCGTCAACCTCCGTAAACTCAAAATAATTAAAAACTACACCATCGTCTCTAATTGACCATTTTTAGGCGTAATCTCTCCCTTTTGATTCCTTAATCAAATTTCCGACTTTTATCAACTTAAATACGCCTAAGTAAACTCATTAGGGTCATCCGAACTCTCAACGGACACCGTATGGGTCAATTTACAAAATTGCCCATAAAACTAGTTTACGCGCGTTTTTTTTTATTTCTCTTTGAATCTTTGACATTTTCTTAGCTTTCTAAACTTCTTATCAACCTCAAATACTTGTTTTTCAACTTGTTTTCGCTTAAAAACAACCAACCAACAAATCACAACGAAACCCATTTCGAATCAACTTATACACCAACAAACATCATCATTTTCAAACTTAAATAACTCACCCCATTTCCTATCGCGTTTACTTCGCTTTGAGATTGCTTTTGGGGTGGTTTTGGGCTGATTTGGAGATGGATCTGAGCTGAGATTGGACTGGTTTTCTTCCTCTTTTCTTCCCCTCTCTTCCTCTCTCTCTTTCCCCCTTGGTTCCGCCGCGACGTGCAGCTGTCTTTGCCGTTGATCGGTGCTGTCCCTGTCACCGATCTACTGTCTAATCGCGCGGGTGGAGGGCTGTTCTGGCCGTGGTTCAGCTCGATCTTGCTCCGTTCAGGTCGGGTTTGGGCTGGAGTAGCTCGTCGGCTTCTCCTCCGCGCCGATCGGTGCTGTTGGCCGACGATTTCAGCTTCGTCTTCAACGTCGGCCAGAGCTGATTTGCTGCAACCTAGCTTTAATTCGTGGCGATCTCGACGGCTGGACGACGACGGCAGCAAGGCTGCTCGGAGATGGCGATCGGTCGATGATCTTCTTCTCTCCCTCTTCTTTCTTTTCTTTCTTCTCTCTTTCTTTTCTTTTCTCTTTTCTTTCTTCTTCTTCGCGAGAGAGAGAGACTGGTTTGTTTGTTGATTTAAAAGTCAACACCATCTTCTTGGCTTCTGTTTTCCTCCACACAAGTCTCATTAATTCCACTTACGCCCTAAGACAATTCTATTCTCCTCCCTTAGATTATAACTTAATCTTACTACGACCACGATCATTAAAAGTTATTCTCACTTTAGTCCCTTTTCACTCTAAACTTTATTCAATTCCATTTACCATTTAAACTTCCCGTTTAATCTCCAATTGAGTTTAAATCAATTCCTATGGGTTCTCTACGACCTTAAACGTCTCCATAATTCATTTAGGGTCTCTAATTGTTCCTTAGGGACTATTCTAGGGAATCCGTACAATAACAAAAATAGAGGGTTTACAATTCTCCCCTCCTTGTAAAAATTTCGTCCTCGAAATTAAATTACATACCTTACTCAAACAGATGAGGATACTGAGCACGCATCTGCTCCTCATGCTCCCACGTAGCTTCCTCAGATCCATGATTCCTCCACAAGACTTTAACCAATGGTATCGCTCTGCGGCGCAACACCTGCTCTCTACGATCCAAGATCTCAACAAGCAACTCTTCATAAGACAAATTCTCTCTAAGTTGCACTGACTGTTCTCTAAGAATATGTGAAGGATCTACTACATATTTCCGTAACATGGAAACATGGAATACATCGTGGATATTCGCTAACTCTGGTGGCAGTTTCAATCTATAAGCCACCTCCCCAATCCTTTCCACGATCTCATACGGCCCTATATACCGCGGACTCAGCTTGCCTCGCTTTCTGAATCTTAACACACCTTTCCAAGGTGAAATCCGCAGAAACACTCTGTCACCCACCTGAAATTCCAAATCCCTTCTTCGATTGTCCGCATAGCTTTTCTGCCTATCACTGGCTATCTTCAGCTTTTCTCTGATCACATTTACCTTTTCTGCAGTGATCTGGACAATCTCTGGGCCAATCAATCTCCTCTCACCTACCTCATCCCAACAGACTGGGGTTCTACATTTCCTGCCATACAATGCTTCATAAGGTGCCATCTCTATACTGGACTGGTAGCTGTTGTTGTAGGCAAACTCTATCAATGGTAGGTGAATATCCCATCTTCCCCTGAATTCCATAACACAAGCTCTCAACATATCCTCAAGGGTCTGGATAGTCCTCTCGGATTGACCATCCGTCTGTGGGTGAAATGCCGTGCTGAAATGTAATCTGGTGCCTAAAGCTTCTTGCAACTTAGGCCAGAATCTCGATGTAAACCGTGAATCTCTATCTGATACAATAGACACTGGAGCGCCATGTAATCTAATGATCTCATTCACATGATTCTCTTTCATTGAAACATCATTCATAACATCTTTCTGTATCATCGCTATAACCTCTACACCATCATTGCTTAAACATCCTGTTCAGATATCTTTATCCTGAGTTTCTCTTTTATAAACTGAACTAGAAACTTATACCTCACTAGTTCTCTGTCATTCATTCTCAAGAACTCCAATCATTTAGCACTCATAATACGACTCAAGGATCTACATACCACACCTCCAATAGGGCTCTCATTTGTCCTTTATTAGATCATAAACACAATCAAAGATACAGGCTGATCTGTCTCATCTTTCAGGTCAAAACTTAATATTAACATCAACCTAAACTCACCTCATCATCTAAGGCGAAAAATACTTGATACTATACTCTCATAATCTCACATCCAAACTAATTCCACCAATAAGATCCACAACATAAATAAAATAGAGAGCTCTTAAATCAATCAATACTTAAACATCATTATCAATTTAAGAATCATTATCTATATCCTCTTTTAGATCAGCATCAACTGTCTGCTGTATGGCTGCAAATATTCTAACCTGACTGCAAGATCTTCCAGACTGTCCCCTGGGTGTTACTCCCCTACTGGATCCACCAGTAGTCTGCTCAGGATCATATTTTATGGCATTAAAACTATAGCTCATTTATATAAATCTCATCTTACCACTTCCAAATTGATATCTATTGTTTCATAACTCAAATTTCAAATCTAATAGACATGAATTTCTCAAATTAAAGATTACACATTACACTTTTGCTACGCAATTTCACTATTTCATCATGATTCACACTTAACTCCAAAATCTTCAATAACGAACTTAAATTCTCAAATCTTATCTATATTCAAAAATAGACAATCATGTCCATATATACTAACTCAACCTCATTTTATCATTTCCATCAGTTAACAGATTATTTAACGTCAAAAAAATCTGATTCGTACAAGATCCATCTTACTTACCTGTTACCTTTCCAATGAACTCCATGACTTTTGTGATTCCTACTATCAACATTCTCAAAATTCACACTTTATGCTAAGCAGTTATTAAACATAAAAATGTCGTATCTGCTTTAATTACTCAAATCATAAAATCATATCATCTAAGCATGTCAAAACTCAATCGCCAATTATTCACATCAATCCTAAATCAGTAGCCAATTCAAATGTAATGAACACTACAACTTCTGGTCATATTCACCAATTTCCCTCTCGGATGGTAAACCAGAAGAGTCCTTTGAAAGCACACATTCAGAAATTTCCTAATTACCGGAATGTCTTTCAGTTTCTCTCCATTATCTCAAACTTACAGTTTACTGCTTCATATCTTGATTTCGATTTCTAATAAATATGAATGCTTTGGAACTAAAGATTATACCTTACTCTTTCGCTGCGCAACTCTACTATTCAACAACAAAGTCTTACACACATAATTAATAACATCTAGATTCGATATCAACACTTAGCTCTGAAAATTTCTCTAATGGAGGCTGAAATCCTCAAATTTCATTTGTACTCAAAATAGAGAATTATGTCTACATATAGTAACCAAATCTCATTACATACCATTCATCAATCAAAAAGTTATCTAAACTCAAAATTTTGAATCATGCATGATCTATTTCATTTACATATTATCCTTCCAATTAATTCCACACTTTTATGATTCATCATATCAACATTTTCAAGTTCCACGCATTGTGCTAAATAATAGTTAAACAAAATAACTCTATATCCATTCCAATTGATCAAAACATAAGATTATATCATCCATAAAGGTAATGATCGACTTACCTAAGTAAAATCTGAAATCTTTGCTTATCAATTTCATAAAAATGAATAGAGCTTTTATTAATCTGAATGATATCACTTAGAAACTCATAATGCCCTTGGCGAGCTTCGAAAATCATCTTAGAAAGCTTTACATATCCTAAATTAATAGTATCCTTAATACATTTTTCTTAATATCTTATTAACCTTCATCATACTTATCATACTCGTAGGAAGCATTTTTTTTCTCATATCACCTAAAATTACATCTGGTTCCCTAAGTCTGTTGAACTTCACTTCCTTTCGATAACTTCCTTCTTTTAACAATCCATCATTCTATATTTAGACGGCCAATTCATGCCTAATGAAACATCAAAATCATACATACATCTGGTAGCATCAAGTCTGTTCTAAACTCTTGACTTGCTAGGTTTACTCTGCTACCTATATAAACTTCATTCGTTATAAGCGAAGAATCCGTAGGAAACGATATTAAAATGCTGCAATTGAGGGATTCCATTCCATATAACAATCATTCTCAAATCATTTTAAATAATTATACTTAAAAATATCTCAAGCAATCATCATTTTCCTATTATCACTTCTCATAATAATCAAAACTTAATAAATCGATTGCATATTCTTATGCTTCACGTAACTATTAAATGCTAAATCGCAATTCATCAATAAACATTTCACACCACCTTATCATCCTTTCTCATCCATACTATTAACACTAATAAATCCTTCAAGAATCATATACTTATGACAACAATACAATGTCATATCCTTATAAATTTCCTTCATTTACCTCAACATTAACATCTATTTCGAAAATCAATCTATAGCTTTATCTCATATTCTGCAGTCACCTTACTACAACGCTGATCAATTCGTCATCGCGCTTTTCTTTCAATTTCTTTACTCTCTCAATATCATTTTTCCTGCCACTGGGAGTCTCCCACGGCTACTGCATCGCCGCTGGTAACATCTGCGCAAACTGCTGCGCATTAAAACCTCCCGCAGCCTAGTCATCCGGTCCTCCCTATTCAAATGTAGGCTGCTTAACTGAGGCATTCACAGACCCCATACCACGCTCAGGCTCCTCAAAAATGGTGCCTCAGTAGCTGGAGCTCCTGCGAAAGCTCTATCGGAACCCCGTCTACCGCGTCCGCGTCAATCCATAGTGATGTGATTTCGAAACATCAAACTAATGAAAAACTTGAAAATCTTTTCAAATTACGATGCATGACATTAAAATACATGTGGTTGTGTATTTCATTATCAAAACAAAACATACTCAACTTTTATTTCCAAAATCGCGCTTAAACCGCGCTCTGATACCAATATGACAGTAACCGGCCTTGGCCGCTGGCTATCAAGTGTACCTCAGACGCAGGTTTTACACACGGCCTCTCGACCTAGGCCTTTGCCTAACCCTTTCGTGTGCAACCGGACTCCCGGACATGTCGGGGTAAGAGCCAATGCTTCGCCAGTCTTACTCACACTGTGAGAACCCCCGATCATGTAGGACCTTACTCCTAACCTGCTCTGATACCAATATGACAGACCCCTTTCCCTAGGCGATCTGCTGGCACCCTACGGTGACCCTCCAGTTAGCCCTTACGCTCAACTAAAGAATCCCCCGCAGAGCTAAGCCATATTCTTTCTCAACATTTATGAAAACAGCGGAAACGAGGGGAAATTTTTTCATTTTTATTTTAAAACCTTTATAAAATATTTTATAAAAATTTGGGCGGCATCCCGTCTGTTTTTCGGACTTTGCCACCCTGTAAATAATAAAATTTAACACTTCTAAAATCATAAAAACAATTTCCCCCAAACTTCGGAGCCTCAGGCTCTCATTTTCCAACACGACCACAACCACAATTTCATGTTTCAATATATGAACTTATTATCAATAAAATCCTAAGTCATGCATCCATTTACTTCAAAAACATAATTTAAATCCACAAGAGGATATTTGCAAAACATGTGGATATAACAAAATATATACATCACTTAGTATTAAACAAAAAGATAATTGGGAAATCACATTAGCACTGACGCCGCGGTTGTCTAACGTCGTCCGGGGAAATCCGCAGCTATGGTACCTGTGCCTGGGAGGTTTGTTTAAAAATACAGAAAACGTTGGGTGAGCTTTAAAAGCCCAGTGAGTGTCATATAGTATCATTTAAAACCATACTTTATAAAAACCTCCCTAAAACATTTTCAAATTCATTTATTTACAATCAAGTTTCATGCATTATTAATATAAAACATATATTGCACGGTTTTCAATTTCATAAAGGGATCTCCTATGGTTGCGGGGTTTTTTATTCTAAAACTCTTTTTCTTTTTAATGAAACGAACTGGTCCGACTTCGCTCGAAGGTGTCCTGCCAACCAGTCGTTTTCATTATCATAAACCGGATATGGTCCGACTCCGCTCGAAGGTGTCCTGCCAACCAATCCGGCTCCCGTCAACCTATAGTGACCCGTGCCTCATGGCACCCTAGTATGGAGCGGAATCCTGCATCGCTCTTTCCGGGTCATGCAGCGGAATCCTGCATCGCTACAGAGCGGAACGTGTCTCGCTCGGGTAAGCTAGCAAATCATATACCTTTCACGCGCATTGGGCTAATCTCTCAGACATCTGACTGACACGACTTCTTGCGGGTATTTCCCGCGGTTAGTTTAGTTAGTGACATACTGACAGTACTCATTCTACCAATGCGCGCTTCGGGTACTCAACCCAGACCTGTACTAATATGATACTATCATGGGTAAGCCATAGGTTTTGTTTTCATATTTTCAATCCATTTTACATATAAGCAATTCAAACATGAAACCATTATTTCATGAAATCACAAAATCATAACATCAGTTACCGTGCTATTTATCATTTAAATCATATTTCATTTTCATCAAAAATATCAAAACATGCATGAAACATCCATTCATTTATCAAATCAATAAAAGCGTATAAAAATCAGTTTGACACTCACCTTCCGCTATCAATTCCAAACGGATTTCCGGAAGCCTCTAAAACTGCGCTCTAGCGCTCTTTCCTGGCTCCACCGGATCGCTCGTCACCTACACAACATATATATATATGTAAATTTACGCTTGCGTCAACCTCCGTAAACTCAAAATAATTAAAAACTACACCATCGTCTCTAATTGACCATTTTTAGGCGTAATCTCTCCCTTTTGATTCCTTAATCAAATTTCCGACTTTTATCAACTTAAATACGCCTAAGTAAACTCATTAGGGTCATCCGAACTCTCAACGGACACCGTATGGGTCAATTTACAAAATTGCCCATAAAACTAGTTTACGCGCGTTTTTTTTTTATTTCTCTTTGAATCTTTGACATTTTCTTAGCTTTCTAAACTTCTTATCAACCTCAAATACTTGTTTTTCAACTTGTTTTCGCTTAAAAACAACCAACCAACAAATCACAACGAAACCCATTTCGAATCAACTTATACACCAACAAACATCATCATTTTCAAACTTAAATAACTCACCCCATTTCCTATCGCGTTTACTTCGCTTTGAGATTGCTTTTGGGGTGGTTTTGGGCTGATTTGGAGATGGATCTGAGCTGAGATTGGACTGGTTTTCTTCCTCTTTTCTTCCCCTCTCTTCCTCTCTCTCTCTTTCCCCCTTGGTTCCGCCGCGACGTGCAGCTGTCTTTGCCGTTGATCGGTGCTGTCCCTGTCACCGATCTACTGTCTAATCGCGCGGGTGGAGGGCTGTTCTGGCCGTGGTTCAGCTCGATCTTGCTCCGTTCAGGTCGGGTTTGGGCTGGAGTAGCTCGTCGGCTTCTCCTCCGCGCCGATCGGTGCTGTCGGCCGACGATTTCAGCTTCGTCTTCAACGTCGGCCGGAGCTGATTTGCTGCAACCTAGCTTTAATTCGTGGCGATCTCGACGGCTGGACGACGACGGCAGTAAGGCTGCTCGGAGATGGTGATCGGTCGACGATCTTCTTCTCTCCCTCTTCTTTCTTTTCTTTCTTCTCTCTTTCTTTTCTTTTCTCTTTTCTTTCTTCTTCTTCGCGAGAGAGAGAGACTGGTTTGTTTGTTGATTTAAAAGTCAACACCATCTTCTTGGCTTCTGTTTTCCTCCACACAAGTCTCATTAATTCCACTTACGCCCTAAGACAATTCTATTCTCCTCCCTTAGATTATAACTTAATCTTACTACGACCACGATCATTAAAAGTTATTCTCACTTTAGTCCCTTTTCACTCTAAACTTTATTTAATTCCATTTACCATTTAAACTTCCCGTTTAATCTCCAATTGAGTTTAAATCAATTCCTATGGGTTCTCTACGACCTTAAACGTCTCCATAATTCATTTAGGGTCTCTAATTGTTCCTTAGGGACTATTCTAGGGAATCCGTACAATAACAAAAATAGAGGGTTTACAATGACAAAGGCTCGAGTTAAAGGGATAAATGAAGCTTTAAATGAGCTCGTTCATCAATGGGGACCTATGACAAGGGCTCGAGTTAAAAGTATGAATGAAGCTTTAAATGAGCTCGTTCATCAATGGGGGACCTATGACAAGAGCTTGAGTTAAAAAGATGAAATAAGCTTTAAATGGGCTCGTTTAAGAGATTTGGACCAAGTGTTTTGCATAACATAACTTGGACTGCTTGGAAGGGAGATTGAGGCTTTAAAATATTATTCAAGCCCAAGACCAAGTCCAAGAACATCATTCTTGAGACTTGAACGATAATTCTAATGCAAATTAAGCTATTATTTATTTGTTTGAATTAGTTTGGGCCTAATTTGTATTATGGGTTGGGTTTAAAATTAATTTAGTTTATTTAATTTTTGCATTAGGTTTTTACATTAGCCTAAATATAACCCTAAGACATTTAATTAATTTAAAAACCCAATGTGGGTGTACTTAGAAGAGTAAAGTATGAGGTTAATCAAAGTTAGGGTTATATTTAGGCTTATTAACCTAAAATTTCAATAAGACGTTCATTGGAATAAAGTTTAAATTTTCTCCATTATTCTTTTCATTTCAACTTTGACCATTGTTCTTAATTTATCAATCTTGACTTATCTCCCATATTCTTATCTCTTTCTTGGGAGTGACATCATTATATCTTTAGTTCTTGGTTCTCTAATCAACAGGTCAAAGATTTTCTATAATCTGAATTATCTTTCTGGGGTTGTGTTTCAATTTGATCGTGAGTGTCATATCTTTTTATATGGGGTTCGCATTAGCCCTCTTTACTACTTTTTTTCCATTTCAACTTTCTTCCCTTTCTCTCTATCGTTATCATTTTAAAACCCTTCCTTAGTGTCGTCGCTGTCATGAATCTTACGAGTTGAGTTACATTAATGTTGATCGACATTTCTCTTCTTTATGTCTCTTGTATGTCTTTCGTTTTTGTTATCATGTGCTGATTGGAGGAAATCGGTGTTAAACTCTTCTATTGGAAGAAGATCGATGCCAATGTCTTTGATTGGTAATGATGTTTCTCTTATTTTTGTTGCAGGTTGGTGATGTATAGAGAGAAAGATAGAGGTGATCATGTCAATTTCAGATGTGACTTATATCTTTAATTTTAGTTTTTGTGAGGAATACTTGAGTAGATTATGTTATTTTAATGTATTTTTCTAGTGTTTGTGTTTGCAAAGTTATTTAAGAGAAGATGGAAGAAAATGGGTCAAGAAATCAAGTTTTAAAACAGAGTTGGAGCTTTTCACGAATAGCATTCATGAAACACAAGTCGTAATGGTGGTAATGGAGATGGTGCTAATGCTTCAAAGCCGCTTAGAGATTACTCAATACCAATGGCGAAAGGTATTCACCAAAGAATTCATCGATCAGCTATTCAAGCTAACAACTTCGAGATTAAACTGACAACTATTTAGATGATTCAGTTCGTGGTGCAGTTTTGTGGACTACTCAATGAAGATCCAAATAAGCATATTGTAATATTTTTGGAGATTTGTGATACTTTTCTGTACAATGGAGTGATGGATGATGCTATTAAGTTAAGATTGTTCCCTTTCTCGTTGAAGGATAAGGCAAAGAGTTAGTTGAATTCATTGCCTTAGACATCTATTACTATATAGGATCAGATGGTTTATAAGTTTTGGCTAAGTATTTTCCTCTAGCAAAAACACAGAAACTTAGAAATGTTATTGCTGCATTCATGCAGAAGGAAGGAGAGTATTTGTATAAAGCTTGGGAGAGATTCAAGGAGTTACTTCGAAAGTGTCCTCATCATGGGGTTCCAAAATGGATGCAAGTGCAGATTTTTTATCTAGAACTATGAGAAATTTCGAGAGCCAATCTCGATGCAGCAGTTGAAGGAGCATTGTTGAAGAGAAATGTGGAAGATGCTTTTGAATTGATAGAAACGATGTCTTCAAACATCGATCAATGGCTATTAAAGAGAACAAAGTTCGTTAAGGCAATGTTAGGTGTTCATGAGCTTGATCCTATTACAACTCTGATAGCTTAGGTAATGTTTTGACTAAGAGATTTGATGCTTCTGGATTAGGTGTGAATAATGTTAATGTAGTTCAAAGTGCATTTATTAATTGTAAAGAATGTAGAGGTAGTCATGCGACAGATCATTGTTCGGTAATTAGGAGTCGGTATAGTTTGTAGCCAATTTTAATGCACAATGTAATGATTAGTTTTCAAATGTCTACAATCCTAGGTGGAGGAATCATCCTAATTTCTCCTAGAAGCAGAATTCGGATTAGACATAACAATTGAAACCCGCTGTTTCGCTTGGTTTTTAGGGTCAACAACAACAGTTTTAACCCCAAGTCAAGAAGATCGTAGTGGAGGACATGATAGTGCAGTACATGACAAAGACTGATTCTCTTTTGCAAAATTAGCAAAACATGTTGCAGACTCAGCAAAATCAGTTATAGAATCAGCAAAACCAGTAAACTCAATTCCAAGCTCAATTGCAAAACAAATGAGATTTATTTAATTGGTTGAATAAGCAAATGAAGGTATATGATTATGAAATTTGGTGTGAATGCTCCTAAGGAAGTTAGGTTATAGTCTGGAAAATTTTAAGGTCATATGATAAGTATGTAATTAATTACGAATTTTTGTTAACCTCTAACTTAGTGAAATAAAATCTGGATAACATTGAACTAGATTGAGTCTTGAATTTTTTGGACATGCAGTGCAATTAATGTTATTTTAGAGACATTAAATTTTTATATGAACCAATATGAGTCTTCTGTAAGCCCTTAAAATTTGAAGGATTTTCATGAAGCAGTTTATTTTTAAAAATTCAGATATCAAGGGCTGTTCAGTTTTGAAACTGATGTCAATACAACCTTGGTTGGGATTCGAACATTTCAGTTGAAAGGTCAGCAGAGGTATTTGAGGCTGGAAATTTTTATGGTATTTATTCTGAGTCTTTAGAACATATATATGAATTTTTGTGGTGATTAGCTTTATATACAATTTATTAAAAATGGAGAAAGTAAGCTGGATCAGTAGAGGCAGTGTTGACAGTGGAGAATTTTAATGATATTTGGATTTAGATTAATTTAGTAAGTTATGATTTCCTATGAATTTTTGAATTTCATGATGTGATTTTAGGTTGATAAGAGGGATTAAATTCGTAAAATTATTTTCTCTATTGGGATAAACGGAAAAGGTAAGTAAAACTTATATATGCTTTAATATATTATATGTTTAATTATAAAAAAAAATACTTTAATTAGTCCTTTTAATTGATCAATTGAAACCTTGCATTTTTCAGTGTTATTCTTTTATTAATTTTATTTAAATGATTTTGCATCCTCAAATATATGTTTTATGTACATTGTTTTATTGTATTAAAAGTATTGCCTTCCTATTTAGAAAATGTGATATGTTTTATTAAAAGTATTCATTAGTATTTGAAAAGTATGGTATGTATTGTAATCGTAATTATAATGGAAACGTTTTGGCTCATCTGTCTGTAGTGCATTTAATTGTAATAGCCTAAGCACCAGGATTACAGGTGTCATAATTGTATTGTATTTGTCTAGCCAGAATATTTATTGTTACACAACATTAATTGAATCGGCTTGACACTGAGATTACAGGTGCTAATTGTATTGGCCTCATATCGGGATTACAAGTGTAAATTGGCCCCCCACTGGGATTACAGGTGTGTATGAAATGTTTTCCATTATTATGCTTCGGTTTAAATATTCAATGTTTTATGTATTATATTGTTAAATGTTTGATTGTTTTATTGACTTCAATTTTGAAAATTAAATGTTGTCTATATCATATTGTTAAATGTTTGATTGGTTTTAATATATTTGTAATCATTTCAATTACGATGAAATTACAATTTTATTTTTACCGCAAAGTTATTTTTTAAAATTACCATATTTTCTTCTAATTATATGCTACATCGTAATGTATAATGTTTACCTATTGAGTTGACAGCTCACTCCTAATGTCTACTATTTTTTACAAATTAATAGCTTTTATTTGTCTTGAGGGACGACTTCGAGTTGGTGTCATTTGGAGGTGGATTTCAGTTTGGTTATTGTGGTTATATCCCTTCCTACTATTAAAGAACCATTTGAGTTTGTTTAATTGGTTAGGACTTAAATGTAATGATTGATTTAGAATGATCGTGAATTTGAGTTGTTTAAGACTATTATTAAGGTTTTGAGACAAATTTATGTTAGTCAATTAAATACTTTATGGAATTTTTCATTAATTGAGTTTTAGTTCTGAATATTTAAGTGATTGATTGATTATTGCATTATATTGATTTTTATGGTAAATTAGGGTGTTATAGTTAGAGCAACGAAGATGGTTATGTCTTTTTAACCATATTTTCCACACTTTTTCCTATGAGGACCTTCCCCAGCTAAAGGAATCCATCCTCTCTTGGTCTACCTGCTTGTCTTCTTCCTGCAAATGGTAGTACAATCAACCTTCTAACTTCCACAGGAACATCCCAAGCTAACTTGCTAGGGAGAGGATTGATCAAAGGTGCATATACAACTCTGTAATTACTGATGGCAAAGTGTACTATAGTGAACCTGCATGTGCTTGATATGTATGACAAAGACAAAGTGTTACTACATGATATTAAATAATGAAAGTAATAGAGTACAATTACAATACTTGGTAGCAGCAGCTGCATGAATACATGGCAAGTGATCTAGTCCCACTACCAACAAGAGTATAACCTCACTGCAACATCAACTATCTCATCGCCTTTCTCAACATGTTTGACGAGGTACCAGTTCACTTGTATAATGAGAACTACCTCACCAAGCATCGACAACTCATTCACCAAATTGATGTGAGTCTCTATAGTAGAGGTAACATCAGATATGAGTCTCTCAGCATTAACATTCTACTATTAAACCATTTTTGTATTATATTTCTCAGAAATCCATGTGCAATTGTTATTGGCAACTAGCGTGCTCTCATCATGCATTTGTTAAGTGACTCTGCAATGTTGGTGGTCATCATGGTATATCTTCTTTTTGGAAAATATAAAGGTGACCACCTTTCCACTCCAAAATCAACCAATCTTGCATGCGTTCTCGAATGCATGCTCTGAATTTTTTTCATGTATCTTGATCACGATAGAATACATCGTGATTTTATTCTTTTAGATCTCACTTTTGTAATGAATACTTGAGTAATTTTGGTTGTTTTGATATGTTTTTGATAGTGTTTTCTATAGTTGAGTCATATAAAGTTATGATAAGCAATTTGAGGTGTTTTCAAAGCCAATTCAAGAGAAAAGGGTTAAGAGTCTAACTAGTTTAAGTTTCAAGATAAATCAAAGTTGAAATGGTAAATTTTTGTTTTTAGGTTTAAAGATAGGTCTTTTTGTTTGAACTTATATGAAGTGCACAGATTGAGTTACATGATTCATATCAAATTAAAGCTCTGAATGTCTAGTTTTTATAGTCTATAACAGTTCATGAATCGGAGTTTTGTTGTGAAAGTTATGACTGATTTAGTGCTTAAAGGTAGAAGTATCGTGACTCGAGAATGTGAAACATGTTTAGCTATACGTGACAGAAAATACTTCGAATTTAACTTCGAGACCTGATTTTTCATCACTTAAAACCCTGCTTTGCACCCTATAAATAGAGGACTGTAGATATGAAATAGGGCAACTTTGCAAAGCAAAAATCACAGCCGTACATCACACTAAAAGGAAGAGAAGAGATAAGAGTTTTGGAAAACGTTCAAGAGGTGTTTTGAACACCAACTACTGCAGCCTTTTATAGACATCTATGGCAGCCCCTTGAACCCATTTTATGCTGTTTTGTAACAGGTTTTAGCATCCTTTTGGTGAGGGTTTCGAGTAGCTTTGAGAGAGGAGAAGAATGAGCCTTTAAAGTGGTGTTTGGAGGTTGAAATCGGATCACAAAGTAAGCCCTCTACAGAAGGTTGTGACGGCCTTTGGGGAGACGATTTTATTGTTGAAAATCAATCCTTCATCAATCTTTTTTGGAGTTCAACATCAATGTACCATCATTCACATATTTGGTTCATAAACGACATGAGAGGAGTGAAGAATTCGATGGCCAGGTCTTGGTGATAGGAGGATTACACCATGACACAAGATTTTTCATTCCTTTGTTTGATTTTAATTATTTAATGATGGTGTTGGTTAATTGTTTGATTTGTTTAATTTGTTTTATCTCGATGATAAACTAGAATGTTTGTCTAAGGTTACAATGACCCCTAACCCATGAAACTAACCTCATTTTTATTATTGGTTAATTAAATTTTCATTAATTGAGTTCTATTCTATTTAAATCTTAATGCTCTAGATTACTTGATCACTAGTTTAAGAGATTTGGTAACCTAGTGTGTGCTCAAAAGCGATACTCTTATGTTTAGACCTAAATAGAATGGCATAAACATGTAGGATAGAAATATACCCATGTGCTATGTGTGATCATAAGTGGGTATTGTTTCATAATGAGTTTGTATTAGCCATCCAACTTAGAAATATAGTTGGGTGTTTAATGCAAATATACTTGTGATAAACTCGAATAAGGCTCACAAATACTATAGTGTTACTCGATTAAATTCATGATGAGAATGAAATAATTAATGGTGAAAATTTAGATTGAGTGGACTGGTTTGGTAAAATTGTGACTCTAGACCATTATCTCCTTGGTTGTGAATTAGCATATTAGTTGTTTTAGTTTTCTTTAATTTAGTTTAATATTTATTTTCTTGAAATTTATCTTTCGATAATTTGGATAAGAGTAGTCGAGATCAATTTTAATACTTGACATGACTTAAACAATCTCTGTGAGAACGATGTTCTACTAATCATATATTATTTGTGGACCGTATATACTTGCACATCTTTTTGGTGTGTATTTTACTCACTAGAAATTTGCCATCATTTCTATCACACTTTGGTGTCAAATGAGTGTATGTTGCAGTGTAAAATGCATATATCACATCCTTCCATTGTTTGCAGTGTTGCTTTAGGTTTTGCGTCATATGAAAGAACACCAAACACGTGTGGGACTTGAGGGAAAATGGCTCTCATCACATTCAATAGGCTTTTATGACTATCAGATATGACAATCAAATCCTCTTGCTCACTAATAACTTCTCACAATTCACTTAAGAACTAAGTCCATAAACCGATTGTTTTGATTTGTCTCAATTTTTGTCAGTGCGTCAGGGTTTGTTTCCTTTAACATGTGAAAGTAGGAAGGAAACTACTAATATAACTCATTGCTTTCCCATATGCTAGTTTCTTTATATATTCTAAAGCTCTTCAAGCTTTAGTGTACAAGATCTGCACGTCATACTACTTCAACATTTCTACTATCACATGACTAGGAGTATAAGTATTTTACCCCACTCTGTTCAAATATAATTTCCTAACTCAATAGCCTTTACACTCCGAAAGTGTGACCGGTAGGCGTCTTGATGACATGTGTGTTCCAGCACATACTTCACCATATGTCGTAATGAACAACTGGATTTACATCTTGCATAAACCTCAAATCTGTAGCTTACGTCATTGCAACCGGCCTCAAATTGAACCACGCACGAATGTCTAATCTGATGGTCAAAGTTGGCTTCACTAGCATATTGTCTAATGGCCATCCTTAGTGCTTTATTATTGTCAAAGAATGCATCTTTATGCAATGTATCACATTAGTAGAAAGTTGACACGATGCTTGGATATTGTAGGAAAATAATCAATTCATAATTAAATGTTGAATTGTGGATTTTAGAAATTTTTTTAAACAAAAATATGCAATCACAAAAAATTTTCAAACAAAACTGAGTAACAATCATAAAGGAAAGGTTTAGCCAACCCTCATTTTCTTTGTGATGTTTAGCCAAACTATAACTCTTTCTAGGGCTTTGGTTTTCTTTTTGTGATATGCAGCTACGGTAAGGAAAAATATATGGATCAAGTCAAAGTTGATCAATTGATTTTCAATGTAAAACATCCTTTTATATTAAATCCATTTAGAGTTTTCTAATTTGACAAGGAAATATATTTCCTTAATTTTCAATTTAGAAAATCTAATTTATAATCAGATGATTTAATTTCCAAATTAGAAAATCTAAGTCACGATTAGATAGATTCTTTTTCTGATTGAAAAATCTAATTTATAATTAGATGATCCAATTTCCAATTCCGTGAAAGTTCATAATCCCCCATTATTTGACTTTGACTTTTTTAAATCTAATGACCCGTATATTAAATGATTCAAAATCATTTATTATTTTATGCGGTCACGTAGATTTGAATCCATAATATCTATAGATAAATGATTAAATAATTCATAATTCATAATTATTAATTAAATAGTCATTACTTTAAATAATCAATATTATTAAAATTATATGTGAGCGTAATGGTGTTACACGTGTAACACATATAATTGGACACTTAAATTATATTATTCGTTTCTCGTTTCTTGTAGTGAGCACGAGCTAGCAAGGGAACTCAATAGACCTACAATTTTGAGCTCCAATAATATCAAAATTATTAATTAAAACTTTTTAATTAAATAATTTACTATTATTAACTTTAGAGTTACTCCACTAAATACCTAAAGTTGCACTTTGCAAATTGCAGATGCTTTATACAATCTAAATTCTTCAGTGTCTATCAATCTAATCATTGTATATGGTTTGATCATCCACAACTAGTTCATAATTAAAGCTAAGTCATAAAGTTTGTTATACCTCTTTAATTATATCTTGTTCCTATAAGTATTATTCATTCTCTATAAATAATATATTCATAACAATTTATAAATTTATTTTTCTATTTATTCATGAACAGAAAGTTGAGTGCCTTTATTGTTTAAGGCTTGAATAAACATTTAAGGGAACTACTCATCTACCTCTCGCAAGAAGGAGTGGATTCCACTATTGTGTAAAATATTTCTAGCCATTTATTAAATCATATCTCCAAAATACGAAGTTTATTGACTGTAAATCTATAACAGTCTTACTCATGTAAATCAACATATATGACCTAACAAATAATACACTTAGGATTAAGATCAGTCCATATATGATAATCAGGTTAATAAATATGAATTTATTTGTTTAACTAATATTAATAAGAAAGAAATTCATTTTTATTGTGGTATAGTCCTATATAATCTCTACTATATAAATAAAGTGCATCAATTTCTATGTTACAGGATAAACGATCCTGAATAAGATCATCGTATCAAATATGATGGATTAGGGCTATAGATGTTCAAAAAAAAAAGTATTAAGCTTTGTTTGTTTTTTACAGGCTCTTTAGTTACTGATCTTAAACTAAATCCTCTTATATATAACTGTAACTATCATATTTGAGAAGGAAAATGATAAATTAGTAAATTTGTAACACCCCCTACCCACCCTCCATCGGAGCGAATCCAAGGGATGCTACCTTGCTTTATAAATGCTTTAATCATTTTCGTGTACATAATCTTTATTTAGAAACATGTTAATTCGATATTGATATTAAAATAGGGAAACTCAAATTTTCCAAAATCAATTTAAACCATCTCTTAAAAATTCATTTCCACAGCAAATTCCACAACCAAATTTTTTCCACAATCAATGTCAAACTCCGTTTGGCTCCACAAATTCACATTTGCCACCATCAAAGAAAAACATCAATAGTTTAACAACTAATTTATATATACACTATATAATCCAAACATATTGGCGCAGTACCATTATAGTGACCCTATTGGTATGCCAACCTCCAGTCCCCCTTTTATCATAATCTAGGTTTACTCGGGCCCTTATTAATTCATTGACAGGACCCAATTTGAATCTTACCATACTTACATCTGGAAGGCCCTGCTTGGCACCTCAACGGATCCCTTCTAAACCCTACTAGAGAGGTTAAGAGAAATTCGCGGAGCGAACCCCTAAAATCTTTTCTTACTTTGTAAAAACAAGAATGGGCTGGATTTTTTTTTTTAAAAAAACTAAAGTTTCATTTCAGCACTTTAAAAACAAGTCATTTTGTAGAATAAATTCTAGCAGCATAACGACTACGTTTTCAATATTTCCAAAATACCTGCAAGGTAAAATACACTTTCAAATGGATTCATTTTCCAACCCAACTCCTTTCACAAACATACTTATAATTGCATAAATCGTAATTTCCATTTTCTTAAAAGTAAAAACATGAGATTATAAACCAAACATTTGCTATTTCATATAATGGGTTGAAAACTAAAATTTTTCATATTTTAATTGAATCTAGACCACTCATATACAACTTAAAATATATATATTCATATGATTCCATTCAAATACAAAATATGCAATTTATTTATACAGAAGCATTATTGCGTCATTGCCCACTTACTCTTTTAGAAGAGCCATTCCATCTCGGTTACCCACATCTATACCTGAGGAGGTTTTTTAACATGAAAACAGAAAACGGTGAGCTTTGGGAGCTCAGTGAGTGCTTAATTTTTTTTTTAAACTTAAAATGTTTTATTTTTTAAAATACCTCCTTAAAACGCTTTTCAAAATATATTTCCGTTTCTTGAAGTTTCTCATAAATTTCAAACTTATTTTGTTATAAAGTGAGAGTGCCAAATTCATAAAATGCATGTGTGCATAAAATTTACGTAAACTTATAAAACCATAAAATTCTTAAAAGTATCACAATATATATATATAAAGCTTAAAAATTGAAAATTTATTTAAACTTATGTTTGCTTAAAATTTCATAAAAACTTATAATTAATAAGCATATAAATAAATTCCTACTTCTTAAACTTCTCAACTTAAATTCTCAATTTCAAAACATACTCAAATAACTCTAAAGTTCATGTATACATAAAATTTCGGATAGTTTACAACTTAAAATAAAAACAAAATCCTTACTTAGTTTGCAAGGCATACATATAATATACAAAAATTATAACTTATAAGTCTATAAAATTTATATGAACCTATAAATTAAATATCACCTTAAACATAAACATAAGTAAGGCTTCACATAGGACTTATAGCTTACAAAACATATAAAAATTTAAATCTCATTTCTTTTCAGTACATAGCTTAAATTAGAAAAATCTATAAAACTTATTTATGCATAAAACCATATGCTTAAACTTAGAAAGCTCATAGATTAATAAAACTTCATATAAAGTGTATTTATTCAATGCAAAATGTGCATGGAAAGTTTATAAGCTTAAATTTCCAAAATTTCATAATAACTTATAAATTGAAAATCATACAAGGTGCCAAACACTTGTTATGGAAAATCTGGAAATTGATTTTCTCTATTTTTAACATTCAAATATTTATTTTGGTTTCTAAAAGCACCATTCGTATCCCATAAACTTACAACCACGCAATTATTGTGATAACACTAACCGGCGTGGAGTCACGTGACACTTTTAACAGACACCAATCGTGACATTTACTTACTTACAAAGACATATTGTAGTTATGTGTGGAATATTACATCACTAACAATAACACGAGATAATATCCCACAAAAGTAGAGGCGACACGAAAAACTTAAATCCCCCCTAAGTTAGTGACGCATCCCCCCTGGACTTGTCATATTATTGTGGGATATACTGGTCGTGTCTGAAACTTACTTATAACGGTGGGCATACTTATGACATTTGAAAACTTATTTTATTTTCTTACTTAGTGCAAAAGCACAAACTATCGTTTTATACTTAATCATACTTGAAACCTCATTTATATATATATATATATATAACTTCATATGGAAAATTAGATTTTAATAAACATATATATAATAACTTAATAAAGCTTCATATAAATCATATATATATCAATGCAAAATGTACATAAATAATTCATAAAATTTCATAATTTCATAAGCCTCATAAAATCTATAAATTTCGAATCTTATCAAATATTAAACACTTAAAATTTCTTATAAGGACATTCAAAATGCTTTTCTTTTCCTAACATAAAGCATAACCTTATTTGTGAAAATGGCTTAAAATAAACTTAAACTTCATTTCAAAACAAACATGTCCTTAGAAAATTATAAATGATAACTTTCCATACAAAATGTCGTAGGAATCCTATTGCTCACTTAAAATACCAAAATGGCAATTACATTAACAAACGTTTAAACACTTAAAACAAACATAAACTGATATACAAAATTATTTGAACACTCCTCATAAAATTTTTCTTAAAAATTTTCAAATGTAATTATAAACACTTCAAAATAAAACTTAGCACTCACCTTGTTCAAGTTTCCTTAAATGAGCTCCCATGGCCTTCTTCGGTTCCACTTACTTCCTTTTTCACCTACACATTACATAGTTGCTTAGAATAAGCTAAACTTAACCATACAAAACTCATTATATTGCTTAGAACTCACTTAATTCATTAAAACACTATTTTACCAACTTACTTCCCTACTCGATTTCAACTCATTCGAAGCTTTAAAATTCCATTTTCTTTGCATGAATCCTACTTATTCTTACCTAGGAACATCCCCATACATTCGAAACCATCATTCGAAGCTTGAAACAAAAAGTCATAAAACCATACCCCCTTTGGCCGAATAGGTGCAAGAGACCAACCCATTGATTTTCTTTCCTTACTTCTTGTTCTATTCATCTTTCTAACTCACATTCAAGTCACCCGTAAAACGGTTTTGAAAAATTCCAACGAACGGGTGACAAAACCTAGGAAAAACCTCACTTTTTCATTACTTTTTCAATGCAACTGTCACACTTTACATTCCAAATCTTAGTTCTCTTTTCCTTAATGCCATACATACTTAAACATATTCATTTAATGCATGAAAACACATACATGGGGTGATATTTCATAATATCAATTAATGCCCTTCACTTTAAGTTATAAAGGCCAAGTTATCCAAATGAATTTCTAACATTATTATAAGCTTTTCGTAGGTTTCCTTATCACTTTTTCAACATGGAATCACACTTAATAACCTTAAATGCCATTGGTTCCATACTTCCCTCATCATGGTCTTACATGGTCTAATACATAATTAATCAATTTCATTCAATTTTTGCATTTTTCTTCACTTAGACATTTTATCAAACACTTGGTAGGTATAAAAATTCATTTAAAACCAATTCAACCAACTTAGTGTTTATTCCAATAAAACCTTAACACGCTAAACCCAATGATTTCCATATAGTTTATAGTAAGCCCTCAAACGTAATTTTACGGATCTCCCTGGAAGCAGTCCCTAAATAATTATTGGAGACCCTAAATGGTCAATGGAAGCGCTTAAGGGTATAGGGAACCCTTAGAGATCGATTTAAACTCGATTGGAGATTAAACGGAAGGATAAAATGGTGAATGAAATCGAGTAATAATTTAAGGTGATAAGGGACTAAATCGAAGATAAGAATTAATAATTGTGGTTAAAGTGGAATTAAGTTAAAAGCCAAGGGAGGAAACTGAAAATTTTAAGGGACGTGACCGTTATTTTGAGAATTGTTTGGGGAGGAAAACATGAAGTCAAAGAGTTGTTTTAAATCACAAAAAGTGAAGCTCGAACAGTGAGCAGAATCCAGAGTGTTCGTCGCGCGAGAAAAGAAGAGAGAAGGAAAGAAGAAGAGAAGAAGAAGAAAAGAGGAAGAAGAGGAGCTGCCGCCGACGTCCGACCAGACCAAGACTGACGCCAAGCTCGCCGACGCAGCCGCACCTCGCCACATGGAGAACCAGCTCGAGCTGCTATAGACCAGCCGCGAACCAGAGCTTACCGACCAGTCTTGCAGCTGACGCGGAACCGAACGCGAACCAGATCGTCGACCGAGCTACCTCATCGAACTCGATGCAACCAGACCTCACCACAGAACCGAGCATACCAGAGATGAACTCGCGCCGAACCGACGATAAAATCCGACGGATCGGAGAGGAACGAGGTAGATCGAGCTAGGGAGGGAGTGAGGAAAGAAGAGATGAGAAGGAGGAGGAGAAGATCGACGTAAACCAGACCAGAACTCACCGCAACTCCAGTTGTAATCTCATCGGAACAGTGCTGAAACGTGACCGAGCGGAACCAGAGCAAAGACAGCAGATCGGAGGAGAAGAAGAGAGAATCTGGCCAGGGAAGAAAAGCTCGTGTAGAAAAGAAGAAAGAGGGAAGAGATCCAGTCCGAATCAGTCCATTTTCACCACCAAATCAGTCCTGAAACGAGTCCAAACCGAAGAGGAAAATGATGAGCTCGTGAGGAAGGAAAGGGGTGAGTTATTCAAGTTAAGGTTGATGCTTTTATTGTGGATTGAGTTGATTTCGAAGCAGATTTGGTTATGATTCATTATTGGTTAGTTTTGAGTGAAGAATGAGTTGAAAAACAAGTGGATTAATGCTCATTGGGAGCTTAGGGAACAAAGAGAATAGTGAAAAGTTAAAGACAAGGCGAATCGCAGGATAAACTAGTTTGAGGGACGATTGTGTAATTTCAAGTTTCCAGAGGTTTATGCGAACGTAAATTTACATTTCCATATATTGTGTAGGTGACGAGGACACTCGAGGATCGAGGCGAGAGGATTAGGGGCCCTGCACGCGCCATTTTCAATTGTCAATTTTGTGAGTGAATTTTATTAAAATATTTTAAAAGTATTTTATATTATTAAGTTGAGTTAATAAGTAATTGTTTGAGTTTATTGTAAATGCATGGATATGAGCATGAATTTAGAGATTGGAATGATGGTATTTTGTGCTTTTTCACTTACCAAAGATATTATAGTATTTAATGCATTCAGAAAACGAGTTTTAGTGCTTATTGCACTCAGAAATTAGATTTTGGTATTTTATGAAATCAGAAAAGAGATTTGTGCTTCTGCACCAGAAAGTTAAAGCAGAAAAAGAAAAATATTTTCAAACCCATAAGTATACCCTCAGAGATTATAAATCAGTTTAGACCGGACCGGTTTATCCTACATCAGTTGGCACAGTCCTGGGTAGGGGTAAGTCACTAATCTGGGGGGATAAGTGTCTGAGTCTGTTAGTCGAGTCGCCATTACTGATGTGGGGTAGTGTTTCGTGTGCTATGGTTAGCGTTGGGAAATTCCGCACATAGCCGCGAGATGTCTCAGAGCAAGCGAGCTATGGTTAACGTTGGGAAATTCCGTACATAGACGCAAGAGTACAGATTTAGGGATACTATGGTAATTTTAAAAGATATCAAGAAACAGTTTTAAAAAGAGAAAAACATCATTGAGAGAAAAGAAGTTTTAAAAGTATTCAAGTTATTTATGATTTACAGTTATAAGTTTTGAGTTTAAAGGTAAGCCTATGTTTATATATAAATTCTCTTATTAAGTTGATATTTAAGAGATTTAAGCTTGAAATGCTTTAGAAACAGAAAATAGTTTTCAAACGTTTTCAGAGGAGGAAGTTTATAAAATCAGATTTTCAAAGAAACGAAATATTATCACTCACTGAGCTTCTAGCTTATTATATTTTCTATTTTATATAAAAACCTCCTCAGATACTCTCAGCAGTTAGCCAAGAAGCAGCATCACCTCCAGCGGGCGAGCCAGCGCAACACGACATCATTTGAGCAGCCTATTTTGTTTCATTAGTTATATTTTCATGTAAATATCTTTTAAAAGTGTATAAATGATTTGTAATTATTCGCTTGTAAATGTTTCTAAATTGCTTTTGATTAAATGCGGTTTATTAAATGTGATTTGAATTTTCTTAAGTTGATTTGAAAATCCAATGCATGATTGAGGCCTACGGGCAACCAGGAGTTGGGTTGGTGATAAATTTTAGTCGAAGTGTTGTTTTTCTGTAAACAGGTTTTCTGGAACGTAAAAAATGCAGACGTTATGCTGCCGAATTTTGTTAGAAAAATGAGTTTCGAAAATGAATTTAAAATTAAAAATAAAAATTTTCATACGCGTTTTTAGTTTTTAAAGAAAACCAACCCAACAGTGTTTTAGAAAGCATCAAAGAGTTTAGGGTTCGCTCCACGAGTTTCGTTTAGCTCGATGAGTCGGGTCTGAGAGGGATCTGTTGGGGTGCCTGGCGTGACCTACTGGATCAGAGTTAAAGGTATCCGGGTCGGGTCGCGTCATTTATACTTATTTTTGGTGCCATAAAACTCCACTTAAATCATATATAAAAACCCATATCAAAACTTAACCAAACCATCGACATACACATCATCACAACATCGTTGAAACCAATTCAAAATCCATAAAACTAACCTTGGTTTGGCATGGATTTTGCTTCAAGTTTGTTTTTCTTGCTTAGGATGGCTTGATCACTTGATTTGAACTTGAAAGTTGCATAAAAATCACTTGGTTACCCACTTGGATTGCATGGCCGAACACTACCCTTCTCTCCTTCTTGCTCTTGGTTTTTGGTGTGTATTTGTGTGTGTTTTGGCGTGAAATGGATGAAAAATTGGAGAAGTCAACATATTTATATTTTTAATAATTCCATAATGACCATCATGTCCCTTAATTAATTATACTTTGGCCCTTAACTCTTGCTTATTCCACCTTGGCCCATGTCATGTAAACTTGTTTCATTTTGATCCATAATTCACTTTCTCTTAATCCCACTTTGACCCTAAGTAGGAAAATTTATTTTATTTTAGTCCATTGTCATACTTACTATTCACTTAATACCATTTACAATTTATTCCGAAATAAATTCCAAATTAATTCTATGATCACTAATTCATCAAATTGACTTTACAATACTCTAATTAGATCTCTTAGGACTAAATCCATGGCTTCAAAAAAAATTCAAACGGAGTTTAGGTCAACGATATTCACAATCCTGTCCATAAGGGCGTTTTCGTTGGGTAACTTTCAAAACCTTCAGAAACTACCCAAACGGACTCATTTTTACTCCATTTCAGTTTTATTGGGTCTTACTAATCATTCTAAATATTTTCAATTTTCCAAGGTCAGTCTCAAAATTTTACTATTCATCAGATACTATTCATCCGAAGACAGTTTCACCCGAAAATATTACTATTCATCCGTAAATTCTCTATAAATCATAAAATGAAAGTTTGGGGTCCTACATTCATTCATTTCATTTTAATAAACACATTTTCATTTTAAAACACCATTTCCATAAACATAACACCAAACTAAAATTGGTGTTCAAATTTTTTCAATGTAAGCAATGTAACGATTTTCTGAATAATTAACACATGATCTACATCAATTTACTCAAATTAAGGATTATAAAACAACATCTCTCATTTATGACCTCATTTGGCCAACATCTTAAAAATCATACTTGTGCCCAATCAACATTTTAGTTTATCCTATATTCATAGTTAATCAAATAACTTGCAAAAATCAATTAAATCATTACAACAATCACATTTTTCACACAAAATCACACTAGGGCAGCCTTGCACCCTTATCCAAATCCTTTCATTTTCAACATTAACACATTCAAACTACTCAAAAATTGCATTAAAAAATAATTCGCAAGTTAATTCACCCAAACAACAAAATATTACTCATTTAAAATTTATGCCCTAGAATTAAAACATAAATTTAAATCAAATGTACACCAACCTTTTTGGCCACTTTTCTTGTGTTATTCTCTCCTCTTATGGAAGCTTATTGCTTCTCCTTTCCCTTATCTTGCTTTCCTTGCCCTAATTCATCACCTAAATTTTTCAAGAATGCATAATAATCAATAAAAATTATCCCATCAATCTAAATAGATGATCTATCAATTCTAAATGATTTAGGATGCATTTTACACCCTACTAAACTCTATCCATACTCAAATCAACCTTTAGCCCATACTAACCTCAAAATTCCAATTTTTCCTCTTGAAACTAGTCTTGAATCGTGATGGATTTGTTGGATTTGATGCTTTGGATGCTGAGGTGGATTGATAAACTAAGATTTGGGATGATTTTTGGGTGAGAAATTGAAAGAAAAATGGAGAGAATTGCATGAAGAGTGGACGACCAGCAGCTTGTAAAATGGGTAGTTTCATGCTTTCAACTTTATATAGTCTCACTTTTGCTTGACCAATTTGCCCCTCAACTATTTTCATAATTCCCATCATGTCCCTAGTTAGAATAGTTGGCATTTGATTGGCTAAAACACTAACTATCCATTACTCTAACCAAACTAATCCAATTATGGTTCAAAACTAACTAAATGACATCAAAATTCACTTTTAAATGTCAAATTGTGATTGGTTATCTCTTTTTGGTTGGCTTCCTCTCATTGGCTCATGCTTTGATTCCATGTGGTGCATTCACCTTGCATCCTTTGTTCTGCCAATCAAACTTTTCTAATTCATTTCTAAAATAGTCTCTTACTTCGACAATATATCTCTAAAAATATTTAATCCTATAAAATCATATACTAACATTTAAATCCCACCATATCAATATATTCACACTTAATTCATTTTTGCATGCCTAATCTTCATTTTCCGATGATATTTAGGCTTAATAAAATTCGAGGCGTTACAAAATTTAGGTTTCTTAATAAATAGGGTTTTATAATTAAGAAGGAAAAGGATATTGATTTACTAAAGGATATATTAAGTATTTAAATTAAATGAGATTTACAAAGGATTGAAATTACTACCATTACAAGTTTTATATGCTATAAATAGGATTTATTATTTTGTAGCTATTGAATTTGAAAAATTGAAATTGTAGAATTAAATTGCGGATTTAATTTTCAAAATTGAATTGCTTGATTTAACTACCATTTTTGCAAAGTAGAAGTGAATTATGGACGTTGAGTTCTTAGAGTTCACCCCAATTTGAAGCTTTGGTTACAACAATGAAGACTAGAAATTTAGCAAGGACATATCTTGTTTCAAGTAATTAATTTTAGGATTTTTCTTTTGGAGATTATGTTTGGATACTTTTTCTTGATTACTTTCAAACATTGAAATAAATTTCTATTTGGAGCATGCTTTTTTTCTTTTTAAGATCTAGTTTGATTGTGACATATTATTTCCTACTACTAGATTAGGGGTGTTACAATAATACATAAATACTTAGTTTGAAACTACATAAGCAATTATGGATGCTGTATGATATTGGTATAAAGCAAACATTTCACAAATGTACATCAATTGCATGAAATAAATATATTTTATTTATTATTTATTATTAATTCAAATATTTTCAAATTTCAAGCACCATATGGTGGCTTGTGAATCGGTGGTTCCTCAAATGGAGGCTTGTGAATCGGTGGTTCCTCGAATGGAGGCTTATGAATCGGTGGTTCTTCGAATGGAGACTTATGAATCGGTGGTTCTTCGAATGGAGGTTTATGAATCGGTGGTTCCTCAATCAAAAGCTTGTGAATTGATGGTTTATCAAATGGAGGCTTGTGAATCGGTGGATCCTCAAAAGGAGGCTTCTGAATCGGTGGTTCTTCAAATGGAGGCCTATGAATCGGTGGTTCATCAAATAGAGGCCTGTGATACGGTGGTTCATGAATCGGTGGTTCATCAAATAGAGGCCTGTGATACGGTGGTTCATGAATCGGTGGTTCATCAAATAGAGGCCTGTGATACGGTGGTTCATGAATCGGTGGTTCATCAAATAGAGGCCTGTGATACGGTGGTTTATCATATGGAGGCCTGTAAAATGATGGTTCATCAAGTGGAGGCTTGTGAACCGGTGGTTTATCAAATGGAGACCTGTAAATTGGTGGATCCTTAAATAGAGGCTTGTGAATCGGTGGTTCCTCAATTAGAAGCTTATGAATCGGTGGTTGCTCAAATGGAGGCTTGTGAATCGGTGGTTCCTCAAATGGAGGCTTGTGAATCGGTGGTTCCTCAAACGGAGGTTTGTGAATCAGTGGTTCCTCAAATGGAGGCTTGTGAATCGGTGGTTCCTCGACTAAAAGCTTGTGAATCGGTGGTTTCTCAAATGGAGGCTTATGAATCGGTGGCTTTCCAAATGGAGGCTTGTGAATTGGTGGTTCTTCAAATGGAGGCTTATGAATCGATGGTTCCTGAATTAGAAGCTTGTGAATCGATGGTTTATCAAATGGAGGCCTATGAATCGGTGGTTCATCAAATAGAGGCCTGTGATACGGTGGTTTATCATATGGAGGCCTGTAAAATGATGGTTCATCAAATGGAGGCTTGTGAACCGGTGGTTCATCAAATGGAGGCCTGTGAATCAGTGGTTCATCAAATGGAGGCCTGTGAATCGGTGGTTCATCAAATAGAGGCCTATGATACGGTGGTTTATCATATGGAGGCCTGTAAAATGATGGTTCATCAAATGGAGGCTTGTGAACCGGTGGTTTATCAAATGGAGGCCTGTGAATCGGTGGATCCTCAAATGGAGGCTTGTGAATCGGTGGTTGCTGAAATAGAGGCTTGTGAAATGGTGGTTGCTCAAATGGAGGCTTGTGAAACGGCGGTTGCTCAAATGGAGGCTTATGATACGGTGGTTTCTCTAATGGAGGCTTGTGAATCGGTGGCTTCTCAATTGGAGGCCTATGAATTGGTGGCTTGTGCTTAGGTAATGGCTTCTCCTTTTGAGGAGGCTTGTAAGGATAGTTAGCGAGAGATGGGGTGGCAAGAGCTATTAGCCCAAACAACAACAATAGCAAGTATTTGAGAGACATCTTTGAGGTTTTGATATTGTGAAATCTAAAATAAGGTTGCCCTTTTATAGATGTTTCAAGCTCTTGTTGTCAGTTCATTCATGTAGTTGTCACATTCATAAGCTAATCTTGGGTTTTAATTTGATAATATCTTTCTATTAAATGTGGAATTTCATATTTAAGAAAAAGATGCTCTTTTCAGGATAAAATCCTTTAGAGATATCTTTTTTGTAATTATCTTTGGTATTTTGTAATTGATTTTAAAGAAAATATCTTTCATTTGTTAGTGATTATGGGATAATCTTGGGTTTTAATATGATAATAACATTTTATTAAATATGGAATTTCATATTTAAGAAAATATATTCTTTTTGGAATAAAATTCAATGGAAAGTTTTTTGGTAATTATCCCTGATATTTTGTTGTTGATTTTAAAGTAAATCTCTTTCATTTGTTAGAGATTATGAGATAATCTTGGGTTTTGATTTTGATAACATCTTTTGATTAAATATGGAATTTCATATGTAAGAAAAAGATATTCTTTTTGGAATTAAATTCAATGGAAAGTTTTTTGGTAATTATCCCCGATATTTTGTTGCTGATTTTAAAGTAAATATTTTTCATTTGTTAGAGATTATGAGATAATCTTGGGTTTTGATTTTGATAACATATTCTGATTAAATATGGAATTTCATATATAAGAAAAAGATATTCTTTTTGGAATTAAATTCAATGGAAATATTTTTTTTTGTAATGATCCCTGATATTTTGTTGTTGATTTTAAAGCAAATCTCTTTCATTTGTTGGAGATTATGAGATAATCTTGGGCTTTGATTTGATAATATTTTTTGATTAAATATGAAATTTTTTGTTTAAGAAAAATATACTCTTTTTGAAATAAAATTCAATGAAAACATTTTTGTAATTATCCTTGATATTTGGTTGCTGATTTTAAAGTAAATCACTTTCATTTGTTAGAGATTATGAGATAATCTTGGGTTTTGATTTGATAATATCTTTTGATTAAATATGAAATTTCCTATTTAAGAAAAAGGCACTCTTTTTGGAATAAAATTCAATGGAAATGCTTTTTATAATTATGTATGATATTTTGTTGTGGATTTTAAAGTAAATCTCTTTCATTTGTTAGAGATTATGAGATAATCTTGGGTTTTGATTTTAATAATATATTTTGATTAAATATGACAGGTCCCAATCCGAACCATACCATACTTGTAACTGGAGGGCCTTGCCTGACACTCCAATGGAACACTCCTAAACCCCGTCAATTGGGCTAAAGGTAATTTCGCGGAGCAAACTCTTAAAACATTATCATATTCCCTTTCTTTTAAAATACTAAAATGGGTTTTTTTTTTTTTTTTTTTTTTTTTTCGAATGAAAATCCGACGGCATAACGACTATAATATTGATATTTCCAAAATATTTGTAAAACAAAATACACTTCCAAAATGTCTTATTTATCCAATCCAACTTCTTCCACAAGCATATTTCAAGATTTCATTTCCATCTCATACGAAAGAAATCACATGAAACCATAAGCCATAAATTACAAAATATCATCAAAACCTTAAAAGAATTTACATAAATAAAACTTCCACTTTTTTTTATAACCTTAATGAAATTTGTTGAACTTTGTACACCTCAAAATATATAGATATACAAAGTTTGTTTCAAAAGTTACTAAAATAAAAGTTAAAGTACAACAAAATGAGTAACTTTTCAACTTTCAATGACATGCAAAATGATAATGCAACAGAAGCCATTGTCGGATTCACGCCCACCTAATTCAGCGGAGAGGATGTTGTGCTCCGGTCACCCGCGCTAGCACCTGAGAAGGTTTTTAAAATAAAACGGAAAAGAGTGAGCTTAATGAAGCTCAGTGAGTGCACATAAAGTTGAAATAATAACATTTGCTTTTCTAAAATACCTCCACAAAAACATTAAAAATAGGATTCCATTTCTTAAATACTCAATTTAATATCTCATATAGTTGTACATTAAAAGAAATATATTCGTAAACATAACAAATATATATAAACCTTTGATAAACTTTAGTAAACATCATCATAACATAAGGATATAAACGGAGATAAAATCCATTCAAAACATATTCGTAACCTAAATGAAAGTAGCTCATTTTTCAAATCGCTTTGACGTTGAAATGCACGAATGTTACCCCTTAAACTTACAATCACGTGACCACTAAATAAACATAATCAACATGGAGTCACGAGGCGAATTAGCCACAAACACCATCTATGACACTTGCAAAGACATCCAAACACCAAGTGCGGAATTTTACATCGCAATGTGTGGCGCAAGACAACATCCCATACACATAAAAGCGACACAACGGACTTTATCCCCCCAAAGTTAGTGACACAATCCCTCCCATACCTTGCCATACACGTGTGGGACATACCGACCGAGTCTATATATCTTACAAAAGTGGGTAGATAATTGGCCTTTGAAAATTTAACTAAGCATATAATATTTTTACTTTACACACTTAAAATTTTAAACTTCATTTTCATTTGATTATCCATAAAACATCATTTCAATTGCCAATAACTCTTAAAACATTAAACATTATTTCAAAGGAAATTAGCACTTACAAAATCATGAAAATTACATTTTCCCATACCAAATAGGATATACAAAACAATGCTCATATCAAATCATAACATGGCAAAACAACTTATAAAAGGTTAAAACATTAAAAACCATCAAAACTTTATGAAAATCTCTTTAATACTCAACTTAAATTTCAGCTTTCGTAATGGGCTTCAACGGTCCTCACCAGCTCCGCTAGCCTCTCACACACCTACACATCACAATTATGCTTAGAACACACTAAATAAAGTTTCACAAAACGTATTACACAACTTATAGCCCAACTAACTTCATTGAACCCTATTATGCCTAAAAGCTTCTCTACACAGTTTTCACTCAACTGAAACTTTCTAATTTCAATTTCTTTCCATGGATCCTATTTATCTTCACCTAGGAACACACCATATGCTCAAAATCATCGTTTGAAGCTCGAAACGAAAAGTGGTCATTTTTGACCCCCTTAGGCCGAATGGTATGCACAACCCTACCTAGGGTAGTGCTTCACTTCTTTCTTGCTCCACACACCTTCTTGACTCGCATTTTGATCACTTTTAAAGCGGCTCTGAAAAATTCCATCGTTCGGATATCAAAACCTAAGAAAAACCTCACTTTTTCATCCATTTTTAGGGGGCATTTTCACACCTTTCATTCAAAACCTTAATTCCTTCTTTCTTAGTGCTATACACACTCATACCTACTTATACAATTCAATCAAATACATAAAAGAAGTGGTATTCAAAGACAACTCATGATGCCCTTCATAGGTATTTTACAATGCAAGTTGTTCTAATTCCATTTTAAACATTTTCATAAGTTTGTTTGTCACTTACCAAACATGGAAATCATGCCCAAAACACCTCAATTCCATTAGGTTCCCATATCTTCCATTATAGCCTTACACACCCTAACACATGCCAAGTTCATTTCCTTCAAAATTTTGATATTGATTCTTTTGGACATTTCATCATACATCTAGCTTATATTTCATTCAATTAGTTTCCAATCCAAAACCAACTCAAAACCTCTTCCAAGCCAACCCTAGCTCATCAATTTTAGTAGATTTCCATGCCATCTACACAAGCTTTCAAATTTCAATTGAATCATCTCTCAACATAGATAAAAACCTCTCATCAAAACCAACTCAAACATCATCAAACAATCAACACAAACCAACATAACAACAAGTTTAAAAGTGAGTAAACTAACCTTGATTGGCTTTATTTCTTACTTCAAGTTTGATTTTTTATCTTAGGGAAGCTTGATTGATTGATTTAGATGTGAAAATTGGCTTGAACCAACCTTGATCTTCCTTTCCTCTCTTTGGCCGAATCAATCATACACTCCTCTCTCACTTTTCTCTTTTCTCTCATTTCTTTTCTTTGGTTGGGAGGTTTTGTGGTGTTTTTGTGCTCAAAATTCCTCTAAGTGTTGCTTATATACTCTTAACAATCTCATAATGACCATCTTGTCCCTTAAATAATTGCTTCTTGGTCCTTAACTATTGTTTATTCCATCTTGGCCCTTAATTGATTGATTTATCATCCTTAAACTCTTACTTATCCTATCTTCCCTAACTTGTACACTTATTTCATTTTAGTCCATAGGTCATACTAGCTTTTACAATTCCAATAACAATGACCACTTTACCCTTATATTAACTTAATCTACAAGGGAGGCTCAATCAATCTCTACACTTTTATAACACTTTCATTAGTCTCTTAGGGTTTTAAAATATCACTTAGGGTTGGTTTCTATGGAAATCATAAATAAGCATCAAGGGCTTACAAAATATGGAATTTCATATGTAAGAAAAAGATATTCTTTTTGGAATTAAATTCAATGGAAATATTTTTTGTAATTATCCCTGATATTTTGTTGTATATTTTAAAGTAAATCTCTTTCATTTGTTAGAGATTATGAGATAATCTTGGGCTTTGATTTGATAATATTTTTTGATTAAATATGGAATTTTCTGTTTAAGAAAAATATACTCTTTTTGAAATAAAATTCAATGAAAATATTTTTTGTAATTATCGTTGATATTTTGTTGTTGATTTTAAAGTAAATCACTTTCATTTGTTAGAGATTATGAGATAATCTTAGGTTTTGATTTGATAATATCTTTTTATTAAATATGAAATTTCCTATTTAAGAAAAAGACACTCTTTTTGGAATAAAATTCAATGGAAATACTTTTTATAATTATGTATGATATTTTGTTGTGGATTTTAAAGTAAATTTTTTTCATTTGTTAGAGATTATGAGATAATCTTGGGTTTCGATTAAATAATATCTTTTTTTTTTTTTTAAACATGGAATTTACTATTTAAGAAAAAATATTATATTCATTTTGGAATAAAATTCATTGGAAATATTTTTTGTAATTATCCTTGATATTTTGTTGTTCATTTTAAACTAAATATCGTTCATTTATTAGAGATTTTGAGATAATATTGGATTTTCATTTGATAGTATCTTTTTATTATATATGGAATTTCATATTTAAGAAAAATATATTCTTTTTGAGATAAAATTCATTGGAAATATATATATTTATTTATTTGTAATTATTTCTGATATTTAATTTGTTATTGATTTTAAAGTAAATCTTTTTTATTTATTAGAGATATTCATTGACCAAAATTGGAATTGATCTCTTGAATGAATTTGGTCATAATAATGACCAATTTTCGATCATTGCTAAAAAATAGGAAAACTTTCCTATTTTAATCTGATTTATTTTAAGTCTTTTATCTCTAATTAAATTTTTTATTTTGCAAATGATATTGAAGAGATTTAAGAGTACATAGTGGTGTTATAAATATTGACCAAATTAGTGAAGTCCAATATGCAGACAATAAGCATCTAAATATAAAATGAGAACACCAAATGTGTAGTTTCATATATTTTGTGAGGTATAGTGTGAATCTCTCTAGGGTCACTTTGTCTTAGGAAGAGTATGACTTTTTAAGCAAATACATCAGTATAAGTTTTTCAGGAGGAAGAATTGTTTTGGTCTTCAGGAAAAGATGGGTCTCAAGGCTTTTTAAGGGAGTTTAAGAAGTTAGAGATCAATTAAGTTGAGGGAAGCTCGTTATACCGGATTACTGGAGAGAGTACAATACATTGTGTCAACTATAAAAAGGGAGTATATAGTCGAGTGAGTCAAATTGTATGTGTACTATTGGACATTCATTAATTAATATAAACATCTGGATTTGATCTCGTGGATGTAGGGTAAATTTTGACCATGTTAAAAATATTGTCGTCTTTTTTGTTTTTTATTACTACATTTTTTCAATTAATTGTTACAACAAGTCTTTTCAATGCATTACAACAATTGGCTCTTAATCATTACAATAGCTGATAGTCAAGTCGTTACAACAACTAATTGTCAATCATTACAACAACATGACTAATTTAATTTAATCTGAAAACTTGATAATGATGTCTAATTTCTAGTATGTAAAATTACTCACTAGAAGCATGTGCAAGTATATATGGTTCATGTTGGTTGCAAAATTACTAAACAAACTTATTTTAACCTTATAAGTGTACAAATCGTTTATTGAGTATAGCAACAAGTAAGGGTCAATCTCACGAGGAGTTTTAACTTATTTTAGTTTCAAAGTTATTTAAAACCTAAACTAAGAACAACAAAGAAAAGAGGTTTTGGAATTGAATTAAGACTAAAATAATTTAAAGTAGACTATTAAATTGAAGATAAATGAATAAGAAAAGTTTAGTTAAGACATTTTATCTTCATTAAACAATTCCTCAATTTGTTAAAAAAATTAATAAAGCAATTTCAGGTTAATGCTGATGGTTTGAAAAAACAAAAATCAACAATTTGTTTTTCATAAAATTAAGTATTTTGCGGAACATTGAGTTTCAAAAACATTTTAGAAAACTTAAGAACCCAATATTCATAAAACAATGAAATAAAATAATATAAATAAATAAAAATCAGATTTTTACCTTCTGTATTGATCTCTATGGATTGCTCACCACCTTGCCTTCCTTGATATATCTCGAAACCAAGAAACAAGCGAGTGGACACAATTATATAGAATTGTGCTCACTTACTTTTTGATTTCTTTCTAAAAAAAAAAATCAAATTAAATCAATGATTATAAGAGGTGAGTGTTTGATTTTTGGTTATACAAAGAACAAAGACACAAATTCTTGTTCTTTGTATTTGTTGAAAAAAAAAAACTTCTTTTTCTTTTCTCTTATTGTTTTTCAAGAACATAAACAACAACCAAAAACCTAGATGTAGAAAAGAAACTTTTTCTTTTTATAGGCAAACAATTAGGGTTTTAATTAATCAATATTAATATTGACCCTAATCTTATTATAATTAAACTTTTACCCCATATAATATAATTAATTCAAAATTAATTCATATTATATTTTGAAATAGAACTTGTAACTTTTAATAAATTAATTCATAATTAATTTATATTAAAGTCACTAAGAATTGGATTCAAGACCTCTTATAAAATTAATTAAATAATTATTAATTCATAATTAATAATTAAATAATTTGAATAATCAATATTATTCAAATACCAAGTGAACACAAATTTTTGTTACTTATGTAAAACCTGTAATTGGACGGTCAAATTACAATATTCTATATACATGTTTCTTATAGTAAAATGAGCTATCAAGGGGACTCGATGGACCTACAGTTTTGAGCTCCAATAATATCGGAATTATTAATTAAACTCTTTAATTAAATAATTCACTATTATTAATCTTAAAGTTACTCCACTAAAAACTTAAGATTGCACTCTCAAAATTGTAGATGGTTTTTATACAATCTGAAATTTTTCAGTGTCCATTGATTTAATCACTACATATGATTTGACCCTCCACAAATAGTTCATAATTAGAGCAAGGTCAAATGTCCGTTTTACCTCTCTAATTATTTCTTGATCCTTAAGTACTATTGATTCTCTAATGAACAATATATTCATAACAACTTATGAATTTATCTTTCTGTTTACATATAAACAGAAAGTTGAACGCTCTTATTGTTCAAGACCTGAATCAACCCTTAAGGGAACTAATTTTCTACTTCTCGCAAGAAGGAGTGGATTCCACTATTGTATAGAATGTTTCCAACTACTTACTAAATCATATCCCCAAAGTACGAAGTTATTGATCGGGTATCTACACTGATCTCACCCATGTAAATCAAAGGAAATAACTTAACAAGTAGGAGTTCATAGTATACTCAGAATTAAGATCAATTCATAAATGATCATCTGGTTGATAAATATAAATCTCTAAGATTAACGGATATTATTTAGAGACTTATATTTATCGTGGCCCAGTCCTATATAATCTTTATTATCTAAGGTGCCTCCATTTACATGTCACCACATAAATAGTCTTGGATAAGACTATCGTATCAAATACGAAAGGGACCGCAACTGTAGATTTACCACAAATGAAGTACCCAGCTTCGTTTGTTTTCTACGGACTCTTTAAATTACTTATCTCAAACTAAATCCACCTGTATATAACACTTATACACTTAGTTTGAAATTACATCAGTAATCAAGGATGTTTCTCATGATATATATACAATTTTTACAAAATATATAAATTGAATGAAATGAATATTTTATTAAAATTTATAAAACCGTTTACAATATTACAAGCTCTTAGGGCAGAAACCCCAACAATCTCCCACTTGCCCTAGAGCAGATGAGACATATCTCGTAATCCTAGACCCTCTAGATGACCTTCAAATACTTTAACCGTTAAGGTCTTCGTAAACGGATCAGCAAGGTTGTCTTGTGATGCAATCTTCATCACTTTTACATCTCCCCTTCATACGATCTCCCTAATGAGATGGTATTTCCTCTCTATATGCTTCCCTCGTTTATGGCTTCTTGGTTCTTTGAAATTGGCCACTGCACCACTATTGTCACAATAAAGAGTGAGTGGTTTATCCATGTCTGGAACAACTTCCAGATCAATCAAGAATTTACGTAGCCATACCGCTTCTTTAGCTGCTTCACAAGCTGCTACATATTCGACTTCCATAGTGGAGTTAGCAATGCATGATTGTTTAATACTCCTCCATGTAATGGCTCCACTACCAAGGGTAAATACTGATCCGGACGTAGATTTTCTAGAATCTTTGTCCGACTGAAAATCAGAATCTGTATATCCTAATGGGATCAAATCCTCTCCAGAATATACTAGCATATAGTTTCTCGTTCTCCGAAGATACTTAAGAATATGCTTTACAGCCACCCAATGATCAAATCCTGGATTAGATTAATAACGACTAACTATTCCCACCGAATAACATATATCCGGTCTCGTGCATAACATAACATACATGAGACTGCCTACTGCAGAGGTATAGGGAATCCGTCTCATATCCTCAATTTGTTGAGGTGTCTTAGGACACTGTTCCTTAGACAAATGAACTCCATGACGAGAAGGTAAATGGTCTTTCTTAGAGTTCTGCATCGAAAATCGCATAAGAATCTTATTGATATATGATGCCTGAGACAGCGTTAACAGTTTGTTCTTACGATCCCATATTATTTGGATCCCAAGGACATAACTGGCCTCTCCCAAATCTTTCATTTGGAATTGGCTAGCGAGCCAGTTTTTACGTCTAATAATATTCCTATATCATTCCCAATGAGTAGAATATCGTCAACGTAAAGTACAAGAAAAACCACTTTCTTATTGATAATCCGTTTGTATACACAAGGTTCATCAATATTTTGCTCAAAACCATAAGACTTGATCGAAGTATCAAACCTTATGTTCCAAGATCGAGATGCTTGTTTAAGTCCATAAATGGACCTTTGCAACTTGCAAACCTTTTGCTCTTGACCTTGGGATACAAATCCCTCTCGTTGTACCATATAGATACTTTCATCAAGATTACCATTCAAAAATGCAGTCTTGACGTCCATTTCCCAAATCTCATAATCGAGACATGCAGCAATGGAGAGAAGAATCCGAATGGACTTAAGCATAGCTACTGGCGAGAAAGTTTCCTCATAGTCAACTCTCTCTTTCTGAGTATAACCCTTTGCCACTAGTCTAGCTTTGAAGGTTTCTACCTTTCCATTCACTCCTCTCTTCCTTTTGTAGATCCATTTGCAACCTATGAGTTTTATCCCATCTGGTTTATCTACAAGTTCCCAGACAGAGTTGGAGTACATAGACTCCATCTCGAGATTCATTGCTTTAAGCCATTCTTCTTTATCAGAATCCTCAATTGCATCATGATATGTCAATGGATCATCTACACTCTCATCAGAGATAGCAATCTGTGCCTCTCCGATCTTTCTGTAGCGAACTGGTGGTCTAATAACTCTCCCACTACGACGAGGTGGTAGATGATTCTGATGAGAATTTGTCTGACGTTCAGACGTGGTCTGAATTATGTCTTTGTCAACAACTATTGTTGACGGGGTACTGGTCGAACCAAGAAGTAATTCCTCTAGTACAACTTTACTTCGAGGTTTGTACTCTCTTATATAGTTCTCTTCAAGAAATGTAGCGTTTGTCGATACAAATACTTTGTTTTCTTCAAGACTATAAAAAAGTCCGTCCCTAGTCTCTCTAGGATAACCTACAAATAGGCAAACTTTTGAACGTGGTTCCAGCTTTCCAGTCTTGTTCTTCAACACATGTGCTAGACAACCCTAAATGCGAAAATGTCGTAAACTAGCTTTGCGACCTTTCCATAACTCCAAGGGTGTCTTTGGAACTAACTTAGATGGTACAACATTCAAAATATACATTGCAGTTTGCAATGCATATCCCCAGAATGAACTAGGTAATGATGAGAAACTAAACATAGATCTCATCATATCCAAAAGGGTCTGATTTCTCCTTTCTGCAACACTGTTCTGCTGGGGTGTTCCAGGAGCAGTCAGTTGGGATAGAATCCCATGCTCAAGTAAGTAATCCTCGAACTCTGTATCGAGATACTCACCTCCACGATCTGATCGTAGAGTTTTCAATGTTTTACCTAATTGATTTTCAACTTCAGCTCAAAATTGTTTGAACTTTTCAAAAGTTTCTGACTTCCGTTGCATCAGGTAAACATACCCATATCTAGAATAATCATCAATAAATGTGACGAAATATTCATAACCGCCTCTAGCTTTAACATTCATAAGACCGCAGACGTCCGAATGTATAAGCTCTAGTGGTTCTTTAGTTCTAAGCCCTTTACCAGTAAAAGGTCTTTTAGTCATTTTACCTTCTAGACATGATTCACAAACAGGTAAAGTGCCGATCTTTAACTCACTTAAATGTCCGCTCTTTACTAGTCTATCTAATCTGTCAAGGTTAATATGACCAAGTCTTAGATGCCAAAGATATGTGTCATCATTTTGAGAAATCTTTTGTCGTTTTGTTTTTGGTTTTTCAACCTTAAACATTTCAGTATTAAACAGTGGGTTATGCATTAACGGTCTTAACACATATAAATTATTTTCTTGTATCCCTGAACAAATTTCCAAACCATTTCTAGAAATAATAACTGATTTATTATAAAAAGAAACAGAATAATTAAATTCCAAAAGTTTGGATACAGAAATCAAATTTCTTTTAAAACCTGGAATAAAATAAACATTGTTCAGTATGATAAAACAATTATTATTAAAATGAAGTCTAACTTCTCCCACTGCCTTTGCTGAAACAACTTCCCCAGTCCCGATTCGCATGTTGAACTCGCCCTCACCAAGCTGCCTATAAGAGTCAATCAGCTGCAAAGAAGAACAAACATGATTAGTGGCTCCTGAATCAATTATCCAAGTGGATGAATCATCCTCCACTAAACAAGATTCAATGACTAGTAAATCATATTTACCTTTCATCTTCTTCTCTTTGAGCTCATTGAGGTACTTAGGGCAGTTCCTCTTCCAATGTCCATCCACACCATAATGAAAACATTTTCCTTTGGGCTTAGTGGCCTTGGAGCTCTTTTTGTTCTTCTTCTTGGTAGCTTGTGTTTTGGGCTTAGGTGTAGCCTTTTTGGTGTTTCTCTTCCTCTTGTTTTTAGCAGAAGAAGAAGACTCAGCAACATTTGCTTCACCAGACTTACTCTTATCCTTATTCATTGACTCATAAGTAGTAAGCTCATTAAGTAATTGAGTAAGTGAGTAAGTCAACTTGTTCATAACATAGTTACTCTTGAATTGCATGAAACTCTTCGGAAGAGTTTCCAAGATCATACTCACTTGGCTACGTTGGTCTATTGCCCCTCTATGGCTTTCAGCTGTGTTAAAGTGGGTCATCATTTTCAAAACATGCTCTCGAACAGATGAACCCTCCTTCATCTTAGCAGTCATCACAGCACAAACAGCTTCGTGCCGTTGCTGCTCAGAAAGTTGCCCAAATATGCCCTACAATGACTCTAGCATCTGAGTTGCTGTTGTCATTGACTCATGCTTGGTAGCAAGCGCATCGGACATCCCTGCTAACCAGTAGCAGCGGGCCTTTTCATCAGCCATGACCCATTTTTGATGGGCCTCGCGTACAGCACGTCCAATATTATCTGTTGGCTAAGGAGGACAAGGTTGAGTCGTGACAAATTTAAGGTCCTCACAGACCAGGACTGCGTTCATATTACTTTTCCATTTGACATATTTTTACCCGTTAAGTTTATCATTAGCAAGAATAGAAATCAACGGAGATACCATTGCTGAAAATAAATAAAATGGAATTCATTTAATATCAATTTGCAAAATTTAATATCGTGTAATTTTGGCATAAAATTAAACGTGATGTATGATCCACGAATAATAAATTATCAAAATCCCTAAAATTAATTATTATGCCACGATAATCTAACATGCCACAAATAGGTGCCGCCGTAGGGTAAGTCAAATATTTGTGTGTTAGACTGAGACATTCTCAATCAAATAATATAATAGAAAACTCTTTTTCATATATTATTTGACTACCGTTTTTTGGTCCGGAAAAATAATTAACAATTAATTATTTCCTTTATGAGTGTAACCCATCATTTCGGAGTCCATATACTTAACTCAAGAATTGCCGCCGTAGGGTAGGTCAATCACAAGATACATCTAGAATTCCTATCCGTTAGGAAGTCAACCTTGATCAACCTAAATGGACACCATCCGTAGGGGAACGATAACAAAGCCGTCTCGAGGCGCCATTTAAGTTTTACGGTGTTGAACTAATGATGGAGACCGTGGGATATATTGTCATATATCCCTCTCCCACTCACTATTTTAGGGTTAGGGATTTCTATTAAAAATTCCTAGTCATTGTCTTAGATTATTAACGGCTAAAAAGATAATCTAAATTACTAGGAATTTGTATGTTATTAGAGTTCGAAACTTTTTAACACTTAATAAATTATCAGATTTTTAACATTTAAAAATCTAATTTAATTTATCAATTTAATGAATTACCGGATTTTTAACACTTAAAAATCTAATTCAATTTATAAATCTAATCAAAATAATCAAAATTATAAAGACTAGATTAATATGAAATCATCCGATTTTAACTAATTAAAATCTAATCCACATTATGAATGCCAATTTATTGAAATCAAATTTCTAATTTGAAACCTATGATTTTCTATTAAAATCAATTCAAATTATTTTAAAGGCATTCCATGTATTATTTTTCTATTTATACTAATAAACAATTTTAATAGCAAAATAAAAATAATACATATGATGCATGTCATGTTATAATGTAGTGAGTAGGCACTTCATGATTCTATATGACATATTTTTAATGCATGTACATGTTATATATATTTATCCATTCATCTCATGAAAATAAAATAAAAAAAAATAAATAAATAACATGTGTATGACCGGGTTCTTTGGTTTTAACGACCTACAACTAATTTTAAGATTACAAAAATTAACCAAGGCATTCCTTGGCCTTCACTTGTAGTCTTCATAGTCTTCATGGTCTTCAAGATTTTCAAGGTTTTCATGGGCTTATAATTAAATCTAATTTAATTATCAAGAAATTCTATCAAATAGATTAGACTAGAAAAGCCCATTTCTTGATTTATGGATCCAAGAAAATTATCCAATCATATGGACATTTTCAATAGTGTTACAATTGAAATGGAAACCCTGAAAATATGAAACATATAATTCTAGGGGCTATTTAAAAATAATAATAATAAATAAATAATTATTATAATTTTGTTTGTTTGCACATCTAATGTGCAACGCATCTAATGCGCATACATTTATTCATAATAAATGTCTTATTGGACCATTCAAAACAGCCGCATTAATAATCCATTTCAATGCAGTTAATTATATTTTAAACGGTTGTTTTAAATACTATTAAATAAAACCAGCCGTTTTCAAAAAAATTTTTCCGTTTCAAATCATAATTATACCATTCAAAACAGCTGCATTAAAAATCCATTTTAATGCAATTAATTATATTTTAAACGGTAGTTTTAAATACAATTAAATAAAACCAGCCGTTTTCAAAATAATTTTCCGTCTCGAATCATAATTATACCATTCACAACAGCCACATTAACTATCCATTTAAATACAATTAATTATGTTTGAAATGGTAGTTTTAAATACAATTAAATAAAACCTGCCATTTTCAACATAAAAAAATCTGATTCGAATCATAATTCTGGCACAGCAAATCAACCCCGTTGCCATCAATCTTCAGCTTTACATTTTTTTTTTTTAAAATAAAGCCTAAAACTATTGAATTAAAACGGAAAAAAAATTGCCACAAACGGCTTACATATCAATCGAATTATTTAACCAAAGAACCATACAATTAACGATCATACCATGCAATCCCATTCATCAAACATGAATATAAAATATGCATATCAATCATCAAATTAAAATAATAGTGCCTACTCATTGACATACATAATCAATACAAACATATTATTTTAAAATCCATTGTTTTATTGAAACCAGGCTCTGATACCAATTGATGGTTTGAAAAAACAAAAATCAACAATTTGTTTTTCATAAAATTAAGTATTTTGCGGAACATTGAGTTTCAAAAACATTTTAGAAAACTCAAGAACCCAAGATTCATAAAACAATGAAATAAAATAATATAAATAAATAAAAATCAGATTTTTATCTTCTATATTGATCTCATTGGATTGCTCACCACCTTGCCTTCCTTGATATATCTCGAAACTAAGAAACAAGTGAGTGGGCACAATTATATAGAATTGTGCTCGCTTAATTTTTGATTTCTTTCTAAAAAAAAAATCAAATTAAATCAATGATTATAAGAGGTGAGTGTTTGATTTTTGGTTATACAAAGAACAAAGACACAAATTCTTGTTCTTTGTATTTGTTGAAAAAAAAAAACTTCTTTTTCTTTTCTCTTATTGTTTTTCAAGAACATAAACAACAACCAAAAACCTAGATGTAGAAAAGAAACTTTTTCTTTTTATAGGCAAACAATTAGGGTTTTAATTAATCAATATTAATATTGACCCTAATCTTATTATAATTAAACTTTTGCCCAATATAATATAATTAATTCAAAATTAATTCATATTATATTTTGAAATAGAACTTGTAACTTTTAATAAATTAATTCATAATTAATTTATACTAAAGTCATTAAGAATTGGATTCAAGACCTCTTATAAAATTAATTAAATAATTATTAATTCATAATTAATAATTAAATAATTTGAATAATCAATATTATTCAAATACCAAGTGAACACAAATTTTTGTTACTTATGTAAAACCTGTAATTGGACGGTCCAATTACAATATTCTATATACATGTTTCTTATAGTAAAATGAGCTATCAAGGGGACCCGATGGACCTACAGTTTTGAGCTCCAATAATATCGGAATTATTAATTAAACTCTTTAATTAAATAATTCACTATTATTAATCTTAAAGTTACTCCACTAAAAACTTAAGATTGCACTCTCAAAATTGTAGATGGTTTTTATACAATCTGAAATTTTTCAGTGTCCATTGATTTAATCACTACATATGATTTGACCCTCCACAAATAGTTCATAATTAGAGCAAGGTCAAATGTCCGTTTTACCTGTGGATTTAGTTTGAGATAAGTAATTTAAAGAATTCGTAGAAAACAAACGAAGCTGGGTACTTCATTTGTGGTAAATCTACAACTGCGGTCCCTTTCGTATTTGATACGATAGTCTTATCCAAGACTATTCATATGGTGACATGGAAATGGAGGCACCTTATATAATAAAGATTATATAGGACTGAGCCACGATAAATATAAGTCTCTAAATAATATCCGTTAATCTTAGAGATTTATATTTATCAACCAGATGATCATATATGAATTGATCTTAATTCTAAGTGTATTATGAACTCCTGCTTGTTAAGTTATTTCCTTTGATTTACATGGGTGAGATCGGTGTAGATACTCGATTAATAACTTCGTACTTTGGGGATATGATTTAGTAAGTAGCTGGGAACATTCTATACAATAGTGGAATCCAATCCTTCTTGCGAGAAGTAGAAAAGTAGTTCCCTTAAGGGTTGATTCAGGTCTTGAACAATAAGAGCGCTCAACTTTCTGTTTATATGTAAACAGAAAGATAAATTCATAAGTTGTTATGAATATATATTGTTCATTAGAGAATCAATGGTACTTAAGGATCAAGAAATATATAAATTGAATGAAATGAATATTTTATTAAAATTTATAAAACCGTTTACAATATTACAAGCTCTTAGGGCAGAAACCCTAACAAATGCATGATGAAGACATTCACAACGAGGAAATGGTCATATTGTATGTCATATTGATTCTTCCTTAAATTGTATGCAAATCGCATGATGTCTACTTGGAATACATGTATTTCTAAATATAACCTAGCATGACGTCTACTCAGGTTTAATAATTAGAACCCATTATACTAAAAGAATACGAATGTACACAAATCCGAAAACAAGGCACCTATCCTAAATTTTTATGAATTAATGCCCCTCAATTGATTCATAAACAATTGATTGTTACAAACTAAAAATATTTTGTTTAGTGTGCAGTTTATATTTTTACAACATAATCCTAAAAACATGTTCCTAAGATGATCAGTGTGAGCCATCATTCCTATTTTACGCAATCTATAGTATTAGTGACTAAGTTGTGATTTTTATGAATATTATTTAAAATTGTAGAATTGAGGACTAGTAGAGATTCAATTGAAACATTCCATGACAAATCCAAGTATTGGAATAGTGTAGAATGTTTTAGAACCTAAATGGTTTAGAATGTGAATAAAATCAAAGAGGGGCAAAATAGTTATTTCCATGTGAACACCCATGGATTCGGTGTGAATAACTATATGATAAGGAACCCAAAGTGCATGGTCCAAGTGAAATGAAATCCCACCAATGGAGGTGAAACAAATGTCTTTTAAATAAAGTGATTAGTGGGTGATTAAGTGATTGTTAAGTGTGACTTATGGATAATTTAGAAGCAAGTTTATCTATTAGGGGTCAAGATGGAATTAAGCAAGAGTTCAAGGACAAAAACCAAAGCGTTAAGGACATGATGGTCATTTAGAGAAAGTCATAAGTATAAATATGAGAAGCTTTCAACACTTAGCAAAATTTGAAACACAAAAACGCGAAAGACAAGAGGGGTAAGTTTCGGCCAAGTTTGAGAAGGGAGAACCAAGTTGTTCCAAGCAATTTTTGAGCTCGAAATCAAGAGTTCAAGCTAATCCAAGCCAGAGAATCAAGTTTAGACTAAGATCAAAGCCAAAGAGAGGTTAGTTGCCTCACTTTTGAAGTTGTTTATGGTAGTTAATGTTGATGATTGAGTGGGAATTTGATAAGGGTTTTTATTTATGTCATGAGTTGAACCTTAAGAGCCCTAAAGCAAGAGTAAACTTAGTGGAATCATTAAAGATTTATAAGTTAGGATTTAGGTGGGAGAAACCCTAAAGTTGAATTGAGCTTGATATAATTGAATCATGTTGTTATTTACATGTTTGATGAAATGCCTAAAAGATTTAGCATGAAAAATTTGAATAAAAGGAACTTGGTGTGTATAAGGGCATACAAGGCCATAGTGAGGGGTGTATGATACCAAAGCAATTTAATGCGTTTAAGCATGATTCCATATTGGTTACATGGTAGATATAACCTATGAGAAATTCATGAAAGTGTTAGAAAGCTAATTAGACAACATTCGTTTTTTAGTCTAAATGAAAGGCCTTGGTGGTTATTATGTAATACTACTTCCCCTATGTGTTTGAATGAATTGTATAAGTATAGCTGAGCATGAAAAGAGAATTGAGAATTGAGATTAGAAATGAAAAATGGAAAAGTTATACTTAATTTAGTAGCGAAAATAGGGCATTTTAGCTAGAAACCTTTACCCGATGGCTGTTTCTTTTCAAATTGACACTTGGACTGACTTAAATGTAAGTTAGGGAGATGAGTGGAGCAAGAATGGATGAAAGAAAATCAATGGGGTGAGGGCTGTATAGTGTTCGACCAAGAGAGGTCCAAAAACATCAAATTTTGTTTCAAGCGTTAAAAAATTATTTCATGTATATGAATGTGTTCCTAGGTGAGAATCAGTAAGAGTCATGGATAGAAATTAGAATTTTAAATCTTTGGTCAAGTTAAAACAAAGAAGAGAAGATTGTAGGCAAAATGGTTTTCAATAAAGTTAGTTGAGCTAGAAACAATGTGATGAGTTTTGTGAAGTTAAAATTAGTATATTTCAAGCGAAAATGTGACGTGTAGGTGAGGGGGAAGCAAGCTGAGCAAGAGAAGGCTAATGAAGCTCACCTTAGCAAGCTTGAATCCAAGTGAGTGCTAAAATGATTTTATAAAAGTTGTGCTTGTTGGAAATGTTTAAATATTTTGTTGTTGTACATGCCATTTTAGAATTTGAAATTAACATTTTGATAGATATGATGTTTTGTATGAAAATTTTAGCATTTATGATTTCACAAATGGAAGTCTTGTTTAGAAATGAAATTCAAGGTTTTAGTTTAAGCCTTTTTGGCAAATAAGGCTATTTTGTGATTACGCAAAGTAAAATGAGATTAGTAGTTTTAAATGTATGATGCAAAAATAATTTATGTACAAATGAGTTTTCAAAGGTCAAGTGTACACCCACCCCTATACATTTATAGACCTGGCCGGTATATCCCACACGTGTGTGGTAATATCATAGGAGGGGTCGCGTCACTAACTTTGGGGGGAATGGAGTCCGTCGCGTTGCCTCTACATGTGTGGGATATTGTCTCAAGCTACGTATTGCGATGTAGAAATTCCACACAGTCGTTGAGATGTCTTTGTAGCGTCACATATGGTGTTAGTAGCAAAATCCCCACATGACTTCACGTCGATTAGCGTTAGCCTAGCTATCGCGTGGTTGTAGCACTATGGGGTACAATTGGTGCATTTTAGAATGCAAAAAATTAGCTCTTTTTACATTCTAAAATGAGCTATTTTTGTGAATCTTACCATTACATTTCGAAAGGAATTTTGCAACCGTTTGTAGCTTTATATAATGCTCATGCTTACTAGTTTTTAGCAAAAGCTTTTTGTACATTTTTTGTTAGTAAAAGTACCTATTTTGCTATGCAACGTATGAGATTTCAAATTGAGCATTTAAGAAATAAAATTCTATTCCATCGTTTTCTATGGAGGTATTTTAGAAAAGAAAATGTTATTGTTCCAAAACTTACGAGCACTCACTGAGCTTCAATAAGCTCATTATTTTCTTGTTTTATTTTCAAAACCTCCTTAGATACTAGTGCAGGTGACCAAGGTGCAAGATCTCCTCTGTTGGAATAGGTGGGCGCGGATTCGATGCTGACTTCTTTTGAATGAACATTTTGCATGTCGTATAAAAGCTAAAGGCCACTTATTTTGTTTGTATTTTATAACATGCTTTGTGGCACCTAAAATAAATATTTGTACCTTTATTTCCTCTGAGTTGTCTAAAGTTTTGTAAAGTTTGTTAAAGTTAAGGACAAATGTTTTTTTTTTTTTTTCTCAATTATTTGCTTATAAGCATTTAGTTATACATTGTGATTTTTCATGACTTATCTTGCATGAAAATGGGAAGGAAATTTTAAAGCATGTTGGTAGAAGAAGTTGGGTGGTAAAATGAAAATATTTGGGACTGTATTTTACCCTTGCAAGTATTTTGGGAATATTAAAAATGCAGCCGATATGCTGTCAAATTTTTCATTGAGAAAAAAAAAAAAACCCGTTTTAGCTTTCAAAGTGAGGGATGATCAAAAGATTTTAAAGTTTTGCTTCACGGATTTCTTTTAGCCCAATTAGTAGGGCTTAGAAGGATTCCGTCGGAGTGCCAGACAGGACCTTCTAGATACTAGTATAGAGTGAGTCGGATCGGGTCATGTCAGAGTGGTATCAGAGCCTGGTTTTGTAAACTATTGAGAAAATGTTTAGTAAACGTTTTGACGGTTGTTTTAGCATGAAGTTTTATAATTGCATGAGTTTATAAAGTTTTAGTTTGTGCACTTTATAATTTCTAAAAGCTGTTTTCTTGCATTTTTAGTTTTCTAACTCATGCATTTCATATTCATACTTGGTTGAATATTACAGAAGCATGCAACATCGAGATCGCCCTAGGACGAGAAGGGCAGCTTTAGAGGCACTTGCGCTCGAGAAGGAGTACATTGACGAGTCTGTTAACATACTAGCTAGCCCAACTTATGCAGAACCCTTTCAACTAGCAGAACCAGTTGGTGCGTAGGTGAATATTAAGCAAATGGCCCAAGTTTTAGCGGTAGCGCTTCAAAGCCCCATAAGACTGGAGGATCAATTGAACGCACTCGTAAATTAGGCGCTAAGTCCTATGATGGAACCAGTGAGTCCGAGAGCACATTTTCTTGGATAGAAACAAATGAAGAGATCTTCCAAGTGATGGGTTATATTGAAAAACAGATGGTTACGTATTCAGCCTTCCTCTTAAAAGATCGAGCAAAATATTGGTGGAAGGCACTACAGAGAAAGCATACGAAGGGACTAACTTGGACCATATTCAAAAGAGAATTCTTAGAAAGGTTATATCCAAAGAGCTACAAAGATGCCAAGATTGAAGAATTTTTCAGATTGGAGCATATGAGAAGAGATTTTCAGAGTTGGCTAGATTGGTTCCATTTATCATGGATAATAAAGAGTAGAGGACCAACAGGTTCATGGTAGGCCTTAATGCTAAAAGAAAGGCCTATGTAGCATTAGCTGCCTACACTTAGTATGAGGGATTGGTGGAAGCAGCTACTAGACTTGAGAGAAGCATGGAGGCTATCCCCAGGCTCAAAAAGTTTACCCCAAAATGCAGTTGGTAAGGTGGCTATCAAGGTGGCCCCAGCACGATTGTGAAAACTAGAGAGAAATCAATATAGTCATCTAGCCGTAGATAAAGCCATGGGGCCCAATCTAGTTAGAGTTCGGTAAGGCAATCAGTAGGGTCCAGGAACACCAAAGAAGAGTGGAAAAATTGGCCAACTTACAAGAAATGCGGAAAGACACATCCAGTCGAGTGTTTTAGGGGTAGCACTAGATGTTTCAGATGTGGTCAAGAGGGTCACTTTGTGAAGGACTGTCCCAGCATAGCTTCCTCTAATAAACTAGAGGCTAGAATTACTACAATAGGACAGTCTAGTGGGGGTTATGAATCAAAGAGGAGAGGCCCCCAAGGTAGAGGATCTACTGGTGCAGATCAGCCTAGTGGAGCAACCAGTAGAGGTTTACCACTTAGAGGACAGCCTGGTAGACCCCATAGTCAGACTAGAGTTTATACAGTCACTCAACAAGAAGTAGATGCTGCTTCTGAGGTTATCACAGGTACTATCTTTTTGTTTGATATTGATCCTCATGTGTTGATTGACTCAAGGGCTACACATTCCTTGATTTCTGCAAATTTTGCTATAAGAGTTAGAATAGAAGATGAGCCATCAGATTGTAGTGTTGTAGTATCCCTCTCTACTAGGGATACACTCATCTCAGAAAAAGTTTATATGGAGAGTAAGGTGGTTATAGCAGGTTAAGAGTTTCAAACAAATCCGATCTTGTTAGATATACAAGATTTGATGTCATATTAAGGATGAATTAGTTGCCAAAACACCATGCCATGGTAGATTGCTGCAGGAAAGAAGTTAGATTCATCAGACCTGGGGAACCAGAGGTGGTCTTTTGTGGTGTGAGGAAGATGCTCCCTACTAGTATGATTAGTGTAGTAAAAGCTAGCAAAATTCTTAGAAAGGCGTGTTAGGGATACTTGGCCTATGTAGTGGAACCAAAGAATAATGAAATGAAGTTAGAAGAGGTTCCAGTGGTTAGAGAATTCCCAGACATGTTTTTAGAGGACCTTCCAAGGCTACCATCCGATAGAGAGATAAAATTTGAAATAGAGCTAGCTCCGGGTATAGAGCCCATTTCTATAGCCCCATACCGGATGACCCTAGTAGAATTGAAGGAATTGAAGGTCCAAATGGAAGAATTGACAGATAAGGGTTTTATTAAGCTGAGTACATCGCCTTAGGGAGCTCCATTACTATTTGTAAAGAAAAATAATGAAAGCCTCAGGTTATGTATACACTACAAACAGCTTAATAGAGTAACTATAAGGAACCAGTATCTGCTTCCAAGGATAGATGATTTGTTTGATCAACTCTAGGGAGTCAAAGTGTTCTCTAAGATTGATTTAAGATCAGGGTATTATCAATTAAAGATCCGTAAGGAAGATGTTTAAGATGGCCATCAGGACTCGCTACGGGCATTATAAGTTTTTAGTAATGTCGTTTAGATTGATGAATGCCCAACAGCTTTTATGGATTTAATGAACAGAGTCGTCAGACCCTACTTAGACAAGTTTGTGATTGTTTTCATAGATGACATCTTGATATATTTAGGTAGCCGAGAGGACCACGTTGAGCACCTGTGAGTTGTATTGCAAACCTTGAGGGAGCATTGGCTTTATGCTAAGTTTAGCAAGTGCCAGTTTGGCTGGACAGAGTGGCATTTCTGGGTTATACAATTTTAGTGGAAGAAATATCTGTAGATCACCAAAAAATAGAAGCTATAGTAAATTGGTAGCCACCCATAAACATGATGGAAGTTAGAAGCTTGGTTGGATATTACAGAAAGTTTATGGAGGGGTTTTCTAAGATAGCAGTTCCTTTGACCAAATTGACACGGAAAGAAGAGATGTTCCAGTGGATAGATGAGTGCCAGCATAGTTTTGAAGAGCTAAAGAAGAGATTGACCTTGGCACCTATGCTTACACTACCATCGGGACGGATGGATTTGTAGTGTATTGTGATGCCTCTATATGAGGTTTAGATTGTGTATTGATGCAGTTTGATAGAGTGATAGCTTATGCATCTAGACAGTTGAAGAAACATGAGCAGAATTATCTAACACATGACTTGAAACTCTTACATGTAGTGTTCGCTTTGAGAATATGGAGGCATTATCTGTATGGAGTCGCTTGTAAATTCTTTACTAATCATAAGAGCTTATAGTACTTGTTCATGCAGAAAGAGTTAAATATGAGTTAGAGGAGATGGATAGAACTCATTAAGGACTATGACTGTATGATTGAGTATCACCATGGCAAAGCTAATGTGGTGGCGAATACATTGAGTCCAAAACCCATAAGTTCAGTAACTTAGCTAAAAGCAGAACACTTGCCATTATTAGTGAAGTTGCGATCCATAGGTGTTAGATTGGAGATAATCGATTCGAGAGCATTGTTAGTTGCATTTCATGTTCGTCTTGTTTTAGTGGATCAAGTTAGAGAGCTTTAGAATAGAGATCCTTACTTAATAAAGATAGAGAGTGAGATAGAGGCTGGGCAACAGAGTAGTTTCTTATTGAAGGATGATGAAACCTTGGTTTTGGGGTAAAGATTATGTGTGCCAGATGTAGATGACTTGAAGAAAGAAATCATGGAAGAAGCACACTCTTCATCTTACACCATACATCCAGGGAGTGCTGAAATGTATCAGACTCTGAAGGATCACTATTAATAGAAATGAATGAAGAAAGATATAGCAGAGTTCATCTCTAAATGCCTAACCTGCCAACAGATTAAAGATAAGCATAAAAAACCAACAGGCTTGTTGCAACCCCTGCCCATCTCTGAATGGAAATGTGAGAGAATCACAATGGACTTTGTGGTAGGGCTTCCATAGAGTTAGAGTGGACATGATGCCATTTGGATGATAGTTGATAGATTGACAAAGTCCGCTCACTTCCTAGCAATCAGAAATAACTATTCGTTGGATAAGCTAGCTCAGTTGTACATAAATGAAATTGTACGATTGCATGGCATACCGGTGTCCATCGTATCAGATAGAGATCTGAGGTTTACCTATAGATTCTGGCTAAGTTTATAGAAGGCGTTGAGCACGAAGTTAAATTTTAGTACGACTTTCCACCCACAAACAGATGACCAATCTAAAAGAACCATTCAGCCCCTCGAAGACATGTTGAGAGCATGTGTAATTGAGTTTAAAGTGAGCTAGGATACCCACCTGCCTCTGATAGAGTTTGCGTACAATAACAACTACAAATCTAACAGCGACATGGCGCCATATGAAGCCTTATATGCTAGAAAGTGTAGAATCTCAGTTTGTTGGGATGAGGTGGGTGGGAGAAAGTTAATTGGCCTTAAGATTGTCCAGGCCACAACTGAAAAGATCAAAGTCATTAGAGAAAGGCTAAAGATAGCAAGTGAGTGACAAAAAAACTATACGGACAATCGTAGAAGGGACTTAGAGTTTTAAGTGGGTGATAGAGTTTTCTTGCACGTTTCACCATGGAAGAGTATATTAAGATTTGGAAAGCATGGGAACTTAAGTCCACGGTACATTGGGTCGTACGAGATAGTGGGAAGAGTTAGAGAGGTGGCATATCGTTTGCAGTTGCCACTAGAGTTAGCTAAGATTCATGACGTCTTCCATGTTTCCATGCTTCACAAGCATGTGGCCGATCCTTCACACATATTGAGAGAGCAACCAATGCAATTGAAAGAGAAACTAACCTACGACGAGGAACCAATGGAGATATTAGATCGTAGAGAACAAATGTTGCACCACAAAGTGATTTCGTTAGTGAAAGTGTTACGGAGGAACCATGGATCTGAGAAAGCTATATAGGAACATGACGAGCAGATGGGTGCCCAATACCCACACTTATTTGAACCAGGTATGTGAGTTTAAAATTTCGAGAACGAAATGTTTTTAAGGATGGGTAAAATTGTGAGCCCTCATTCCTACTTTATGCAATCTATAGTATTAGTGACTAAGTTGTGATTTGAAATGTTATTTTTATGAATATTATTTTAAATTGTAGAATTGACGACTAGTAGAGATTCAATTGAAACATTTCATGACCAATCCATGCGTTGGAATAGTGTAAAATATTTTAGAACCTAAATGGTTTAGAATGTGAATAAATCAAATAGTGGCAAAACGGTTATTTCCATGTGAACACCTATGGATTTGGTGTGAATAACTACATGATAAGGAACCCCAAGTGCATGGTCCAAGTGAAATGAAATCCCACCAATGGAGGTGAAACAAATGTCTTTTAAAGAAAGTGATTAATAGGTGATTAAGTGATTGTTTAGTGTGACATGTGGACCAATTAGAAGCAAGTTTATCTATTAAGGGTCAAGATGGAATTAAGCAAGAGTTCAAGAACAAAAACCAATGTGTCAAGGACATGATGGTCATTTAGAGAAAGTCATAAGTATAAATATGAAAAGCTTTCAACACAAAGCAAAATTTGAAACACAAAAACGTGAGAGACAAGAGGGGTGAGTTTCGACCAAGTTTGAGAAGGGAGAACCAAGTTGTTCCAAGCAATTTTTGAGCTTCAAATCAAGAGTTCAAGCTAACCCAAACTAGAGAATCAAGTTTAGACCAAGATCAAAGCCAAAAAGAGGTTAATTCCCTTGCTTTTGAAGTTGTTTATGGTAGTTAATGTTGATGACTGAGTGGGAATTTGATGGGTTTTTTTTTTATGTCATGAGTTGAACCTTAAGAGCCCTAAAGTAAGAGTAAACTTAGTGGAATCATTATAGATTTATAAGTTAGGGTTTAGGTGGGAGAAACCCTAAAGTTGAATTGAGCTTGATATAATTGAATTATGTTGTTAATTAGGTGTTTGATGAAATGCCAAAAAGATTTAGCATGAAAAATTTGAATAAAAGGAACTTGGTGTGTATAAGGGCATACAAGGCCATAATGAGAGGTGTATGATACCAATGCAATTTAATGTTTTTAAGCATGATTCCATGTTAGTTACATGGTAGATAAACCTATGAGAAACTCATGAAAGTGTTAGAAAGCTAATTAGACAACATCCATTTTGTAGTCTAAATGAAAGGCCTTGGTGGTTATTATATAATACCACTTCCCCTATGTGTTTGAATGAATTGTATAAGCATAACTGAGCATGAATAACACTAAGGAAAATAGAATTGAGATTAGAAATGAAAAATGGAAAAGTTACCTATACTTTAGTAGCGAAAATAGGGCATTTTAGCTAACGTTCACCCAATGGCTATTTCTTTTTGAATTGACAATTGGACCGACCTAAATGCGAGTTAGGAAGATGAGTGGAGCTAGAATGGATGAAAGAAAATCAATGGGGTGAGGGCTGTATAGTGTTCGGCCAAGAGAGGTCTTAAAACATCAAATTTTGTTTCAAGTTTTAGAAAATTATTTCATGTATATGGATTTGTTCCTAGGTGAGAATAAGTAGGATTCATGGAAAGAAATTGGAATTTTAAAGCTTTGGTTAAGTTGAAACCAAGAAGAGAAGATTGTAGGCAAAATGGTTTTCAATAGAGTTAGTTGAGCTAGAAATAGTGTGATGAGTTTTGTGAAGTTAAAATTAGTATATCCTAAGGGAAAATGTGATGTGTAGGTGAGGGGGAAGCAAGCGGAGCAAGAGAAGGCCAATGAAGCTCACCTTAGCAAGCTTGAATCCAAGTGAGTGCTAAAATGATTTTATAAAAGTTCTGCTTGTTGGAAATGTTTAAATATTTTGTTGTTGTAAATGCCATTTTAGAATTTGAAATGAGCATTTTGATAGATTTGATGTTTTATATGAAAATTTTAACATTTACGATTTCACAAATGGAAGTCTTGTTTAGAAATGAAATTCAAGGTTTTAGTTTAAGTCTTTTTAGCAAATAAGGCTATTTTATGATTACACAAAGAAAAGTGAGATTAGTAGTTTTAAATGTATGATGCAAAAATAATTTATATACAAATGAGTTTTCAAAGGCCAAGTGTACACCCACCCTTGTACATTTATAGACCTGGTCGGTATATCCTACACGTGTATGTCAATATCATGGAAGGGGTCACGTCACTAACTTTGGGGGGAATGGAGTCTGTCGCATCGTCTCTACATGTGTGGGATATTGTCTCGAGCTACATATTGCGATGTAGAAATTCCACACGTAGCCATTGAGATGTCATTATAGCATCACAGATGGTGTTAGGAGCAAAATCCCCACGTTACTCCACGCCGATTAGCGTTAGCCTAGCTATCGCGTGGTTGTAGCACTATAGGATACAATTGGTGCACTTTAGAATGCAAAAAGTTTGCTTCGAAAATGAGCTATTTTTATGAATCTTACCATTACATTTCGAAAGGAATTTTGCAACCATTTGTAGCTTTATATAATGCTCATGCTTACTAGTTTTTAGCAAAAGCTTTATGTACATTTATGTTAGTAAATGTAATTATTTTGCTATGCAACGTATGAGATTTCAAATTGAGCATTTAAGAAATAAAATTCTATCCCAATGTTTTCTATGGAGGTATTTTAGCAAAGAAAATGTTGTTGTTCCAAAACTTATGAGCACTCACTGAGCTTCAATAAGCTCACTCTTTTTTTGTTTTATTTTCAAAACCTCCTCAGGTATTAGTGTGGGTGACCAAGGTGCAATATCTCCTCTGTTGGGATTCGACGATGGCTTCTTTTGAATGAACATTTTGCATGTCATATAAAAGCTAAAGGCCACTTATTTTGTTTGTATTTCATTACATGCTTTGTGGCACCTAAAATAAATATTTGCACTTTTATTTCCTTTGAGCTATATAAAGTTTTGTAAACTTTGTTAAAGTTAAGGAGAAATGTTTGTTTTTCTTAATTATTTGCTTATAAGAATTTAGTTATACATTGTGATTTTTCATGACTTATTTTGCATGAAAATGGGAAGGAAATTTTAAAACATGTTTGTAGAAGAAGTTGGGTGGTAAAATGAAAATATTTGGGAGTGTATTTTACCTTTGCGGATATTTTGAGAATGTTAAAAATGCAGTCGATATGCTATCCAATTTTTCATCCAAAAAAAAAAAAAACGTTCTAGCTTTCAAAGTGAGGGAAGATCAAAAGATTTTAAGGGTTTGCTCCTCTGATTTCTTTTAGCGCAATTAACAGAGTTTAGGAGGATTCCGTTAGAGTGTCAAGCTGGGCCCTCCAGATACTAGTATAGAGTGAGTCGGATCGAGTCCTGTCAATCAATCAAAGAAACATAATAAATAAAATAAAATTAAAATAGAGACATTAATTTCATCATGCAAAACATAAAGCGTTATCAAAAAGGGAAACAAATTGAGTTCATCTTTAGGCTTCAATTCAGTCTTAAGTAATTAACTAATATATAAAGTTAAAAAGAAAAATAAAATTAAGAATAATAGATAAAACAGGAGCCTTAAACTCATTGCAACCTATGTCTCTCTCTCTTTCTCTCTGTCTTCAGTGATGATCAACTTAATAGTGAGAGCTCCTATTCATAGTGTGCAAAGGTCGGCTACCAGGGGGGATCCTGAGCGAGAAAGTCGAGAGAATTAATTGCTCCATTTAATACGCAAACAAAATAGAAAACCAAAGTTTTTTTGGGTGGCGACTTAAGGTCACTGCTTCTAACTCGTTCATGGCCCGTGACCTCAAATAGCGACAACCCTACAAGTTGTGGTCTCCAAGCTACGTTACTATCACTAGGTATAGTTGCTTGTTGTCATCTTGCAACTCCAAATTGTGACTTCACATTGCTTGTTGATGCTGGCTGCATCTTTAACTCCTTCGTGTGACTAATCCCTACGACTAATTAATGCTTCCTTTCAGATTCATATTTGATTGGTAATTTATAGATTAGCCCCTTGAATTTCTCTTAATTGTCAAAGAGATCCTACGACATGGACCTGTTATCACAAGAAGATAATAGAGCATTTAAGAGAAACTCAAAGGGTTGATCTATAGTACGCCAAACAAATATGAAGTCGAAAAGAAGATAAAACAATTTTGGAAATCAAATTTTGGAAATAGTTCAAATCAAGGAAGCATTCATTAGTCGTAGGTCTTGGTCGCATTAAGGAACTGAAGATATAATGAGCAATGACAAGCACTGTGGGAGTCGTAACTTGAAGACGCAAGATGCAACCAACATGAAGAACCAGCAACTAAGTCACTGTTTGGAGGTAGTGGATGAGAAGCTGCACCCACATATTACAAGGTAGTCACAACTTCTTGATGTAGGTTACACAATGGTCAAAAGTGGTAACAAGAAGCTTCAATGACCACTTTTGTTTGATTTCCAATTTCGTTCAAGCATTGATTGCTTGACTTTTTTGTTAAGAAAACTATTCGTAGCCAACCTTTGCATAACATTAATAGGTGCTTCCACTATTCAGTTGACACACATCAGAAGGAGAGAGACAGAGAGATCAAAGGCATGGGTTGTAACTACTCTTCGGTTTATTATTCTCTAGTTATTATTATTATTATGTTTTCTTTTAAAACCATAAGTGACTAATTTTCTTATAAGTTAAGGCTAACTTGAAGCCCCAAACATGAATTCAATTTATTATTATTTTTAATGAAGTATTTTTTTTTGTATGATGAAATTAATGTCTCTAGTTTAATTGTATCATATTTATTTTGTTTATTTGACTGGCCATACGGGAGCAAGTTTTTAAGATTATGTTGTAAGAATATTGATAATGGAAAAATATATTGTTAGTTGGTGCTCATAAATTAAGCTTTTGTAATGAAAATTTGGGTTAAGTATGGTGTTTTTGATGAATTTGAGAATTTGTGCAAATTGAGAAAAATATAGGCAAGTTGAAAATTCAAATGAAAATCTGGGTTTATATAAAATTTTTGGGAGTTTCAATTCGAGTTAGAATTCTTTAGTTGCAGAAGAGTTTGATCTGAATTAGAAGATTATTCAGAAGAGTTTAATTAGAGTTAGAAGTTTATCTAGAAGAGTTAAAGATAGAGATCTAGTTTTGGAATGGATAAGGATAAGATTTGATGGAGATAAGGATTGAATTTGGAATAAGATAAAATGAAATTTGAAGGATAAAGATTAAATTGGAAGCGATAAATGTTAAAAGAGAAGTTGCAATTAAATTGAAAAGAAGAGATTGATTTTGGATTGAAGATTAGTTGCATGGGAAATTGTGGCTTCACGACTTGTGGAAGGATGATACAAGCTGCGCCAAGAAGCCACGTTAACAAGAGGTGCTAGATATGGGCTATAGCCACAAGGTGTGACAAGAGAAATAAGTTGCACCACTACTACGTGGTGTCTACATGTTAGACCCTTAAAGTTTGGTATAGACAAGTTGCTAAGCATGGCTAGGTGGGATGGTGCCAAGCCAGGGGATGACATGTTCATGCATGCCTATGATGCTAGCGGACTAGCAAGACAATATGCAAGAAGCAAGCAGCATGAGCAGCGTGCGTGGGTGTCCACACGTAACAAAAGTAATGGGGCTACCAAGCAAGGTAGTGCGCGCAAGAGTGGGCATGTAGCGCAGGCAACAAAGCAGGGCGTGCAGGGCAGTGCGCGCATACAGTACAGACAGTAAGGCAATATACACGTGCACAAAGGTATGTGCATGGCAATATAGGTAGTAGGCTAAACAAGCAAGTTAAGCCAAGGCAAGGCAAACAGTGCCAAAGCCAAGCAAAACAAAGTAAATATATGGGAAAACTAAGTGAAGCAAGTGCATTCAGCAAGTGTAGGGTAAGGCTAGACATAACTAATATTAGCTGAGAGTTATGCTAGGGGTGTTGCCAACTGGTTGAATTGTTGGCAGCAAGTAGCATGTGTGACAGGCACATATGGCACATGGGGCAAACACACACTCACACATGTGTGGCATCAGGCTGTTATGGTAGATTTGCACATGAACTTTTGAGTTGGCAGATGCTTGTGGGGCAGTTTTTCTCAAATAACTACCTTTGCTTATGTGTTTTGGGTTGGTTGGTACTAGCAGTGCTATGTGGTTAGGTATGTCAACTGTTATTGTATATAAAGCTGCTTGTATTGTGCCTATGGCAGATAATGCATAGGTTGTTACTGTAAACCATTGAGCACTTTGTGTAATATTTCTTGATTTGAGTAATAAATTCAAGTTAGGTTGAGGGTGGTTCATTGTAATATTTATTGTCTTTCTATATTTATGTGATGCTAATGTGTATGGACTAGAATATGCATGTATGGCTGAATAAATAAGTAGACAGCAAGCATTGTGTAGGTACACAAGAGGTGTTAGGCTATATTGGTGTATAACTATGGGAAAAATTATGGCAGCAGCGTGTTACCCACTTGGTTGGTAGTGTGTGCGTGATTGATTGGTTGGCTAGGTAGGGTGTTCTTAGCACTTGCATGAGAAAAATTTCTAGGCAAAAGTTAGGCATGTGACAATGGTATCAGAGCCAGGTTTGAAGGCTTGGTTGTGGTTTTATGCCAAAGATGACTTTTACAGACGCTAAAGAAAGAATCAATAGGCTTGAAAAATTGGTTGGTGATCCACCAGAAGGGTATACGGACCTTGCTATAATGGGTGTTGAGAATGTAGAAAGAATCATCAATACCCAAATCACACTCAGAAATTTGATGAAAAATATAGAAATCAGGATTGGAAATGTAAGAATTGAAAATTTTGAAGTAATTAATGGCGAAAGGAAGAGACTTAGTGCCATAGAGGGTGAAATTGAGTTGCTAAAAAGAGCAGCAGTTCATCCTCTTAAAGAAGGGACTGTCTCAAAGATGCAGATGCAAGAACCCAAACAATTCAATGGCAATCTAAATACCAAAGAATTAGAGAATTTTCTATGGGACATGAAGCAGTATTTTCTGGCTATAAGGATACCTAAGGCAGAACAGGTGTCTTTCACCAGTATGTACTTAAGTGGTGATGTAAAATTATGGTGGCATACTAGGATGGCAGATGATCTTAGTGCTGGCAGACCAGGTATTACAACATAGGAGTCCTTGAAGAAGGAACTAAAGGATCAATTTCTGCCTTGCAACACTTCTTGGATAACAAGAGATTCTCTTAAGAAGTTAAAGCAAACTAGTTCAATCAGAGAGTATGTGAAGGAATTCAGTTGTTTGATGTTGGATATCAAGAATATGTTTGAGGAAGACAAGCTGTGTAATTTCATGTTAGATTTGTAATCTTAAGCACAAACAGAATTGAGAAGGCAGGGTGTGAAGGACATACCTACTGCTATGGTTACTGTTGAAGGCCTTGTTGATTACCGTATGGCTGGTTCTACCTCTAATACGAACAAGAAGAAGTCTGTTGATTGGAAAAAGAGGAAGAACAAAGAGAAAAAGAAACATGAGGGAAAAAAGAAGAAAGAGGATCAAGGAAAGGACCACAATCAAAACAAAACAAAGTCACAATAGGGCTGTTTCATTTGTGTTGGTCCTTATCTTGCAAGAGATTGTCCGAAGAAAGAAAATGTTGCTATTATAATTAGTTAAGATGCTGAGGATGTTGATACTGGTTCCTCTCGAGTCAATCCATTGCAACTGCTCAATGCAATTTTAGGTGAAAAATAAGCTAATTTTAAGAACCTAATGTATGTTTGTAAGACCTCAATTTCACTTATGGTTTCCCTAGTACTAGTATTAAGTGATGTTTTGAAAGCCCCATTCTCAGCCCCTTAAAACTTTCTTAAATGGTGAAGATTGATGTATTTATAGGTTGGAGCGTTAGGGCATGAGAATTGGGTCGGAATATTGCAAAATTTCATTTTTTTAAGGTTTGGCACTCACTCGGGCGCTCGGTGAGGAGTAAGCGTGCGAGGGAGCATGCTTATGGCAGTGTGTTGCGCTCCTTTAGGCACCTAGAGGCTGGTAAGCATGCAGGTAGGCACGCTGGTGGAGTGTGAGCGGGTTGGCACGCGCATTGGGTGGTGCTGAGGCTCGCAGGTTGGCGCCAACACTGACCTTAGATCACTAAAATGGTCATAACTTTCTCTACAGACCTCCAATTCACAAACAGTTAGTTGCTATAGAAACTAGACATTCGTAGCTTTAATTTGATAAGTTGTAGCTCACATAACACAAACAAATGACTCACATAACACAGACCTCCAAGAGCTATCACAAGTCAACCCATCTTTTATGCCTGACAATCCATAATTAAGCAATTTTTCTAATTTTTCTTACACGATCCAAACCCAATACTTCTTGGACTTGATTTTATATCGAATTACTTCCAACTAAGTAAACACAACAATTAGAAGTAAATACATCTCAATTGGGGTCAAATTAGAATTAAGCATGAGTTTAAGGATTAAAACCAAATTTATTAAGGACATAATGATCATTTTTAAGAAAGATTAATATATATACAAACACTTAGCACTCTCTCACGCCAAAAACACGTAGAAAATCGAGAGCAAGAGGGAGAGAAATGAAGGTGATTCGGCAATGATAGGAAAAGGATGGAACAAGTAGTTTTCATGCAATTTTCAGCTTCCAAACCAAGAATCCAAGTCAACTTGAGCTAGAAGAACAAGATTCAAGCTAAAAGAGGTTGGTTTCCATAACTTTGAGCTTGTTTGAATGGTATTTTGTTGATGTTTGTGATGATAATTTTGTTGGAAGTTTATGTGGGTTTTTTTGTATGATTGAAGTTGAGTTTTCTGAGACTAAAAGTAAGTACAAACTACATAGAAAAGTTTGATGAGTTATGGTTTGTATGGGAGAGACCTAAGTTTGATGTGAGATGGTTGTAAGTGAATTTTTGTTGTAGATTAAGTGTTTGATGAAATGTCTAAGTGAAATAAAATGAAAATTTTGAATGAAATGAATTTGGTGTATGTTATGGCATAAAAGGCTATAGTGAGGGATGTAGAAATCCAATGGAAATCTAACGTTTTAAGCATGATTCCATGTTGAAATTATGATGAAGAAACCTATGATAAGCTTATGGAAATGTTAGAAACCAATTTAGACAACTTGTATTTTATTGCCTCAAGTGAAAGACATTGATAAGTATTATGTAATACCACTTCATATATGTGTTTTAATGCATTAAATGAGCATGTTTGAGTATGTATTTCATTAAGGAAAAGAGAATTAAGATTAGGATGAAAAATGTGAAAGTTGTCTTGAAAAAGTGATGAAAAAGTGAAGTTTTTCCTAGGTTTCACCACCTGATAGTTGACATTTTTTAGAACCACTTTACGGGTGACCTAAGTACGAGTTAGGGAGATGAATTGAGCAAAAATGAAGTGAAGAGCAGCTCTAGGATGGGTTGTGAATGGTATTCAGCCAAAGGGGGGGTGCAAAAATATCGATTTTCGTTTTGAGCTCCAGAAAATTATTTCGAGCATATAGGGATGTTCCTAGGTGTATATAAGTAAGGTTCATAGAAAGAAAACAGAATTTTAAAGCTTTGATTAAGTTGAAATCGAGAAAGGAAGTATGTAGGCAACATAGTGTTTAAATAAATTAATTGAGTTATAAGTTATGTGATAAGTTTTGTGAAGTTAAAATTAGTGTATTCTAAGCGAATATGTGATGTGTAGGTGAAGGGCAAGCAAGTGGAATGAACGAAGGCTATTAGAGCTCCTTATACGAAGCTTGAAATTTAAAGTGAGTGCTAAAATGATTTTAGAAAGTTTATGTTGGATTTAAAATGTTTACACATTTTATAATGTGGTTGTCATTTTAGAATTTGAAATGAGCATTGTTATTGATATCTTGTTTTGTATGAAAAAGTTTAGCTTTTATGTTTTCATAAGTATGAATATTATTTCTAAATGAAATTTAAAGTTTTAAGCTTGATTATCGAATAAGATGATATTTTATGAGTATACAAATAAAAATGAGCTTTATAAATTCAAATGTTTGATGCAAAAACAACGTATGTATAAATAAGTATTTTGAATTATATGACGTTTTGTATGGAAATTCTAGCATTATGATTTCCTAAGTATGAATCTTATTTAGAAATGAAATTCAAAGTTTATGTTTTAAGTTTTTAGCAATTGAAACTATGTTTTATGATTATGTAAACAAAAGTGGGATTTATGGATTTTAAAAGCTAAACTATGTTGTGCTCTTTACACTTAACAAAGTTGTTTTGTGCTCATTGCACTAAAAAAATGAGTTTTGGTGCTTTTTGCACTTAGAAGAATGAATTTTAGTGTTTATTGCACTCCAATAAGAGATTTTGTGCTTTTGCACTAAGTAAGAAAAATAAAAAGAATTTTTCAAAGGCCATAAGTATACCTATCTTTATAAGTTTAAGTTTTAGATCCGGCCGGTATATCCCACATTAGTATTGTAAGTCCTGAGGCGATGCGTCACTAACTTCAAGAAAAATTAAGTCTGTCATGTCGTCTCTACTTGTGTGGGATATTATCTCGTGTTATGATTAACGATGTAGTATTCCGTACATAACTGCGAGATATCTTTGTAAGTAAGTAAGTGTCACGGTTGGTGTTAGCTCAAAATCGCCACGTGACTCCATTTTGATTAGCGTTATGTCTAGCTATTGCATGATTGTAAGTAATATAGGGTGCAAATGGTGTTTTTAGAAAATAAAGTAAGCATTTGAGATATTAAAAGCAAAGAAAGATATTTTATATGCTTAAAGCATGTTTTATGACTAAATGAGATTTAAGTTTTGAAAAGTTTAAGAAATGGAAAATTCATTTTATATGTTTTATTCATAGGTATTCTATGAAGTTTTATGAATATATATATATATATATATATATATTAGTTTTATGGAGTTTCTATTTCAAGCTGTGTATGGAAATGAGATTGGAATTTTATATGTTTTGTAAACTACAAGTCTTATATGAAGTTTTATGTATGTATAATTTTAAATTGATATTCAATTTGTAAGGTTTATATGTATAAGTTTAAATGCTATTCAATTTTATAAGTTTTATGTCAATATTATGCACATAGGAGTTCATAGTCTTTATATGTATGTTTTGTAAGCTATATGAGATTTATGCTTTTTAAGATTTCAAGTTATATGAAGTCATATATATATATATGCTTTAGAATTCTTTAAGTATGTTTTGAAATGGAATGAGATTTAAAATTGAGAGGTTTTAAGAAACAAAGATTTTTAAGTTACAAGTCCTATGAAGTTTTTATGTATATATATATATATATATATATGCTTATATGCATTTTGATGTTTTTATGAGTTTTATGGAATTATAAACTTTATGTGAAGTTTATGCTCCTATGCATTTTAAGGATTTTTCATTTACGCTTTACTACGAAATAAGATTTGAAACCTATAAGAAGTTTTAAGAAGTAGATATGCATTTTGAAAAGTTTTTAAGTAAGTATTTTAAGAACTAAAGTTTTTAGTTGAAAAGAAATATAAACACTTACTGAGCTTTCATAGCTCATAGTTTTGTTTTTATATTAAAAACCTCCTCAGGTATAGAAGTGGATGATCGAGGCGGAAGGACTCCTCCATAAGAGCAAGTGGGCAATGATACGACAATGTTTCTGCACGGTTTCTTTTCATATTTTGTAGTTGAAAGAAATCATATGTAAATGTATGTTTAATATGTAAATCAATGGTCTAGATTCATTTATGATATGAAAATTTTAGTTTTCAAACCATTGTATGAAATTATATATATTTTGGTTTATAACTTCATGCTTTTACTTTTAATGAAATGGAAATTATGATTTATGCCATTGAAATATACGTTTGTGGCTAAAAGAAGTTGGGTTGAGTTTGAGAAATATTTCAAAGTGTAAATTTTCTTTTATAGGTTTTGGCTAAGTTAGAAATGTAGCCGTTATGCTGCCAACTTTTAGATTTATCAAATGTTTTGGGTTTTAAATTTGAAAATAAAACTTTAGTGTGAAAACTAAACCAACCCAATTATTATGAAATAGAAGTTGATTAAATAAGTTTAAAGCGAAAAATTTTTAAGGGTTCGCTTCGCGAATTCTTTTAACCCGTCTAGTAGGGTTTATAAAAGATCCGTTAGGGTGCCACGCAGGGCCTCCAGATGTAAGTATGGTATGATTCGGATTAGGTCCTATCAATGTTGCTATGCATGTTAATGGAAAAGATGTAAGAGTCATGTTAGATATAAGAGCAATTAAAAACTTTGTGGCTCAAAGAGACAAGTTGGGGTTGAACTTGTTAGACAGTACCAGCATAATCAAGGTAGTAAACTTAGGTGCTATGCCAATTTGTGGGGCAGTTGAGACAACCTTAACGGTGGACAATTGGCAAGGGAAATGCCACAAGATGGTTGTTCCTCTTAATGACTTTGATCTCATTCTTGGTATGGATTTTTTTTTTTTTTTAAAGATCAAGGTAATGGTGATGCCATACCTTAAAAGTATTGTGATTGGGGATAAGGAGAACCCATGTTTCATGAAGGTAGATTGTAGAACTCATAAGAATCGCAAAGGCAAAGGGATTGTTATCTCAGCAAAACAGCTTGATAAGGGCTTGAAGAAAGGGGAGACAACTTATTTGGTAGCATTAGTACAAATTAAGCCAGATGTGGTGGTTGATGTGCCGGATGAGGTGGTTGCAGTGTTGGATGAATTTGCAGATGTTATGCCTACAGAATTACCTAAGGAGCTTCTGAAGGGAAAAATTCGATTTTAATTCGAATGCGGAAACGTGAATTTTAAAATTTTCAAACAAAAACTTGCCCGATCGATGCTAGTAATAACTATTCAATAATTAAATTAATAAGATCGAATCTTACCTTGCATGAAGATTGAATTGATCCCTTTTGATTCGCAGATTCTTCACCACCTGATCTTCCTTGCTATGACTTTTCACAAAAGAAACTATGTGTGGGCACAATCCTTTTGAAGATCCTTTTGAAGTAGATGTTTATTTGGTGATTTTTAATCAATGGAAATTTTTGGTTCAAGTAGCCAAAAATTTTCTCTACTACCATTTTTTATACCAATCATAAAAACATCTTTTTATATATTGGTAAACTAGGGCACTTCCTCTTTAACAAGGAATCCAAATTCCTATTTAAATTGAAAGACTTAATTTATATTCAATATGGAATCAAATTCCTTATTGGATTAGAATTCTATTCTTTTAATTTAATATAGAATCTAATTCCTATTAAATTAAAACTCTTTTAATATAATTTAAATGAAATCTTATTCCAATTAAAATTATTACTTCCATTAATTAATTAAATGATTATTTCATTAAATTAAATGATTCTAAATCATAATTAATTTAATGACATCATTTATAATTGAACCCATGACCTCTACAAATAATTAAATAATTAACCATTAATTAAATAATTATAAATATTTAAATAATCAAATTATTTAAATAATTTATGAACATGTGCATAAATTTATATGTACACCAATAATCGGACAATCCAATTATATTCTTCAACTTGTTTCTTTATGTGGTTGTGAGCTAGCAAGGGGACCAAATGGACCTATAATTTGAGCTCCAATAATATCGGAATTATTAATTAAACTCTTTAATTAATAATTCACTATTATTAACCTTAGAGTTACTCCACTAAAAACTTAAGGTTGCACTCTCAAAATTATAGATGTTTTACACAATCTGAATTTTCAGTGTCCATCGATTTAATCATTTCATATGATTCGATCCTCCACGAGTAGTTCATAATTAGAGCTAGGTTATTAAAATCCGTTATACCTCTCTAATTATATCTTGTTCCTTTAAGTACCATTAATTCTCTAATGAACAATATATCCATAACAACTTATGAATTTATCTTTCCATTTACTCATAAACAGAAAGTTGAGCGCTCTTATTGTTCAAGACTCGAATCAACACTTAAGGGAACTACTCATCTATTTCTCGCAAGAAGGAGTGGATTCCACTATTGTATAGAATGTTCCCAGCCACTTATTAAATCACATCTCCAAAGTACGAAGCATATTGACCGTAAATCGATAACAGTCTCACCCATATAAATCAAAAGACATGACCCAACAAATAGGAGTCCATTAAACACTCAGGATTAAGATCAATCCATATATGATCATCTAATCGATAAATAAGAATTTCTTTGTTTAACGGATATTAATAAGAAATTCATTTTTACGAAATGGACCGCAGCTGTAGATTTACCACAAACAAAGTACCCAGCTTTGTTTGCTTTCTACGGACTCTTTTGATTACTAATCTCAAACTAAATCCTCTTGTATATAACACTTGCATACTTAATTTGAGACTACATAAGTAATCATGGATGTTACATGATATTCGTATGAAGCAAACATTTCATAAATGCACATTAATTTGAATAAAATAAATTTTATTTATTTATTATTTATTTAAACGTTTACAAATTAGAAGCTCTTAGGGCATAAATCCTAACAGCTTCCTTCTAGAAGAGCCATTGATCACAAGATTAAGTTAGAACCTAGTGTGAAACCCCCTGCCCGAGCACCTTATCAAATGGCGCCATGTGAACTACCAGAACTAAGGAAACAGCTTGATGAGTTGCTGAATGCAGGGTTGATTTAGCCATCAAAAGCCCCTTATGGTGCTCTTGTCTTATTTTAGAAAAAGCAAGATAGATCCTTGCGAATGTGTATAAATTACAGGGCATTGAACAAAGTGACAATGAAGAACAAGTATCCTGTTCTGAATGTTGCTGACTTGTTCGATAAGCTGTCAAAGGCTTCTTATTTCACCAAGCTTGACTTACAGTCTGGGTATTGGTAGGGTAGGGTGGCAGAAGGTGATGAAGCTAAGACCACTCGTGTGACAAGCTATGGTTCATTTGAGTTTTTGGTTATGCCATTTGGACTTACAAATGCCTCAACTACATTTTGCAAATTGATGAACGATGTGTTATAAGAGTTCCTTAATAAATTTGTGGTGGTCTATCTTGATGATATAGTTGTTTATAGTGAGACATTACATGATCATGCAGCTCACTTAAGATAAGTATTTACAAAGCTTAGGAAATATAAGCTATATGTTAAGAAGGAAAAATGTGAGTTTATCGCCAAGAGGTGATATTCTTGAGACATTAAGTCAATAAAGGAGAAATTAGGATGGATAAAAGGAAGATTCAAGCCATTCTAGACTGGCCTATTCCTTCTAAAGTTACAGAATTGTGGTCTTTCTTGGGTTTAGCCAACTATTATAGGCGTTTTATTGAAGAATACTCTAAGAAAGTTAGTGTGTTGACTGATTTGTTGAAGAAGGATCAGAAATGGGACTGATCTGAGGCATGCGATAGAGCTTTCAATAAGCTAAAGTTGGCTATTTCATTTGAACCGGTGTTGAAATTACCTAATTTTAGTGAAGCATTTGAGGTGCATTCGAATGCATCCGATAGGGCTATTAGTGGAGTTCTTGTGTAGGTTAAGCATCCAGTGGCTTATGAAAGTAGAAAGCCAAAAGATGTTGAGCAATGATATTCTGCTTATGAAAAGGAGATGGCAGCGGTGGTGCATTATCTTGATACTTGGAGGCATTATTTGTTGGATACAAAGTTTACTGTGGTGATAGATAATGTGGCAAACACTTACTTCAAAACACAAAAGAAGCTGACTCCTAAATAGGCTCGTTTGCAAGAATTCTTGGTAGAATTTGATTTTGTATGGGTGCACAAACCTGGAAGGCAGAATCAGGTTGTAAATGCTTTAAGCATGAAAGAAATGGAGGGCTATGTGCCTTCATTGACGGCAATACACACTACTTGTCTAGAACGGGTGAAGTAGCATGCAGATTCTGACCGGTTTACGCTAAATTGAGACATCAAGTGTTGGATGGACTGGTTAAATGATATTGGGTTGAGGACAATCTGCTATATGCGAAGGAAGGCAGGTTGTATGTCCTTAGTGGTGGGGGACTTAAGCAAGAGCTGTTGAAAGAGACTCATGATCCACAGTGGGCTGATCATCTTGGGGTTAAAAGGATGTTAGCTTTGTTAGGCAGAAGCTATTACTAGCTAAAGATGGAAGATGATATAGAGGCCTACGTCAAAACTTGTGTTGTATGTCAGCTTGACAAAACAAAAAAGATGAGAGAAGCTAGGCTGTTGCAACCATTACCAGTTCCAAAGAAGCCATGGGTGTCTATTTTTATGGATTTCATTAGTGGGTTCCCTGAGGTTAATAGGTTGAAATCGAATCTGATTGTTGTGGATAGGTTTTCTAAATATGTTGTATTTGTTGTTGTACCTAATGCTTGTCCAGTGGAAAAGGTAGTTGAGCTCTTCTTCAAGAACGTGGTAAAGTTCTTTGGTGTGCCAAGTGACATTGTGAGTGATAGAGATGCTCGGTTCATAGGTAAATTTTGGACTTATTTGTTCAAACTAATGGGTTCTAAGTTGAAGTTTTTAACAGCAAATCATCCTTAAATGGATGGACAAACAGAGAGAATTAATGCACTCTTGGAGGAGTACTTGAGGCACTATGTGACTGTAAGTTAGAGAAATTGGTCGGAGTTGCTAGATGTAGCACAGTTTTACTACAATACGCATAGATCTTCAACTACAGGTTTAAGTCCAGTACAACCGTGTATGGGATTTCAACCTTTAACGCCACTTGAGGTTGCTCAACATAAAGATCAATGAGATGCCCCGATCCGGACCACCACTAGGCTCTTATTCGGAGGGTACGCCTGGGCACCCCAACGAATCCTTCTAAGCCCATCTTGATAGGGAAAAAGACATTCGAGGAGCGAACCCTCTTAACTTGAAACTTAACTTGAGCGGAAGCTCAATCTTTTAAACCTTAAAGTTGAAATAGTCTGGGTTGGTTTGACACTATTTATTTGGTCATTTTTAAGGCTCAAAACCGACAGCATAACGGCTGCAATTTGGATAAACCAAAAAACTGAAAAGCAATTTGGACACTTCGAACTATAATCACAATCCAACCCAACTTCTCGCAATCAAGTTTATCAACATAAAAACAAAAATTTGAAATCTTCAAGGACAAGATATAAACATGCACTTTTATATCCAACAAATTTGATTTTTCAAGCATGAAAATGTACATTTTTACACAACTCAAAAGATATAAATCTTTTTATACAAAATGTACAAACATATGCATTATACAAAAGACACAAAATATGCATATTACATTCTTCAAAAAAAACAAATGCCAACACTTGCACCCACTTGAATACGGAGGAGGGAGTCTTCACTGGTCTTCACCCGGAGGTTTTAAGAACAATTTGAAGAATGAGCTATAAAGCTCAGTGAGTGCAACAGTTTATAAACTTAACTTTACTTTCTGAAAACTTCCTCCTTAGAAAACTTTAATAAAAGGTTTTATTTCTTAAAAGACATATAAAACATAAATCTCATTCAATTGCATAACATTAATATAAACAACTTCTAATAAACTTGTAAAACATAAATCTGAACATGCTTAAAAATATCTGAACTCTATAAAAGCAACATTCGTAACCCTAATCTCTTGACCACACAGCGACTTAGCTAAGGCCACAAGTGTGGTAGGTCATAAGGCGATGTATTTGACATCCACCGCAACTAACTCTCTGAGACCTCTCAACAACTACGTGCAGAATTCTACATCGCTAACCGTAGTGCGAGATCATATCCCACAAAGTAGGGATGACACACTTACTCATAACTCTAACCACACAGTTAGTGACTCGTTCCCCCCAACCCTTGCCTTACTAAGTGGGATATACCGTACGGGTTTGAACTTAATAAATTGGTGGGTACTTACGGCCTTTGAAAATTTGTTTTTCTCTAATGCTATGCCTTGCAAATTTTTATATTGGTGCACAAGCACAAAAGCTTTAACTTGAAAGCTTTAAACTTGAGTCCTTGGACTTGTTTACTTTACAAATACAAGACATGCATTTAAATACAAGAACTTATACATGCAAAAACATAAAATATAGTTTATCAATGCAAAAGCATAAAATCACTTAGAAAACTCTTTGAAAGTGCACTTACCTTAAGCTTGGGCTTAACTCGGATGAGCTTCACAAGCCTTCTCATGATCCGGTTGGATGCTCCTCACCTACATATGATAAACACACTTAGAATGTGCTCAATAAACAATGCAAAGATGCATCAAGATGCACCTAACTATACTAACTCTATAAAATTCTCTCTACACTAGTAGCTTCTCCTTTCAATTTCTCTTTGATCTATGCTCCAAATTCCCAATTTCTTTGCATAAACCCTTCTTATATACACCAAGGAGTGTCCCCACATGCTTCCCATCAAAATTTGAAGCTTGGAACTCAAAATGGTCATTTTAGACCCCTCAAACCCGAATTGAATGCACAACCCAAACCGTGCATGCTTTTGCTCCAATTCTTTCTTTCACACTCTTTTTATCTCCTAATGTGGTCACCGGTAAAATTTCGTAGAATTCCGATATCATTGGGATATCGAAATCTAAGAAAAACCTCATTTTTTCATCCGTTTTTAGGGGGCTTTTCACATGTTTCATCCTAAAACTTAATTATTTCTTTCCTAGTGTTATACATACTCTAACCTACTCTTACACTTCAATCAAACCCATAAAAGAAGTGGTTTTCGATGACAACTCAATATGCCTTTCCTAGATGCTTTACAATGCATTACAATGGAATAGCTTCCAATGCAATTCTAACATCTATAAGTTTGTTTGTCATTTAACCAACCTAAATTCATGCTTAAAACACTTCCATTCCATTGGTTTCTCATACCTCTTCATATGGCCTTACAATCACTAACATACCCTAGGTTTATTTCTTTCAAGTTTCATATGTTGGTTCTTTTAGGCATTTTGTCATACATTTAGACTACATGTCATTCCATTGATTTCCAATCCAAAATCTACTTAAAATCTATCTCAAGCCAACCCTAGCTCATCCATTTTAGTAGGTTTTCATGCCATCTACACAAGCTTTCCAATCTCAAATAAATCCTCTCTCAACATAGGTAAAAACCTCCCATCAAAACCAACTTAAACATCATTAAAATAACCAACACAACCATCACCATAACAAGCTTAAAATGAATGAACTAACCTTTTATTGGCTTTGTTTGATGCTTCAAGTTTAATTTCCTAGCTTAGGGAAGCTTGCCTGATGGATTGGAATGTCAAAACTTGATTGAAACTAGCTTGATCACTCTTTTCTCTCCTTTGGCCGAACCAACGCACCCTTCTTTCTCGCCTCTCTCTTTTCTCTGTGTTTGCTCTCGGTTCTTTGTGTTTGTTGGCGTGAAACACTTCAAAAATTGACTTAAGTGTTGTCTTTTATACTTATAACTTATTAAAAATTGGATTTTTGGCACTTAACTAATGGTTATCTTATCTTGACCCCTAACTTGTTCACTTATTACAATTTAATCCATAGGCCATATTAGCTCTTACAATTCCAATGACCATTATGCCCTTTAGTGATTGTTTCTTGATCCTTAACTATTGCTTATTCCATCTTGGCCCTTAATCATGTAATATTGTTTCACTTTAGTCCATGCATTACCTTATCTTATAAAACTCCAATGACAATGACCAATTTACCCTTATACTAATGCCCCAAACTTTTTAAATTCTCACTTGGCCATTAAAACTCTTGGTCCTTTATAATTTGGTCCTTAATACTTCTTTGAAAAATTACTTTATTCTATTTAACTCCAATGAAAATAACTAAAATGCTCATTCTTGGAACTTGTTCTAAAATCATATTCCATGACTTTTATCAAGTTCTCTACACAATTTAAAGACTTGAATTTGGCATTAGTCACTTGTTTCTTAATCTCCTTAATCTCTTTATTGAACATTTTAAAACATTTGCTTATCTCACTCTATACTCTCAACTTAACTTGACTACTTCTACCTATTTAGTCATGTATGCGAATGAGGGTTTACAATCAAGGGCTATGTCCTGCTTGACGGGACCCGCCCCGGATTTTCCCTTCACGGAGCCCAAGTACCCGCCGAGTATCCCACGGAACCTTTCTGGACTCTAACTAGCAAGACGTAAAAGAGAATGCATGGAGCAAGCCCTGAAACTCAAATCTTTTCATAAACATATAAATTATAATCATAGAATTCTCTTTTTTGATAATTTGCGTTTTCTAAAAATTTTGACAGCACAACGGCTGTTTTTCAACATTTTCAAATCTTGCAAATCACCTGAAACAATTTACTAGCACTTCAAATTTTCAATAATTAATCTCCACTACTATTTTGGACCTTCGGTTCTATCTCAAAACCAATTCCTACCCATAATAAAACTAACTCAATAAAATCATTTCCAACTTTAGAAACACACGTTCATGTACAAAATCAAAAAACCTCTACACATAATCTTACTATTTACATTGTACATAATATGTACACATACTAGTATTTCTATAAAACCATATCATGTTCTCAAATCATTTAAGACTCATGAAAAAATAATTAAGACACATCAAAAATAAAATCAACATTTATAAAATCAGTTACACTCACATAACTCATAAATTAGTTGCTTGCCGTTTCACCTTCACTTCCTTGTCTCCTTAATTTGTTCACTACCTACAATTCACCTATCACATTAAAATTCTATTACAACTAGCTCATTTGAAAGTAATATCAATCACACTTTAGATTCAACTCAAAGTACCCATACTAAAATTACACCATTTCCATATGTCCAACCCAAATTTAAGATTTCATATCCACATCTTTTTTCCATTAATTTCTTTTATTCATACACACTTAAACACATCCATATTATCGTGAAAACTCATCAACGTGATCAAGTTACATTTTAAACACTAAATCCATACCATAGCAAACCAATACCTAAATTTATTTCATCTCCGTTTTTCTTTCATCCTTTTGATACTCCTTAGCTCAAATTCATGCGAAAACATCACCCAAGTATATCAAGCATCAAAAATCAATTCAAACACACATACACCCCATTCTAGTCGAAAATCATCATCATGCATTACAATCCATTCTTTTCATTTTCTTTTCACAATTCAACTTAAAATCATATGAAATCTCATGTAATTTCATCAAACATAAAAAATCAATCCAATTATATCACCAAATTCCTCTTGGCCATACATGCATACCCACACATTTAAATAATTTTCTTTCATTTCCATGATCATCAACCACATCAAAATTCATCCCATAATCATCTAATATCTTAAAATCAAATCACTTAAATTTTATTAGAAAGATTACACAAAACCCTTACTCTTACTTTAGTAATAATCTTGACCAACTCTTGTTTTGAGCTTCCATCTACTTCCAAGCTTAATTTGAAGATAATCAACCTCTATTCATGTCAAAAATTTCATCAATAACCCATCCTATCAACACCCATGAAAACTACCATCAAACTAACCATGAAAATAATTCAATTTTTCTTACCTAATTAGCTTCACTTCTTCTTGAATGATTCTTAATGAAAGCAAGATGAAAAGATTGGTGGAAGCACCCTTGAGCTTGGTCTTTTTTTTTTTTTTTTTCTTTTTCTTCTTTCTTCTTCCTCTCACGGTTTTCACTTCCTTTTTCTTATTTCATTATTATATTTTTCCATTCTTATCTTCTCTCATTTTCAATTCTTCTCATTTTATTTTATTTCCTTTTTGTTTTGACCGACTTGCCTCCTTTACTTTTGCCACTCATTTTTATTTCATCTTTTTGGTGCAAAATTTCATTTTGAACCCTTACTTTTTGGTTGGCATATTACCTTTTCAACCCTTAACCATTATTTAATCAGAAAGTCACTTTTATACGGGTTACTCATTGATTTGTTCTCCTTAATGACTCACTAATCTACTCACCATCAATATAATCAAATTTAATATGGGTCATACTTGCCAAAAAGTCTATTTTGGCCTTAATGCATTAATTTCATATTCTTGCCTAAATAAATTCCAAAAATATTCTATGATCATTCAATCAACAAATTGACCATGTAATACTCTAATTGGGTGTCTTAACTCTCAATTCCAAGTTTTGAAAAAAATTCAATTGGATTTAAAATCATCCATAATCATTATTCTTCCAATAAGGGTATTTTCGTTTGACTATTTTCGGAACTCTTAAAATCTAGTTAAGCGGACTCATTTTTACTTTGTTTCAGTTTCATTAGACTTTATTACTTATTCTAAAACTTTTGATTTGTGGGGTCAGCTTTCCAAAAAATACTATTCACGTGGATACTTTTCATCCGTATATACTATTCTTCCGAAAATACTATTCATCCAAAGATACTATTCATCTGAAAATACCATTTTTACTTTGTTACTTATTCTAAAACTTTTTATTTGTGGGGTCCGCTTTCCAAAAAATACTATTCACGTGGATACTTTTCATCCGTATATACTATTCTTCCGAAAATACTATTGATCCAAAGACACCATTCATCTGAAAATACTATTAATCCAAAGACACCATTCATCTGAAAATACTATTTATCCGAAAATACTATTCATCTAAAAATACTATTCATCCAAAAAATGTTATTTATCATATAAACAGGAGTTTTTGGGTTCTACAATTCATCCCTCTTTATAAAAATTTCATCCTCGAAATTTGCGAAGGATCTTAACTAGAAATATTTCACTCTAACGCTGTTGCTTTTATTTACTCGTTAATGACCATAATGATTCTATTCTTAATCAATCTCAAATTTTCATATATATATAAGATCGTATGTTCAATACCATAATATTTAACACCTAACTATAAAGACTATCATTCAATAAAACTCTTCATAGTTACAATTATACCCTTATGGAATATTCTATAAATTTCCTCATATACATTGTCAAAAACCATAACAATTAACATCCAAATAGAGAACCATTACACAAAATTATTCCATTAAAATTTTCTACAACAATTATGCTTGTGCAATTCTAGATAATTGCACTTAAAATTATTCGGAATAGTAATCCTTTTCCTTTTTATCACTTCTAATAATAAACAAAACTTAATAAATCATTCTATATAACTCTTATACTTCATGCAACTTAGGAATCATGAATCAATATACACCATTGAACAATAAACCACACCTTTTTATCGTTTCCTATCCATACTCTTTAGAAACAAATAAATAATTCCGGATCATATCTTATGACACCAAAGGTATATCACATTCATATAAATTTCATTCAGTTACCTCAAAGTTCATATCTATTGCTTTATAACCCAATTTCAAACCTAATAAGTATCCATTATCTCAAACAGAAGATTAAACACTACACTTCCGTTGCGCTATTCTGATATTCAGCAAAAATACCTTTGCTTGAACTATTAATAACACCACAAAAATTATGTCATTTTACATATAGTTCAAGAATCAATATAGACCTTTATTTAATACTCTAGAATTTCAATCATCGGGAAACTCGAAGTCATAAATTTCATAGACATCATATAGAATTCATATTACCATCTAAAAGTATAATTCATAAACATCTATAAGTAATAGCTCCAAATTCGAATATATTACACCCAATCCTTATAGAAAGATACTTTAATCTCAATTCAATATAGGAGACTAATAATAATCACACTATCACCACATGTAATATGACAATGCTCCAAGATGATATAAAAATTCTTCACTAATATTTCCTTGGAATTCATCCACATTTTTCACCCCGATGAATATAAAATAAACAATCAAATTAAACCACAAAGAATCTGGAGCAACGAATATTCACTAATTAAAATCAATATATTAACACTAATACAAATGAAGATCTATATCAAATTTGTCACCAAAAAAAAAAATTCCACTAAAAATATATTTTTAACCATTAAATTTGATTAAAATCCATCAAAATTGCATCTACTTCATAACCTTGAGTGAATCCATAAATTACCTTATAATCATAAATAGATTCAAAATCATCACTTAAAAGCAAAATATTATGCCACGATTAACATTTAACTCCAAAAATCTTTATAAGGGAGGTTTAAATCCTCAAATTTCATCTATATTCAAAAATAGGGATTTACGTTCATATATAACAACTCAATCTCATCTTATCATATCCATCAATCAAAAGGTTATATAAACACCAAAGATTTGAATCACATTGGATCTACTTCCTTACATATTATCTTCCCAATGGATTCCACAAGCTTTTATAATTCATAATATCAACATTCTCAAACTCTACACTTTGTGTTAAATAGAAATCAAACAAAATAACACCATAATTATTCTAATTGATCAATATATAAAATCACATCATCTAAATGCATTGAAACTTAACACCAAGTATTCATATCAATGCTTAATCCTCGACAATTCAAATGTCACAAGCAACCCCAACTTTTGGACATTCATCAGTTATCCAATCAATATACTTATCACTAATATATATACTCCAATAATTGCTATCCAAACATTCGTAACATTAGACAATATGGTAAATCTATTATTACTACCACAAAATATATCGTATTTTCATGTCAAGTCAATTCAACTTAATGAATCAACTCTAAACTGCAAAGACTAATCCAAATCCTTTACAGGTTTCGTGTGAGATAAGCTACAAAGATGCATGACAAAACTATAATTTTATCTTTAACAAAATGAAAATTGAATGCTTGTGACAAGAAATTCGTCTGAATCTGAAACCATTGCTCTGATACCAACATGATAGAACCCGCCCCGGATTTTCCCTTAACGGAGCCCAAGTACTAGTCGAGCACTCTACGAAACCCTTCTGGACTCTAACTAGCAAGACCTAAAAGAGATTCCATGGAGCAAGCCCTGAAACTTAAATCCTTTCATAAACTTATAAATTATAACCATAGAATTCTCTTTTTCCATAATTTAGGTTTTCTAAAAATTTTGACAGCACAACGGTTGTTTTTCAACATTTTCAAATCTTGCAAATCACCTGAAACAATTTACTATCATTTCAAAATTTCAATCATTAATCTCCACTACCATTTTGGACCTTCGGTCCATCTCAAAACCAATTCCTAATCACAATAGAACTAATTCAATAAAATCATTTCCAACTTTAGAAACACACGTTCATGTACAAAATACAAAATCTTTACATTTAATCTTACTATTTACATTGTACATTGTACACATACTAGTATTTTCATAAAACCACATCATATTCTCAAATCATTTAATACTCATGAAAAATAATTAAGACACATCAAAAATGAAATCAACATTTATGAAATCAATTACACTCACATGGCACATAAATTAGTAGCTTGCCCTTCCACCATCACTCCCTTGTCTCCTTAATTTGTTCACTACCTACAAGTCACCTTTCACATTAAAATTCTATCATTACTAGTTCATTTGAAAGTAATATCAATCACACTTAAGATTGAACTCAAAGTACCTATACTAGAATTACACCATTTCCACATATCCAACCTAAATTTGAGATTTCATATCCACATCTTTTTTCCATCCATTTCTTTCATTTAAACACACTTAAACACATCCATATTAGCATAAAAACTCATCAACATGATCAACTTATATTTTGAACACTAAATCCATATCATAGCCGAACTAATACCCAAATTTATTCCATCTCCATTTTTCTTTCATCCTTTTGATACACCTTAGCTCAAATTCATGCCAAAACATCACCCAAGTTTATCAAGCATCAAAAATCAATTCAAACACACATACACCCCATTCTAGCCGAAAATCATTATCATGCATTACAATCTATTGTTTTCATTTTCTTTTCACAGTTCAACTTAAAATAATATGAAATCTCATGTAATTTCCTCAAACATCAAAAATCAATCCAATTATATCACCAAATTCCTCTTGGCCATACATGCATACCCACACATTTAAATCACCAAATTTCTTTCATTTCCATTATCATCAGCCACATCAAAATTCATCCCATAATCATCAAATATCTTAAAATCAAACCATTTAAATTTTATTAGAAGGATTACACAAAACCCTAACTCTTACCTTACTAATAATCTTGACCAACTTTTGTTTTGAGCTCCCTTCCACTTCCAAGCTTAATTTGAAGATAATCAACCTCTATTCATGTCAAAAATTCTATCAATAACCCATCCTATCAACACCCATGAAAACTACCATCAAACAAACCATGAAAATAATTTAATTTTTCTTACCTAATTAACTTCACTTCTTCTTGAATGATTCTTAATGAAAGCAAGATAGAAAGATTGATGGAAACACTCTTGAGCTTGGTCTCTTCTTCTTCTTCTTCTTCTTCTTCTTCTTCTTCTTCTTTTCTTCTTCTTCTTTCTTCTTCTTCTCACAGTTTTCATTTTCTTTCTCTTATTTCATTATTATATTCTTCCATTCTTATCTTCTCTCCTTTTCAATTCTTCTCATTTTATTTTATTTCCTTTTTGTTTTGACCGACTTGCCTCCTTCACTTTACGCCACTCATTTTTATTTCATCTTTTTGGTGCAAAATTTCATTTTGCACCCTTACTTTTTTGTTGGCATATTACCTTTTCAACCCTTGACCATTATTTAATCCAAAAGTCACTTTTACATGTGTCACCCATTGATTTGTTCTCCTTAATGACTCACCAATCCACTCACCATTAATATAATCAAATTTAATATAGGTCATACTTGCCAAAAAGTTCATTTTGCCCTTAATGCATTAATTTCACATTCTTGCCTAAATAAATTCCAAAAATATTCTATGATCATTCAATCATCAAATTGACCATGTAATACTCTAATTGGGTGTCTTAACTCTCAATTTCAAGTTTTGAAAAAAATTCAATTGGATTTAGATCATCCATAACCATTATTCTTCCAACAATGGTATTTTTGTCCGACTATCTTCGGAATTCTTAAAATCTATTCAAATAATCTCATTTTTACTCCATTTCAGTTTCATTAGACTCTATTACTTATTCCATAACTTTTTATTTGTTAGGTCTGCTTTCTCAAAAATACTATTCTCGTGGATACTATTCATCTAAAAATACTATTCATTTGGAAATATCATTTATTTGAAAATACTATTCATCTAAAATAGCATTCATCTGAAAATACTATTCATCTGAAAATACATTTCATCCAGAAATGTTATTTATCATATAAACAGAAGTTTCTGGATTCTACACTGCTACTTATCACTTTGTTAGAGACAAGACTGAATTAATTGAAGGAGCAATTGACAGCTTGGCTAAGACAGCAAGGAGGATGAAGAAGTATGTAGACAAAGGTCAACATTCCTTGGACTTTAATATGGAGGACAAGGTTCTGTTGAAGCTGACTCTATAGATTTTAAAGAAAATTACAGATTGAAGATACCATCAAGGGCTTATACAACGTTATGATGGTCCATTTATGGTAACAAAACGAGTGGAAAATGTGGCTTATAGGTTGGCTCTTCTTGACAGGTTAAGATTCATCCTACATTCCATGTGAGCTTCCTAAAGCCTTACCATGAAGAAGTAGAATTAAGAAGGGCACAATAGAGGTAAGCACCTCCTGTTATTAGGAAGGAATTTGACAAGGAAATTGAGAAGATTTTGGCTCATCACAGTGTGAGTAAGAGCAATCTAAATCGGAGGACAGATTTTCTTGTACAATAGAAAGGGGAGAGTGAAACAGATGATACGTGGGAACGTGGAGCTGTTTTATAGCAGTTTGAGGATCAAATTCAACAGTAGTTGGTTGGTGACACGATGAGGACGTCGTCTATCTTAAGTGTGGGGGGTTTGTTAGACCTTCAAAGCTTGGTATAGGTAATTTGCTAAGCATGGCTTGGTGAGATGGTGGCAAGCCAAGGGATGGCATGTTGGTGCATGCCTATGATGCTAGCGGACTCGCAAGACAATGTGCAATAAGCAAGTAGCATGAGCAGCGTGCATGAGTGTCCGCACATAACACAAGTAATTGGGCTACCAAACAAGGCAATATGTGCAAGCAATGGGCATGTAGCATAGGTAGCAAAGCAGGGCATGCAGGGCAGTGTGTGTGCAGCACAAGCAACAAGGCAGTATGCGCGCACACAAGGGTATGTGCATGGCAGCATAGGTAGCAGGTCAAACAAGCAAGCCAAGGCAAAGCAGACAGTGCAAAGGCCAAGCAAAGCAAGGCAAATGTGTGGGAAAGCTAAGTGAAGCAAGTGCATTCAACAAGTGTAGGGCAAGGCCAAACATAGCTAATGCTAGTTGAGAGTTATGCTAAGGGTGTTGCAAACTGGCTGGACTATTGGCAACAAGTAGCATATGTGGCTAGCACAAGTGGCACATAGGGCAGACACACACTCACATGTGTGTAGCAGTTACCAGGTGATTATGGTAGATTTGCACATGGAATTTTGAGTTGGCAGATACTTGTAAGGTAGTTTTTCTCAAATAATTGTCTTTGCTTATGTGTTTTAGGCTGGTTAGTGCCAACAATACTATGCAGTTGGGTATGTCAACTGCTATTATATATAAAACTGCTTGTATTATGCCTATGGCAGATGATGCATAGGTTATTGTTGTAAACCATTGAGCACTTTGTGTAATATTTCCTAATTTGAGTGATAAATTCAAGTTCGTTTGGGCGTGGTTCCTTGTAATCTTTGTTATCTTTTTATATTTATGTGATGCTAATGTGTATGGACTAGAATATGCATGTATGGCTGAATAAATAGGCAGACAGCAAGCATTGTGCAGGTACATAAAGGGCGTTGGGCTGTGTTGGTGCATAGTTGTGGGAAAAATTGTGGCAGCAGCATGCTGCACACTTGGTTGGCAGTGTATGTGTGAGTGATTGGCTAGCTAGATAGGGCATTCCTAGCGCCAACACGTAAAAAATTTCTAGGCAGAAGTTAGGAATGTGACACTACATGTGTTCTAAGGCCATACCAATTGCCTGAATTATCACTCCTTCTAAAAGCTTGAAGAGTTCGCATGTCAATAAATCACATCACATTAAATGCAAAGAGAGAAAGATAAATTCTGAAATCATTTTATCTCGCAAATTTTTCTTGGGCCCTTAGAAAATCTTGTAAAAGCCCAACTTGGAGCCTATAAATAGAAGAATTTCTTATATGAAAATTCATCCATTTGTATCATTTTTCAGAGTCAGTTAGTGTCAAGTAAAGAGGAGAATTTGAGTTGTTTGAGTGAAGACAAATTCGAAGCAAAGGAGTTTCCAATGAAGATTTAAGTGGAGAAATTATTTTATTTTCTTCTTATTATGTTTGTGAAATTTATTCTTGTTGAATTTGTTTACTTTGCTTTGAATATGTTGAACTAATTTTCTAGGATATGAGCTACAATGTAGCTTAATTATTATTTTAATTTATTCGATGATTTTTAGAACTCCATCATGTTGCTCTAAAAATCTCATTTCAGTCACTTTAAATTCTCAAATCATTTTCTTTTAATAACAATTAAACATGTAAAAGCTGAATTTTAAATAATTTAAAACATACCAATTTAATTAAAATAAACAATCCAAAAATTTAACTAACAAACAAAAAACTCATTTGTAATAATTCAAAATTAACAAAATCTTAATTATAGATAACTATAAACAATGAATTAATTTAAGTAAAACAATCTATTCACAAATTAAGTTTCAAGCTTTATTTGGAACCGACTTAATTTGGAACCCGTTTTATCCTTGGCTTCTTCCCCACCTAAAGTCAACACAAGATCCTATTTAGAACTTATAAAATCAAACCAGAAAATTGAATCCGAAACTTAAATTATTGCACACCAAATCAGCCCAAAACTAATCCCCAAATTATTTTTTTCTTGTTTCTTTTTCCTCTTCTGCTCACTGTCTTCTGTCTTTATTTTCTGCTCGTGATGCTCTTCTGCTCAGTTTCAGCTCTGTGGTTTTTTTTTTTTTTTTCGTTGTGTTTCAAAATGTACATGTACAACCAGCCGCTTCACTCTTTAATTGTATATATATATATATATATATATATATGTATGTATGAATGCTGAAATTCAGCCACTTCAACTGGCTTGTTTGTAAACGAGAAACACCTGTCTTTTTCTATACAAAATTCTACCACGATTGCTTATTCAAGCATCAAAGCTTGACACCATTTGTTTGTTTATCTTGCTTCTGATTTTGGTTCTATGTTGCTATCATGGTTTGCCTTTATATATATATATATATATATATATTTCAAACTATGGTCAATGACCAACAACTGTCTATGCTTTTCTTTAAAAATATGCACCATGTTCTTTCTTTCATAGCCATACAATCTTGTCATTTTTCAATAAAAAAAAAAAAATTTGTTTTTTGCTATTTGTTTGACCGTTTGGTGCCTAATGGCTAAAGTCTCCACTTTGTCTTATTGTCCATTCAATATCTCATTCCTCTCTCTCTCTCTCTCTCTCTCTCTCTCTCTCTCTCTCTCTCTATATATATATATATATATATATATTCCAATCAGAGTTAGTTAATCTAATCTCGGCCCGCTTAAAATTTGGACTTCAATTAATCTTTTGCGTTTATTAGGATTCGAGCCTTACAAATTTCACTGGAAAACATGTTGAGATTTTAAAAGGAATAAAATACCACCTTTTAGTCAGAATAATTGAGCATCTCCCTTGATCTTCATAAGTCAATTGTTTAAATCTCATACTTCTTGAATAAGTGGGTAGTTTTCTATGAATTTAATCTCGGCCCGCTTAACATTTGGACTTCAATTAATCTTTTAGGTTTATTAGGATTCGAGCCTTACAAATTTCATTGGAAAACATGTTGAGATTTTAAAAGGAATAAAATATCACCTTTTAGTCAGAATAATTAAGCATCTCCCTTGATCTTCATAGGTCAATTGTTTAAATCTCATACTTCTTGAATAAGTGGGTAGTTTTCTATAAATTTAATACCCCATCCCCCCCCGCCCCCCACCCCCCCCAATTAAAAAACAAAAATGTTAGCATTTTAAAGAAATAAACTACAAAAGACCCCTTCTAACTTTATCTTTCTACAACCGGATTCAACCTTTCCAAAAAACGACATTGACCTCTCCTCCCATAATAGTTTACTGTTAACTATTAATGTTAATCATACAAAAAGATTAAAAAAAAAAAAAGGAAACTACCCTTAATTTGAATAAATAAATATTTATTTAAAAATTAAAGACTTATTAATAATAATAAAAAAAAGAAAAAAATAAAATATTTGGATTGCCACTGTTCATCTTAAGATCTCTTTGAAATAAAAATAAATAAAAAACTGATTTTTTTTTTTTTCTTTAAAAAGGTGGATGGAGATCCAGCAATGTTGGAATGCAAGTCGCCTTCCCTTGTGAACAAACCTTGCGACAAGGAAAGATAGTTTGCCTTCCATCGCAAGGACATCTCCATTGAAATGTTCATTATGAACATCCCCATCTCAAATGGAGATGTTCTCATAACAAGGGAGGAGAGGCTCACCTCGCCCACCTCAAATTGACCTTGTTGCCGAGAGGAAGGAGAGGTTTATTCGCAATGGAGGAAGGTCATCACTAGATCTTATCCAATTTGATCGATAGAGATTTAGATTGGATCTCCATCATCAATCTCAATGAGATGGATGGTCAACACTAGGGTAGGCACAGGTCAGGTCAAGTTGGTTTTATGCAAAATCGACCCAAGACCGACTATGATCGATTTTCAATTTTCGATCTGAATTGACGATAAGAACTAAGATATATTGACTTTTGTTGGGTCAATTCTGTCTGTGGTGGTTTGGGCCTGCAAAATGTGTCCTCAGAAAACAATCAAGCCCAAATAAAAACCTAACAAAAGTATCGACCAATCATCATTACCCCTACCAACTTACCAACTCACTACCCCACCAATTCACCAGTCCCCATTTTTCCTACCACCGACCCGTCCCCTTTTCTCCTCTTCTGTCTCCAGTCTCCACCCCCAAACTTCTTGATGCGCATTTTCGGTATAACACTTTATTACATAAAACTTTGTACAAGTATACACGGTCTTAATGTAATATTATGGAAAATCAAGGTTGATCCCACAAAGACGGTTCACATCAATACTAATTACTGAAATTGATTTACAAAACTTTATTCAGAAATCAATTAATGAAATTTGAATAAAAAGGTAAATTGTAAAAATCCCAATTAGTAGAGAACTTAATTAATTAACAACAACCACTTGAATAAAAGATTTAGGGAAATTCAACTTCATTTAATATTTCATTATTCTTGAGTCATTTTTTTCTTTCAACATATCATAATTTCATATTGTACTTGATCGAGTAAACAATTATATCCATGAGCCTCTTTCAAGTTCATCATAGGTATATTCACATTAAACAATTAGCTATATTTCTATATTAAATGGTTAATACAAACTCATTACATACAAGTACTCACATAAGATCATACATGAAAGCTAGATATATGTCTATTCCAATTCTCAAAAGCTATTTTATCAAGTTCTAGTTATCAACATCTCTTTCAAGTGTATTAATAACACAAAATCATCCAATTTACTAGGCCTAACTCAATTGAAAGCAATAAGATTTGACCAAACAGAATACTAAAATATGAAATCAACTGATTAAATATCAATAAATCATCCACAAGAATAAATCTATATCAAACTACATTGAATTAATTCCCTAGAAATAACTTAGTTCTCCATAGATCTATGTAAATTCAAGCCAAAATGAAAGAACGATTGAACAACATAATGAATGAAATAAGAACAAAAGATAACATCATGAGTTCACCACTGCTCTTGCTCTAGAATCCACCTAACCACTTCTATGTTGCTCTTGAATGACTCCAATGGAACTTTACTTGAATCTATGAAAAATCTTTGTAGAACTGAAGAAAAATAACTTTGAAAGTATTCTGTGGTCTGCTACACGACTACTGAAGTGAGAAAATCATGTATTTATAGATGAAATCGACTTCGAGTTGGGGAGTTCCTTCCATGCACGTCTGATGCCAATTCCCAACTTACAATTATGAGTCACATTTCATGATTGCGATTAGCAAAAATCCTTGAAAAACTATGGCGAATGGCATTTTGGTGAACTATGTTTAGCGAGATCATCCGATTATTTCATGAACTAAGATTGTGACTTGTGTTTCATGAACGCTCTTCGCAAAAAGCTCCAACTCTCTTTTAAAATTTGATTTCTTCACCCATTTTCTTTCATCTTCTCCTAAATAACCCTATAAACATAAACACTAGAAACATACATTAAAATAACAAAATCTATTCAAGTATTCCTCATAAAAGCTAGGATTAAAATCATATCTAACATCAACATGATCAAATACCCCTAAACCTAATATTTCCTCACCTTTGAGCAAACTCTAAAACAAGACTTGATTACATTGTAAATTCCTACAAATTACCTTTACAATTTATTAAGCCACTTCCGTAGGCTATCATAATGGCATTTAGTATATGCCACAATCCTTTAAAACCCTAGGTGTCCCTAGTGGAGGAGTTATAGTCTTCTAAAGGTTTATGATACGAACCTCGTATATAACGATATGATACCCATAATCAAATTAAAACACAATCCCGAAAAAGATAATTCAAATTATAGAAAATTTTTGACCCATTGATTAGAGAACCAAGAACCAAAGATATAACAACACCACTCCCAAGAAAGAGATGAGAATGTGGGAGATATGACGCAACCCAACCCGAATCTCTCTATACTCTTATCCAGTAGGTCTCGCCTAGTACCCCAACGGATCCCTCCTAAACCCGACTAGGCGGGCTAAGAGAAATTCGAGAAGCCAACCCTTAAACTTTCTCTTTTAAATTGATTTACTTAACTTTCTTTTCAAAACTAGTTGGGTTGGTTTCATTTTCAAACTAAAATTTCCTTTTTAATTTAAAACCCAAATCATTTTATAAAACTAAAAATCCGGCAGTATAACGGCTGTATTATTAACATTGCCAAAAACCTGTAAAAGAAATTTTACACTCCCAACTATTTCTCAAATACCACCCAACTTCTTATGTCATAAACGTGTATTTCAAATCACAAATTCTATCTTATTGATTTCATTATTCCATAAATGAGGGAATTTATGGAATAATGAAATCAATAAGAAAATATAAATTGATTAGTGGGAATTTTTGTGCATATTCTCCAAAAAGAAGATATCCAAAATTTAATTGATTTCATTATTCCATAAATGAGGGAATTTAGGTATAATATATTTACAATGCTTATACATCTCATTTACAATAGTGGATTCGGGAAAAGGATATCCCATTAATTCTCAAATGCTATTTTATCAAGTTCCAGTTATCAATATCTCTTTCAAGTATATTGATAACATAAAATCATCCAAGTTACTAGGCCTATATCAATTGAAAGCATTAAGATTTGACAAAACAGAATAAACTGCCTTGAAAATTTCAAGAAAAATCTTTCAAGTGTATAGAAGTTATAGTCTCCTAAGGGTTTACCAACTATGCTACCCACAAGCGTAATAGTTTTTCTCAAATCAATCAATAAACTGCTTCGTGAAATTTCAAGAAAAATCAACACACTACAATCTTGTATCTGGACTAAAATTAAGTCACTAATAATTCTCACACAATCATAAACTCTCTCCAACTTGTAACCCAGTATTCAAGCTTTGAAAATATGAAATACACATATCATGGCATATTTCGCCTCAACTTTAATGCTCACAAGATATCTCTCATTTTATCTCTCAAAACCTAGGCTCAACACTCTCTCAATGCATGTGAGGTAGAAGTTACAAGAAAACATCAAAATATTGTACAACACATGCTTTCAAATAATAGAAAGACCGCTTTATAAACTCAGAAAAACCTCATGGAAGGAATCAAAATTCGATAATATATCAAGCACTGTTTACTTCAATGAAATAATTCAAGTTCTCTAGAGATCTACTAGGTCATTTGTAGATGGGTGTAATGGGGCCAAAGAGTGAATGGTTCAAAGAAAGTAAGGAAAAGTAGTAGTTTTCAAATGAACTTAGGATTCACACAATGAGTTCTAAAAGATTGTTTAATTAGGCACTGAGCACTCTTTGGAATATTCAACCGTAACGAAGCATCTTCTTCAATTTATTCACTTCCAGCTATTCAAAAATCCTTCAATGCACCTTCTTTATTTTGCCTTTTTTTTTTTTTTTTTTTTTTTTTTTTCAGTTTCTTCATTTTTTATTCATTCAACCCTAATCTCTGCTTTCCAAATCATGCTCATCTTCCACATTTAATTCTTCATCACCCCCACCTCTTCTTTTGTCTAAATCCTAATCCCATATGTGAATCCAAACTCTAAAGATAGGGCTAAATTATTCAAGCTTGGTAATTAATTTTATAGGTTGAGACAAAAAATTTAAATTGGCTAAAAAAAGTGTTTGGCTTCAAAATGGCTAATGGTGCACACAACACAAGGTAAGGAAATTGTAAGGTCCGAATCCTAATTAATCCAAAAGATTTAAATCATTTCCATTTTTTTTCCGTAGAAAAACTGTCAAAGTTTCCCCTATAATTTGGCCTATCCAAAACCTATTACAAATACACAAAATTCATTTCCACAACAATTTCCACAACAAAAATTTTTCCATAATCAATGCCAAACTCCGTTTTGCTCCACAAACTCACATTTGCCACCATCAAAGAAAAACATCAATAGTTTAACAAACTAATTTATTTTTACACAATATAATCCAAACTTTATACAAATTGGTTTTGTTTACAAACATTCACACATTAAGTGCAATTATATGTAGATACAAGTTTACAAGTCAAAATATTTATATACAAAATCCAATGCAACAACTACCAAGATTGACGGAAATGGATGTGACTCTCTCGAAAAGCTGCAGAAAAGTCTCATCTTCAATCTTTGTCTAATCTGATGGCTCTACTACCTGCGCGCGGAAATTCCAACGCGCTAAGCATAATTGCTTAGTGGGTGTACACTGAATTCAAATTTACCATTTTCGAAATCTAAAATACTATATAACAAGGAAAATAAAATTCCAATTTACAATATAATTTAACAAACATTATTCATCTCTTTTTAAAAGCCATTTTTCCACACATTACACAATTTTTTAAAATCCTTTTTCGAAGCCTTTTGTAAACCTTAACATGATACCATAGACTGAAAAACGGGCTCTCCGACATCAGACACTCGGTGCCTCCCCGCTGAAGCATATCATATACCTATCTATCTCAATCAACTAGGACTGGACACTCGGTGCCTCTCAAGGCCCCTAAGTTAGTGATCTTGATATTATATGCACACATATCGGCGTAGTACTGCTATAGTGACCCTATTAGCATGCCAACCTCCAGTCCCCCTCCTATCATAATCTACGGTTACTTGAGCCCTTATTAATCCATTCATTTCATTTTAATAAACACATTTTTATTTCAAAACACCATTTCCATAAACATAATACCAAACTAAAATTTGTTTTCAAATTTTTCCAATGCAAGCCACGTAACGATTTTCTGAATAATTAACACACGATCCACATCAATTTACTCAAATTATGGTTTATAGAACAACATCTCTCATTTATGACCTCATTCGGCCAACATCTTAAAAATCATATTTGTGCCCAATCAACATTTTAGTTTTTCCTACATTCATAGTTAATCAAATAACTTGCAAAAATCAATTAAATCATTACAAAAATCACATTTTTCACACAAAATCACACTAGGGCAGCCTTGCACCCTTATCTGAATCCTTTCATTTTCAAATTTTAACACATCCAAACCACTCAAAAATCGCATTCAAACATAGTTCACAAGTTAATTCACCCAAACAACAAAATATTACTCATTTAAAATCTATGCCTTAGAATTAAAACATAAATTTAAATCAAGTGTACACCAACCTTTTTGGCCACTTTTCTTGTGTTATTCTCTCCTCTTATGGAAGCTTATTGCTTCTCCTTTCCCTTCTCTTGCTTTCCTTGCCCTAATTCATCACCTAAATTTTTCAAGAATGCATAATAATCAATAAAAATTATCCCATCAATCTAAATGGATGACCTATCAATTCTAAATGATTTAGGATGCATTTTACACCCTACTAAACTCTATCCATGCTCACATCAGCCTCTAACCCATACTAACCTCAAAATTCCAATTTTTCCTCTTGAAACTAGACTTGAATCTTGATGGATTTGTTGGATTTGATGCTTTGGATGCTTAGGTGGGTTAATAAACTAAGATTTGGGATGATTTTTGAGTGAGAAATTGAAAGAAAAATGGAGAGAATGGCATGAAGAGTGGACGACATTCAACAAAAAAAAATGGGTAGTTTTATGCTTTCCACTTTATATAGTCTCACTTTTGCTTCACCAATTTGCCCCTCAACTATTTCCATAATTCCCATCATGTCCCTAGTTAGAATCGTTGGCATTTGATTGGCTAAAACACTCACTATCCATTACTCTAACCAAACTAATCCAATTATGGTTCAAATCTAATTAAATGACACCAAAATTCACTTTTACATGTCAAATTATGATTGGCTATCTCTTTTCGGTTGGCTTTCTCTCATCGGCTCATGCTTTGATTCCATGTGGTGCATTCACCTTGCATCCTTTAATCCACCAATCAAACTTTTCCAATTCATTTTTAAAATAATCTCTTACTTGGACAATATATCTCTAAAAATATTTAATCCTATAAAATAATATACTAACATTTAAATTCCACCATATCCATATATTCACACTTAATTCATTTCTTGCATGTCTAATCTTGATTTTCGGATTATATTTAGGCTTAATAAAATTCGGGGTGTTAACACTCTCTCCCTCTTAAGAAATTTCTTCCGCGAAATTTACGTTATTCGAATAGTTATGGGTATTGTTGGTGCATCATCTCCTCGCTCTCCCAAGTAGCTTATTCTTCTTTGTGATTTCTCCAGAGGACCTTAACCAGTGGAATCTTCTTGTTTCGCAATTCCTTGACTTCTCGATCTAGCACTCTCACCGATTCCTTTTCGTGTGTCAGATCCGGCTGTACATCAATGCTTTTGGCTGAGACTATGTAAGAAGGATCCGATCTGTATCTCTTTAGCATCGATATATGAAACACATTATGAATTTTATCCAACTCAGGTGGTAAACCCAGTTTATAGGTCACCGGTCCAACATGTTCAATGATTTCGTATAGGCCGATAAACCTAGAACTTAACTTTTCTTTCTTTCCAAATCTTAGCATTTTCTTCCATGGAGATACTTTCAGGAAAACTTTAACCCCGACTTCATACTCTATGTCTCTCCTTTTTAGGTCCGCATAGGACTTTTGTCAGTCAAATTTAGTTTTAAGTCTTTCCCTGATAATCTTAACCTTCTTTTCGGCTTGTCTCACCAGGTCTGGTCCTATCATCTTATATTCACCTAGTTCGGTCCAACACAATGGTGTCCTGCATTTCCTTCCATATAGGGCTTCATATGGTGCCATGTTTATACTTGCTTGATAGCTATTATTGTATGCAAATTCTATCAGTGGAAGGTGTTCAATTCAACTTCCTTCGAAATCGATAACACAGCTTCTAAGCATATCATCTAGTACCTGAATCACCCTCTTTGATTGCCCATCTGTCTGTGGATTGAAGGTCATGCTGAAGCTCAATCATGTATACAATGCTTCTTGAAATTTCTTCTAAAACCGTGATGTGAATCTTGGGTCTCTATCTGATATGATGGACACCGGTATTCCGTGTAACCAAACTATCTCTTTTATGTATAGCTTTGCCAACTTCTCTAATGAATAATCAGTTCTGATCGGTAGGAAATGCATCGACTTAGTCAATCTATCTACAATCACCCAAATTGTATCGTGTTTATCCCGAGTGAGAGGTAATCAAGTCACGAAATCCATGGTGATTCGGTCTCGTTTCCATTGAGGTATGGATATCGGCTGTAGTAATTCGGTCGGAACCTGATGTTTAGCTTTTACCTGTTGGCATGTCAAACACTTGGTAACCTGATCTAGTACATCCTTCTTCATACCGGACCACCAATATTGAGTCTTCAAGTTCTGGTACATCTTCGTGCTACCTGGGTGCATCATATATGGACTACTATGGGCTTCTTTCAGAATGGCCTGTTTCAATTCATCATCGTCTAGGACGCAGATTCTTCCTCTAAAATACAAATAACCATTACTCTGGATCTTAAAATCTATCTCTTTCTCTTCATGTACTCTTCTGTTGATGGCTATTAACTTGTCATCTTGTCTCTGCTTTTCCTGTATCTGCAAAATCAAACTTGGCTTGACTTGTAACTCTTCTACTAATGCGCCCTCTTCTATCATCATTAATTGGGCGTTCATAGCTTTTAAGGCTACTAAGAACTTTCTGCTTAAAGCATCGGTTACCACATTTGCTTCCCCTGGGTGATAGTCGATAATACAATTATAATCCTTAATCAGCTCCATCCATCTTCTGTGTCTCAAATTCAACTCCTTCTTAGTGGGTAAGTATTTCAAGCTCTTGTGATCTGTATAAATATAACATCTCTCGCCATATAAGTAATGCTTCAAAATCTTTAGTGCAAACACTATGGCTGCAAGCTCCACATCAGGAAAACTTTATCCCGACTTCATACTCTATATCCTCATTTTTAGGTTTGCATAGGATTTTTGTCAATCGGATGTAGTTTTAAGTCTTTCCTTGATAATCTTGACCTTCTCTTCGGTTTGTCTCACCAGGTCCTGTCTTATCATCTTATCTTCACCTAGTTCGATCCAACACAATGGTGTCCTATATTTCCTTCCATATAGGGCTTTATATGGTGCCATGTTTATACTTGCTTGATAGTTGTTATTGTAGGCAAATTCTATCAGTGGAAGGTGTTCAATCCAACTTCCTTTAAAATCAATGACACAGCTTCTAAGCATATCCTCTAGCACTTGAATCACCCTTTCTGGTTGCCCATCTGTCCATGGATGGAAGGCCGTGCTGAAGCTCAATCATGTACTCAATGCTTTCTGAAAATTCTTCCAAAACCATAATGTGAATTTTGGGTCTCTATCTGATATGATGGACACCGGTATTCCATGTAACCGAACTATCTCTTTTATGTATAGCTCTGCCAACTTCTCTAATGAATAATCAATTCTCACCGGTAGGAAATGCATCGACTTGGTCAATCTGTCTATAATCACCCAAATTGCATCGTGTTTACCCCGAGTGAGAGGTAATCCAGTCACTAAATCCATGGTGATTCGGTCTCATTTCCATTTAGGTATGGATATCGGCTGTAGTAATCCAGTCGGAACCTGATATTCAGCTTTCACTTGTTGGCATGTCAGACACTTGGTAACATGAACTAGTACATCCTTTTTCATACCAAACCACCAAACTGAGTCTTTAGGTTCTGGTACATCTTCATGCTACCTAGGTGCATCACATATGGACTGCTATGGGCTTCTTCCAGATGGCTTGTTTCAATTCATCATCGTCTGAGACGCAGATTCTTCCTCTAAAATAGAAATAACCATCACTCTGGATTTCAAAATCTGTCTCTTTCCCTTCCTGTACTCGTCTATTGATGGCTATTAACTTGTCATCTTGTCTCTGCTTTTCCTATATCTGCAGAATCAAACTTGGCTTGACTTGTAACTCTGCTACTAATGTGCCTTCATCTGTCATCATTAATTAGGCGTTCATAGCTTTTAAGGCTACCAAGGACTTTTTGCTTAAAGCATTGGCTACCACATTTGTTTTCCCTGGGTGATAGTCGATAATACAATCATAATCCTTAATCAGCTCTATCCATCTCCCCTGTCTCAAATTCATCTCCTTCTGAGTGGATAAGTATTTCAAGCTCATATGATTTGTATAAATGTAACATCTCTCATCATATAAGTAATGCCTCCAAATCTTTAGTGCAAACATTGTGGCTGCGAGCTCCAGATCATGTGTCAGATAATTCTTTTCATGCATTTCAACTGTCTATAAACATATGCAACCACTTTTCCTTCCTGTATCAGCACACATCCAAGTCCATTATGTGAGACATCACTATAGATCACGAAATCCTTACCAGACACCGGCTGTGTAAGGATGGGAGCCTCAACTAACATTACTTTAAGTTTCTTAAAGCTTTCTTGGCACTTCTTGTTCCACTCAAATTTAAGATTCTTATGAAGCAGTTTAGTCATTGGAGCTACTATCGCCGAAAATCCCTTTACAAACCGCCTGTAGTAGCCAACCAAGCCCAAAAAAATCCTGATCTCCATAACATTCTTCGGGGACTTCCATTCCATAATTGCCTTTATCTTCATTGGATCAGCTCTAATTCCTTCTGCAGATACTATGTGTCCCAGAAATGCAATCTCATTCGGCCAAAATTCACATTTGCTCAACTTGGCATATAACTTTTGCTCCCTCAATGTTTGCAATACCATCTAGAGATGTCTATCATGTTCATCTGAAATCTTCGAATAGATCAGAATGTCATCAATGAAGACTGCCACGAACTGATCTAGATACGGACAGAAAATACGATTCATTAGATCCATAAAAACTGTGGGTCCGTTTGTCAGCCCAAATGGCATCACCACAAACTCATAGTGTCCGTATTTGGTCCTGAAGGCTGTTTTGGGGATGTCTCATTCTTTCACCCTTAACTGATGATACCCGGATCAGATATCAATCTTGGAGAAAACACTAGCTCCTCTTAATTGATCAAAAAAATCATCGATCCTAGGCAAAGGATACTTGTTCTTGACTGTAAGCTTGTTTAACTGTCTGTAGTCCACACACAGTCTTAATGACCCATCCTTCTTCTTCACAAATAACACCGAAGCTCTCAAGGGGGATACACTGGGTCGTATAAATCCCTTGTCTAGTAATTCTTGCTGCTAAATTCGCAATTCTTTCAACTCAGTGGGTGTCATTCTATAAGGGGTAGTCGATACTGGAGTAGTACTGGGCATCACATCAATAACAAATTCCACCTCTCTCTCCGGTGGTAAGCCAGGTAAGTCTTTCGGAAACACATCTGAAAAATCACGTATAACGGGTATGTCCTGAAGACTAGATCTAGTCCTTTGTGCGTTAACCACGTGTGCCAGATAAGCTTTACACCCCTTTCTGATCAATTCTCTAGCAATAGTGGCTGAAATGACATTAAAGAGGAAATCCGACCTCTCACCTACCATGGTCACCTCTATCTCATCCACTGCCCTTAGAGTGATCCTCTTCCGGAAGCAATCAACAATCACCTGATGTCTGGATAACCAATCCTTACCTAAAATTACATCGAACTCATGGAAGGGCAACTCCATCAGATCACTCGAAAAGTCATATCCTTGAATCCGAATGGGACAATTCCTGTAGACCGTATTCACGATCACACTGTGACCTAAAAGATTGCTAACTAGTATCTCATGTTCTATCATATCTGCCTTAAGGTTTCTCTCTCTAGGGACGGACGTGTAGGTATATGAATGCATGGATCCTGGGTCTATCAATGCACGTGCAGAAGTGTCAAAGATTGAAATCATACCCACAATCACATCTAGAGCGTCCTACTCCTCCTGGGCCCTGATGGCATAAACATGCGCCGGAGTACGAGTATCCGATCTCCCCATTGTCTCTTGAGGAGCTCTTTTACTACTCCCTCCGGCATCTGTTGGACTCGATCTTCTGCCTCTCGGAGCCGTGGTGGCTGATCTCTCGGTCTGGGGGATAAGTGTAGTCTTGCTCTTCGGATAATCTCTCTGATAATGATTCCGCGATCCTCATTGGAAACATGCCCCTATAAACTTCCAACACTCTCTTGAATGCGCACGACCGCAATGATCACAAGGAGGAGAGGTCGGTCCCCTCGCGATGCTCTTAGGGGTACTGCCCACTGATGATGCTTACTGTCCAATCCTAGTAGTGGATCCCTGTCCCTGCCTCTGTGTATGTGGCTGACTAGAGGTCTAGGGTCCCTTCTGTTTCTTGCTCAAAGGCTATGATGCACTAAACTGCCCTGGACCCCATCTCTACTAGCTCATATCTTTTCTAGTCTGCTCTTCTTTCTTTACTCTTTCCAAGTTCAGGGTCGCGGAAACCAATCGCGGGAAGTCCTCTAATTGCAGAGCTGTAATCTGGAGGCGTATGTAGTCATTCAGCCCATCCTTGAGCCTCCTGCACCTCTCCGCCTCGGTCACCACAATCTCCCCGGCATACTTGTTGAGACAAATGAACTCTCTCTCGTATTCCGTCACCGTCATCTACCTCTGATTTAGGTTGAGAAATTCTCTCTTCATATTGTCAATGTGGATACGGCCGATGTACTTCCTTTGGAACTCTCTCTGAAAGAACTCCCATGTTCGGTCCTCCGGCCATACGGTATCTAATACCAAGGTCCACCACTGGTATGCATCCTCCTGAAGTAGTGAAACTACACACTCTACACTCTTATCAGGTGTACAGTGAAGCTGCTGGAAAATTCTTTCAGTCCTCTCCAACCAATTCTCAACAGTGGAGGCATCTTCATCTTTCCATCCGTGGAAATTTATGGATCTATGTTTCGCTAACCTCTCGATCACCGATCTCCGTGGGGCGGCTCTGCCGACATGCTGGAAGAACTCAGCCATCTGCTGCATGAACGCTGGCTGGTTTTAAGCCTTTGGTCTAGCCCCTCTCGGACTCGCGACCTCACTCGAATTGCCCCCAACTACACTAGCAGGATTGTCATGTATGGGTCTCTCACTACCCTTAGCTTTCTAAGCATCGGAGGGTTCTATTCTTTACCCTATATTAGACAGAAGAGAAATCCCCAAATAAGAGTCACATTCTTCCATTTTCGTATGCAAATGCATGATCACCCAAATGCCGAAACATTCTAATGCATTTATACGCTTAGGTCTAGGAACGCCTAAACCATGGCTTTGATACCACTAAAACTGTAACACCCCCTACCCGCCCTTCCATCGGAGCAAATTCAGGGAATGCTACCTTGCTTTATAAATGCTTTAACCATTTTCGTATACATAATCTTTATTTAGAAACACATTAATTCGATACTGATATTAAAATAAGGAAACTCAAATTTTTTTTTTCCAAAATTAATTTAAATCATTTCTTTTCTTTTTTTTCACAGAAAAACTGCCAGAGTTTCCTCTATAATTTGGACTATCTAAAACCTGTTACAAATATACAAAATTCATTTCCACAGCAATTTCCACAACAAAAATTTTTCCACAATCAATGCCAAACTCTGTTTTGCTTCACAAATTCACATTTGCCACCATTAAAGAAAAACATTAATAGTTTAACAAACTAATTTATTTTTACACCATATAATCCAAACTTTATACAAATTGGTTTTGTTTACAAATATTCACACATTAAGTGCAATTATATGTATATACATGCACATGTTTACAAGTCAAAATATTTATATACAAAATCCAATGCAATAACAACCAAGATTGACGAAAATGGATGTGACTTGCTCGGAAAGCTACAGAAAAGTCTCCTCTTCAATCTTTGCCTACTCTGATGGCTCTACTATCTACGCGTGGAAATTCCAACGCGCTAAGTATAATTGCTTAGTGGGTGTACACTGAATTCAAATTTATCATTTTCGAAATCTAAAATACTATATAACAAGGAAAATAAAATTCCAATTTACAATATAATTTAAAAAACATTATTCATCTCTTTTTAAAAGCAATTTTTCCACACGTTACACAATTTTTCAAAATCCTTTTTCAGAGCCTTTTGTAAACCCTAACATGATACCATAGACTGGAAAACAGGCTCTCCGGCATTGGACACTCGGTGCCTCCCCGCCAAAACATATCATATACATATTTATCTCAATTAACTGGGACCAGACACTCGGTGCCTCTCAAGGCCCCTAAGTTAATGATCTTGATATTCTATGCACACATATCGGTGCAGTATTGCTATAATGACCCTATTGGCATGCTAACCTCTAATCCCCCTCCTATCATAATCCATTCATTTCATTTTAATAAACACATTTTTATTTTAAAACACCATTTCCATAAACATAACACCAAACTAAAATTTGTGTTCAGATTTTTCCAATATAAGCCACGTAACGATTTTCTGAATAATTAACACACGATCCACATCAATTTACTCAAATTATGGTTTATAGAACAACATCTCTCATTTATGACCTCATTCGGCCAACATCTTAAAAATCATATTTGTGCCCAATCAACATTTTAGTTTTTCCTACATTCATAGTTAATCAAATAACTTGCAAAAATCAATTAAATCATTACAAAAATCACATTTTTCACACAAAATCACACTAGGGCAGCCTTGCACCCTTATCTGAATCCTTTCATTTTCAAAATTTAACACATCCAAACCACTCAAAAATTGCATTCAAATATAGTTCACAAGTTAATTCACCCAAACAACAAAATATTACTCATTTAAAATCTATGCCCTAGAATTAAAACATAAATTTAAATCAAGTGTACACCAACCTTTTTGGCCACTTTTCTTGTGTTATTCTCTCCTCTTATGGAAGCTTATTGCTTCTCCTTTCCCTTCTCTTGCTTTTCTTGCCCTAATTCATCACCTAAATTTTTCAAGAATGCATAATAATCAATAAAAATTATCACATCAATCTAAATGGATGACCTATCAATTCTAAATGATTTAGGATGCATTTTACACCCTACTAAACCCTATCCATGCTCACATCAACCTCTAACCCATACTAACCTCAAAATTCCAATTTTTCCTCTTGAAACTAACCTTGAATCTTGATAGATTTGTTGTATTTGATGCTTTGGATGCTTAGGTGGGTTGATAAACTAAGATTTGGGATGATTTTTGGGTGAGAAATTGAAAGAAAAATGGAGAGAATGGCATGAAGAGTGGAAGGCATTCAACAAAAAAAATGGGTAGTTTTATGCTTTTAACTTTATATAGTCTCACTTTTGCTTAACCAATTTACCCCTCAACTATTTCCATAATTTCCATCATGTCCCTAGTTAGAATAGTTGGCATTTGATTGGTTAAAACACTAACTATCCATTACTCTAACCAAACTAATCCAATTATGGTTCAAAACTAACTAAATGACATCAAAAATTCACTTTTACATGTCAAATTATGATTGGTTATCTCTTTTTGGTTGACTTTCTCTCATTGGCTCATGCTTTGATTCCATGTGGTGCATTCACCTTGCATCCTTTGTTCCACAAATCAAACTTTTCCAATTCATTTCTAAAATAATCTCTTACTTGGACAATATATCTCTAAAAATATTTAATCCTATAAAATAATATACTAACATTTAAATCCCACCATATCCATATATTCACACTTAATTCATTTTTTGCATGCCTAATCTTGATTTTTGGATTATATTTAGGCTTAATAAAATTCGAGGCGTTACAATCAATTTAGTTATAATTTCATACAATGTTTTGGAAACTAAAATTTTCATATCTTAATTAAATCTGGACCACTTATACAATAACAAACATATATTTACATATGATTTTCTTCACATACAAATTATGAAAATGCATTTATGCAGGAGCACTGTCGCGTCATTGCCCAACTTACTCTTCTGGAGGAGCTTTCGGATCTCGGTCACCCACATGAATACCTGAGGATGTTTTTAACATAAAAGTAGAAAACAGTGAGTATTGGGGGCTTAGTGAGTGTTTAATTTCTTTTTATCTTAAAATATGTTGTTTCTTAAAATACCTCCTTAGAACATTTGGAAATAATTCTTACTTTTTAAAACTTCCCACTTTTAAATCACATTTCAAAGTACAGCATGAAATCAGGAATCCGTAAAATTTCTATCTCCTTAAAACTTTTTAGAAACTTATAATTTATAAAACATATAAAATGACTTTCTATTCCTTAAATTCCCTCAAAGTTTAAATCTTCATTTAATGGTTAAAGTTCAAATCTTTTTCCATCATATTGCGTAATTCAAAAATCTATAAATACATAATTAGATAAAATCTTGCATAAGCTTAATAATCATGAAACCCATAAAACATAAAAATACATATAAAGTGAATAAATTGAAAAATTAATTTAAACTTATATAGGCGTAAAGTTTCATAAAATTTATAAATTTATAAAACCTATAAACGAATTCTTATTTCTTAACTCTTTCAAAACTTAAATATTAAGTTTCAAATCGTCCATAAAAACTTTTAAACTCGTACATAATTAAAACTCCACATAAAACATAACTTAACAAGCATGAATCTTGATTAAATTTCATAGCTTACATATAAAAACAATAAATTCGCAAGTATTTAAAAATTTATCTCAACTTGTAAAATTAAACAACATTTTAAACTCATATAGATATATATATATATACCTAAATTCATTGGTCAAAACTTATAAAATTCATGGATTCATAAAATTTCATGTAAAATGTATTAATTTCACTGCGTAATATGCGTAGAGAATTCATAAAACTTATGATTGCACAATTTTACATAAACTTATAAATTGAAAAGCATACGGAATACTAAACACTTAAAAATCACTTATAGAAAATTTTAAAAAAAAATTGCTTTTCATTTCTAGGCATACTTAAAGAATTCTAAAACATAGATTCCTTAAAATCTTGAAAAATATAAATTGCATATAGCTAGTAAAACATTCATATAAAACGTCCATATAAATACTATAAATTCACATGTGCATGAAATTCACATAAAACTTAAAAGAAATGAAGTAGCCTTTAAACTTACACATATAACCTTACAAATTAAATATCAATGTAAAATCATACATACCTAAAGCTTTATACAATTCTTGTAGCTCATAAAACATATAAAATTTCAATTCCATTTCCATACACAATTTAAAATAGAAATTTCATAAAACCCATATATATACTTATAAAACTTCACAGAAAACTTATGGATTATAAAATGCATAAAATGGAATTACATTTTTTAAAATTATCTCAAAACTTAATTCCATTTGATCGTAAAACATGCTTAAAGTATAAAAACATCTTTCTTTACTTTCAATACTTTAAATACTTACTTAATTTATGAAAAGCACAATTCGTACCCTAAATACTTACAACCATGCAATAGTTATGATACGCTAATCGACGTGAAGTCACGTGGTGCCTTTAACAGACACCAACTGTGACACTTACTTACTTACAAAGATATCCTATAGTTATGTGTGGAATGTTACATCGCTAACCATAACACGAGATAATATCTCACAAAAGTAGAGGCGACGTGACAGACTTAAATCCCTCCTGAGTTAGTGACGCATCCCCCCTGGACTTGCCATACTATTGTGGGATATACCGATCGGGTCTAAAACTTACTTATAAAGGTGGGTATACTTATGACCTTTGAAAATTCATTTTATTTTCCTTACTTAGTACGAAAGCACAAAATCGTGTATATGAGTGCAATAGCCACAAGGTTTTAATTCAGAATACATAAAACACAAAAACTCATACTTTGAAATGCATAAGGTTTCAAATTCCATTTTCTTAGTGCAAAAAGCACAAAATAACATTTTGTTAAGTGTAAAGAGCACAAAATAACTTATCCTTTAAAATCCATAAATCTTATTTATTGTCTTTGCATAATCATAAAATTTACTTTAGTGGCTAAAGATTTAAAACATAATATTTAAATTTCACTTTATAAATAAAACTTAAACTTAGGAAATCATAAATATCCTTACAAAATCATAAAGCATAACTCATTCGATAATCAAATGTAAAACTTAAATTTCTCTTCAAAATAAAATTCATACTTACGAAATTATAGAAACCAAACTTTTCCATACAAAACACGATATCCATAATAATACTCATTTTAATACTTAAAATGGAAAATATATCATAGAATACTCGAACACTTAAAACAAGCATAAAATATATAATTGCTTTAACCTTCACCATAAAATTATTCTTGTAATATATCAAAACCAATTGCAATCACTTAAAAATAAAACATAATGCACACCATAAAACTTTCTTATACCCTTCAAAATAGTTGTAAATACTTCAAAACACAATGGAGTACTCACATGTCATTCACACATAAACTTTGATATAAAAATATTCAATTACTTCAATTAAACATAAACTTTGATTAAACTAATTTAGCACTCACCATACTCAAGTTTCCTTAAGTGAGCTTCCATGACCTTTTTATGTTCCGCTTACTTACTCTTCGCTTACACATCACATATTCACTTAGATTACTCTAGTTTTAACCTTATGAAACTTATCATACATGATAGGACCCAATCCGAACTATATCGTACTTACGTCCGGAGGGCCCTGCTTGACACCCCAACGAAATCCTCCTAACCTCATTGATTGAGTCAAAGGAATCTCACGGAGCGAACCCTTAAAACATTATCGTATTCCATTACTTTTAAAGATTAAAATGGGTTGTTTTTTTTTTTTTCTCAAATAACAATTCGGTGGCATAACAGCTAAAATTTGGACATTTTCCAAAATACCTGTAAAGTCAAAATACACTTTATCTATTTCGAATGTCCAACCCAACTTCTTTCACAAGCATAATCCAAAACTTCCTTTCAATTTCATACAAAGTCATCAAGAAAACTATAAACTAAAATCATAAGGTAAAAACCTAATTTCATATAAATAATTAACTTAGAAAATTAAACATGTTTCATAACTTTAAACATGCTTCATAACTTAAATAATTTACAAAACCTTATGCACTTTATATACATAAAAAACATAGGTACAAATACTTAACTTTAATATCACAAACTAAGTTACAAAATTTTAACAAAATAAATGGTTTTTTCAACTTTAACGTCACATGCAAAATGGTCATGCAAGGGAAGCATTCATCGAATCCACGCCCACCTATGTAAATGGAGGGAATCTCGTGCTTCGGTCACCCGTGCTAGCATCGAAGGAGGTTTTTGAATAAAACAAAGGAAAAGTGAGCTTATTGAAGCTCAGTGAGTGCACGTATAAACCAATATCATATACGTTTGTAAAATACCTCTTTAAAAACATTAAAAACAAAATTTCATTTCGAGATCATTTAACCTAAATTTCATAAAAGTTCATGCTTAATGTAATAAAATCATGCAATTTCCAACACAAGGGTTATATAAAATTTTCCATAAACTTAATAAGAAATAACAACATTCAAACTAAATTCGGCTATAAAGTTCCTTTCGCAAAATAATTATAATCACATAAAATAGTTTACCGTCAAACTTATATTCTCATTTTTAAATGCACCAATGTTACCCCTTAAACTTACAACCACGAGAACGTGGAGTCACGAGGCGATTTAGCCACAAACAATATTCGTGACACTTACAAAGACATCCAAACACCACGTGCGGAATATGACATTGCAATACGTAGTGCAAGACAACATCTCACACTCGTAAAAACGACACAACGGACTCTTTTCCCCCAAAGTTAGTGACGCGATCCCTCCCATACTTTGCTATACATGTGTGGGACGTACCGGCCGGGTCTATAAAACTTACAAAGATGGGTAGACAATTGGCCTTTGAAAACGTATTTATACATATAATGTATTTGAAATCAAACACTTAAAATTTCAACTTCATTTCAATAAAACAACCATAAAACATCATTTTGATTGCCAAATAAGCTTGTAATGTTAAACTTCATTTCAAATATACTTCATACTTATAAAGTCATGAAAATTTCACTTTCTCATACCAAACATGAAATCCAAACAAAGTTCATATCAAGCTTTAACATGGCAATTCAACTTATACAAGATTGAAACATTGAAAAACATCCAAACTTTGTAAAAACTAATTAAGCACTCACATTTGCTTACAAACTTCCCTAGTGGCTCAACGGTCCTCTCCGGCTCCGCTAACCTCGCCTTCACCTATACATCATAATTTCACTTAGAATACATTAAATAAAGTTTCCCAAAGCTTGTTACACAACTCTTAACTCACTTTACCCATAAAATGACATAATCCCTAAAAAGTGTCTCTACACGGTTTCCTCTCAACCGAAGCTTCCTAATTCTAATTTCTTTCCATGGATCCCATTTATTTTCATCTAGGAACACGCCCATACACTCAAAATCATCATTCGAAGCTCAAAATGAAAAGTGGTCATTTTTTACTCCCTTAGGCTAAATAGTATGCACAGCCCTACCTAGGACTGTGCTTTACTTCTTTCTTGCTCCACACACTTCTTGACTCGTATTTTGATCACCCGTAAAGCGGCTCTGAAAAATTCCACCATTTGGATATTGAAACGTAAGAAAAACTTCACTTTTTCATCCGTTTTTAGGGAGCTTTTTCACATGTTGCATCCTAAAACTTAATTCTTTCTTTCCTAGTGTTATACACACTCTAATCTACTCATACAATTCAATCAAACTCATAAAAGAAGTGGTATTCAATGATAACTCATAATACCTTTTCTAGGTGTCTTACAATGCATTACAATGGAATAACTTTTAATGCAATTCTAACATTACTATAAGTTTGTTTGTCACTTAACCAACTTAAAATCATGCCTAAAATACTTTCATTTCATTGGTTTCTCATACCTCTGCATATGGCCTTACAAGCATTAACGTACCCTAGGTTCATTTCTTTCAAATTTTACATGTTGGTTCTTTTAGGCATTTTGTCAAACACCTAGTCTACATCTCATTCCATTGGTTTCCAATCTAAAATCAACTTAAAATCTATCTCATACCAACACTAAGCCATCAATTTTAGTAGCTTTCCATACCATCTACACATGTTTTCAAGTCTCCAAAGAATCATCTTTTAACATAGATAAAAACCTCCAACCAAAACCAACTTAAACATCATCAAAATAACCAACACAAACATCAACACAACAAGTTTAAAAGTGAGTAAACTAACCTTGATTGACTTTGTTTCTTACTTCAAATTTGACTTCCTAGCTTAGGGAGGCTTGATTGATTGATTAGAAACCTAAAAATTGGTTGAACCAACTTGAATCACATTTTCCCTCTTTGGCCGAACCAACTTCTTCTTCTTTCACGTTCTCTCTTTTCTTCCTTTGGTTTCTCACGAGTTTGCTTGTGTTTGGGCTGTTTGTGGCTTGAATTTCTTCCAACAATTGACTAAGTGTTGTTTATATACTAATATCAATTCCATAAATGACCATTGTATCCTTTATTGAATTTACTTTTGGCACTTAACTTTTAATGATCCTCTCTTGACCCTTAACTTATAAACTTCTTTCAATTTAGTCCATAGGTCATACTAACTTGTGAACTCCATGACAATGACCAATTTGCCCTTATACTAAACAAGGCTTCCAATGAAGTTTCATGAATCCCTATAGATTTACAATACTTTTGTTTAATCCCCTAGGGTCTCAAAACGTCTCTTAATAATTATTTACAATTTCATACACCACTTATAAATTATTACTAAAGTAGCCATAATTAAACATCGAGGGCTTACAATACAACTTATAACTCAATTAATTCATTAGAATGCTATTTTGCCAACTTACTTCCTTACTCGGTTTCAACTTAATCGAAGCTTTAAAATTCTATTTTCTTTGCATGAATCCTATTTATTCTTGCCTAGGAACACCCCCATACATTTGAAACCATCATTCGAAACTTAGAACAAAAAGTGACCATTTTCAACCTACTTTGGCCGAATATGATGCAGCTCCTTACCTGGGGCTGCTTTTCATTTCTTTCTTGCTCCACACATCTTCTTGACTTGCATTTAGATCACCCGTAAAATGGTTCTGAAAAATTCCAATAAACGGGTGACAAAACCTAGGAAAAACCCCAATTTTTCACTACTTTTTCCATGTCGTTCTCTTCCTAATGTCATACATACTCATATATACTCATTTAATGCATGGCAATACACACATGAGATGGTATTCCATAATTTCCATCAATGTCTTTCACTTAATGGTCATAAAAGATAAGTTATCTAAATGGTTTTCTAACAAATTTTATTATCTTATTCTAGGTTTCTCCATCAAATTTTCAACATGGTATCATGTTTAATAACATCAAATGACCTTGGTTCCATACTTTCCTCAATATGCTCTTACATGGCCTATCACATAAACAATTCATTTCACTCAATTTTCTCATTTTTCTTCACTTAGGCATTTTATCAAGCATTTGGTAGGCACTTATTGCATCTAAACAACCATCATTCAATTTTATGGCTTCTCACACCAAAACCCTAACCTATCAAACTTAATCATTTCCATATAATTTATACTTACTTTTAAGCTCATAAAACTCTACTTCAATCATACATAAAAACCCCATAAAAAATCCAACCATAACACCACACAACATTATCACAATCATCATTGAAATAACTTCAAAAATGGTGGAACTCACCTCTTTTTAACTCAATCTTGGTCTAAGCTTGTTCTTCTAGCTTGGGCTTGCTTGGAAACTTGATTTGGAAGCTTGGAATGGAGTGAAATCTACTTGTTTCCCTTTGATTCTTCATGGCCGAAAACACGCCCTTTGGTCTCGGTTTTGTGGTGTGAAAGTGGAGAGAAAATGTTGTGAAAGTTGGCTAAGTGTTTGTATTTATAGTTTGATCCTTTTCAAAATGACCATTATGTCCCTTAAATAATTAGATTTTGGCGTTTAACTCTTGTTTATTTTTTCTTGAACCCAAGTAGAGAAATTCATTTCATTTTAGCCCTTATTACATTTAATAATTCACTTAAGGCCATTTACAATTTCACCCTTATATTTACTTATTTAATCTCCAATCGGGTTCAATCAACTTCTAAAAATTTCTTACATTTGTGGATACTTCCATTAATAAATTAGGATCTCAAAATATTCCTTAGGGACTGTTGCTAGGGGATCCGTAAAATAGGATTAAGGGCTTACATAAACTTTACGCTACCCATAAATGGAAATGTGCGAATAAAAATACGTGATAAAATGTAGCTCAATTGGAATTTAAAGAATTACGTCGACTAGTCCATGAGAAAGTGAACACAACATTACCTAAGGAACCAAACACTTCATGTAAAATGCTTATACTAGAATAAGAGAAGGTATGGAACAACAATAAACATGCTATGAGATGCCAATGAGATAATTCGCCTTGAATCTAATCCTCACAAGGATTTCTCTCTTTTGGCTCTCGAAACCTAGGCGAAAACACTCTAATCAAACACAAGCAAAAGGGAGGTTATGCATAATAAACTATCAAATTATTAATCGCATGTGAAAATAGTGGTAGAAAGACGCTCATATGAATGCAAAGGACCTCATGAATGAATTGGGAACTTATGACATCTCGTGCACTGATTACTTCTGCTAGTGAGTCAAACTTCTTAAGAGGTTAACTAGGACGTGATTTAGAGGTGTAATGGACCAAAGGAGTGAATGGCTTAAGAAAAGAATGAAAAAGTAGGTTACAAATGAGCTTAGGATAACATAAGAGACCTAAAAATGTTTTTGTTAGACATGGATCTCTTTAGGCATCTTTTCCCCAACCCAAGTCTCCTTTTTCTTTTATTCCAATCACTACTTTCCTTTGATTGATATCTTTTTTTTTTTTTTTTTTTTTTTTTTAAGAAACATGCATGAACTTTCAACTCACATTCAAATGTTCACAAGCTCCTTCAAACACAAAATTGCATTCACCACACATGTCCTTCCATTCATCTCATTCAACGTTTCATTTCATCAACAAATTTTTTTTTTTATATATAAATAAAATATAAATTCCTCAATATATATATTTTTGCCTAATATATATATTTTTGTCTCTAATGCAAATCCAAGTTCTCAAGGGTAAGGTTACATTCATTTCGGGCTTGGACTTGGTTAATTTTTAGATATGAACAAAATAATAGACTTATTACGTGTTTAGACTTCAAAATGGTTGATGGAACACACACGTAGGGGTAGGGAAATGTTTGGCCTTTTGGTAGCTTTTAAACACAATGTCTAGTATCATATCTCAAAATTCATTCAATTCACTTAGACAAGTAAACAATTTGATATATGCAAGGCATGACATTAAATTCCAATGCAAATCCTAATGAGGTCAATCTACTCAATTTAAAGCACGTGGAAAGTGTTTAAGAGTAGAACGAAAACATCCCTCGAAATGAAATGCAGGGGCTCAAAATCAAATATGAGAAGTCTTCATTATTACCTAAGGCACCTCTAGCATGTTATAGTCCATCACATCTAAACTTAGCTGAACAATCAAGCATGAATATACCACGCTTCCTAGTCCAATATTCTGCTCACTACCAATGAATGTCATCGACAAGTATCTTAAATATTCCAATGGAGCTACACCACGTCTAAATTTACAAACGCACAAAAAAACCACAAAAATTTTGTTTTATAAATGAAAAATAAGATAACCCATATATATAAGCAATCCTAAAAATATTGTAGTCCTAGAAATCGTGCAGGGTGAAAAATTAAAATGAAGAATTTAAAATCCCATACCCCCAAACCTAAACATAACATTGTCCTCAATGTTAAAAACAAAGGGTCAAGATGAGAGAGATTGATTTTAACAAACATGCAATCAATCAAAAGAATAACAAAGCAAACATCTATAGATAAAAGCATGAATCCAACAATGACAAAATTTGAATAACAAAATATTGAAAGGAAACTAAGTACACAAAGTTCAACAACACTGAAATTGAAAAATTAAACTAAACAAGCCATAAACGAACATAAAACTAAAAATTAAAAAGTGAGTGAATTTGCTTGGTCGAAGACTAGTGGTCATGTTCTCCCTATAGGCATCTGAAGTACTAGGGTGAGAATTACTCGGGCGTAAAGTGGTATTGTCTCTCTGGAAGTATGTTTGTCCAAACCCTCTATTCCTCATGACTTTCTCTAATCCTCCAACTCTGCTCGTTAGATCTTCCAAACAAGGATTAATCTCTACTCTGAAACCTTGAATCTGATGCTAAACCTCTTCTCTGATACCCTTAAACTTATGCTGAACTTCTGCTCTAATACCCTTAAACTGATGATGAATCTCTTCTCTGATGCCCTTTAAAAAAGTGCCAATCCATTCAGGTTAATGTGATGCACCTTGGTTAATCTCAACGGCTGCAGCAGATGGTGCTACTCGTGCTTGTCTTGCTTCACATGTTTTCACAGGCACAAAAAGTTCTTCGAGCCCTTGGTCTTTAGCCAACTGATTGTAGTCAAACTTGTTCAATACAGCTGTAGGGTTCTTGCATTCATTATATCGATAATCCCTTTCCATACCTTGCTACTTGCAGAAGTGAGTAATGAAACATGAAAAGGTTAATGATTTGAGCTTCTATCCACTCTTCAAGATTTCAGCTTTGATAATCTGACCCAAATCCACCTTTAAATTGTTCTTAACACAATAAAGGATCCAAGCCCGACGAGACAAGAGGGTAGACACATGCTGAGTAGATAGAACAGAGTACTTAGAGAATTGATCCCAAAAAGCAAGTGGAAGCTCTAAACTCTTACGTGTAAGCGGTGCAGAACTTGTATTCCACACTCTACTCACATTCATCCTCAAATCAATAGCCACTTAAGGATGACATCTTCCATCTAAGAATGGATGAAAAGGATAACCACTTACAAAATCCGGGTGATTATCTAAATTGAAATGTGCATTAATTGCTTTAGATGAAACGGTCACTTAAACTCCTCTTACTGTAACCAACCCTCTTTCTTGAAAGTCTTTAGGCACCATTGCTGTGTAGAATTCCCTCACAATATCAACATTTACTTTATTTTGGTGTTTCAACAAATTTGTACCAACCAAGATGTTGTACCGCTTCTGGGATAAATGTAGGTTCTAAATCTGTAATGTCGATGCCTCTTTCAAATCTAACTAAGCCTCTTCCCAATCTTTCGCCATAGGTGGGGTTTGGTTCTCTTGGTGATGGCTTAGCCTTACCCTTTCCCTTTTCTTTGCTTTTTGAACTTGATTCCAACCCTTTTGTTCTTGCCATTAATTCACCCCACAATAAAAAATGAGTGTACCCCAAGTCTTTTCACCCAAACAAAGTCACACTAAACAATCTACACTAGCAATTACCAAACACTAACACTTCCAATTCCATATTAAAAAAAAAAAAAAAAAAAAAAAAAAAAAAAACATTTCTAATCTTCAAGCATGCAAAGAAAATCACTTCAATCACAAGCAAGCCATAAGCAAACTCAAACACTTCAAAATCATCCCACTATTACACAATCAACACTTCTCAATAATTTCCCTCAAACTTCAACTTTAATTCATCACTAGAAACACCAAAATCCACTAAAAATCCCTAAAAAAAATGAATACCTTAAAATGTATTCGAAGCTTAAAGGCATGGGATTAAGGATTCTTACCTTGAATGGGCAATTTGAAGTTGAAAATGCGTGTATGAGTGATTCTTAAGAGAAAAATTGAGAGAGAAAATGGAGAGCATGGTGGAGAGGTGAGTGAGCGGCTGTCTAGGCGTGAAAGGGGTAAAAACCCTAAATTTCTCGCACGCCTAGCTAGGCGTTGAGTTGAGTGGGTGAGCTTCTAGGGGCGTAGGTGTTACATAGGACAACATCCCACACACGTAAAGGTGACACAACGAACATTATCCCCCCAAAGTTAGTGACGCGATCCCTCCCATACCTTGCCATACACGTGTGGGACGTACCGGCGAGGTCTATATATCTTACAAAAGTGGGTAGACAATTGGCCTTTGAAATTACACACTTAAAATTTCAAACTTCATTTGATTATCCATAAAACATCATTTCAATTGCCAATAACGCTTAAAACATTAAACATTATTTCAAAGGAAATACATACTTATAAAATCATGAAAATTACATTTTCCCATACTAAATAAGATATACAAAACAACGCTCATATCAAATCATAACATGGTAAAACAACTTATAAAAGGGTTAAAACATTGGAAACCATCAAAACTTTATAAAAATCTCTTTAACACTCACTTTGAATTTTAACTTCCGTAATGGGCTTCAACGATCCTCACCGACTCTGCTAGCCTCTTCCTCACCTACACATAACAATTACGCTTAGAACACACTAAATAAAGCTTTACAAAACTTATTACAAAACTTATTACACAACTTATAACCCAACTAACTTCATTGAACCCTATTATGCCTAAAAGCTTCTCTACACGATTTTCACTTGATCAAAGCTTTCTAATTCCGATTTCTTTCTATGGATCCTATTTATTTTCACCTATGAACACGCCCATACACTCGAAATCATCGTTCGAAGCTCGAAATGAAAAGTGGTCATTTTTAACCCCCTTAGGTCAAATGGTATGCACATCCCTACCTAGGGCTGTGCTTCACTTCTTTCTTCATCCACACATCTTGTCGACTCGCATTTTGATCACCCGTAAAGCGACTCTGAAAAATTCCATCATTCGGATATCAAAACCTAAGAAAAACCTCATTTTTTCATCTGTTTTTAGGGGGCATTTTCACATGTTTCATTATAAACTTAAATTTTCTTTTCCTTAGTGTTATACACACTCAAACCTATTCATACAATTCATTTCAACACATAAAAGAAGTGTCATTCCATGACAACTACAAATGCTCTTCAAAGGTGCATTACAATGCATTACAAGGTAAGTTATTCCAATTCAATTTTAACATTTTCATAGGTTTGTTTGTAACTTAACCAACATGAAATCATGCCTAAAACACCTCAATTCGATTAGGTTGCCATATCTCCCATTATAGCCTTACACACCGTAACATATGCCAAGTTCATTTCCTTCAAAATTTTGATATTGTTTCTCTTGGACATTTCATCAAACATCCAGTCTACATCTCATCCTATTAGTTTCCAATCCAAAACCAACTCAAAACCTATTCCAAGCCAACCCTAGCTCATCAATCTTAGTAGGTTTCCATGCCATCTACACATGCCTTCAAGTCTCCAATGAATCATCTCTTAACTTAGATAAAAACCTCCCATCAAAATCAACTCAAATATCATCAAAACAACCAACACAACAACAAGCTTAAAAGTGAATAAACTAACCTTTATTGGCTTTGTTTCTTGCTTCAAGTTTGTTATTCTATTTTAAGGAAGCTCGATTGATTGATTGAAATGTGAAAATTGATTGAAACCAACCTTGATCACTTATTCCTCTCTTTGGCCGATTGCTTCTCCACTCTCCCTCACGTTTCTCTCTTCTTTCTTTGTTTGTGAATGGCATGAACTTCTCTCAATTTCCACTAAGTGTTGTTATGTAACAATTCCATCAATAACCATCTTGTCCCTTAAATAATTGCATCTTGGTCCTTAACTATTGTTTATTCCATCTTGGCCCCTCATTGATTATTTTATCATTCTTAAATTCTTGCTTATCCTACCTTGACCCCTAACTTGTACACTTATTTCAATTTAGTCCATAGGTCATACTAGCTTTTACAATTCCAATGACAATGACCACTTTACCCTTATATTAACTTAATCTACAAGTGTGGCTCAACCAATCTCTACACTCTTATAACACTTTCATTCAATCCCTTAGGGTCTCAAAACATCTTTTACTAATTATTTAGGATTTCATACATCACTTAAATTTTGTCATTAGGGAAACCATACATAAACATCACGAGCTTACAGAAGGGGCAGCACAAATGGTGGATTCTTGGCTTGTATTGACTTCCCTAACCCTTCTTGATACAAATCCTTCTCAAGGTCAGCAGGTTTTTCTTAGTCACATTCAATTTCTTCTTCTTCCTCAACTCTATCTCGACTTGGCTTAGTTTTGGACATGGACTCAATATTGGTCACTTCTCTTCTGCTCCTTAAAGTCACCGCCTTACATTGCTATTGTACACCCCCTTGCTTTGGATTGTTCTCTATGTCACTAGGAAAAGTTCCATGTTGCCTGCTATTGATTGCACTTGCAAGTTGACCCCATGTGAATCTCTAAGTTTCGAATTGAAGCTTATTGGTTCTGCATTAGAGCGTCATTCTTCTGCATTTGAGCTTCATTCTTGGTCATGTACTGCATGAACATCTCTTCTAAAAAGGGCTTCTTTTCTTGAGGAAGATTATGATGTTGTTGAGGTTAACCTTGGAAACTCGGTGGGTAGGCTGGCCTCATGTTCGAAGATTGCTCTTGATCTTGTCTCCATGAAAAATTAGGATGATTTCTCCACCACGGATTGTATGAATTAGAGTTTGGGTTGTTGAACTGTTGTGGTCGACTAAATTTGCTAACATAATAGGCTGATTCTTAAGTGCTTAAACATTTATCACTCAGATGATTACCACGACATACATCATAAGAAACGAATGGACTCTGAATGGCATTGACTTCTTTGGTATTCACCTCCACATTGTCTATCTTTCACGCTAAAGCTGAAAGTTATGCAGTTAGGTTGTTATGGCATCCAACTTATGTACCCCAACTACTTTCTTAGGCATCATTCTCTCTGCTGGCCATTGGTAATTGTTGGAAGCCATTTCTTCAAGCAGTCTGTATGCCTCCTTAAGTGACTTATTCATCAATGCACCACCAGTTGTTGCATCGATAGTGCCTCTTGTAGGTTCCATCAATCCCAAGTATAACGTCTGAACCTACAACCATTGTGGCACACCGTGGTGTGGACATTTTCTCAATAGCTCCTTAAACCTCTCCTATGCTTCATAAAGAGATTCACCCTAGAACTGCATAAAGGACTTGATGTCATTCCTTAACTTGGTTATCTTTAAAGGAGGAAAATACTTTGCCAAGAATTTCTACGCCAAGTCTTCCCATATAGATATTGATTCCGATGGCAATGAGTCCAACCAATTCTTCGCCTTGTCTCGGAGTGAGAAAGGAAATAGTCTTAGCCTAATTACATCTTCCGAGACCCCATTCTTTCTGAAGGTGTTATAAATCTATAGAAAATTTTTGATGTGCTCGTTAAGATCATCATTCAATGACCCTCTAAATCGCATGGACTACTGGATCATCTAGATTATAGCCAACTTAATCTTGAAAATGTTTGCTTGCACTATCGAATTATAGATACTATTCTGAACCACATCCGTTAAAGGCCTTGCATAGTCTTGTAGAGTCCTTATACCCTCAGTTGCTTGTTGATTGTCACCCATCTCAATATTTTGCTTAGCCAACCTTCTTCCTCTCCTTAATCTACTAATAGTCCTTTCAATCTCTCTATCCAAAGGAAATAATGCAACACCTTGCGATCTTCGCATGCACCTAAAAGGACTTGGAAAAGAGATGAAAACAACAACAAAATTAAAAATAAAATAAATAAAATGTTTGAAGTAAGGAAGTTTCGATTAGTATTAGTATTAGCAAGAATTGGTACTCAATCCCCGACAACAACACCAAAAATTTGATGACTATTTTCTAGGTGTGTGCCAAATTCACAACATACATATAAGAAATCCATGCAAGTATACATGGTCCACAAATAGTATAGTGATAAAGAAAGATATTATTCCGACAAAGATTGTAGCTAACTTGTTAAGTACTACAATTATGTCAAAACTAATCTTATTCAAACTATCGAAAATGAGAGTGGGAATTGCTAAAGTAAAACTAGAAATTAAGAATCTAACTCAATGGATTAAGAGCTCTAAAGTCACAATTTCACTTAAACAATTCACTCAACTTAACTGTCTACTATTTTCACACTATCTTCACCTTGTCCTTAATCGAGTAATTCCAATTTTCTCTACATGCCTCTTCCAATAGCCTAATGGAAATACTCAAGTTTACCTAACCCCACTATATACCTATGTGGATTAACTAAGTCAAGTTCATTAAGCTTAGATTACTCATTCATGATTACACAAATACCACAAGTATATTCCTATCACATGTTACCTATGTCACTTTAATTAGGGTCTTAACACATATATTTTTTTTCCAAGTTCAATAGGGTTACTAAGTCTCCTAATTAGTGGCCAATTAATTTCGGAGCATTAAGCATAATCAAAGTGAAAGACAAGAATGAAGAAACATGCATAAATGATATTAAAAAGGTTGAGTTGCAAGCTCAAGTTACATTGTAACCCTAGATATGTAGTTTAGTTCATCATTACAAAAGAAAGATAACCTAAACTATGCATTAACAACATTTGAACAACAAAATAAACAAGAGAAAGTGAGAAATTCTTATGGAGTTTAATGAAAAGCTTTCTTTTTTCAAGATGAATGCCTTTCCTTTCCTCCCAAGATGAAGCTATCTCTCTCTAGTTCTTATTCCTTGTGAATGATGCACAATGTGAGTGAATCTAGCTTCTTTTGCATGAAAATGGTGTTTAAAGTTTAGTGACTGCTCCTCTAGTTCAAGCTCTATTCTTTCAACAACTGGTGGTGTATTTATAGCTCTCCCAAAGCTATAGCATGAAAATAGGTGTGAAAGGTTGAAAATACCCTTTGAAATTTCCTCCTACGCTGGCTTGGATGAACTCCTAAAAAGGCACAAATGAAGGGGTGGAGCATGCTCAAAGGCGCACTTAACTGTAATACAGTGCACACATAGACACGCTTGTGGCCTGAGGACGCACTTAGATGTGTGTTGAGTGGCTAGGTAGCGAGCATGAAGGCACATAAGAAATTTCGTTACAGGGGAGCGTGCCTAGTTATGCGCTGGGTTATAGGGTGGCGCACGCATCAACACGCTTCTAGCAGTAAGTAGTGCTTGGTTGCGCGCTGGCCTGGCTGGGGGTATGGCAACGAGTGAACTTAAGGTAGTAGCTAGCGCTTAGCCGTCTGTTGAAAAGGCTGGTAAGTGTGGCAATAGGTGTTATGCTTAGTTGAACCAAGGCTTGATGATGCCTTAATCAAGTTTTTCGCCTCAAATTGGTTCGATTATATCAATGTCATCGAGCACAACATTTTCGAACTTAATTCTTGAAACAAGCTCACAACCACATTAAACAAACCAATATTTACTCAAAGATCAAGCAAAAGACTCAAATTTGAAGGCTAAAATCAAATATCGAAATAGTGTGACCATGCATTAATAGAAAAATAGAGAATGAAATGAGAAATCAAACAATAGTCAACAATTTGAACAAGACAAAAGAAATGAGTTAGTGAGATATGTCTTTCTAAGAGAAAACAAGTATGAAGAGAGAAGCATTGAAATGTCAAAGATAGAGATAAGGAAATTGAATGAGACAAAATGGGGGTGGCCGAGTAACAAAGAAAAGAATGGTCATACTTTATCTATGAAAATGGATAAGTGTCATGTGGCGAATTTTTAATAAAAATAAATAAATAAATTGGATTAGCATGAGATAAGAATGAAATAGAAAAGGACATGTGGTATAACCGGCCAACCATCCCTTCACGCCCCGCATCATTCAAGAGCGACTGCCAGGCCCAGATGGTACCCTTCAAGCCTAGCTTCCTTCAAGCCCACCTGAGCAGGTACTATCCCCCTGCCTTCTAGGGGTTTTCTATCGCCTCCCCCACCACTCGAACCCAAGAACAAAGGCATATAGTCAATTGGGAAGCATGGTGAGTGATACCCACGCGCGAAACCCGCCTGATCCATGCCATTTTCAACTTCAACTGAGCTTGATTTCAGCTTGAAACCAGTGAAGAACACAGCTGAAACTGAAATCAGAATAGAGAAGGTAGATCGGGGAAGAAGAATGAGAGATCAACCGTGAGAGAGCGGATCGTGTGAGAGAAGAAAGTAAGAAGAAAACCCAACTGTTCCAAGCCCAAAAACGAGCTCAACGGGAAGAGGAAGAGGGTGATTCCGTGAGGAAGAAAAAGAGGGTAAGTTACTCAAGCTTGGAAGTTGTTTTTGTTGATATTACGTTGGTGATTTAAGTTGAGTTCGAAATGGATTTTATTATAATTTGGTTATTGGTTGATTTTGAGTAAAAATAAGTTGAAAAATAAGTGGATTTTTGCATATTGGGAGCTCAGGAAACCAAGAAGAGATCAGAAATTTAAAGAGAAACTAAATCGCGCATTAAACTAGTTGAAGAGCAATTTCGTAAATTGGCCCATATGACGTCCGTTAAGAGTTCGGATGACCCTATGAGTTTAATTAGGCATATTGAGCTTATTAAAAGTCGAAGATTGAATTAAGGAACCAAAAAATGGAGGGTTGCACCTAAAAATGGTCACTTAGGGGCGATTATATAATTTTAGTTATTTTGAGTTTCCAGAAGTTGACGCGAACGTAAATTTACATATATATGTGTTGTGTAGGTGACGAGCAAGCTGGTAGAGCCAGGGAAGAGCAATAGGGAGCATTTTAGAGCTTTCCGGATAGCTATTCGAAAGTGATAGCTAAGGTGAGTGTTAAAATGATTTTTAATACGTTTTTATTGAATTGATTAATGAATGAATGTTTCATGGATGTTTGGATATTTTGATGAAAGTGAAATATGATTTAAATAATAAATTGCACGATAACCGATAATAGGGTTTCGTGTTTTCGTTAAAACAATAATTTTTCATTTTGAATTGTAAATGAAATGGATTTTAGTTTTAAAAAGATGAAATAAAACCTGTGGCTTACCCAAAGAGTATCAGATTATTACCGGTCTGGGTTGAGTACCCGAAGCGTGCATTGGTAGAGTTAGTAGTGTCAGTATGTCACTAACTAAACTAAATGTGGGAGGTACCCGTAAGGAGTCGTGTCAGTCAAATGTTTGAGAGATTAGCCCAATGCACGTAAAGGGTATATTATTAACTAACTTACCTAAGTGAGATAGAGTTCCACTCTGTAGCGATGTAGGATTCCGCTACATGAACCGGACAGAGAGTGTTTCAGGATCCCGCTCTATACTAGGGTGCCATGTGGCATGGGTCACTATAGGTTGGCAGGAGCCCAATTGGTTGGCAGGACACCTTCGAGCGAAGTCGAACCATATCCGGTTTTATAATAATGAAAACGGCTGGTTGGCAGGACACCTTCGAGCGGAGTTGGACCAGTTCGTTTCATAAAAAGGAAAATGGTTTTAGAATAAAAACTCTGCAACCATAGATGATCCGTTTATGAAAAAGAAAACCGTGCAACATGTGTTTTATAATATTACTGCATGAAACTAAATTTAAAATAAATGGATTTGAATGATTAAAATTGTTTTAGGAAGGTTTTTGTAAAAGTATGGTTTTAAATATATTATATGACACTCATTGGGCTTTTAAAGCTCACCAAATATTTTCTGTATTTTTAAATAAAACTCCCCAGGCACAGGTACCATAGCTGCGGAATTACCCCGAGACGATACCAAGCAGCCACGGCGATAGTGCTGATGTGATTTCCTATTCCTATTTTGTTGGATATTAAGAAATGTATATATTTTATTATCTCTATATGATTTTGTAAATATCCTTTTATAGATTTAAAGTGTGTTTTGAAGAAAATTGATGCATGACATATGATCTTGTTGATAATGAATTTATAAATTGAAATGTGAAATTGTGGTTGTGGTTGTGATGAAAAATGAGAGCTTGAGGTTCTGTAGTTTGGGAAAAATGATTTGTGATTTTTTTTTTGGAAATGTTAAATTTTATAATTTGCAGGGTGGCAAAGTCAGAAATACAGATGGGGATGCTGCCCAAATTTTTATAAAATATTTTGTAAAAATTTAAAATAAAAACGAAAAAATTTCCCCTCGTTTCTGCTGTTTTTGAAAAGATTTCAAAAAGAACACGGCTTAGCTCTGCAGAGATCCTTTAGTTGAGCAAAAGGGCTAGCTAGAAGGTCACCGTAGGGTGCCGACAGATCGTCTAGAGAAAGGGGTCTGTCACGATGTGGATAAATTGGTATATACCGGGTCGGAGCTCGGAATGAGTATGAGTATCCATATCAGGCACCCACCCAATATGGACAGTCATACTCACGGGTCAACCCATGGGTCAACCCATTTCTTATCTTATCCATATCGGGCATTGTCCAATATGGATACCAAGTATCCATACCGAACGGGTGCCTTGTATGGATACTTTCGGTATCCATACTGACAACATCCACAGCAAGCGGTCTGCTTGGTATGGATAGTCAATCATACCGGGTATCGGTTGACCTATTTTTATTAATGGTAGTGTCTGGTGCTTCACGCTTTAATAGTGCATATTATGCTTAAAGTTAAGTTCGTTATATTCCTTTTGATCTTCAAACGACTAATAATTTAGCACTTACAGAGCTTTCATCTGTAACCCATTTTGAACTACTTTAGTCCTTAATTTGTGTGTAGAATCCCTTGTCTTGCTCGAGGGATCGTGTAAGTGATCATGTACTTGAAATTTGCTCTAGCAGTTCAACACAAATATTTCAACAACGATGTATAGCAAATCATCATACAACTTTGCGCATTCCATGTCAATATTAAAGGTTGTTAGCCATGCCATCTAAGATCCTTAATTCCAAGGATTAGTTGTAATTTAGTTATTTAAACAGAAGCTTCTTGCGCGTGATTACAGGACTCTAGGTTTAAATAGGAACAATCCTCTTGTAATCATTATCCATGTCTTGGGTTCAAAATTTAGAATGTGGATATAAAATAAAATATGCTTTTATAGGGCCATAGCTAGCTTACAATCAAGAGGGCCTTTCTTCTCTTCAATTTGCAATTCAATTAAATGTTAATTGTTAATTTCAATTGGATATTCATTGTTAATTAAATGAACCATAACTATGTAAACCTAAGCTTTTCTTTTTACATGAATTCTTCCATGCACAATTTGTGGACCATTGGATTCATATGACTTGGATGATTTAGGTTAAGATTTACAAGTTCTAACTTCCATCAAAATTAATTATGGATGCTAGATTCAATCTCGATGGAGGAGTGAGAAACTATGCATGCTAGATTAAATCTCAGCTGTTGATAAGCACAAACTGAAAAGGAGAATCGACTATGGTCTTGCCCCATTTGTTAAAAATCAGAATTAAAATGAACAATAATGAGAGCTTCCAAGTCAAGACTTTGGTGGTTTCAAGTTGGACTGGGTGTTTGAAGGAGCAGATTGGGCAAGTAATGGGCTAGATTAAGAAGCCTAGATCTGAAGCCCAGCTTATACTAATGGCTACACTTATCAAAATCAATATATACACACACACTACATACAGTGCCACAATTTGAACCTATATATAATATCACCCCGATTGAATAAATACTGCTTACATATTGGGTAATGGTCCAAGTTTGATAGTTTTCAAACTCTTGTGTTTTATCATGATAGGAAATCTTGCTGTATTTTTCTTTTCATTTCATTATGTTTTCCGAAGAATTAAGCTCAATATTCATTACTGACTAACTAAAAAAATATGGAACAAAAGAATGTGTTAGGTTATTTCAATGTAAAATTTCGACTTGAATTTAAAATTTTAATATTCACCGATTCATTTGTGTGTAATCAAAAGATTATCATCTACATTGTATTCATTTATTTTTCTTCACCCTTAGATTGTAAAAAGATGAATAGATGGATGTATAAAAATAAAATAAAGTCAAAATTTTAAGTTACTATAATCTGAAACAAAGGTTTGATGCACAATGGATGTAAGTTTAGCTTAGTTACAGATGAGGCAAAGAAAACAAATATGAAATAACAAATAAGGTTCACTTTTCAGCTTAAAAATCATTTTAATTATATACTAAAAATAAAAAACTCGATTTGACTAGAGATATCAATGAAACCTAGATTTATCGCATCTTAATAATATGAGTGACCTGATTCTATACTCAATAAAAAATTTCAGAAGATTGTAAAAGAATAATGAGTGATTTAACTTGACAAAGTCTCTTGTCCAAATAAACTGACTTATGAGATTTCGACAAAGTAAATAAAAATAAGGTCATCCCATAATGATTGAAAAAAACAAATGATTGTAGGTTAAAAAAAAACATGGTATCATGTGGGTTGGTATTCTAGTGCTTTTGTGGATGCATTTGTATAGATATGTATGGACCGTACACAAACAGGATGATGTAAAAGAAATTCGATAATTGCAACAAATGATAAACAAAATATCAATGGAGAGGGAGTAATAGTGAAAAGTCTTATCTAAATCAAAGAAAAGTTGTTTTCCACTAAATAATGTTGGAATAAAGTGAGAGCATAAGTAAGGTGGTAATTGAAAAGGAGAAATATGCTATTCAAATCGATGGATGGGCTCAAAGACATAAAGGCAAACATGGGATCTAGTTGGTACTCTTCTGTTTGCCACCAAAGTCTCTTCTTGGCCCCTCTTTTTCTTTATGTCAATTTTCATTTTATTTTTAGTCTATACACCTCCTCATAACACACTCCACTTCTTGAACTCTGCTTTACAAACAACTTTTTATTTTCATAATTGATTTTCCCATTTACGATTTAATTAATATATAGTGTAGATATCTCCTAACCAAATAATAAGAATTGTTATTTGGACTGCATAAATACCCAATAATATCAGGTATCAATTGTCAAATATATATATATATATCCTCAGTGCGTACTAATATTATAGCTTCAATTTCTCAATTATTATCATTAAATTTATTACTTTCATTTACTTTGACTTAGTCAATTGTCATTTATGGTTAATCAATGGTCTATATATAATGTACTAACTTATTTAATTAATTTACATGCTTATTGAAGTGAAAATTAATCTATATATATAAAATCTGTCTCACCCACTGTTTTTTATCCAGAAAGAATCATTTAATGGACATTTTTCTAAACCAAAGCTCGAATGGAGAAAAAAAAAAAAGAAAACAAAAAACAACAAACAAAAAAGTACATAAAATGGTTTCTCAAAAAGCATTTCAGGTGTTTTGAAAACACTTACAAAATATACAGAAATAGGGGTGGTAAGATGAGTCATCGTATCGTGTTTGTATAAACCAAAACACAATCATTAGTTTTTTACTCAACCCAAACATGACTTGTCAATCTTTTTGTGTTATGAGTCGAAACCCAAACATAATTGATTAAATTAACGGATTACCTATTATGATCCATTACCCGTTAATTTATAGGTTCAGTGAAATATATTAAAACATCACAATGTAATTAAACCATATATGTGTTATAATTAAGTAGAAAATATAATATTGACATTTTAATTTATTGTATAAATGAAAAAAATAATAATAAATAGATAACAAAATAAATTTTTAAATATTTAAGAAAAGCCGTGCAAAAAAAAAAAAATCAAAATGTCTCATAACGACACTATATTGATGAAAAATAATAAATATATAACAAACTTACAATACCAGAGAATGGTGACTGGCTTTAAGGTTTATTTGTTTAAAATAGGGTTTCTCTAATTCAAAGAAATTAAGTGCCTACAATTTTGGATTTTAATTTACCTTCTAAAAGAATTTATCTCTATATATTTTAAAATTATATATTTATATTTAATATTTAATTGTGTTTAATGAATTAACAAATCGGAAGGAATTCAATCCAAACATGACCCATAAACTTAATGATAAATTTAAGGTGTTGATCATTTAGTGACTTGAATCCAATAAAATCTAATTCAAAACTATTAATATCGTGTCGTATCACTGACTGGTGGTCAACAATTGCCAATCCTATATGAAAACACTTCCAAATACAGTTTTAATTGCTTCTAACCTTACAACCCAAAGTACAAAAAATTGTTTGTGATTGAGAGAATTCGTGTGTGTCCTGAAAATGCAAAGCAAAATCTCCCGTGACTTTAAAACGAACAGAAGAAAAATGGATGTAATGGCTAGTCTTGATCAGTCAATAGTCATGTATTTTTCTATCCGTCAGCTGTTGATCATCATGACAACATGCTTTCAGTTTCACCATAAAATAGAAAACAGTAGATACACTTTTAATATAACACCTTTTTTACTTTAAAGGGTGATTAGAGGTTACAATAATTACAAAACTCCTAATAATTAACTTTGAAATTCTGATGATCCTTATTTGAAACACCATCAACTTTGAATGGATTAATGTGAGGAAAAATAGGACTTTGCTAATGTAAAAAAGTACGGTGTAATTATTTATATATTCAGTGTAATTATTTATATTTTTTTTTCTTCAGAACTAAGCACACAAAATTTAAGCAAATTCTTAGACCTTTTCATTTCATTGCAAGATCAATTCTAATTAACTTTTTGTTTCCCACTTTTGGTAATTTTAAGCTGATACCAAACAGATAAAATGATTATCAGGATCTATCAATGTCAAATACTATTTGTGCGGTCCGACTATCTAATTTTCATATATGGAAGACAACTACTCATCCCACAATAAACAGAGAAATCTATGCACTTGCATAAGTTTTAAATATATGTTTGACGGTAATTAAAACCTCAGCACCTTAATGTATGGAGAGGTGACCTACCACATTTACTAAGAAGTAATGTGTCACTTTTTAGTTATAAATTTTACTTTTGTTTTTATTTTTATTTTTATTTTTTGTGTTGTAGGGTGATTAGAACTTGGATCATTATCATTTTGTCATCAAGCCACATTGGATGGTGGTTTTTGAATTCCTATCTTATTTGAACTAGTAAGTTTCAGTATAATTAAAAGCAACTATCTCTTAGAGTTACATGTTAAAATAAATGAAAATTCTAAAGGATAGTACTAAAATTAACATGAATTTAGGTAAAAAAACAAATCAAACGGTTGAAATGAGTTTTTTTTTTTTTTTTTTTTTATTACAAACTATAGCTTGCAAGCAAAAGGATTAGTTCACATACAAAAGACACAAGTTATGATCTTTTGTTGTCATTTGTTCTTAAACTATGTCTTTTAATTTTTTTGAATTATAGTTCGCCATGGCTGAAGGTGTCAAAAAAAAATTAAAAGAATTATTTCACTAGCTCGGTGCCATTTACCAAACTCACAGTAACTTTATCGTCATAATTAAAAAAAAAAAAAAACCAACCCTTCAAAATTATACGATAATCCGCGTTAAGTCATTAAATAAAGTATTTGTTAATTACTTTATTAGAGCGTTGGAAAGTTGGTTCCTCAAAACTCATGATCATAAGTGACTTTTTGATCAGCAACATCTTTATTATGAAATGGATGCACAAATATACAGAGTTGTTAAATTAATGATGATTATTTAATGATTAAATTCCATCAATTTGCAGTCGATGATAAATAATTAACCCACAATATGCTTCCAACGGGTGCGCAAAACCCTAATTTGTATTCTCGCAGGCCACCCACGTATTATAAATTTGAGGAAGTAATAATGATTCAGAACCATATAGGTATCATCACCACTTATTATATGAATATAAAAAGAAACATGTATATGAAAGAAATGTAAATTAATTTCATTTCAAGTTAGTCACTCTGCACCCTTTTTAATCTACATAAGTGGCAGATATAATACATATGACAGTTTGATATTCATGAAGATATATGTATATATGATGAGTATTGATCTCAATTATATGCAAATATGAAATAGTAATTGCTATAATATATCCCACTAAGAGATGGGAGGAAAGAAACCGAGAAAACAATCCAAGTAGGAAATGGGATAGTTAGCTAGGATACTGGAACTAATAATAATAACAATAAAGAGTGGCACATAAGTTTGCAAACACCTTCAAACAAGAACAATGATCTAAAAAAGCAGAAAAAAAGCAACACAAACTCCCAAGCATAAAGCTTAGCAAAAAGCTGAACATGATTTTTTGCAATAAACTACTACAAATATGCATGAATAAGAAGAAGAAATAGCAAACTAAAATTCATCTACTTTTTCATAGCTTCCAACTTGGTACGCGTAGAATTCCATGCTACCTAAAGCTTCAAACTTTTGAGAACTCCAATGGTAACTTTGGCAACCTTTTTAGGGTTTCCAAGCTGATGCCCACACCACTGGTTCCTCTTTCCATGTCATGTAAATTCCTGAGGAGTCATGATCTGCTTGTGGAAGTACAAGTCCCCACCCACCTCGATACCTCTTTAGCAATGCCTTGACATCATCAACAACATCATCACTGAACCCAACTGGTGAAAATGCCTCCCTGAGCCTCTCTGACCATTGGCTTCCTCTTTCCCTTCTCTCACACTCTTCTCCACTACCATCTTCATCATCACAAGCCAAAACCCTAACTATGCTCCTTGAGCACTCCCTCTCCAACATCAACCTTTCATTGCTTGTTGGGACAAAGCTCTCCTCTAACATCTCAAAGTACAATGTGTAGAATCTAAGGCACTCTTCAAAGCACTTGACAAAGTCATATCTAGAGCTTGTAAGATCAGCTTCTTCCTCAACAACCGTCACAACTTTCGGCCCGAGTGATTGAAACATCTGGATTACAGTCCTTCTTTCCTCTTCTGAAACTCTTCTCAAGGCTCCAATACAATTCACAGCAATTGCTTCATCTTCTTGAACACCTAGTCCTTCCTTGGTGAGCTCTCCTAATCGATTTAGCCCACTTATCACATTGAACTCAAAAGGCACACCCATCAACCTAGCAAACTTCTCCATTCTTTGGCCTATTTCCTTCATGACCGATCTGACTATGTTGGCAGTCACAACAACAGTCAGCTTCAAGTGTGGAGTCTCATCATTTCTTGTAGCCAAAGCTTCCAACAAAGTAGGCCATTGAGTGCAAAGGGTGTTGCTTACATCAATTATATGAAGTTTGGTTTCTCCATCTAAGGCCTCCAAGATTGCACCGTTGGAAGCTACATGACCAAAAGTAGTCCATGGACTCACCTCTTGGAACTTTAGAATCAACTTCCTGGCTGAATCAAAGGAGTGGCTCTTCTCAGCAACTGAAGTTAGGGTTTTGTAGCATCTGTGCCCTGATTCTGTGGCCTTACAAAAGAGAGCTTGCAAGAAATAAGAGGCCAGTTTCTGATCACAATCCCCATAAGGTGAAGCGAGCTCGTTTAGCATCCATAGAAGGTGATGAATTTTGCTAGAGTCCTTGTCGGAGATGGCTCTAGCACATTCCTTGAGAAGTTTTGATGCCCATTTGTTGGCTGTGGCACAGGGCTCGCCGGAATCCGATGATCGGCTCGTCGATGTGTGGCTGTTTTGTGGCTGGTGATTGCTTTGCTGCTGCATGTCTATGGATATCTGACCATTGCTTTGCTGGTTGGAAGGAAAGAAATGAGTTGGGAGATTTCCTTGTGGAGAAAAAAGACTTATGTCCATGAGTTTGAAGGGAGGCCCCCCTTGACTCTTGAGGCAATGACTTTGCAAAACTCAATTTCATTTCAAGTATCAGAAATTGCCAACTACATAAACTATGGTTTTTTTAGAATGCCCTTAGTATTATATTTTTGAGGTCCTTTTCATGTCTTTGATTTATTACTAGTATATATTTAATATTATTATTCTAACATAATATTTAAAAGCTTATGTGTTTTTGAGTGAAGCTATTTTCATGTGCAAGTATATGGACCTACCATGCCTCCTCTATGGACTTGGTGACACAAATGATTTCCAAAAATTTATGTGGATTCTAGTTGTTGTTTTTTTTCTTTTTGAAAAAAACTATGCATGGAAGAAGAATAGAAGGATATGGCACTAAAGACTCAAAATATATTGATTAGAAATTCCTTCTTGGAAAAGGAGCAAATAATACTTAATTATTATAATATATGCTTCTCTACTGAGAGTCACCAGAAGCTTTTTAAGTAAAGCTTCATCTGCAGACCCACAATGAGGTTAAAGCCTGATAAAAAAAACATGATTCATATTCAGATATATAATTCACTTCTACAGCCTAAAAAACAAATGAATAGCAGCAGAATAAAGTTTAGATATAGTAGCACGGAATTTAAATGCACCCTGAAGTACTTAAGGAAGTAACATATATAAATACTATATTTTAAATGGAAAAATAATACATCAAGTTGATGTTATCACCATGGACCATAGTCATTGGGTACAGGGACTTTTGGCTTGGAATAAAACATATATTCCCAAAATAAAATAGGTTAATGGATTCCCATTGTTGAATAGCAACTGCATTCTGCCAAAGGGAAACTAACAAACAACATATTTTGTTTAGATAATGGAGACAAAGGGATTATGATAAATGCTATAGTATACTTGACATAGACAAGATTATTATTAGTATTTTGATTTGGTTTGATTAGATTTTACCTCAACTAACTTCGTCAACTTTACCAGTTTAATGCAGATAATTTTCGTTCTTTCTCTCTTGTTAAATTTACTGTGTTGTACTTGGAATTTTGTAAGTTTATAGTTTTGTTTTAGAATACTAGGATAATTATAATGAGAAATAAGACAGGCTCGGGCCTGGCAGTATCTGCTCTAGTGAACTCTAGAGACTAGAATTATACTTACGTGTTTCTAAAATCTAGGCTGCTGCTTTGTATATCAACAGTAGCTATTTCATTACTCGTGCCGTCGAAATTTGTCAGGAGAAAAAAAATATATATATATATATATATATATCCTTCGATAAAACAAACCTTATTATATATTAGAATAAATTCTCTGGCCTTTCTTAAACCTAGCTAGACTTAATATACGTAGATTTGAATAATTTTAAATTCATATCACTGATATCTAAAATGTATCAAGGGATATTATTAAAATACCCTCCAAATTTAAAAATTAATATCAAATCAAATCTAGTTTTGAAGGTATTACCCAAAAAGCCCTCATGTGTTTGTTGGATGGTAATTTTCGTCCATAAATTGACGGAACTGTTATGAAAAGAGGGTATTAATGTCAATTTACTTCAGGTCAATTTTCATCATATGTTAATTGGGGATAACTAGGTTCTCACAAAACCCATTCACTCTCTCTCTCTCTCTGACTCTTACAAAAACCGATTCATTTTCTTTCTCTCTCACAATCTCTCTGCTATAAACCGCCATCGGTTACGACAACTCGCTGATCAGGATAGCTTAACGATTAGATCTAGTTTACATGGAATTCAATTTGATGACCATCGATCTAGTTTCCATGGAAATCAGAACACTAGACGATCTAGATTCAAACCGAGATCGTTGGGGGAACCCATTGGTTCGCCGACAAGCACAAGTGTATAGGTTCGTTCAATGACGAACCCATGTGGGTTTGTTCAACGATGAACCTAAATGGGTTTGTTCAATAGCAAACCAAGGTGAGTTGGTCTAGATCATCAAACCCAAGAGGGTTCATTTTGAAGGGGAAAATCGACTATAATACGAATGCGGAAACGTAAATTTCAAAAATTTTCAATAAAAAAAACATACCCGATTGATGCTAGTAATAATAATTCAATAATTAAACTAATAAGATCAAATCTTACCTTGCATTAAAATTAAATTGATCCCTTTTAATTCATAGATTCTTCACTACCTGATTTTCCTTACTATGACTCTTCACAAAATAAACTGTGTGAACACAATCTTTGAAGACTCTCTTAAGTAGCTGGTTATATGGTGATTAATCAATGGAAATTTTTGGTTCCAATAGCCAAAAATTTTACTCTTACTCATTACCATTCATAAAACATCCTTTTATAATGGTAACTAGAGTTATTCAATTTTAACAAGGAATTTAAACTCCTGTTTAAATTGAAAGACTTAATTCATATCCAATATGGAATCAAATTTCTTATTAGATTAGAATTCTATTATTTTAATTTAATATGGAATCTAATTCCTATTAAATTAAAACTCTTTTAATATAATTTAATATGGAATCTAATTCCAATTAAAATTATTATTTCCATTAATTAATTAAATGATTTTTCATTAAATTAAATGATTCTAAATCATAATTAATTTAATGAGATCATTGAGAATTGAACCCATAACCTCTACAAATAATTAAATAATTAACCATTAATTAAATAATTACAAATATTTAAATAATCAAATTATTTAAAAAATTTGTGAACGTGTCCATTAATTTATATGTACACTTATAATTGGATAATCCAATTATATTCTTCAATTTGTTTCTTTATATGATTGTGAGCTAGCAAGGGGACCAAATGGATCTACAATTTGAGCTCCAATAATATCGAAATTATGAATTAAACTCTTTAATTAATAATTCACTATTATTAACCGTAGAGTTACTCCACTAAAAACTTAAGATTGTACTCTCAAAATTGTAGATGTTTTACACAATCTGAACTTTCAGTATCCATCGATTTAATCATTTCATATGATTCGATCTTCCACGAGTAATTCATAATTAGAGTTAGGTTATTAAAATTCATTATACCTCTCTAATTATATCTTGTTCCATTAAGTACAATTTCTCTAATGAACAATATATCCATAACAACTTATGAATTTATCTTTCCGTTTACTCGTACATAGAAAGTTGAGCACTCTTATTATTCAAGACTTGAATCAATATTTAAGGGAACTATTCATCTACTTCTTGCAAGAATGAGTGGATTCCACTATTATGTAGAATATTCCCGGCCACTTATTAAATCACATCTCCAAAGTACGAACTTTATTGACCGTAAATTTATAACAATCTCACCTATATAAATCAAAAATATGATCCAACAAATAAGAGTCCATTAAACATTCAGGATTAAGATCAATTCATATATGATCATCTAATCGATAAATAAGAATTTTTTTGTTTAACGAATATTAATAAAAAATTTATTTTATTGTGATCCAGTCTTATATAATCTCTATTATATAAATGTCTCCATTTTCATATCGCCATATGAACAATCCCGGATAAAATCATCGTATCAAATACGAAATGGACCGCAACTATAGATTTACCACAAACAAAGTACCCAGCTTTGTTTGTTTTCTACAGATTCTTTAGATTACTAATCTCAAACTAAATCCTCTTATATATAATACTTACATACTTAATTTGAGACTACATAAGTAATCATAGATGTTACATGATATTCGTATGAAGCAAACATTTCATAAATACACATTAATTTGAATAAAATAAAATTTATCTATTTATTATTTATTTAAATGTTTACAAAATACAAGTTTTTAGGGCACAAACCCTAACACGTTTGCTAACAAATTCACCTGGGTTCGTACTTTTGTTGGATTTTTGTTTAGTGTGCTTGTAATTATGTTTGTGTTTTTTATTTTTTATTTTTTAATTGTTTCTTTTTTCTTGTTAGCACTTGGTTGTAGAGAATGAGACATAAACAATAATTCTTTTGGTTTTATATTTTTTTATTTTTTTGCAATTCATCTTGGTTCAACCTAGATCTTTAACATAATGTTAAAGATCTGGGTTGATTTTTGAACTCAAATCCTTCATCTGAGTTTGAATCTAGATCTTGAAGATTTGAGTTTGGGTTACCCAGATCTTCAAGGAAGTTCTGAGTTGATCTTTTTTTTTAATATTTTTAAAATTGTTTTAATTTACTATATTAGTTTGGTTTAGGTTTGCTAACTGTTCTTTTTTTTTTCTTGATTATTATTATTATGCATTAATGAAGATTTTGGGTTCAACCCAGATCTTCAAATTGAACATCTGGGTTGAATCCAAATTTTTCACTTTTTTTTTTTAAATTATTGTTTTGTTTTTTTTATTTGGGCTTTTTTTTTGTTTTGTTTTGTTTTTTTTTTTTTTTTTTAGCATTAATGCAGATGAACCCAGATCTTCCATTGATTAATTTGTTTGTTTGTTTTTTTTTTTTTTATGTTTTTAATTTTTCAATATAGCAAGTGCATTTTTGTTTTTTCATGGTTTTATCATAAAACCACTCAATTTTTCGATGTAAACCGCTTTTGGACGGGCGGCTAGAGGTTTTCGGCTAATATTTTTAAAAACTAGGGTTCAATGAGATTATTTTTCATTTAAAGAGGTTATTTAGATTTTTCCCATTTGTCATAAACCTCATTAAAAAGACAAGAAATTTAATCAAACCAAAGCCGTTGGTATTGTAATTAAACTTTAATTAATTGGAATAGAACTCTAAAATTATTTGTTGCTGACCCGAAGTAACTGAACATCAAATTTATTGATATATAAATTAACCCAGTCAAAGAACTTTCAGTCTATAATCAGCTGCTTTTTAATAATCATACAATAACCATCATGTAATGGATTAATTATACACTAATAACTTTCCATTCAAATAGGTTTTGAACTTGACATTGAGTTTTTTTGTTATATTCCTTGGTGGTGATATTTATTGTCAATTCAATCCTTCTCATTGTTGCCTTACTCCATAATCTAAGCTTTGTAGATAATATATATATATATATATAATTGTCAGAGAACATATAACCAGCAAGCGTTCACGTTATTGCTATTATTATTATTATTTTGACTACATGTTCACATTACTTTTAAGAGATTAAAAAAAAAAAAAAAAAAGAACTAACATAAGGATTGATAAATTATAAAAATTAGTTTTGATTAAACATAATTTTCTTTGTGGTTATTAATTAAATTGATAAAGTCTCTTCTAATTATATTTAAAACTTCGGAATTGGGTACCTAGCAAACCAGTCTCAGGTGATTCAGTTTATGTCATTTTATTGTCATATAATTGTTGCAAACAATCCACAGTTTTTGATCCCCAAATTTACCTTAATAACACATTTAAAACCATTCTTCCAAAAAGAAAATATATTCAATTCATTGGAACTTTATGAGATAACTCAAGATATAGCGTAACATACTTGTAATGACCCTTCTTATTAAGGCGTGGACAATAAATATATGAATCAAATTAGTTAATTATAATTCCTTATTAGGTTGTGCAAGGTGAAGTAACCAGAACTCAGAAAATGGTATCTAATTGAAACTTATTCCTTTCTAATGATTACATAAAAAGACAAAATTGAAACAAGTGTTTCTCCAATCCAATCATTGGAGAAAATGTCTTTGCCTTAGCCTTTCTTTTCTTTTTTCTTTTTTCTTTTTAATCATCTTTCTTAATAAAAAAAATAATGATAATAATGGCCTATTAAAGTGATTCGATCAATGTGGTCCATGACTTTGCAGCCTACATTGTCTTCATGTGTGTTTCTCACATAATACATTTTGATTGCAGTAATTATGCATAAAAAAAGAAGGTATAATATTATAATATGAAAAGATTAGGATTTGATAAATACGGATGTTTGCATGATAAAACCATACAGCAAAAAATTTATGGTGAATTCTACCATGTCTTAATATTATTATTATCGGGAAGGTCTTTTTTTTTTTTTTTGATAGTCTGACCTTAGATTAGATAATTATCGAGATCTAGTAGGAATAAGACACTATCACACAATCCACAAATCTACTTTCAAAAGCGGGAGATATCTACCAATATAATTAGTGGAAAAATTCTCACATATATTTGTTAGTGACAGTGCTTGAACCCACCACCACATGCATGAGCATGTGGGTTAATATCTATCACAACAACTTGCTTGGGGCTAATATGGAGAAGGTTTTTAATGCTAACAACTTTTTATGAGTTATTTTTTCATTTGTGTGGTTGTTAAAATTTAAAAATAAAATATATTAAAAAAAATACTCTTTTTGGATTAAAACTAAAATAAAAGTATTTTCTTTTTCTTTTTCTTTTTACGCACTACGTACTTACAAATACTTTGCTCAAGTGTTTTTCAAAATTATTGGGAAAGCTCTTCAAAATTTTCTTAAATTTTTAGGAAAGCTCTTCAAAATTTTCTTAAATAAGTATTTGATGATAAGTGTTTTTCAAATAAAATTTTGAAGTGTTTTATTTATAGAAAACAATCCCAAAGATTCTATCAGCAAAGCTATTTGATGAAATTTCTTTTTCTTTTAATAGACCAAAGAATGCATAGTGAAACAAGAAATGGTATTAGTGTTACATACTCTGCCTAAAACCATGGGAGATGATGTTGATAGGTTTAAATTTTAAATGGGTTGAATGTTAATTGTCTGATAGCAATAGTTTGACTGATTAGATTATCGTAATAAGGTAAAAGAAAAAAAAAATGCTAATTTTATTAGTATCCATGGTTCATTTGATTTATAATTTAATATAATTTTTCGTTTTTGGAAATATAAAATGCAATAGTTGAAAGAATGTGTTTGATCGAACATACTCTAATTACAATTTTCAAATAAGTTAAATGAGAATTTTTTTTTTTTTCTTTTTTGATCTAGCATTAAAAAACGTGTCAATTTTCGAACTATCACCAAAGAATTAAGTTGAGTTTTTAGCACTATTAGTGTTTGCGAACTATAGTTGGCCAACAAAGATATATAATAGTTCATAAATAAAGGGTGAAAAAAATCACAATTTGTGGCTTTTGTTTGCATATTATAGTTCACAAATATAGATGGTTTTTAAAAAAAACTATTCTCAATTCTTCGACGTTCATGTGAAAATTTGTGGTTTTTCCTTTTTTTTTTTTATTTTTTATATTTTTACTTTCTCGCACAATTTTCCTTTAAGTTAAATTTAGGTTAAAATTATAATACAAAATTCCATATGGCACATTCCTAACTTAAATGGTGTACACCTTTCCTTCCATATTTATGGTTAGGGTTCAAATTCTACTAAGAACAATTATTTACATGCATTGAAAGATTTATCTAGTATTTATGAGAGCAGATGATCAGCTGCTTACGTAATATTTTAATCTCAAAAAGTCCTATAGATTTCTAAATAGTTTAGTGTTAATTTTAAAAAACCATAACATAAGACTACGTTTGGCACACTAGGATTGAAATGAAATGGATTGTATTAAATTGAAATGAAATGAAATAGATTGAATTAAACAATTATTGTTCCATATTTGGTAGAACTTGGGATTGGTATAAAATTAATTTAAATATTTTATTATATTAAAAAGAAAAAATAAAATTGTTCTTACCATCTCTCTTTGATTGACCCTACTACTCATTTATTCTTATCACCCTACACCCCACTTATCTCTTCTCTCTTCTAATCACTCCTAGACCCTCTCTTCTCTTCTCTTCTCTTCTCTCACCTTCTCTTCTCTTTTCCCTTCATATTTCAATTCATCACCACCCTTCTTTTTTAAGAAACGATCCAAAAATTACCACCACCACCAATAACAACCTCCACCACGTCGCCTCCTCCAATTTCCATCAGCTACTCAATCCCTCTTTTCACTCTTCTTCTTCTTCTTCTTCGTCTCATATCAAGTTACAGCAATTGGTCCAGTCATACCAGAGTTTGATCATCTAGATGACACCGTTGTGGCTCATAAAAAGCATGGAGTGGAACTGGTGGGGCTATGGAGCTAGTTTGGGCTTTGATGAAGAAGAAGATGATATCCATATTGTTAGGCATTTTGAAAAAGTTGAATCACTCTAACCAAATGTAGAAACCAATAAAGTCCAAGTCAAACTCTCTCTTCTATTATTTTAATGAGAAAATTACAAATTAGCTATCTGGTTTAAAATTATTTATAAATGGGGTAAACTTTATAAGTTTATTACAAATTGGCTACCCGTTGTTAGTCAATCTCAGTTAACTTTAATACTTTTTCGGGGTAGTTTCATCTTTTTACCTTTTTATTTTATTTTAAAATAAAAGAAAATTAAATCTAAAAAAAGTAATTTAGAAAAACAAAAATTTTAAAAAATACTCCACTGTCCATCATGTTGATGGACGATAGAGATGAATTTCAAAAAGCCAAAAAAAAAAAGAAAAAGAAAAATAAAAAGTGGATATCTCCACCATGGCTAACCTTCATCACCTGTCATCAATCTTGTCTGTTATTTCCTCCTTAACTCTCATCTTCAATATCCTTCACCTCCAACACAAAATTGAAAAGTTTTTTGTTCGTCTCTGTGTTGGAGATGAGCCACTTGTTCTAGCTCCACCACATGAGCGACAATCAAAACCCAAAAGATTTCAACCAGTTGGAATGAAGTCTTTTGGGTTTTGAGACTCAGAAACGGGTTTCTAGATGGAATTCACTAGGTTTCTAGTGATGAAAACCCATGAAACCTAGAAATGGGTTTCTATCCATTGGTTTCCAATAATGGAAACTCGTTGGGAACCAATGGATGGATCATCGCCAACATAAACCTAACCACACAACTTCACCTTTAACATCAACCTAACCCAAATCTTCAGCACCAACATCAACCCAAACCATAGGTTTTATATTTAAGTTTGAGTTGCTCCATCTTAACATCTTATGGTGGATTTGTTTGATTTTGTTCATGTTTAATGTTGGATTGATTTTGTTCCATGATTGTTTCACCTTTTGGGCGAATAGAGATCCAATCCCTAGTTCGATCTCCATCGTCCATTTTGATGAGATGGATATCCATATCAAATCTCCATTTTTTTTTTCATTTTATTTTTAAATTTCATTTTTGTTTAAAAATTTGATCTTCATCGTCCATCAAGAGTGATGGATGGTGGAGATCCATCAATTATTTTTTCTTAAGTTTTTTTATTATTTTTGTTTTTTTTCCTTTTTTAATTGAATTTATTTTTTTAATTCTACTTATTTTTTTAATTTATAATATTTGTATCACTTTATTACTATTAACCGCTAACTTTAACTGTTTGTGACTAATGGCGAGTAGCTAAATTGTAATAAACTTATCAAGTTTACCTCGCTTATAAACAATTTCAAACCAGGTAGCTATTTGTAATTTTCTCTATTTTAATATTTAATTTATGATAGAACAAACAGTTTTCTTTTTTAAAAAATATAAACTTGCATGAATTTTTATACTTCTTTAATCAAAATAAAAAGAATAGTTGGAGTGTTTAATTAAAAGTTACTAGTCAAAATAGTTTTGTCGGAGATGCTCTTTTGGTGGAAAGAAATCTTCCTGAAAATATTTTTATATCCAATACCCATTCTAATTTAGTAGTCGACCGCTCTAATACAAATGAACAACCTACAACACCTAGTTTTAAAGTGAAAAGAAGGAAAAAGACGTTGATAGGAATGTAATGAGAAAAAGCACTTCGCACAAAGTGCTTTCTCTTTTTTACTTTTCTTCTTTTCCTGCAGTAAGGTTTAGACTTTTTGCACAAGAGCGCCTTCAACTGACACAAAGTTGGCAAACTAATGTCTAAGTCCACAAGTATTGCCATAAAAGTGATTCTCGGTTTCAATACATCTAGGGGCCTTGAAACAGACCATAATCACATATAGCCAAATTTAGTGGAATTCAATAATTATGAGATTTTTTTACTTTTTAAGAAAGCAAATGTGATTTTGTTTGTCCAAGTTTTTGTTTTCTCCCAATCTCTCTTTTTCCTTAAATTTGACATCAATTCTCAAGAATCTTGTAGAACTTACAGATTATATATATAGGACACACACGATCCAAAAATCTATTCCCCTATATAAAGATTTAACTGCTTCCATAATAAGGCAAGATATTTCTTGACACATAATTTATTTTTTTTCAATTTATAATATAAAATCATAAGTTAATAATATTTTATGAATTTAACATGATAAAAAATAAATGTTATTTTATTTATAACGTTTTATTTTATTAAATAATCTTAAATATTTTTAAAATTAATTTAATATATTTTATTACCAATAATAAGAAAATATAATGCTTTTTAATATCAGTTACAACTAAATATTATTTTGGTTATAAATGATAACTGTAAACAATTTTGATTAATTATTAAAAAATAATTTAAATATTTTATACGTAAATTAATATAATATAATATTATATTGATTAATCTCATAACATCAAATATAAAATATTAATTATTTCTTGTCCAATATTAAATTACACCAAACGAGAGATAATATTATTCTTAATCCAATTCTAACTGCACCAACAATATTAATTTAATCTAGTTTAATTCTATAAAAATAATACAATCCAATCTCGTACACTAAACATATCCTTAGGACAAACTTTTGTTCAATCAAGCCTTAATCATTGCTTGGGAATGGACAAAGTCAATCTTAAGTAACTAAGGGGTCATTTGTTTTTTCTATTTAAGATTTATTAATGTTGAATTACATCTATTAAATTGTTTTCATTTATTTTTTTTAAGTAATCAAATTACTTAAAACTATTAAAAAACAATTGAAAAAATTAAGTAAGAATTTTAACTTTTCACTTAATTGCAAATCACTTAATAACATTTAAAAGTTTTTATTCCAAATCTATCTTCCCTAAAATAACATAATTTCTAATTTATCTTAATTTTATATTACTCAAAAACTTTTTTTCCTTGATACTTAAAAAATATATATTTGAAAAGAAAAACATTAATACATTTCATCCCAAATTATCTTAGAATTAAGCTAATATATTTTAATTTATAATTAAACATTCATTTTTCTAGTTATTTTCTTAAATATATTAATATATTTAAATATATAAATATGATTAATACTGCTATATTTTTCAATCATGTTTTAATTAGGAATAAAATATTATTAATATGTATAAAAAAATGTTTTAAAATTTATTAAATCATTTATTTTTACATATTTGTATTAAATTAATTAAAATTATATAACAACAAATAGTAAAAAATGTATAAATATCAACTTATTAATTTTCAGACAATTTTAAATTTAAAAAACAAATAAGTTTATAACATATTCAGATGTAAGGAAAAAAAAAATAAACATATTATTCAAATTTTAAATTTCAATCAATATTCAGTTTTTAATTTTTAATAACACTATTCAGTTTTCAGATAAAAAAATAAATGACCCTTAATTGTAGCAAGATAAATTAAATCTACTATAAAGCGTGTGTCTATATATATATATATATATATAATCTTTTTTATCATAAAAATATTTTGGAAACACATATTATAAAATTTAATATATATTATATCCTTATTTTTTAATAAATTTAATAAAATTTAAAATTAATATACCTTAATTCACTTTTAGAAATATAAATTATAATTTTTTTTGTAAATATTTTTATGCAGAGTAATGTTATACTATCTAAAATTTTACCTAAAGCTATCACCAAAATGATGTGATGAATTAACTACCACATCATCACTATATCGATTTATAATTAAGGTGATTAGACAAATTTTGAAAAGATTTTTGAGAAATATAATATTATTCTTTTACATAATACTAATATATTTACATCGTACAAGTGGTATTTTTTTTTTTAAGAAAAAAAAAGTGAATAATTTCAAAATTCATCAAAACTCCAACCCAAATGGCTGAAATTCATTTCATTAGAAATCTTTACTAATATTATCATAAATTTCTTGAGAGTTCTACAAAACCCAAGAGTCAAACAACTTTTTTAATAATTATATTTGAGTTTAGTTACCTTACCCCTCAATTGAAGTCTTTGAATTGACTTCAATGATCATCCTTACAACCAAATCCAAAAATTCTCATTGAATGATAAGGATTAATAATTAAGTAACGTAACCAACCTCAATATATATAGCACAAAATTGTATTTTACTAATATCTAAACGGTTTAAAATTATCTTCGAATGATATTAGTCAAGTATTGAATGGAGCAAGATCTAAATAGAATATGTATCAATTCAATGTACATAAAGCTTAATAAAAGAAGATACAACAATCATGATGTGAGACGGGAAAACCAAAGAGGCACATGATGTGTCCCAACAAAAGAGGTACAGCTTTAGGAGTTGATGTTACATATCTCCACTAATTTTATCAATTTTGGTCAAAATCAAAAGAGAATAAGCTGCTATTTTCCCGTCTAGCTTGTTCTTTTCTTTGGAGGATTTTTTAAGAAACTTCAAAGAACAAGCCTCGATGACCGTGGACTGCCACAATGTGACAAACATTAAAAAATAAATACAATTTTGTTTTTGTTAAATGCAAACAAACCTAGTTGATTTCATAATTCTTAAGAAGCATCTTTTGATACTATGCAAACCATTTAAAATCTGTTTAAGAATCCCCTAAAATTGTCAAAGATCTCCCTTCAAAAGAAAGGAAGGTAATCAACAAAGAATTAAACCAACCAAAATCGACTTATATTTTAGCCAAACCTCAGGGATATAGACTCTACATATATTCTCCATTAAAAGAACTCATCCTTAAATAGATGTGGAGGATTGGAATATGTACAAAAACAAACTTGCATGCCTATATTGACATAACATTACAGACATTTTAAGGATAACGAAGAATCTTCTAATACTCTCCAGACAGAAAGAAGGGAAACTGGGATAACTACAGAATTCAGTGTATGCTAGTGGGCTGATTAAAATGTGAAACCAGAATAACCTATTAGATATCTCCAGAGACAGCCTCCAGGATTTGGCAAATCTTCTAAAACATTGGGACCAAAAAACATTTCAGAGTGCAGTAAGAATAACAAATTCTACAAACATCACTTTTCTAAGAATAAAGTATATGCACACATGTGGGTCAAGGATAGCAAATGTCCAAAGGGAAAATCTAGTCAGCAAAGACAAATGCTAGAAAAATGCAGAACACTGTAATACAAGTAAAACGTTTAAGTAATGTTCATTGGCCTAAGATAATCAGAGACTGGATTAAATAAGAATGAACAGCATTCACAATCACTCAACAACCAGAAGGGAATTTCAAAGTTATTCCACATGCTCAAATGGATGAAACAGTAAAAACTTTCAATTTGTTTCCATGAAAAGTTTAGGCATTTTCATGCATATAGTTCATAATACCAAAAAAAGAGGTAATCACTGATTCACTATTTCTATTACAATACGCATATGTTATCTGCCTATAACTTCAAAATCATAGTTTGATTAATACCACCAAATTTCGGCACTAATCCTAATAATTGATGCTTTACATCACATTGACAGCTCAAGTAAACACTACTACCTTAAAAGAAAAAGGCAAACCAATAATGACAACTTCACATCATATTCTACAATCTCCTCATAACTCATGTAATTTGGGCCTTCTAGATATCTCAGTAAGTCTTTCAATTGAAACATAAGAACTAATAAACTGCATAGTATAACAAAAGTGTCAGAAAATTGAAGAGAAGATAACTCCATGTTTTTTTCTGTCACAGACAAGACATAGAGGACTGACAGATCAAGAACTGAAGAGCCAAAAAATGGGGTTTCTGAAAAGCAATAATGCTATGCTGTAAGGTCCAATGATTTTATTGTTCGAAAATTATTAAAGTGAACGAAACAGAAAATGTCTTTAGCTACTGTATGTTGCATGTCTTCAAGAATCCTTAAAAGATTAAAATTCATATATCAACTGTCCACAAGATAAATACATACACTACATGTTCATGAAAAGAGGTCATTGATTTTGATGGCTCAAGCAGACATTGTTTTAAAGAACAAACCAGATAAACCAACTTGAAGACTACATAAATAGCAGTATTTAAAACTTGTCCACCTTAGGGGGCAGCTTGATGCAATATTGACGCAAGCAGATCCATATGAAAGCTCCCGTAACAAAGTGGCCTACAAAGATATATACTTGGCTGTCATATATTAGAATAAAGTTGTTGTCATCATCATTGCCATCATCATCAATCAAGATCCATCCACATTATTTCAGCGTCGGCTGCACAGTTTACTACCATCTATCACTTTTTTCTACTCACAATCATTTTTATTTCCCTGTAGTTCATGAGATCTTAAGCTGAACAGTTGAATAAATTATGGAGTTATCATTGCTATCGTCATCATGACCATTATAATTATTACCAAGACCAAGCAGAAGTACCTCTACTACCCAAACACTAAACCATTACTTCATACTATAAATTGACGGTCACAGAGATTTTTTTTTTTTTTTCCCAAAAAAATGTTAAGATTTTGTCAGAGACCTACTTCATTCCAACATCGTACAGTAATTATAGTCAATCACTTCAACTCAAAATTTCTTTACGTTTTGACATAATCCCTCCCTTGCCTTATACACAGCTGTTGATATATGAAAGTAAGTAGTAATATCTAGTGAAAAAAGGAAAGAATGATTAAGGGTCACATTCTAGTACGGAGAAAGCATACAAAGAGAAGCACCAAATACATAATACACATATATGTGTGTGTGTATGTGTTCACATTTCAGCATCTAAGATCTAACAACGAAAATGACAAATGATAAGGGAGATAAGGAAACCAAGAGGTGGACAGCAAACAAAATTCCATCTTACCAAATGGAATGCATGACAAATGTATTTGATTCTGTAATAAATATAATGGAAAATTAAGCATTTTTAATTTATTAATTTTTAATCGTTCCTTGAGTGGTTTTAAACATGATTTATTATCATTTGATCTCTCAATAAAAGTTCCAATTATTCTAATAACATTTCATTAATAAATACTCTGTACCTTACCAAATCTGTTTCACTAAGCATACTTATTTCAATTAACCAAAGCCTTGTCTTTTATTATTTATAGTTTGTTCAACTATTAACTATTCATCTGATTAAAATAATTCATCAGTTTTTTTATAGCAAACAAAAATTATATTAATAGAAGAAAAACAAAGCTATACTTGCACCAATAAAAATAATTCATAATCATTTTAAAATCATTTCATTAGTGATTAAAAAACACATCAGATAAAATTTGTCAAATCAAATTTTTTTATTTTCTGATTTCGTTGATCTCTACAAGTAGATAGGATTGACAATGATTCTACATGATTTACAATAGTAAACACAACTGTGTTAAAAAGTAATTTTCATGCATCATAGTATATACCATTTTCTTCAATAATTAATTATACAAAGAAATTTCTAAAGGAAGTTCAAATTGTCAAGTACAAGAATGATAAATTACGCAGCAGAGTATGGTTTCATAAACAAACAACCGTACAATCTATTAACTTATTAAAATCACTGATAAAAGGATCAAAACACAATAATTTCAAAACATGTCGAAGGCTGGGGAAACCTAAATACAATCCAAACTTATCTAAACCCTCTAATTTTCCCTTTCATAGTTATCTAATGCATGCACCCCCTTGAAAAAGAAAAGCAAGTTCACCTATATCTTATATGGTCCCTACAAGCTTAAAATTACTGTTTATTCTCAACCTCAAAGTTGGTTGTCAAACTGAATGCACTACAGACATCATTACAACATTGAGCAGGTAAATCACGGGAAAACAAGTTTATGTCAGACATTGGCACTTGCATAACAAACATGGAAACCATATCCATTACTTCTCATGTGTGCCTGCACTTTCCAACATATTGTTAGCATTAGATACTTCCTAAAAATTCTTTCATGTCCCTTGGATGTGCTATGCACATTTTCACATGTAATGTCTTTCATTATTGAGATACAAATTTAAGTCTAAAATAACAGAGACAGTAAGTTGCAATGGTTTCTACACGAGACAAAGAAGAACCAGGATAATGGAAGTTTCCTAGACATATTGGTTACTTAATTCCATAGGCAAGCATAATTTATCATAAAAATAAAAGGACAAGAGGTTATCTTTATCAAGTTTTAAATTGTTACATATGCAAAGATATTAAGTAATATTTGGTGGATCCTAATTCTTGTATGCCCAGCAGATCCTTGATATTTTTTGTTAGCATTTTAGTGCCATGGTCACCGTGCTTTAAACTGCATTAGATTAAACAAGCAACAGTTATAAACACCCAGATCAATAAGACAGTAAAAACTTAAGTTGTTACCATATCTTGATATTACCATGCATATGACATATATTACCATAATAAACAATTTATTACACAACAGATACAGAATTTTGCTAATTGACTTGTTATGGTATTAGATATTTTTTATTTTATATTTCCATATCAGTGCAATTCCTAACCCAACACATAGTCTCTCAAATGTAATATAAGAATATAATATAATCCCCTCTTTACTTCTTTTAAGTTAAGCACAAATTGTAGTAGAGTTACTGTGAGACGGTGAGAAATAAGTCTTGGTAAATAGAGAGTAGCTTCTCAGTACAACTTTAGTGATACCGTTTGATCATTGTTTGTGGTGGAAGAAGGTAGCTATACCAATAATTCTGCATATCTTACAAATCCTTCTTATTTTTCTCATTAAGAAAATAATACTAATGATAAAGCTACAGTGCATCTATTGAACTCGCTACAACATATATGCCATAATACTCACTAGTCACTTTACCAAAGACTTGATCTCAATCAATCAAGTCGCTTCCTCAGCATCTCAATCAAGTTGGCTCCTTAGTATCTCAATCAAGCCGGCTCCTCAATCTCTGAATCAAACCAACTCCTTGTCTCGAAATTAAAACCAGCTTCTAGGACTCAATCACACCAATTTCTTAGCCTCTAAATCAACTCAATCTCTTTGTCATATGGTCCCTTGATCTCTCTATAATGTCATCTATGCATTGCAAACTCAAGTTGGTTCTCTCCATCTTGAAGACGAGTGGGATATTTGCATAGCTTACTACTATTATATGCATATTACCATATTAGATATTTTTTAAATAGCTATAAGACCATTGTAGATGATTCCTATTTCACAATTCCAATTTTGAGGTAATGTTATAAGCTCATAAAAGGCTCTTTTTGTAAAACAAATATATAATAGAATCCCCTCCATACTTGTTGTCATAAAAAAAACAATAATAATAATAATTAAAAAAATAAAAAAATAAAAAGAAGAAGAAGAAGAAGAAGAAGAAGAAGAAGAAGAAGAATCCCCTTTGTATTTTATTACAAGTAGGTTTAGAAAGTTACAACCATACAGAAATATAAACTAGAAAAGATCTAACATCAAGATACACTAGCACAAGCGAAATTGCCTACAATATCAATGAGTTTCTAAGACAATTAAACTAGTTTAAGAATTATGAATTTATATTTAACAATTTCGTTAGAACATACACGTATCATTTGGATGACCGTATTAGATTGGATTGGATTGAAAACGAATTTAATAAAATTAGGATTAAATTAATTTGTTAATTAAATGAAAAAATAAAAATGATTTTTTATAAAACAAAACTATATTTTATAAAAATATTATAATTACTTTTAATAAAAATATTAACTATTTTAAATAATATTTAAACATTTATAATTTTAAAATAAAACATTTATAATTACTTTTAATAATTATATTTTCAATTATTTTTATTTTCTAAAAATAAGTAATATTTAAAAAAAAAAATAGCATACACACAATTGTAGGTTATGCAGGCACAGTTGGGATTCCCAACTTCAACCAAACAATGGTTTCGGTGTTCGTGTGAAGCAGTTTTTATGTCCAATCCAGGCACAAATAGGGTGCTCCAAATGCACCAACACTGTTTGGTTTCTAGGATTTGGAAGTGTGATTGGATATTTAATATACAATCCCACATTTTGGCCATATGATGTGATTGGAAACCAGTCCCATTATTAGACTTGGAAATCCCAGCCCAGGTTGTAAGGGGGCGAGATTCAATACTAATTAAAAAATAAATATTTTTTAAAAAATAAAATAAAACAAAATAATTATTATATTTCATCAAAATTATTTTAAGAAATACTTTGAATTCCTTAATATAATTTAATTGAATAAAAATTAAAAAGAGAAACAATTTATTTAAAACATCATCAAACTCTAAATAATTATAGATATTCTAGTTCTTCGTAATAAAATTATATTAATATTGATTTATTCCAAATTCTATTTACTCCAATTTCATGTTATACCAATAATGGACAGTACTGTAATAATTCAATCCCAATCCCATCAATCTGTGTTCCTTTCCTATCAAGCATACCAAACACTGGCATCTCAAATGCATTGGCTTGCTAATAAAATTACAAATAGTATAAGTGAAGTATATTCCAAAAACAAAATCATGTATTTATCATCAAATTGATCCAGAGCAAATTACAATTTAGCTACCTAGACGAAACTCTAATCCAAGCGGAGCAACTCTTTCGATATTATTGCAATTTACCCCCCTCCCGTTATCAACTTTCGGTTACTGTGAACTGATTCAGGGGTAAAGTCGTCATTTCGATGGGCAGTGGTATGTTAAATGAATTTTTAAAAAAAAAATTAAAAAATTAAATGAATTTTTAAAAAAAAAAATTCTCAGATGTAGCATTCGTCTTAGATGACTTCATCTCAGGTCAACCCATCTCCAACCATTTAAGATTGAGCCTTGTCGTGGTGGTATTTTGAGGGCTTAGTGGTGGATAGAAGACGAAAGCAGATGGAAGAAAGTGAAGGAAGATGAAAGAGGTGAAGGGATGAACGCCAAAGGAAGAAGGTGAGGGTAGATGGAAGAAGATGAAGTGGGTTTGTGGATATTCGATCCTCAAAAACTGGGTTTGATCGAACTGGGTTTGTGAAGAAGATGAAGATCGAACTCACTAGAGAGAGAGACAGCTGAGACTGATTGACAGAGACTTTCGATTTGTGGTTGTGGCAGAGATGTAACCCACTGGGTTTTCGATCTCTGTGTTACGGTTGCGATGGAGTGGGTTTCTCCGCATCTGTTCGCTTTAGATCTGTGTTTTTATCATTTTATGCTTGTAGATCGAACCGCCTTCTCCGGTGGTTCAAAATTTTCTTTTGATCTTTGTTTTTGGTATGGTTGTGGTGGCTGTGTTTAGCACTGGTTTGTGGCCTTGGTGACCGATGAAGGCTTGGTGGTAGGTTTTTAGCAGTGTTGGTAAAGGCTTGGTGGCCGATTTGTGGAGACGATCTGGGTTTAAACCTAGTTCATGAGACGACCTCTTCACACTCTGCATCTCCTCATTCTCCTTCTTCTTTGTCGTCAATCTCTGTTCACTCTATTTCTTCTCACTGATGAATGCCAAAGGAAGAAGGTAGGCAGATGGAAGAAGATGAAGTGGGTTTGTGGATATTCGAATCCTCAAAAACTGGGTTTGATCGAACTGGGTTTGTGAAGAAGGTGAGGGCAGTTTCGATTCTCAAAAATTGGGTTTGATCGAACTGGGTTCGTGAAGAAGGTGAGGGCATTTTCGTCTTTTTACTTTTTTTTTCACTGTTCACAGGCAATTTTAACGGAAAGTTGATAACGGGAGGGGGGTAAATTGCAATAATATCGAAAGAGTTGCTCCGCTTGAATTAGAGTTTCGTCTGGGTAGCTAAATTGTAATTTGCTCAATTGATCCAATATTTTCCAGTCATTATAGGATGGGAAAATGATGCAAGGAGATGAACAAGTGTGAAATGAAGAGCTGTTTGTGAATCTAGGACTTTGCAAGGCATATTTTTATTATGATAAAGTGAAAGAATAAAATGAGACGGAAAATGGGGGTTAAGACAGCATACCAACAGAATATCAAGGAAAGTATCAGAAACACGTCTAGAGCTCAATTCAATGCTTCCAACCCTTTGAGTGACCATCTTCCATGTATGGCTCAAGAAATCCTATGAACTGAAATGAAACAAACAGCGCATGACCATTGAGATCTTAGGTTTGGCAGAAATCAGAAAGAATAAAGCTTCATCTATTCAAGCACATATAATGACTGCCAAAATACATAATTGAGAATTGCAGTTCCGGTGCATCAGGTGGAAATGGCACTTGCGAAGCAAAGTGAAGACACAGGATCTGTTTAAACTGATGTAACTTGACTCATACAGGAAAGCAGGAGTAAATTATGAACGATTTATATCAAGGAAAAAAGAATTTGAAAGTTTAGGTTTCATTGTAAGGATGAAATAAAATAGAAAGAAATTAAAGGAACTTGGGATCTCAGAAGATAAGACCATGAAATCAACATTAAGTCTTGAGTATGCTCCTTCAAAGACATAATAATAACGAAGTATTTCTTTATAACACCTAGTTCCACACAAATTGACTTTAAGGCATACAACACCAACTGAAGTATTAGTTATACAGAATGTGGATGAGCACTTAGAGTTGTCCAGGTCTATACAACTTTCAAATGAATTAACATGCGCTTTCAGCCCAGACATTCAAAGTTTATTTAACATTTTTAAACCAGGTGCATCTCAACCTCTTATACATTTACTTCTGCCAGCATGATTTGAGCATGAAAACAACAAACAGTAGTACTCCTACATATAATAGTAACCTGTTTTAAATAAATACAAGTTGCAAGCACACTTGTGATACACATACCTTTGTTCCATCCTTAGACCACCTTGCACCATAACCATCAGCTACCCTAATCTCAAAGACTATCCCATGGGGTGGAACAATATGTACATTCAACCAGCAACAATGAGCTATTAAATGACCAATGACATCCATTGCAAGCCTATTTTTATCAGAATCTGAAGATAAAAAATAAATTAATAACAAAACAATCAGGCACAAGTTATCAACAATTGATATGAGGTATTCTCCATGCTTTTTTCCATCACTTTCTTTTTCAAAGGAAAGAAACTCAGCACCATAGCAAAAAAATGATTTTGAACCATAAAATGACATGATTAAAATATCCGTCTATCCTAAACCATTTCATCAAAACACAAACTTACATTTATAAAGTTCAATTATATTCTTTATTAATCATAATTGGTGTCTAATGCAAATAAAAATGTATTAATCTTCAAACATACAGACTATATATTTCACAATGGATGATCCAGAACTACCTCATAACCCTCACGCCTCTCCAAGACATACAAAAGCATCCTCAATACACAATCCAGAACCAGTATGGTAAACTCCAAAGAAAACCCCACTTCTCTTGCTGCTTAGTAAAGTTGCAGGCAAACTAAGCTGTTCATTAACAACACGAGCTCAGCTTGATAACGTTTACTTAACTTATGTATACAAATTAAAATTATTTGACAACACACAATATTGTTTTGTTCTTACAATATGTTGAAAATATGTTTTCAAAACAATTACATCAAATCCATATTATAATATTATTATTTAATATTATTTTTTTATAGACTATTGTCTTTAATTATTACTACCAGGCATGTTTTCAATAACCTAAAAATATGAAAAATAAATTTTCATTGTTAAATAAAAATTGATAAAATGAAAAATGAAAAAAAAAAAAGGAAAAGATTACCGAATAGTCGCTTAACTTTTTCATTCAAAAAGACAAGTCTTAGTTACTAGGTAAATGCTAGAATCTTAAGCTTGAAGCATTCACTCTCAAACTTCATCAAACGACTAGTAATCGCTACAAACAAATCTCACAAAGCCCAAATCAAAGATACCAATCTTCACTCTCTACCACAACCATCCACCATCAAACCAAAATACCAGAACACCTTCGCTACAATCACAACCACTAATCAAATCATCTAAACCCAAAATTTTCAACAATAAAACTCCAGTTACATACTTAAAACCTTCAAAATCTCAAATATGAGGCAAATGAAAGTCAACAATGTGGGTCGTCCAACTTTACATTAAGGAGAGAGAAAGGAGGTGGGAAAAGTTTTTTGAGTTCAATCTCATCCTCATTTGTCCATGTATGCAGTTAATTATAGTCATATTCTGATGTCAAGCTTTCAATAATATTTATGCATCCCAAAAATTCTGTAAGTAGATATATATGTGGAGAGAGAAGTCTTGATAAACGATTTTGATCAAGCAAGTTGGTGGGTTTTAAAGTAAAATATTCTTCTTAGGATCCATTATAAGTAGGAGCTGCAAAACATATAAAGATCAGAGAGAGCAGCGAAAAGAGGAGCCATGCAAAGGGATGTGAGGTTGAATCACAAAAAACCTAAGGCTGGAGCACCAAAAACTTAAAGAATAACTGATTCTATGCTTGCTTTCCTTTTGTTCTTAATTATGCTGTTCTGATTTCCATATCAACAAAAATAGATTTAACAAAGTCAATGTTATGCTTTTCTCATTATTCTTGTTGAACTCAATCAGGCTTATCAATGATGGTTTAATATATGCGTGTGGAAGATCACACACATAGCTCAAATCTTACTCAAAACAAAAATATCAACAAAGCATATATATATATATATATATATATGTTTCGGGACAATGATAGAAAATCATGTTTACATGAGGACTAACCACTTCCAGTAATAATACCCCAATATTTGTCGCTGCTCCTATAAGCATGCTTTTCCAAGGCCCTGGCTCCATGAGTCAAAGTACTACTTTTTACCTCAAGCAAAGAAAGGAGAAAAATATCAATAAGCAAAACAATTGATAACATCAAGCTCATTAAAGCCTTGTGGTTATCATCTAACAAGTAAACTTTCTTAATCATCAAAGGACAAAATGTTTCTGTTGGACTTTATATATAATTGAAGGAAAAAAAAAAAAAAAAAGAAGGAATGACTATATCATGCTTCTAGGTTCAAGCATTAAGTGGGTCTCATTGACCTCTCATCAAGTCCTACAGGTCATTAACAATTCCATTTCTAAAAAATTAATCTTCCGTTCAGGATGTCTAGTTGTGACTCCTAAAGAAACACAATCAGTTAGAACAAAATCAAAAGGAATAATTTCATCATGCCTCATGTTTGGCTTAAATACAACTCTTTCAAGTTTTCGAAATTTATACAATGTCCCACGCCATGAGTCAACCTCTAATAAAAACAAACATATGGATATTTTGGTAATTTTAGTGACTATGAAGTGAAGTTCAAATTAAGTTAGAGGAATAATTTGATTAAGACCCCTCATTTTTGTTTAAATTTAGTTGACTCTCATAAGTAAATTCATCAAAAAGCTATCAATTGTTAGTAAATTGCTAAAATATGTTAGCTAAAGAATATGTTATTGGACAAGTGCAACACCATAAATATGATAATAATGTCACTGATTCAAAATTGAGGGTATTATCTAGAGAAGGTTACTATCCAAAAATACTTAAATCTAACTTAGAACTTTCAATTGAAATTTTTTTTGTGTATTGTATTGTTATTTAGCTTCATAATTTATCTAAGTTGATTTATTTTCTAGTAAAGTTTTGTATACTCATTTCAATTTCTTAAAAAGTGAGGTCTCTGAGAGGTATATTCTGACAAATTTCAAATTTTGTGGGAGTTGAGGCCCCCTATGAGGTATTTTTAATCTTAAATCAAGGGCATCATCGTCAAATCCGTTTTCTTCATTTATCATATAATTAATTATCTATTAGTTGACTAAGAGAAATGGGGGGTGTTTCAATGAATTTCAAAAGCTGTTGTAGTTGACTATATTTTGGCAAAACATGAGGAATGCTAGTGAATTTTCCAAATCAAAATTTATCCAGTCAGTTTTAAAGTTCACACCACATGTATCAACTGGTCAAATTGTTACATCCATGTGCAGAAAAGAGTAGCAGCTTATTCTCACTACACCAACCTGATTAGATTAGTTCCCTTTCTCCATTTTCAAGACAGACAAAACTCTGTAATCAATGAATTCAAGCCATCTTAAATCTTCTGTATGTATATGTTAAAAATTGTCTTAATTAGTTCCAACTTATTGAGTTGATAAAATGGTATGATTTACAACTAGAGGAAAAAACTCTGCATAAATAATACACAAAAGCAATAGATGACAAGTCACCATCTTACATTTGGCTTGAATGGAATCATGAACGATGAAAGAAGAGAGGATCTTGGAGGGGGAAGCGCATTTGACATTGTTCCAGCAGTATGTGCAAGACCCAGAAGGCTTTGAATACCCCCATAACTCAGTCCCTTGATTCAAAACATCAAATAATCAGAACAACTTATCATGAAATAGCAATTTTATCAGGCAGACATATATTTTGGATACAGATGATTATAGACAAGCACAATTGGTGGACTTGGTCAAAATTCCACCAACATACACAAGTGCACACACTCAACACATTAGTATAAAGATTGAGAATAAGAAGTGTATGGCTTGTATGACTGTGATTATACATTCAAGAGTTGGACACGATACTTCATACCACATAACCAGTAACAAAAAATGGACAGAACGCAACAATTATTTTTTTTCCAAATATTATGATCGGAAAAGAAAAAAAGAAAAAAATGTGAACCTAAATACCAAGAGAACAACACAGAAAGTTGTAAGCATGTCGCAAGTTTCCACCAGTTGATAATTAGTAAGATCATACTTCACCACATACATTCACAATATATGAGTTTCAAATGAAAGCTAACAAAGGCATTCATGATTCATTCGACTTTTCGTTTACTCAAGAAGTTTCCTCCTTACAGTTAGAACTTAGAGTCCTCGTCAATTTTCCCATCCAAATCAGAATGTACCCTCGATACATTTACAAAGTCCCTCATGAAGCTCTCCAAACATAGTGTGATTCACTTGTATAGCAAGTAATATTTTCAAAGGAGTCCCAAAACTCCCCCATCGAATGGGAGGTTTTTTGTTACACAACCAGGGGGTTATTCAGGGGGTCATTTAACTTAAATTTTAAACTTACAAGGTGCTTTTGGTACACAATAAGGGGGTTGTCATCTAAATTTAAAATTTTCAAGGGTTACTTTTTAAGAATTTAAAAAAATCTAGTTGATCATTCATGATTATGGATCAATACCACAGTCTGACATAAATTAATATAGTTTCTTGATGAGAAAATTTAAAAAATAAATACGGAAAAAATGTAACTTATAAGCTGAACCAAGTTAAATTTTAAAAATTATTTCTTATTATATTTCTGCCAAACTGAATTTTATTCCCAAAACAATTTTAAATTCAACTGGTAATATATTATTATAACAGAACATGCTGCGGGATTCTGCTGCACTGGGAAATAACTACCAAGTATGATACTAAATTTTTAACCTAGATAGTTTAAAGATAAAAATCCCATTAGGAGAACAAAGAAACATTTTCAAGCAAATGGTACATAAAGAAATAAAATTAACATAATTCTTCAACAAAACACACAAGCCAAAGGAGTGCAGTAAGCAAGCAACTCACAGACAATATGCTGGCCAAAGAAATATAGGGCTGAGCTGGCATTTTAGAAACACAGATCGCAAGGACACCACTGGACCTTTCCTTCTCCTCAACATAAAACTTCCTGTAAATTTGCACACCTGAGAAATCCATAAACCCATTAATTCTAAATAATTTAGGCATCAAATCCCAAACCAAGTGAAAAAGCTGAAGCATGCCCAAACAAAATTGAGAACCACCACTAATTAGATACAAATTAGCTCTAAATTCGTTTTTAACCCCTTGCGGTCAGTACCCTGCATATAGAAATTGCTCATTGACATTCACAGCATCAGTATGTCAACATGAAATGTGGTATTACAAATTTTTTTATAACTTCAATCCATGCATAGTCTACTTAGGAAATTTGATTAGTAACTATAAGCTAAATGCTCAATATTAGTATTTCATTTTTGTAGTCTAGCACGGTACTGAAATGCTATTTTTCCAAGCACTCTAACCCATAGTTTAGACATTGATTTCTTCTAAGTTTGTGATTCTTTTCCTTTTGAACACGTTTTTATTACTATTATTCATCTATGGTTCTATCCTCTATATCAAATAAAATGTCATTTCTTATAAAAAATTACAATTATAAGATTTAAGGATTACAATTTATCACTTCTGGTTTTCGGGGTCTATAGAAAGGAGTTATAATCTTCTACATTAAGGTTGACCAATTATCAATCAGAAATCAGCGTCTTAACATAAAGGGTGCTTGTTTAGGCTTCATCAATTTCTCTTCCTCTCTTTCTTCCCTTTATTTCTTAGTTTTCCTAAATTCAAAGTTGCTTATTTTTTTTTGCCATTCTAACATATAACTGTCATGTAAGCCTGATAGAGAGGATTGGCTGGTTCACATAAGAGATGCTTGTTAAACCATTAAAATAGTCATAAACATCATTCTGCTTCCATAACCCTTTTCCACAACCTCACAAATTCTAAAATCATTACATAACATCCCTAGTCTCATTCTGTATTAATACATAATAGTAAAATCTTGAAGCCTTTGGGATTTTCCAAGACTAACCAACTATTCACTTATGCATACTAAGAGGTTTAATTTTTTCGAGCCTGAAACCAAGAATGCCCATTTGATTGCTAAATAATAGCCTATACAATATCAAATGATAGTACAACTCTTATACCTTCTTCAATGGTTTGAACTCCAGGAAGGACTTTCTCAAGACTCTCTGCTTCCAACATTGCTAGAAATGAACCATAATGACGAACACACTGCCAACTACTGCAATTATGAAAGCGCAACTTGAAATATGAAGAAAGAACAAATTGAACAAATATGGTATAACCTGCACTTCAAGCAACATGCATTTGTTTAAAAGAATCACTGCAGCTGATCCAATCCTACAATCAAATAAATGTTTAATTCAATAAAAAGTAAGAGAGAAAGGCACTTTAAGTGAAACTGGAAGAACATTGATCCATTGAGATCACAATAATTAAAGGATTTTTTTGTTCTCATCATCATCAGAGTTATCATAACAACTGAAGTTGAAGCCTTAAAATTGACACGACAATAAACAAGGTTTAACATCAAACAAGAAACTTATTTCTCCAGATGGAACAAAGCAAAACCAGTTCCTGTACTCAAATTACTAACAGAAAAATTACTTATCACAGGAGTATTTCACTTCAAACAATGAACACAACTACAGACACAGAAATAGTGTATTGCTGAGAAAAAGCAACTTCATAATTCCCCATAGAGAGAAACAATACAAGCATTATATCCATCATTCAGGCTCCCAACATAAAACCAACAATATCTAAGATCATAATACAAGCCAAAAAAAAAAAAGAAAACAAGTGCATAAGAAACTTCAACTTCAATTTCAATTCAGCAAACAAAAGGATTTTAAAGCATCATACCTAGTGTAATCACCAACTGCACACCTTCCCTCCACTGTTTTGGCTCCATCTGCACACCATCACAATCTATTTAAAAACCTGAATAATTGGATCAATCAGACAATAAAATACCAAGACATACCTCTCATCAACGAAAAGAAGGGCTCCTCCACATCAAGTTCAAACTCTACAGCCTCCATCATCTACCAACCACAAATTCAACAATTAAATAAATCATCACTCAAAATTAACAAATCAGTTAACAACATACATTGACTAATTCGTCCAAAACCAAACCAGTCCACTCCTCTTCTCGCCTGCAAAACAACGCCTTCTGATACAACGCCGAGGCCAGACAGTTGCAGAGCGGATAAGGAGGCACTCCTTTAAGAGAACCTTCGTCGAAATCAAGACCTAAAACCACGACAACAACATTAGAAGTAGATTATAATAAAAACATATATAGGATTTTGTTAGTTACCGGCAGCGGCGGGTTCGGGTTTCAGAAGAGCGGAGCAGAATTCAGCGGAGAGGGCCGAGGTCGAAATGTAAGGTCTGGTTGATGTGAGAGAGTAGAGTGAACCTCACTACCTCTTCGATAGTGTTTTCCAGTCGTTGCATTTTCTCCAGTCAGAGCTTCGTTTCTCTCTTCGTTTCTCCAGTCATTTTAACTGATTTTTTTTTTTTTTTTTAATTTGAAGAACTGAATTTTATTTTTTTTTTCACTTTGGTTTTATTTTTACTGAAAATCTCCCGGCCGCTAAAAAGTTAACAAAGAATTAAGTTCTGACAAGTACAAAATGTAAAAAGATATTTTGACCTCCAATTAAGATATACTTATTTAAAAGGAAAAATATATATAATAATACTTAAAAGCAAAAAATATAAATGATTGAAAACTAATTTTTATCATCCATCTTAAAAATGGACAATGAAAATCAATACACCAAATGAAAATATAAAAAATTAAAAATTAATGATATCGGAAAAATATACTCTTACTTAATATTCTTTAATGAGGCTTTTGTAATGAAAATTCACGTAATTATGGTGTATTTAATAAAAACTGAGAATTGTATGCAAAAATATTAATTTGGGGTAATTTAGGAATTTATTAGAAAGTTAGAGAATTCTGGAAGGCATCGGAGTGGAATTAGAGAACTTTACATGCAAGAAAAGGATCTAGCCGGTTCAGGAATATATTCTAGAATAAAATAAGTAAAAATCATGCACATAAATGGAGAGTTTCTAGAAGCAACTGGTGGAGGAAATTGACAAAAGTGAAACTTCATCTATCGCAGGTTGCATCCTACAACTAGAAGTTGTGACAGATAAGGTGCAGGGAAGATTTGCATGATCACAGACTGCGACAACAAGTTGTAATCAGGTCGTAGGAAGGAGTCACTAGATCAGAACCTGCAAAAGCAAGCTGCAACCCTATCGCAAGATGGTGTCTCAAGTAAGGAAGCTAGGACATATTAAATGCGCAGAATCTCAGCTTTGATGGTAGGTGCAAAATTTGTGTTTGATCCCTAGAAAAATTACCAGTTCAGCCCAACTCGTCCCTCATAAATAGAACCCAGTTCTCAATGTTTTGGCATCAAGCAGTAGAAACAGAGCAAGAGTAGTCTGAGGCAGAGGTAGATAGTTAAGAGTGAGGTTTAAAGGAGCTTCAGTCGAGAGGAGAATAATTAGTTTGTTCATTTTCCCTAATATTTTATTTATGAAATTTCCTCTTATATTATTTTGTTATTAGGGAAACTTCATTTGAATTCTTGAGGTTTTGAAATATATCAATTTTTTAAAACACTTTTGAAAACAGCTCTTTTCATCTCTAATTTTTTTAAAATTTTTCAAAAAAGTCTAAATCATCAATAAACTGATAGTCAAACTAAACAGAAAAATTAAAAAGACTCAATTACCCCTCATCACTTAAAATAACCGTTTTACCCTTAACGAAACCAAAATATTACATATCATTCAACTAATTAAAACTTGCCACGTGATTTTAAACAATAATTAGAAAAATAATAAAAAAAATTGTCGTAGATCACTTCATAAATATATGGATTATTGCATTTTAAGGCATTGCTAAAGGATTATTTTTAAACAATAACCAAAAAACAAATTAAAAAATAAATTAAAAACCAGATTTGGTTAAAAAAAATTTCTTTTTAAAAAATGAAAGAACCAAATCATCGCCAATCTACCAGACTTAGTTACACTAGACAATCTGGTTTAACCAGATCAACCACAATCTGGATTTGAACCAAATCGTGGTGCGAACAAGATCTGGTTCCATGATCTAGTGCGAACCAGATCTTCCGACGTACAAGTCTCTGGTGATGGACCTGGGCATCATGAAATCCAATCTCGATAGGAAGGCATACAAGTCTATGTTGGAATTCACGGCGGACCTTAGACCTATCTTCAACAATGTCAAGACTCTGTTGTTAAGAGAGATGAGCAAAGAAGAGAGGATATTGTGCTGATGATATTATGCTGTGATGGTGATGATATTGTGCTGGATATTGAGGCTCTTGATAGACACACTCTGGGTTTAAAATTTGTTTTGAATATCTAGGTTGTCCCCAGATGTTAAAAATCTGGGTTCAAACCCAAATTTCATTTAGGTTCGAACCTAGATTTTTTTTTTTTTTTTTAAATTTGCTTTGAAGATCTAAGATGTTGAAGATTTAGGTTTGCAACCCAGATGTTGAAGATCTGAGTTCAATCGAAGTGGGATCTTCATCTAGTTATGCAAAGATTTTACTTTTTTTAATTTTTTTTAAATTCGTTTTCATCATTTTTCATCATTGTTAATTTTAATTAATTAATTAATTAATTAATTGCTTTGTATACTTTATTTTAATGAATATATATAATCATTTTAATCTTAGCCTTACATGTGTCCTGATCCAAGCTCTCTTTTAGAAAATGTCAAAAACGCCCTTTTTATCCAAACTTTTCATCTCATTTGATCGTTAATTTACTGACGGTTTGAACTTGTTTTAATAGTTTTGGAAAATTTAGAGATGAAAATAGTTGTTTCCAAAAGTACTTTAAAAAATTGATATTTTTTAAAACCTCAAAGACTAGAATGAAGCTTCCCCTTTATTGTTCTTAACGTTACTATGAGGAGCTAATTTCCTCTTATCTAGGCTGCAATGTAACTTGACCTTAATGTTGATTTATTTAATGATTCAATTTTAATTAATTAAATATTTGTACTCTTGTATTCTATTTTATTTGTGCTTCATACTAGTCAATTAATTTACACTTATAAATTGATTAGATTTTAGAAATATGATATTATTGAGAAAAGTATTAGGAGACTGGAATCCAATAGGATAGCATAATGAAGGGAAAAATTGATTATAATTCGAATGCGGAAACGTGGATTTTAAAAATTTTCAAACAAAACATGTCCGATCGATACTAGTAATAACGATTCAATAATTAAATTAATAAGATCAAATCTTACCTTGTATGAAGATTGAATTGATCTATTTTCATTCATAGATTCTTCACCCTCTGATCTTCCTTGCTATGACTATTCACAAAAAAAAACTGTGTGTTGGTACAATCTTTTTGAAGATCCTTTTGAAGTAGATAGCTATTTGGTGATTTTTAATCAATGAAAATTTTTTGTTCAAGTAGCTAAAAATTCTCTTTTTCACCACTTTTATTACCAATCATAAAAACATCTTTTTTTTTTCTTTTTTTTTTTTTTTATATTGGCAAGCTAGGGTTCTTCAATTTTAACAAGGAATTTAAAATCCTATAAAAATTTAAAGACATAATTCATATCCAATATGAAATCAAATTCCTTATTGGGTTAGAATTATATTCTTTTAATTTAATATGAAATCTAATTCCTATTAAATTAAAACTCTTTTAATATAATTTAAATGGAATCTTATTCCAATTAAAATTATTATTTTCATTAATTAATTAAATGATTTTTCATTAAATTAAATGATTCTAAATCATAATTAATTTAATGACATCATTTAGAATTGAACCCATGACCTTTACAAATAATTAAATAATTAACCATTAATTAAATAATTATAAGTATTTAAATAATCAAATTATTTAAATAATTTATTAACATATCCATAATTTATATGTACACTTATAATTGGACAATTCAATTATATTCTTCAATTTGTTTCTTTATGTGGTTGTGAGCTATCAAGGGGACCAAATGGACCTACAATTTGAGCTCCAATAATATCGAAATTATTAATTAAACTCTTTAATTAATAATTCACTATATTAACCTTAGAGTTACTACACTAAAAACTTAAGGTTGCACTCTCAAAATTATAGATGTTTTACACAATCTGAATTTTCAGTGTCTATCGATTTAATCATTTCATATGATTCGATCCTCCACGAGTAGTTCATAATTAGAGCTAAGTTATTAAAATCCATTATAACTCTCTAATTAAATCTTGTTCCATTAAGTACCATTGATTCTCTAATGAACAATATATCCATAACAACTTATGAATTTATCTTTCCGTTTACTCGTAAACAGAAAGTTAAGCGCTCTTATTATTCAAGACCTGAATCAATACTTAAGGGAACTACTCATCCACTTCTTACAAGAAAGAGTAGATTCCACTACTGTGTAGAATGTTCCCAGCCACTTATTAAATCACATCTCCAAAGTACGAAGTTTATTGACCGTAAATCTATAACAGTCTCACCCATGTAAATCAAAAGACATGACCCAACAAATAGGAGTCCATTAAACACTCAGGATTAAGATCAATCCATATATAATCATCTAGTCAACAAATAAGAATTTCTTTGTTTAACGGATATTAATAAGAAATTCATTTTTATCGTGGTCCAGTCCTATATAATCTTTATTATATAAGTGCCTTCATTTTCATATCATCATATGAACAATCTCGGATAAGATCATCGTATCAAATACGAAATGGACCGCAGCTGTAAATTTACCACAAACAAAGTACCCAACTTGGTTTACTTATTACGGACTCTTTAGATTACTAATCTCAAACTAAATTCTCTTGTATATAACACTTACATACTTAATTTGAGACTACATAAGTAATCATGGATGTTACATGATATTCGTATGAAGCAAACATTTCATAAATGCACATTGACTTGAATAAAATAAACTTTATTTATTTATTATTTATTTAAACGTTTACAAATTATAAGCTCTTAAGGCATAAATCCTAACAATCTCCGACTTGCCCTAGAGTAAATGAGACATATCTCGTAATCCTAGACCCTCTAGATGACCGTCAAACATTTTAGCCGTTAAGGTCTTTGTAAACGGATCAGCATGGTTGTCTCGTGAAACTATTTTCATCACCAACACATCGCCTCTATACTATGGCCCCACCACCTAGGGTGAATTCTGACCTAGATGTGGATTTTCTAAAATCCTTATTCGACTGAAAATCAGAATCTGTATAGCCTGTTGGAATCAAATTCTCACCAAAATATACTAGCATATAGTTTCTCGTTCTCCGAAGATACTTGAGAATACATTTTACTGCCACCCAATAATCCAATCCTGGGTTAAATTGATAACGACTTACTACTCCCACTGAATAGCATATGTCAAGTCTCGTGCATAGCATAACATACATGAGACTGCCTACTGCAGAGGCATAGGGAATTCATCTCATATCCTCAACTTCTTGAGGTGTCTTAGGATATTGTTCCTTAGACAAGTGAACTCCATGCCGAGAAGGTAAATAACATTTCTTGGAATTCTGCATCGAATAATATACAAGGATCTTATCAATGTATGATGCTTAAGACAATGCTAATAGTTTGTTCTTATGATCTTGTATGATTTGGATCCCAAGAACATAACTAGTCTCTCCCAAATCTTTCATTTGGAAGTGGTTAGCAAACCAGTACTTTACATCAGATAATGCTCCTATATCATTCCCAATGAGTAGAATATCATCGACGTAAAGTATGATGAAAACCACTTTCTTATCGATGATACGCTTGTATACACAAGGTTCATCGACATTTTGCTTAAAACCATAAGACTTGATCGAAGTATCAAATCTAATGTTCCAAGATCGAGAAGCTTGCTTAAGTCCATAAATAGACCTTTTCAACTTGCAAACCTTTTGCTCTTGACCTTGGATCACAAATCCCTCTGGTTGCACCATATACATGCTTTCATCAAGATTGCCATTCAAAAACGCAGTCTTGACATCCATTTGCCATATCTCATAATCGAGACATGCAACTATGGATAGAAGAATACGAATGGACTTAAGCATGGCTACTGGTGAGAAAGTTTCTTCATAGTCAACTCCCTCTTTTTGAATATAACCTTTTGCCACTAGCCTAGCTTTGAAAGTCTTCACCTTCCCATCCACTCCTTTCTTCTTCTTGTAGATCCATTTGTAACCTATGGGTTTTACCCCATCTGGTTGATCCACAAGTTCCCAGATTGAGTTTGAGTACATAGACTCTATCTCGAGATTCATAGCTTTAAGTCATTCTTCCTTATCAGAATCTTTCATTGCATCATGATATGTCATCTACACACTCATCAAAGATAGCAATCTGTGCCTCTCCGATTTTCTGTAGCGAATTGGTGGTCTAATAACCCTTCCACTACGACGAGGTAGTAGATGATTCTGATGGAAGTCTGTCTGACGATCAGACGTGGTCTTAACTATGTTATTATCAACAACTATTGTTGATTGGATATTGGTCGAACCAGGCAATAACTCCTCGAGTACAATCCTACTTCGAGATTTATGTTCTTTTATGTAATTATCTTCAAGAAACGTAGCATTTGTTGATACAATCACTTTGTTATCTTGAGGATCATAAAAGAATCCGTCTCTAGTTTCTCTGGAGTAGCCTACAAATAGGCAAACTTGTGAACGTGGTTCTAGCTTTCCAATCTTATTTTTCAGTAAATGTGCTGGACACTCCCATATGTGAAAATGTTGCAAACTAGCTTTGTAACCATTCCACAACTCTAAAGGTGTTTTAGAAACAGAATTGGAAGGAACTACATTCAGGATATATACTGCAGTTTGCAATGCATATCCTTAGAAAGAACTATTTAAAGATGAGAAACTAATAATAGATCTTATCATATCCTGCAGGGTACAATTTCTCCTTTCTGCAACACCATTTTGCTACGGTGTTTCAGGAGCCGTGAGTTGGGATACAATCTCATTCTTAATCAAGTAATCCTTGAACTCTGTATCATGGTACTCTCTTCCACGATCTGATCGTAGAGCTTTCAATGTTTTACCTAATTGATTTTCAACTTCAGTTTTAAACTCTTTGAACTTTTCAAAAGTTTTAGACTTTCGTTGTATTAGGTAAACATACCTATATCTAGAATAATCATCAATGAATGTGACGAAATATTCATAACCACCTTTAGCTTTAATATTCATTGGACCACAAACATCTGAATGTATAAGCTTTAGTGGTTCTTTGGCTCTATAACCTTTTGTCTTAAAAGGTCTTTTAGTCATTTTACCTTCTAAACAGGATTCACAAACAGGTAAAGTGCCGATCTTTAACTAACTTAAAGTTCCGCTCTTTACTAGTATGTCTATTCTATCAAGATTAATATGTCCAAGTCTTAGATACCAAATATAAGTATCATCATTAGGAGAAATCTTTTGTCGTTTTGCTTTAGGTTTTTCAACTTTAAACAATTCAGCATTAAGCAGTGAATTACGTGTTAACGATTTTAACATGTAAATGTTGTTTTCTAATATTTCGGAACAAATATTCAAACCATTTCTAAAAATAATAACATCTTTATTACTAAAAGAAATTGAATAATTATGTTCCATTAATCTAGAAACCAAAATCAAATTTCTTCTAAAATTCGGAATATAATAAATATTGTTCAAAACAATAAAACAACTATTTGAAAATTGAAGTCTAACTTCTCTCACTGCTCTAGCTGAAACGACATCCCCAGTGCCAACTCGTATGGTAAACTCGCCCTCATCAAGCTCCCTCCAAGAATCAATCAACTGTAAAGAAGAACAAACATGATTAGTGGCTCCTGAATCAATTATCCAGGTAAATAACTCATTCTCCACTAAACAAGATTCAATGACAAGTAAATCATATTTATCTTTCATTTTTTTTTTTTTTGGTTCTTTTTTAGTAAATCAGATTTGGGAGAGGCCAGTTATGTGCTTGGGATCCAAATAATACGGGATCGTAAGAACAAACTGTTAGCGCTGTCTCAAGCATCATATATCGATAAGATTCTTATGCGATTTTCGATGCAGAACTCTAAAAAATGTCATTTACCTTCTCGTCATGGAGTTCATTTGTCTAAGGAACAGTGTCCTAAGACACCTCAACAAATTGAGGATATGAGACGGATTCCCTATGCCTCTGCAGTAGGCAGTCTCATGTATGCTATGTTATGCACGAGACCGGATATATGTTATTCAGTGGGAATAGTTAGTCGTTATCAATCTGTCAAGATTAATATGACCAAGTCTTAAATGCCAAAGATATGTGTCATCATTTTGAGAAATCTTTTGTCGTTTTGTTTTTGGTTTTTCAACCTTAAACATTTCAGTATTAAACAGTGGGTTATGCATTAACGGTCTTAACACATATAAATTGTTTTCTTGTATCCCTGAACAAATTTTCAAACCATTTCTAGAAATAATAACTGATTTATTATCAAAAGAAACAGAATAATTAAATTCCAAAAGTTTGGATACAGAAATCAAATTTCTTTTAAAACCTGGAATATAATAAACATTGTTCAGTATGATAAAACAATTATTATTGAAATGAAGTCTAACTTCTCCCACTGCCTTTGCTGAAACGACTTCCCCAGTCCCGACTCGCATGTTGAACTCACCCTCACCAAGCTGCCTATAAGAGTCAATCAGCTGCAAAGAAGAACAAACATGATTAGTGGCTCCTGAATCAATTATCCAAGTGGATGAATCATCCTCCACTAAACAAGATTCAATGACTAGTAAATCATATTTACCTTTCATCTTCTTCTCTTTGAGCTCATTGAGGTGCTTAGGGCAATTCCTCTTCCAATGTCCATCCACACCACAATGAAAACATTTTCCTTTGGGCTTGGTGGTCTTGGAGCTCTTTTTGTTCTTCTTCTTGGGAGCTTGTGTTTTGGGCTTAGGTGTAGCCTTTTTGGTGTTTCTCTTCCTCTTGTTTTTAGCAGAAGAAGAAGACTCAGCAACGTTTGCTTCACCAGACTTACTCTTATCCTTATTCATTGACTCATAAGTAGTAAGCTCATTAAGTAATTGAGTAAGTGAGTAAGTTAACTTGTTCATAACATAGTTACTCTTGAATTGCATGAAACTCTTCGGAAGAGTTTCCAAGATCATACTCACTTGGCTACGTTCGTCTATTGCCCCTCCATGGCTTTCAGCTGTGTTAAAGTGGGTCATCATTTTCAAAACATGCTCTCGAACAGATGAACCCTCCTTCATCTTAGCAGTCATCACAGCACAAACAGCTTCGTGCCGTTGTTGCTCAGAAGGTTGCCCAAACATGCCCTGCAATGACTCTAGCATCTGAGTTGCTGTTGTCATTGACTCGTGCTTGGTAGCAAGCACCTCGGACATCCCTGCTAACAAGTAGCAGCGGGCCTTTTCATCAGCTGTGACCCATTTCTGATAGGTCTCGCGCACAGCACGTCCAGCATTATCTGCTGGCTGAGGAGGACAAGGTTGAGTCGTGACAAATTTAAGGTCCTCACAGACCAGGACTGCGTTCATATTACTTTTCCATTTGACATAATTTTCCCCGTTAAGTTTATCATTAGCAAGAATAGAAATCAACGGAGATACCATTGCTGAAAATAAATAAAATGGAATTCATTAATATCAATTTGCAAAATTTAATATCATGTAATTTTGGCATAAAATTAAACGTGATGCATGATCCACGAATAATAAATTATCAAAATCCCTAAAATTAATTATTATGCCACGATAATCTAACATGCCACAAATAGGTGCCGCTGTAGGGTAGGTCAGATATTTGTATGTTAGACTGAGACATTCTCAATCAAATAATATAACAAAAAACTCTTTTTCATATATTATTTGACTACCGTTTTTTTCGGTCCGGAAAAATAATTAACAATTAATTATTTCCTTTATGAGTGTAACCCATCATTTCGGAGTCCATAGACTTAACTCGAGAATTGTCGCCGTAGGGTAGGTCAATCACAAGATACATCTAGAATTCCTATCCGTTAGGAAGTCAACCTTGATCAACCTAAATGGACACCATCCGTAGGGGGACGATAACAAAGCCGTCTCGAGGCGCCATTTAAGTTTTACGGTGTTGAACTAATGATGGAGACCGCGGGATATATTGTCATATATCCCTCTCCCACTCACTATTTTAGGATTAGGGATTTCTATTAAATTTTCTTAGTCATTGTCTTAGATTATTAACGGCTAAAAAGATAATCTAAATTACTAGGAATTTGTGTGTTATTAAAGTTCGAAACTTATTAACACTTAATAAATTAACAGATTTTTAGAAAAAAACAAAAATCAACAATTTGTTTTTCATAAAATTAAAGATTTTGCGGAACATTGAGTTTCAAAAACGTTTTTAGAAAACTCAAGAATCCAAGATCTATAAAACAATGAAATAAAAATAATATAAAGAAATAAAAATCATATTTTTACCTTCTGTATTGATCTCTGTGGATTGCTCACCACCTTGTCTTCCTTGATATATCTCGAAACCAAGAAACAAGCGAGTGGGCACAATTATATAGAATTGTGCTCACTTACTTTTTGATTTCTTTCTAAAAAAAAATCAAATTAAATCAATAATTATAAGAGGTGAGTGTTTGATTTTGGTTATACAAAGAACAAAGACACAAATTCTTGTTCTTTGTATTTGTTGAAAAAAAACTTTTTCTTTTCTCTTGTTTTTTCTCAAAAACATAAACAACAACCAAAAACCTAGATGTAGAAAAGAAACTTTTTCTTTTTATAGGCAAACAATTAGGGTTTTAATTAATCAATATTAATATTGACCCTAATCTTATTATAATTAAACTTTTGCCCCATATAATATAATTAATTCAAAATTAATTTATATTATATTTTGAAATAGAACTTGTAACTTTTAATAAATTAATTCATAATTAATTTATATCAAAGTCACTAAGAATTGGATTCAAGACCTCTTATAAAATTAATTAAATAATTATTAATTCATAATTAATAATTAAATAATTTGAATAATCAATATTATTCAAATACTAAGTGAACACAAATTTTTGTTACTTATGTAACCTGTAATTGGACGGTCCAATTACAATATTCTATATACACGTTTCTTATAGTAAAATGAGCTATCAAGGGGACCCGATGGACCTACAATTTTGAGCTCCAATAATATTGGAATTATTAATTAAACTCTTTAATTAAATAATTCACTATTATTAATCTTAAAGTTATTCCACTAAAAACTTAAGATTGCACTCTCAAAATTGTAGATGTTTTTTATACAATCTGAAATTTTTCAGTGTCCATTGATTTAATCACTACATATGATTTGACCCTCCACAAATAGTTCATAATTAGAGCAAGGTCAAATGTCCGTTTTACCTCTCTAATTATTTCTTGATCCTTAAGTACCATTGATTCTTTAATGAACAATATATTCATAACAACTTATGAATTTATCTTTCTGTTTACATATAAACAGAAAGTTGAGCGCTCTTATTGTTCAAGACCTGAATCAACCTTAAGGGAACTACTTTTCTACTTCTCGCAAAAAGGAGTGGATTTCACTATTGTATAGAATGTTCCCAGCTACTTATTAAATCATATCCCTAAAGTACGAAGTTATTGATCGGGTATCTACACCGATCTCACCCATGTAAATCAAAGGAAATAACTTAACAAGCATGAGTTCATAATACACTCAGAATTAAGATCAATTCATATATGATCATCTGGTTGATAAATATAAATCTCTAAGGTTAACGGATATTATTTAGAGACTTATATTTATCGTGGTCCAGTCCTATATAATCTTTATTATATAAGGTGCCTCCATTTCCATGTCACCACATGAATAGTCTTGGATAAGACTATCGTATCAAATACGAAAGGGACCGCAGCTGTAGATTTACCACAAATGAAGTACCCAACTTCGTTTGTTTTCTACGGACTCTTTAAATTACTTATCTCAAACTAAATCCACCTGTATATAACACTTATATACTTATTTTGAAATTACATCAGTAATCAAGGATGTTTCTCATGATATATATGATTTTTACAAAATATATAAATTGAATGAAATGAATATTTTATTAAAATTTATAAAACCGTTTACAATATTACAAGCTCTTAGGGCAGAAACCCCAACACAAGACACATCAACACTCGTTGAAACCAGTCCATGACACTGTCATTCAACCATTCAAGCCTAGTCGCACGAGCGCAGCCATTGGACGCAGCAAACGACACCAGAACTGATTAAAGATTACTTCGAACAGCCGCAACCATCAGCCCTCCATCCGCAGCTAAACTGGTTCACAACCAGTCACACCCACAGTGAGCTGAACCACATTAGCTCGTCAAACGCAGCAGACTACCGTTCCACACCTGTGTACTTCAGTCCAACCGGACCATCGCTGCGCACTGCAATCCAACTGCATCAGCGCTGTGCACTGCAGCGCAGCAACCGCACCAGCACAGCACACTGCAGCGCAGCAATTCAGCCATGCACAAGTTTCTGCACCGCTGAACTTGACTGCGAATTAAGCTGTCACACAGCCCTTCGCACGCTGTCATCTGGTTGTGCATCATATGCACACTTTAACAACGTGCAAATATTTTCTAAACTGATTCCATGTTCAATCGCAACTTTTTGCCCAATTTTCGTGACAGAATTCAGCCCAGATGTTATCAATCTTCGCGTTTAAATCTCCGACAAAAATAAAATCCTTAATCTACAATTACAAGGAAATTAAATTGCCACAAACGGCTTACAAATTAATCAAATTAAATTAGCCAAAGAACCATACAATTAACGATCAATCCATGCAAATCCAATTCATCAAACATGAATATATATCGAGCAATAATTTGTGCCTACTCTATGACATACCAAGAATCATAATCAAAAGAAAATTCAATCATTATTGAATCAATTATTAAACTAGCGAAAACCGTGCTCTGATACCAATTGAAGGGAAAAATTGATTATAATTCGAATGCGGAAACGTGGATTTTAAAAAATTTTCAAACAAAACATGTTCGATCGATGCTAGTAATAACGATTCAATAATTGAATTAATAAGATCGAATTTTACCTTGCATGAAGATTGAATTGATCCCTTTTGATTCGCAGATTCTTCACCATCTGATCTTTCTTGCTATGACTCTTCACAAAAGAAACTGTGTGTGGACACAATCTTTTTGAAGATCCTTTTGAAGTAGATGGTTATTTGGTGATTTTTAATCAATGAAATTTTTTTATTCAAGTAGCCAAAAATTCTCTTTTTCACCACTTTTATTACCAATCATAAAAACGTCCTTTTTTTTATTTTTTTTTTATAATGGCAAACTAGGGTTCTTCAATTTTAACAAGGAATTTAAAATCCTATAAAAATTGTGCTCATGTTGTTGCATTCGTGGACTGGTTTCGAACCAGCTTGTCGTGCGTTGTTGACTGGTTTGTGAACTAGTTCAAACGATGTCGACCTAATGCAAAGCTGATATGCGCTGATGTAGGTCATGTGTGGCTGGGCTTGCTTGTAATTTGTAAACGTTTAAATAAATAATAAATAAATAAAATTTATTTTATTCAAATTAATATGCATTTATGAAATGTTTGCTTCATACGAATATCATGTAACATCCATGATTATTTATGTAGTCTCAAATTAAGTATGTAAGTGTTATATATAAGAGGATTTAGTTTGAGATTAGTAATCTAAAGAGTCCGTAGAAAGCAAACAAAGTTGGATATTTTGTTTGTGGTAAATCTACAGCTGCGGTCTATTTCGTATTTGATACGATGATCTTATCCGGGATTATTCATATGGTGATATGAAAATGGAGGCACTTATATAATAGAGATTATATAGGACTGGACCATGATAAAAATGAATTTCTTATTAATATCCGTTAAACAAAGAAATTCTTATTTATCGACTAGATGATCATATATGAATTGATCTTAATCCTAAGTGTTTAATTGACTCCTGTTTGTTGGGTCATATCTTTTGATTTATATGGGTGAGACTATTATAGATTTACGGCCAATAAGCTTCGTACTTTGGAGATGTGATTTAATAAGTGGCTGGGAATATTCTACACAATAGTGGAATCCACTATTTCTTGTAAGAAGTGGATAAATAGTTCCCTTAAGTATTGATTCAGGTCTTGAACAATAAGAGCGCTTAACTTTCTGTTTACAAGTAAACGGAAAGATAAATTCATAAGTTGTTATGAATATATTGTTCATTAGAGAATCAATGATATTTAATGGAACAAGATATAATTAGAGAGGTATAATGAATTTTAATAACCTAGCTCTAATTATGAACTACTCGTGGAGGATCGAATCATATGAAATGATTAAATCGATGGACACTGAAAATTCAGATTGTGTAAAACATCTACAATTTTGAGAGTGCAACCTTAAGTTTTTAGTGAAGTAACTCTAAGGTTAATAATAGTGAATTATTAATTAAAGAGTTTAATTAATAATTTCGATATTATTGGAGCTTAAATTGTAGGTCCATTTTGTCTCTTTGCTAGCTCACAACCACATAAAAAAACAAATTGAAGAATATAATTGGATTGTCCAATTATAAGTGTACATATAAATTATGGACATGTTCATAAATTATTTAAATAATTTGATTATTTAAATATTTATAATTATTTAATTAATGGTTAATTATTTAATTATTTGTAGAGGTCATGGGTTCAATTCTAAATGATGTCATTAAATTAATTATGATTTAGAATAATTTAATTTAATGAAAAATCATTTAATTAATTAATGGAAATAATAATTTTAATTGGAATAAGATTCCATTTAAATTATATTAAAAGAATTTTAATTTTATAGGAATTAGATTCCATATTAAATTAAAAGAATAGAATTCTAACCCAATAAGGAATTTGATTCTATATTGAATATGAATTATATTTTTCAATTTTTATAGGATTTTAAATTCCTTGTTAAAATTGAAGAACCCTAGTTTGCCATTATAAAAAAGAAGAAGAAGATGTTTTTATGATTGGTAATAGAAGTGGTGAAAAAGAGAATTTTTGGCTACTTGAACAAAAAATTTTCATTGATTAAAAATCACCAAATAACCATCTACTTCAAAAGAATCTTAAGAAAGATTGTGCTCACACACAGTTTTTTTTGTGAAGAGTCATAGCAATGAATATCAGATGGTGAAGAATCTGCGAATCAAAAGGGATCAATTCAATCTTCATGCAAGGTAAGATTCGATCTTATTAATTTAATTATTAAATCGTTATTACTAGCATCGATCGGACATGTTTTGTTTGAAAATTTTTTAAAATCCACGTTTCCGCATTCGAATTATAATCAATTTTTCCCTTCACATAATTTGTATGAGATAGAAATATATTCATATGGTTGGGTTATCATGTGTGAAAAATCTGAACTTAATGAACTCAAGTTAGTTAACCTATATACTGTTTTTCCAGTCATTGCATTTTCTTCTATAGTATCTAGCTTTGTTTTTCCATTCTCCTAATTTATAGTTATGTTTAAAAAAATAAATAAATTTATAGCTACTTTATCCTTCAAAATTTTAACTGATTTTATTATGGGTAATCCCAAAAATTGTTCGTAATTTGTCTAAATCTTGATTTGGCCACCTTTAAATTTCATTGTAATTTAAATTTTCGTGTACAATCTTGTGCTTATTAAATTATTTGTTACATTTATAGAAAACTTATGAACTTCAATTGATCTTTTAAGAAATAGATATTTCTTTTAACTGTTTTCTAAGGAGGTAGACTTTAGAAAGGAATTGTTTAGTTTGAAAAATTATGAGCACTCATTGAGCTCAATTTAACTCATTATTACCTTATTTATTTTTCAAAAACCTCCTCAGGTACAAAGGCAGGTGACCAGAGCACACGATCTCCTTCCTCAGTTTAGGTGGGCCAGACTCGCTTATTGCTTCTGTGGAATCATATCATGCATATTTTGCATATTTTGTTAGACTCGAATTTAATACTTGTATTATACATTTTGGTTTGCAAATAATCTTGTGAACTTTATTAAATTTGTATAAAGTTGTTAAGCCCTTTTAATTAAATATTTTTGGGTGGGATTGGTTTACTTGTGTTGAGATTGAAATGATTTTATTTGAAATATGTTTGTGGAAGAAGTTGGGTTGAGAAAAGTGAAAATATTTTGTGAGTATTTTCTATTGTTTTTAGGTACTTTGGATATTTTGGGAGTGTTGTAAAAACAACTGTTATGCTGCCGAAATTTTTACATAAATGATATCAACTTTAAAGAAATGGTTAATCGAGTTTTCAAAAATGAGATTAGAAATAAAAATGTTTTTAAGGGTTCACTCTACGGAATCCTTTTAGTCCTGTTAGTTAGGGTCTAGAAGGTTTCCGTTGGAGTGTCGGACAGGGCCTTTTGGATTCCAGAATAAAGAGATTCGGATTGGGTCCTGTCAATCACATTCACACTTCATCAAGTTTCTCACTAAATTTTATATCACTTCAAATCTCATGGCAAAACAATCAACAATTCATTCAATCTCAATCCATGTTTAAATCAAATTTTCATGTCTACCAGTATGCTTACCAATTCGTCTCCAACCTCTAGTCTTGCTTCCTTACATGATTGAAGCTTCAAAACTCTAAAATCATGGATAAAAATCTCATTAGAATCATCCAAAACCTATATGACAGCACATAGTCAGTTTTTCACACATTCAAGGCATAAAAACTCAATCCTTACCACTTGCAAATGACTTGATCTTGTTGGATAATCTTCCTAGACTTGTTTACAACTCTTTGGGGGCTTGAAATCTACTGAAAAATGGCTTGAAAAGGTTGGAAAACAACTACTGGTCTGCTTCTTCCCCTGCTGGTCAAAACTGCTCTGCTTCTCTTTTCTCTTCTATTTTTTTTTTTCTGGTTTCTGCTGTGCCACTTTGGTTTCTGGTGTGTTCTGCATTTTTCTAGCAGGTTCTTCTCCTTTTTATAGTCTTCATTTTGTTAACTAATTGCCCCTCAAGTTGGGCATTTTATTACAATGCATGCCATTAGTTTATTTTGATAATTTTGCCCTCTATTTCAATGTGTTTCAATACTTTTGGTGTATCCAAAAATTTTTCTTGCATTTATCTCCAACCAATTGAGTTACTAATGTCATTTCTTTAGAATTTCATCAACCCCATTTGTATCATACACTTTAATCAACCATCATGTCATTTTTTGAATCCGAAATCAATTCCGTGAACTCAATTTCACATGTGTCCTTATATAATCTCTAGTTAATTCACTTAATCATACTCTTTGATAAATTTTTTTTTTATCACTAATTCTCATTATATACTTTAATAAATCATCATATCATTGTTCGGATTCGAATGTATTTCCGGTCCATTCAGAAATTTCCACTAGAATGCGATTTACATATCTGAAAAATTAAATCAGTTTCTTTATTCTAATAAATGATGGCATACTTGTACAATATATTTACAATACTTATACTTTACATTTCCTCTATAATACTAAGATTGGGAGCATGTATTACACGAACAAAATAATGTCTCGGCCTGAAGATCGAGCATAAATCACATGGAGCATTTATGCATCAAATAGAATATATTGAAAAAATTCAAAAACATTTCAATATGGATAAAACTCATCATTTGAGTACCCCTATGGTTGTTAGATCTCTTGATTCTAAAAAGGATACGTTTTGACCTAAAAAAGATAATGAACGGATACTTGGTTCAGAAGTACCATATCTAAGTGCAAGTGGTGCTTTATTATATTTAGCACAATGTACTAGGCCTGATATTACTTGTTCAGTAAATCTATTAGCCAGATTTAGCTTTGAACCAATACAGTGTCACTAGAATGAGATCAAACATATTTTCCATTATCTTCGTGGAATAACAGATTTGGGTAATTCTATTCAAAATCTGCTAGTGATGCAGGTTTGATTGGTTATATTGATGTTAGATATCTTTCAGATCCCCATAAGGCTCGTTCACAAATTGAATATGATTTTACTTATAATGATAAGATAATTTCATGGCACTCCACAAGACAGACTTTTGTTGCCACTGAAGGGAAAAAATTGATTTTAATTCGATTGTGGAAAACGTGAATTTAAAAATTTTTCAAACAAAACATGTCCGATCGATGCTAGTAATAACGATTCAATAATTAAAAAATAAGATCGAATCTTACCTTGCATGAAGATTGAATTGATCCCTTTTGATTCGCAGATTCTTCACCACCTGATCTTCCTTGTTATGACTCTTCACAAAAGAAACTGTGTGTGGGCACAATCTTTTGAAGATCTTTTTGAAGTAGATGGCTTCTAGGTAATTTTTAATCAATGAAAATTTTTGGTTCAAGTAGCCAAAAATTCTCTCAATCACCACTACTCTAACCAATCATAAAAACATCTTTTTATATATATTGGTAAATTAGGGCACTTCTTATTTAACAAAGGAATCCAAATTCCTATTTAAATTGAAAGACTTAATTTATATCCAATATGGAATCAAATTCCTTATTGGATTAGAATTCTATTCTTTTAATTTAATATGGAATCTAATTCCCATTAAATTAAAACTCTTTTAATATAATTTAAATAGAATCTTATTCCAATTAAAATTACTATTTCCATTAATTAATTAAATGATTATTTCATTAAATTAAATGATTCTAAATCATAATTAATTTAATGACATCATTTATAATTGAACCCATGACCTCTACAAATAATTAAATAATTAACCATTAATTAAATAATTATAAATATTTAAATAATCAAATTATTTAAATAATTTTTGAACATGTACATAAATTTATATGTACATCAATAATCGGAAAATCCAATTATATTCTTTAACTTGTTTCTTTATGTGGTTGTGAGCTAGCAAGGGGACCAAATGGACCTACAATTTGAGCTCCAATAATATCGGAATTATTAATTAAACTCTTTAATTAATAATTCACTATTATTAACCTTAGAGTTACTCCACTAAAAACTTAAGGTTGCACTCTCAAAATTGTAGATGTTTTACACAATCTGAATTTTCAGTGTCCATCGATTTAATCATTTCATATGGTTCGATCCTCCACGAGTAGTTCATAATTAGAGCTAGGTTATTAAAATCCGTTATACCTCTCTAATTATATCTTGTTCCATTAAGTACCATTGATTCTCTAATGAACAATATATCCATAACAGCTTATGAATTTATCTTTCCGTTTACTCGTAAACAGAAAGTTGAGCGCTCTTATTGTTCAAGACCCGAATCAATACTTAAGGGAACTACTCATCTACTTCTCGCAAGAATGAGTGGATTCCACTATTGTGTAGAATGTTCCCAGCCACTTATTAAATCACATCTCCAAAGTACGAAGCATATTGACCGTAAATCTATAACAGTCTCACCCATGTAAATCAAAAGACATGACCCAACAAATAGGAGTCCATTAAACACTCAGGATTAAGATCAATCCATATATGATCATCTAATCGATAAATAAGAATTTCTTTGTTTAACGGATATTAATAAGAAACTCATTTTATCGAGGTCCAGTCCTATATAATCTCTATTATATAAGTGCTTCCATTTTCATATCACCATATGAACAATCTCGGATAAGATCATCGTATCAAATACGAAATGGACCGCAGCTGTAGATTTACCATAAACAAAGTACCCAGCTTTATTTGCTTTCTACGGACTCTTTTGATTACTAGTCTCAAACTAAATCCTCTTGTATATAACACTTACATACTTAATTTGAGACTACATAAGTAATCATGGATGTTACATGATACTCGTATGAAGCAAACATTTCATAAATGCACATTAATTTGAATAAAATAAACTTTATTTATTTATAATTTATTTAAACGTTTACAAATTACAAGCTCTTAGGGCACAATAACTAACAATCTCCCACTTGCTCTAGAGCAAATGAGACATATCTCGTAATCCTAGACCCTCTAGATGACCATCAAACACTTTAGCCGTTAAGGTCTTTGTAAACGGATTAGCATGGTTGTCTTGTGAAACTATTTTCATCACCGACACATCTCCTCTATGTACTATCTCTCTAATGAGATGATATTTTCTTTCTATATGCTTTCCACGCTTGTGGCTTCTTGGTTCTTTCGAATTAGCCACTGCACCACTATTATCACAATAAAGTGTGATTGACTTATCCATATTTGGAACCACTTCTAAATCTGTCAAGAACTTACGAAGCCAAACTGCTTCTTTAGCTACTTCACAAGCTGCTACATATTCTGCTTCCATGGTGGAGTCAGCGATACAAGATTGCTTAACACTCCTCCATACTATAGCCCCACCACCTAGGGTGAATACTGACCCAGACGTGGATTTTCGAGAATCCTTATCCGACTGAAAATCAGAATCTGTATATCCTGTTGGAATCAAATTCTCACCAGAATATACTAGCATATAGTTTCTCGTTCTCCGAAGATATTTGAGAATACATTTTACTGCCACCCAATGATCCAATCTTGGGTTAGATTGATAACAACTGTCTACTCCCACTGAATAACATATGTCAGGTCTCGTGCATAGCATAACATACATGAGACTGCCCACTGCAGAGGCATAGGGAATTCGTCTCATATCCTCAACTTCTTGAGGTGTCTTAGGACATTGTTCTTAGACAAGTGAACTCCATGCCGAGAAGGTAAATAACCTTTTTTGGAATTCTGCATCGAATAACGTACAAGGATCTTATCAATGTATGATGCTTGAGACAATGCTAATAGTTTGTTCTTACGATCTCATATGATTTGGATCCCAAGAACATAACTAGCCTCTCCCAAATCTTTCATTTGGAATTGGTTAGCAAGCCAGTTCTTTACATCAGATAATGCTCCTACGTCATTCCCAATGAGTAGAATATCATCGACGTAAAGTATGAGGAAAACCACTTTCTTATCGATGATACGCTTGTATACACAAGGTTGATCGACATTTTGCTCAAAACCATAAGACTTGATCGAAGTATCAAATCTAATGTTCCAAGGTCGAGAAGCTTGCTTAAGTCCATAAATAGACCTTTGCAACTTGCAAACCTTTTGCTCTTGACCTTGGATTACGAATCCCTCTGGTTGCACCATATAGATGCTTTCATCAAGATTGCCATTTAAGAATGCAGTCTTGACATCCATTTGCCATATCTCGTAATCGAGACATGCGGCTATGGATAGAAGAATACGAATGGACTTAAGCATGGCTACTGGTGAGAAAGTTTCTTCATAGTCAACTCCCTCTTTTTGAGTATAACCTTTTGCCACTAGCCTAGCTTTGAAGGTCTCTACCTTCTCGTCCACTCCTCTCTTCCTCTTGTAGATCCATTTGCAACCTATGGATTTTACCCCATCTGGTTGATCCACAAGTTCCCAGACTGAGTTTGAGTACATGGACTCTATCTCGAGATTCATAGCTTTAAGCCAATTGTTCCTTATCAGAATCTTCCATTGCATCATTATATGTCAATGGATCATCTACACTCTCATCAGAGATAGCAATCTGTGCCTCTCCGATATTTCTGTAACGAATAGGTGGTCTAATAACCTTTTCACTACGACGAGGTGGTAGATGATTCTGATGAGAGTTTGTCTGACGCTCAGACGTGGTTTTAACTAAGTTATTATCAACAACTATTGTTGATTGGATACTGGTTAAACCAGGCAATAACTCCTCGAGTACAATCTTACTACGAGGTTTGTACTCTCTCAAATAGTTATCTTCAAGAAACGTAGCGTTGTCGATACAAACACTTTGTTTTCTTCAGGACTATAAAAGAATCCGCCCTAGTCTCTCCAGGATAACCTACAAATAGGCAAACTTTTGAACGTGGTTCCAGCTTCCTAGTCTTGTTCTTCAGCACATGTGCTGGACAACCCCAAATGCGAAAATGTCGTAAACTAGCTTTACGACCATTCCACAACTCCAATGGTGTCTTTGGAACTGACTTAGATGGTACAACATTCAAAATATACATTGCAGTTTTCAATGCATATCCCTAGAATGAACTAGGTAATGATGAGAAACTAAACATAGATCTTATCATAGTCCAAAAGGGTCCGATTTCTCATTTCTGCAACACCGTTCTGCTGGAGTGTTGCAAGGAGCAGTCAGTTGGCATAGAATCCCATGCTCAATCAAGTAATCCTTGAACTCTGTATCAAGGTACTCTCCTCCACGATCTGATCGTAGAGCTTCCAATGTTTTACCTAATTGATTTTCAACTTCAGTTTTAAACTCTTTGAACTTTTCAAAAGTTTCAGACTTTCGTTGCATTAGGTAAAGATACCCATATCTAGAATAATCATCAATGAATGTGATGAAATATTCATAACCACCTCTAGCTTTAACATTCATTGGACCACAAACATGTGAATGTATAAGCTCTAGCGGTTCTTTGACTCTATAACCTTTTGTCTTAAAAGGTCTCTTAGTCATTTTACCTTCTAAACAGGATTCACAAACAGGTAAAGTGTCGATCTTTAACTCACTTAAAGTTCCGCTTTTTACTAGTCTGTCTATTCTGTCAAGATTAATATGTCCAAGTCTTAGATGCTAAAGATAGGTATCATCATTAGGAGAAATCATTTGTCGCTTTGCTTTAAGTTTTTCAACTTTAAACAATTCAGCATTGAGCAGTGAATTACATGTTAACGATCTTAACATGTAAATGTTGTTTTCTAATATTCCGGAACAAATATTCAAACCATTTCTAGAAATAATAATATCTTTATTACTAAAAGAAATTGAATAATTATGTTCCATTAATCTAGAAACCGAAATCAAATTTCTTCTAAAATTCGGAATATAATAAACATTGTTCAAAACAATAAAACAATTATTTGAAAATTGAAGTCTAACTTCTCCCACTGCTCTGAAACGACATCCCCAGTGCCAACTCAGCATGGTGAACTCTCCCTCACTAAGCAGCCTATAAGAGTCAATCAGTTGCAAAGAAGAACAAACATGATTAGTGGCTCATGAATCAATTATCCAAGTGGATGAATCATCCTCCACTAAACAAGATTCAATGACTAGTAAATCATATTTACCTTTCATCTTCTTCTCTTTGAGCTCATTAATCACCCCACCATGAGTTTCAGCTGTATTAAAATAGGTCATCACGTTCAAGACATGCTCTCGAACTAATATCCCTTCCTTCATCTTAGTAGTCATAGCAGCACAAACAGCTTCGTGTCGCTGCTGCTCAGAAGGTTGCCCAAACATCCCTTGTAATGACTCCATCATCTGAGATGCTGTAGTCATTGCCTCATGCTTCTTAGCAAGCACAGTCGGACATTCCTACTAACAGGTAGCAACGGGCATTTTCATCAGCCTTAACCCAATTTTGGTAGGTTTCGCGTACATTACGCGTGACATTTTTAGGTGGCACAGGAGAACACTCCTCCATCAGGACAAATTTTAGATCCTCACAGACCAGAATGACGTTCATATTATTTTTCCATAATTTTAGCATAAAATTAAACATGATGCATAATACATGAATAATGAATCAAAAATACCCTAAAAAGAATTACTATGTCACGATAATCTAACATGCCACAAATAGGTAAAGCTGCCGTAGGATAGGTCAAATATTTGTATGTTAGACTGAGACATTCTCAATCAAATAATATAACAGAAAACTCTTTTTCATATATTATTTGACTACCGTTTTTCGGTCAGGAAAAATAATTAACAATTAATTATTTCCTTTATGAGTGTAACCCATCATTTCGGAGTCCAGACTTAACTCGAGAATTGCCGCCGTAGGGTAGGTCGATTACAAGATACATCTAGAATTCCTATCCGTTAGAAAGTCAACCTTGATCAACCTAAATGGACACCATCCGTATGGGGATGATAACAAAGCCGTCTCGAGGTGCCATTTAAGTTTCACGGTGTTGAACTAACGATAGAGACCGTGGGATATATTGTTACATATCCCTCTCCCACTCACTATTTTAGGATTAGGGTTTTCTATTTTAATATTCCTAGTCATCATCTTAGATTATTAACGGCCAATAAGTATAATCTAAATTACTAGAAATCAGTATGTTACTAGAATCATCATCCTATTAACACCTAATAAATTATCAGATTTTTAACTCTTAAAAAATCTAATTTATTATGAAAGATCTAATCTATATAATCTAAACTCTTTAATTATGAAGATTAGATTTAATGTGGGATTACCCAATTTTAACTCTTAAAATCTAATCCACACTATAAATACCAATTATTTGAAATATATATATATTTTAATCACATTAAAACTAATTATATATTTCTAATTTGAGAACCTAGGATTTTCAACTAAAATCCTAACAAATTATGAAATTGGTATTTAATGTATTATTATCTCTATTTTAACTAATAAACTATTTAATTGGAAAAATAAATAATAATACATATATGTATGTCATGTTATAATGCAACGAGTAGGCACTTTTTTATTCTATATGACATATTTTATGCATGATCATGTTATCAATAAATTATTCAATCATCACATGATAAACAATTAAAATAAATAACATGTGATTGACCGGGTTCTTTGACTTTAACGACCTAAAACTAATTTTAGAGATTACAAAAATTAACCAAGGCATTCCTTGGCCTTCACTTGTAGTCTTCAAGAACTTCATAGTCTTCAAGGTCTTGTTGGGCCTCTTTTGTGCTCATTAAGGCTTATAATTAAATCTAATTTAATTATCAAGAACCTCCATCAAATGGATTGGGTTACAAGCTCATTTCTTGATTTTAAAGCCATCATAATTATCCAAACTGCCAAGTGAACACACCTAGTGCTCATCAAGCGCCGCGTTTGTGTTGCAAACAATTACACCACATTAGTGCAATAAACAATTTGCAACATACTGTTGTAATCATGCAAGTCAGGCGCCACTTGGATGCATTCCAAGATTTAACAAAAAACACACCAAAATTGAGTGCTTTTGTGTGCACCAAGTGTGGTGCCACCTGTGCACAACTTTTGTGCACAGGTTTGCATCACACTGCCGTGTGCAACATGTGCACCCAGTGCATATGTGTCGCACACCATTGGGTGCTAATCTGGGTGCTCCTAAAGAGTTCGAACAGCCATGTAAAAATTGGTTCAAAACCAGTCTTCTACGCGCAGCAGTCCAACGCACCAATGGCCCTTGTACCAGACTCCCATGCGCAGCCAAAACTGGTTCATAACCAGTCACACGCACAGCGGCATCATTCCTTCAACGCAGCCATTCGACGCAGCAAACCACACCAGATACACCAGCCAGTCAACGCCAAACCATGGTGTTTAACTGTTTCAAAAACAGTTCGCTTGCTGCCCAGAAAACCAGTTCAAAACTAGTTCTCCATGCGTCGTTTGCTGCTGCCTTTTGCGCACTCGAACTAGTTCAAAACCAGTCACGCCATCAGACCTGCACTCACTTGGTTGCACGGTCGAAACTGGTTCAAAACCAGTTTATACAGCCGCACAAATCTGCTCTTATGGGCTGTTCAAAACAATTTTGCGGACAGCCACAGCCCCGTTTCGATAACCATAATTTTCGCCCATAAAATCAGCCCTTTGATATCAATCTTCGCGTTTAATTCTTCGACAAAAATAAAATCCTAAATCTATGATTACAAAGAAATTAAATTGCCACAAACGGCTTACAAATTAATCAAATTAAATTAGCCAAAGAACCATACAATTAACGATCAATCCATGCAAACCCAATTCATCAAACATGAATATATATCAAGCAATAATTTGTGCCTACTCTATGACATACAAAGAATCATAATCAAAAGAAAATTCAATCATTAGTGAATCAATTATTAACTAGCGAAACCGGGCTCTGATACCAATTGAAGGGAAAAAATTGATTTTAATTCGATTGCGGAAAACGTGAATTTTAAAATTCTTCAAACAAAACATGCCTGATCGATGCTAGTAATAACGATTCAATAATTAAAAAAATAAGATCGAATCTTACCTTGCATTAAGATTGAATTGATCCCTTTTGATTCGCAGATTCTTCACCACATGATCTTCCTTGTTATGACTCTTCACAAAAGAAACTGTGTGTGGGCATAATCTTTTGAAGATCTTTTTGAAGTAGATGGCTTCTAGGTAATTTTTAATCAATGGAAATTTTTGGTTCAAGTAACCAAAAATTCTCTCAATCACCACCACTCTAATCAATCATAAAAACATCTTTTTATATATATTGGTAAACTAGGGCACTTCTTATTTAACAAGGAATCCAAATTCCTATTTAAATTGAAAGACTTAATTCATATCCAATATGGAATCAAATTCCTTATTGGATTAGAATTCTATTCTTTTAATTTAATATGGAAATCTAATTCCCATTAAATTAAAACTCTTTTAATATAATTTAAATAGAATCTTATTCCAATTAAAATTATTATTTCCATTAATTAATTAAATGATTATTTCATTAAATTAAATGATTCTAAATCATAATTAATTTAATGACATCATTTATAATTGAACCCATGACCTCTACAAATAATTAAATAATTAACCATTAATTAAATAATTATAAATATTTAAATAATCAAATTATTTAAATAATTTTTGAACATGTACATAAATTTATATGTACATCAATAATCGGACAATCCAATTATATTCTTCAACTTTGTTTCTTTATGTGGTTGTGAGCTAGCAAGGGGACCAAATGGACCTACAATTTGAGCTCCAATAATATCGAATTATTAATTAAACTCTTTAATTAATAATTTACTATCATTAATCTTAGAGTTACTCCACTAAAAACTAAAGGTTGCACTCTCAAAATTGTAGATGTTTTACACAATCTGAATTTTCAGTGTCCATCGATTTAATCATTTCATATGGTTCGATCCTCCACGAGTAGTTCATAATTAGAGCTAGGTTATTAAAATTCGTTATACCTCTCTAATTATATCTTGTTCCATTAAGTACCATTGATTCTCTAATGAACAATATATCCATAACAGCTTATGAATTTATCTTTCCGTTTACTCGTAAACAGAAAGTTAAGCGCTCTTATTGTTCAAGACCCGAATTAATACTTAAGGGAACTACTCATCTACTTCTCGCAAGAAGGAGTGGATTCCACTATTGTGTAGAATGTTCCCAACCACTTATTAAATCACATCTCCAAAGTACGAAGCATATTGATCGTAAATTTATAACAGTCTCACCCATGTAAATCAAAAGACATGACCCAACAAATAGGAGTCCATTAAACACTCAGGATTAAGATCAATCCATATATGATCATCTAATCGATAAATAAGAATTTCTTTGTTTAACGGATATTAATAAGAAACTCATTTTATCGAGGTCCAGTCCTATATAATCTCTATTATATAAGTGCCTCCATTTGCATATCGCCATATGAACAATCCGGATAAGATCATCGTATCAAATACAAAATGGACCGCAGCTGTAGATTTATCACAAACAAAGTACCCAACTTTATTTGCTTTCTATGGACTCTTTTGATTACTAGTCTCAAACTAAATCCTCTTGTATATAACACTTACATACTTAATTTGAGACTACATAAGTAATCATAGATGTTACATGATATTAGTATGAAGCAAACATTTCATAAATGCACATTAATTTGAATAAAATAAACTTTATTTATTTATAATTTATTTAAACGTTTACAAATTACAAGCTCTTAGGGCACAATAACTAACAGCCACATCTTCCAACCATTCTAAAATTTTTGTACTTTATAAAGCATGTTGAAAATGTATATGGTTGAGATCTATCGTTTATCATATCCAAAGTACATATGAACTACCAACTGTGTCAAATTTCCCATCAATCATATATGAAGATAATGCTGCATGTATCACTCAAATCAGAGGAGGATACATCAAGATAGATAGAACTAAACATATCTCACTAAAGTTTTTTTATACTCATAAGCTCCCACTGACAGAACCCAATCCGAATCCCTCCATACGTATGTCTGGAGGGCCCTGTCTGGCACTCCGACGGATCCCTCTGGAATCCTCTTGGACGGGCTAAGAGAAATTCGTGAGGCGAACCCTTAAAAATATTTTCTTCCTTATAAAACTAGAATAGGTTGAATTTTTTTTTCCTCAAAACTAAAGTTTTGTTTTAGTATTTTAAAATCAAGTCATTTCGTAAAATAAAATATGGCAATACAATGGCTGCATTTTTAATTTAGCCAAAAATAACCTGCAAAGAAAATTGCACTTCCATATACTTCCATTTATCCAACCCAACTTCTTCCACAAACATATATTTCAATGGCTTAAATCATAATTTCCAATGCATTAAAAATCAAAAGCATGAAATCACGAATCAATTGTTTTGCAACTTACGAAATTTCTTTAAAATTGACTAAAACCTTTCAAATTTATGCATAATTAATTTGTAAAATTTATTAATTATTTCCTCAATTTCACAAGCCCAACAGCATTTGGATATGCAAGATAAGCAAATTATAAAGGAAGCAATCTCAGAAAAATGAAACTTCCTCGGACCATGTCTCTTCATCCATTTTTAACAACTGATCATTTGTGTCAACACACTTCGTACATGAATCCAACACTATTTCAGCAGCACCTTTCCAGTGTATGTGAACTTCTGAGTTAGGCTGCATTTTGGAGCAAGAGACAAAAAATAAGTGTAAGCAAATAGCAATTCATTTCTGGCCCCAAAGTTATGCACATCGAAATTAAATAAATAACAATATGTAACGGATGGTGTAACATAAGTAAGACCAATATGATTTCTGCAAACAATTTTAGCAATACTTGTTTATCTTCAAAACTCATTTTAGATATGAATAAGAGAGACAGAGAACAAAAGTATGGATTTATATACAACAAAGTTAAGAACAATCAAAGATTTATTTATTATAATGTCTTAAAGACCATTTTCTATAACATAGTTTAATTTAACTTTTTGCATATTATTTCTTCATGACCACGTAATAACACCATCAGATAAACTGTAGAATATCTGTTTCTCTATTTATTCCATCAGTAATGACAAATATACATTTCAAATAAAAGGCAATCTAAGATTTTAACATCTCAAGAACAAAAAAACTAACAGCCAACAGCAACAATTGAAAATGTCATACTGTGGTTATGCAATCCAAAGCAGACACAGAAACAATACACATTATATGCCCCATTATGTGCAGAGAGCAATATCAAACATTTAAGTCCAGCCGTTAATAATTTGACGCATATAAGTTCTTGGAAAATATCAAATACAAACCCAAAGAAAGAGGGAAAAATATGAAGAAACATTCCTTGAGAGATTAAACTATTGATAATTAAGTGATAGATGCACGTAATAGTTGAATTGAAGTTTTTGAACATAAGTCAATTCACCTTTTTCAGAGAATTCATCAAAGGAAAATACATGCAAAATTAATAACAAGTTTTATCAAGAACGTTAACTGCACAATCACATTACCAATTGTATAGCAACTCCTCGTTTTTTCAGTGAGTTGAACGGGAAGACATAAATAATAGATGATTCAGATCTAACAACTTCAAAATTCATCCCCAGCTGCAAAGGAATCAATATGTTAGATTTGATTTCTAATCACATACTCAACAGGAATACCAATCAAGTTAACTTAAAATGCACCTGGATTCCCCAATTAAGAATGGCTTTTTCTGTTGGTAATCCAGAGACCTCTACATCTCCACCACCTTGATGAAATATAGAGAATACTCGATTTTATGTTCCCCTCAATAAGCTCACATATGGAAACAACAATAACAACAATATTAAACTTACTGGAGGGATATAGACACTGCCATTTGCATTCTGTGCAATGCCTTCAATAAGTAATGAGGACAGCATAAGAGTTAACTGTAAATTGCTATCTGGATCAATCTTTTTCCCACCATCATAAACCTCAATCACTGTCATCTGTTGATGGAGAATATTACTTTCATCGAATTTTCAAGAACAAAACACCACTCTTTTCACACAATAACAAATTACTTTGAGTAGTTTTGCTTACACCTTCACGTGTAATCCAGAAGAGGGATGACCAGGTGAAGGTGCAGGTACATGATAGGCACAGAAACCAAAAATAGGGGCCCTGGGACAACTGTGAAATCCTGAATCCCACCCTATTTACATAAACCAAAAATCATAGCCTATCATAATTGGTATATACCAGAGAATTGATTTTCTTGAGCAAATCATAGTCTGTCATGCCAGACATACAATAGTCTGTAATAAAAAGGTCTACTTGCATTTCCTGTTACAAAAAAAAAAAATAAAATCAAGAATTGACAGGTTATCATCTCTGAGACATTGAGCAAAGCCAAAAAAGAAAAGGTGAAAACATACCTGGTGGTTTTGTTTGGAGAAACAGAAGGGAGTCTCTGCATTGGTTTGGTCATCTTCATGTAAACCCAGCAATTGTAAAAAAAATAATAATTTCACCAATGAAACCACCTGACTTGTCATCTCAACAGCACTGCAAAAGAACACATACATTAAAGGACCTTTCTAATTAGATTCAAATAGCAAGTTCTGCAAGGTGAATTTAGGGATTGGGGGAAGATTTACCCCTAATGATGTACTCAAACATCCAAAGAATACTCCGCTCAAAAGGCATTTCATTTTCAATCAAAACAACAAGTGTTTTTTTTTTTAAAGAAAAATATTAACAAATAGAAAAGGTCTTTTAATCCTGAAGAAAAGCCTTCATGCTTAGAAGTCTGAACTCGTAAAGAACTCCCTCAATAGATGAACATGAAAATTTCACTCTTGTCTTCTATCATCTTTGTGAGAAAAACTCTCACAAATAAACAGTTAACCGATAAATAAATAATTTTACGTGTAATCAAATTTTCTGGACTTGATAAACAAAATACTGTTGAAACATGCATGAAACAATTAAATTTGAAATTAAGTTCACTCAAAGTAAAGCAGCATGTACAACACCAATATAAGCTATAAGAAATTATGGCAAGTAAAAAAAAAAAAAAAAAAAAAACTGAACTTATGATGTCAAACTGACAAAAAAAAAAAAAAAAACCATAAAGGACTATTAATTTTAAGTATATCATGTTATCAAGACTCAATTCCACAAAGTTACGGCAGATAGACAACGCTTCTTATGCACTTCACAGGTTTGCCGATGCAACACCAGTGTCATCACATAAACCAACAATTAGTACAAAACTCTATAATCAAACACAATCGAACTGACAAGTAAAGAAGAAACATAATTTTTTTTTCCTTCTTTTTCTAGTTCATAATCCACACTTTCACGTTTTGGTTCCATATTTTCTTTCGGTCAATAACCATCAACCCCATACATGGACAGCTGCAACTGCATTTCAAAAGCATAACACAAAATCGTAAATTAACATAAACAGTCAAAGCATTTGCAACAAATTCATGACAGGAAGACATCATACAAACATATATTCACTTAAAAACATTTACATCCATTCTAATCAGAATAACACAATCAACAAATATGAAGATCAAGAATCCACAGAGATACAGGTGATGTAAGCAGAGGTGCCTATCATATCTTGAGCAGGTGGAGCAGAGTGGTGCCATAGAGAGGCCATTTTTTCTTTGATTCCCTTTTAAGATTTGCTTCCCATGCATGTCCATCACCCATCACCACATCCATCCTTATTACACTGATACAATAGTGAGGATAAAAGTGTAGTTTTCTTTTCAAACAAAAAGAAAGGGTGTCGAATCTGATACTATTAGCCCTTCCTCATCCCTTTTCTTTTTTAATACAAGTTGATACACTTTGACCATGGAAGATGTAAGATTAAAAGCCAAGACACAGCACAATCACCTGTCCTAGCAAAATATGGCATGAATGATCAACAATAGAATCAACTCTAAAACCTATATGCAAAACACATGTTTACTATGCTTCAACTCTAAAACCTGACAAGAACAAGATTACCTGAGACTCGAAATTCCCAATACATCTTAAGAACCACACGTTTGATAAAAACAAAATAGGAAATACCCATCAATATAAACAAATTACCTTCTTTCCTGACATTACAAGCCTCAAGGCAACTTCAACGGCAGAATTTGCTGCAGCAATAACATCAGCTGCCCTGCCTGTAACAGGCCCATCCTGGATAGCATGTGTATGAGCAACAACAGCAATAAACCCATCAATGTGACACACACCCCATGTCGCTGAATCAATTAAAAACCCAACAACCAATTATCCTCCAAACACAAATTTCCCCAAATGAAAAAATTACAAGCTAATCAAGTAAACAAAATGCTTACATCTTCACTACATCACCTTCTTGCAACACGGTCTCATCGCTTCCAAGTGGCAAAAAATGACACAGTATTGTTTACAGACAGGCAAATCAGGAACGCAACACTCGTCTCAATATTCTTCTTCACATTCTTATAGATATTTCCTGTTTGCCTTTTTTAACACAAACAAACAAATAAACAAAAACAAAAAACCACATCAGAAAATAAACAAATGCTTAAATCAAAAAGCACAACACAACACACATTACACTATCAAACTCACTCTCTGACAAATGAACCTCCATTTTCGCATAAGTCCACAATCTTAGCTGCCAGCTTGCACGCTGACAATACAAGCTGCAATGCCTCTGCAAAGTTTTCACATTCACATCACAAACAGGTACCAAATAAAAACAAACAATCTTTGAACATAAACACAACAAATAAATATTAAAAATTTGGACTCTTGATAAGAGAGTGTGGGCGTGTATTAACTGTTGACGATCTCAGCAGCGCTCTTGTATTTGGAGACGACCTTAGGCGAAGTGAGGATCCAACTCCTTCTCCTCCCTCTCATCGTCTGACAACATCGTTTTTCGTGTCGCAGCTTTTCAACAATCAATCGATAAACTCTATTAAAAAAAAATCGAATCTTTATTGGGGTTTTTTGAAGTTAAAGACAAATTAGAATCAGTAAGAGGTAGAGAGAAAGAAGAGAAACTCGAGAGTGACTCACTGAGTGCAATAAATTGACGGCCTCCCCTATCCCCGGCGCCACCAAAACGGCCTCCTCTCCCGCTGCCTCCATCTCTGCCGCCTTTAAAGCCACCGACGCCACCAAACCCATCTTCATGTTCATCTTCAATTCACCTTCAAAGTATATATATATTAAAAAAAAAAAAAAAAACCCTAACAATTAATCACAACATCAACCCAAACTGTCATCCACTTCAATCAAAATCAATACATATCCCACAAATTATATCATCAAAAAAATCCACAAATTACAAAGAAAAAGAAGAAAAAAAATCCACAAATTATATCTTCAACTTCTGCCTCTCCGTCAAGGTCTCATCCGCCTCGATGGCCCGTAGGCGGCGACCGGATCTCTGCTTCCAGCATTGCTGTCGGACGAAGCCGGCTCCACTGTTAGGCCGAAGCAGTCAAGGTAGGAGAGAGTGAAGGCTAGCAAGATGGTGAAGTCTGGTTTTGATGGTTGACGGGCGAGTTAGTGATGGTGATAGTGCAGTTTGGTTTTGATGGCTGAGTGAGGATAAAATTGTAATTTGACTTTCAAACAAAAGTCGGGGTGTGGAATTTTTACATTGTTCACACCTCTCTTCCCATTTTTATATATAGTTAATAGATATATATAATACTAGTTTTGGTTGCACGTGCTTAAATTCATATTCATTTTCCTTATCAAATAAATTTTAAAATTAAAATAATTAAATATTATTATTTATAATCTATATTGAGTGGATATTTAGATTTAATTATTGGATTAATAATATTATTTTATTTAAATTATTATTATATATATGGTATCATAAATAATAATTCTAAATTTAATAATAACTATAATATGTTTAGTTTAATTAGGAGACAAACATAGATTCAATACATTTTATCCTATAAATTAATAATGTTTTAAATGATCCTAAGAATTATATTAAATATTTTATACTTAGAAAGTAATTAAATAAATAAGCATAATAAAGAGAAACCTTATTTACAACATACTATAAAAGGAAGAAGATGTACAATTGTACATATATAATTAACATTCATAATTTCTAAAAGCTTCTATATACATTATAACCTTTTGGTTTCTTAAGCTTCAAAAAGAGTATTTACCATTCGAAGCTTGAGATGAACTTTGACCATCATAGGGTCTTTGACTGCTTAAAATTCCTTTTGACTTACTGAAAAAAAAAAAAAAGAAAAAAAAAATACAAAACGAAAGGAGGACCATATTCAATATGTCTGTCATGGCAAGCAAGTATAGTATCTATAAGCACAACATAAATCAAAGCACAATTGTCTAATGAATACATAAAAATTTTCAAAAAATCTAATACCGAAATTAAGGGACTTCTCAAACAGTAATCCAGTTATTTAAAGGTTAATTAATAAAGGTCACATTTGTCATTTCAAATTAAAAAAAAGGTCATATTTGTAGGCAGAAATTACATTAATCCAAACTTCTATAGGTGATCCAATTTAACCTACAAATCTTATCTAAGATGTCCTCATTTTTCAGTTCAATAAAACAAACAATACTCACTATGTTCAGATGACCTCTTTCATGGAATACCCATTTGCTGAGCTCAGTCAAAAACTGCTCAGTTACTTGATTTCTGATGTCTGTTAGCACCGAAAGGGAAAAGTCACTCTTTAAGTTGCTAGCATTACAACTGTCTTTAGCATCTTGAGAGAACAAAATTTGTGGCTTTTCGACCAACATCTCAGGGTTGACAGTACTAACAGACTCAAACCTTTAAGTAAAAGATTTTATAATTGTCATCAACTACAGATGGGAAAATTAAAAGATTTTCAAAACAACATATAGGCGGCGCTGTCAATTCATTACTGACATAAAATAGCAAATGTATGGCAAAGTTTTACTCGCTCAGTAGAGCTGCTAGCCTTCTGTACCCCGGATCTGAAGAATCTAAAAACAGACACAAAACACGTCAATAAAATGATCAAAATTAATGGAACCATAAGTCAACTACCAACTACCACATACCTATTACTCAACATGCTTAGCAAGCCAGTGATCAAAATCCAAGCATTATTTCTAGCCTATAACAAAAGGAAATATTCTTATCATGTTTATATATTGTTGAATACAAAATTGGACTTGGATTAATTAACTAAATAGTATTACACAATGTACAAGAATGCAGCACCATTAATGGTCATCTGATAGAACACAATTCACCCAAAGGACAAAAACCTACATTTATACTTTAAAAACTTTTTCCACCTAAGAGAAAATATAATTATCATACTAATTCATGGTTTTCATAGAGTGACAAAGGTATTTCTCAAGGAACAAAAAAACTACACTTAATCATCTCCCACCAAACTTTTGAACACGACTGACATGACCTTACCATCATATTTAGTAGCTCACACGAACTCCAACAATGATGCAATCTAATTTTTCAACAATTTTGAATATAATAATCCTTTAAACACTTCCAATTGTTTGGAATATTTAATTTCACCACCAGAATAGCGAAGCAGTTTACGAAACAAAATTTGAAACTCCGAATCCAATGGATAGCTAGATCAAGTTGCAAGGCAAAGTACTATAGTTCAAAGTGCCATTAAAGCAATGCCTAAAGAGGACAACTAATCAAATATCCCAACATAAATTGTGCTCACATCAATATACCAAGGCAAACATAAAAATATAACATTATCGGCATGAAAATCTTTAATATAACACAAATTACGTATTGGCTAACTTACCCGCACCACTGAACTAAAGAGATAGCAGATCTAGTAAGTGATGGAGGACTTGACAACTTGGACTTCGGATTCACCGAGGAGAAGCTACTAGAACTTTTAACACCTAAAAAATTCATGTTGAAATATTAACCAACAGAAGTGAAATAGTACAACAGATAATAAGTAACTATGAAGTTCTCTTTCTGCCAAGCAGATACAGTCAACTTACCAAGCTATTGGCAGGATTTACAGAATGTCCTATCCCCTGAAAAAGCACAGGAGCTTGTGGTAGTTCAAAATGAAAACTTATGAGATAAATGAATGTGTGTGTGTGTGTTAGGAAGGTTATCCAATTGAAAAGTAAATTTGTAAAATAAATGAAAATGAAAATATATCAGGAAAGCTAACTGCGAAGAAGTAAATATAAAAGGGTTAGGATTAGGAAGAATTATAAAGAACTCCGCAACTATTGATGAAATGCCAAATCAAATCCTTTTATTCAAACAATAAGCAAAAATCCCTATGGCTAGTTGATCTATAGTTAACTTTTTCTCGGGATTTCCAACTTATATCTCCTCACCACATCAAAATCTAACGGAATAAGATCATTTAAGTCAATTTCTATAACAAAACTAAAATAATAATTTTATTCTATTGGATTTAATAACAACCATAAAAAATTTAAAAATATAAAAAGATAAAACCTCTTATAACTTCCTACAAATGTTAAAGTTCCATGTATTTTAGTTGTTCCCTCTAATAAACTACTGTTTTTTTTTTTAAAATGAAAAAAGCTTTTTTACCATGTTAGCAAAAAACAAAAATAAAAATCTTATTTTATATCAATGCTTGCTATGAGACTAATAAGTCGTGTCCTAATAATTCAAGAAAATCTAATTTCATATCAACATTCGACAATCAAATCGATTATAATTTATAAGTCATGCACCCTAATAAATCACATCAGTTATGAATCAAATTTTGAAAGCATAAACTATGTCACATTAAAAAAAAAAAAAAAAAAGGTCCTTAGAACATAAGTAAGAAATGGTAAAAAAGTTTAACCTTACTAACATTTGTTTTATCACGTGTAACAAACAGAAGGGTTCTTGCTGACGACACATTTTTCCTACAGAGTATGTTTTTAACTAAAAAACAGACTTGAAGCAGAGGATAAAGAAAATTGAATTACCGGAGACAGTGGTAATCCTCTCATGAATCTTCATCTAAGTTCCCACAGGTGCTGCGAATTTTCAATACCCACACACAGATTTCTGCAACAACTTTAAATCTCTAGTCTACAAAAATAAGTAAACTAATTCAATCAACTAATCAACACAATCACATAAACCCCATCTACCATAACACAATCACTAACAACAACAACAACAATTAGTAAATATTCCACAAACAAATACACACCCAAAAACAAAAAAAGGAAAAATCAAAATTTTACAAAACTCATGAAACAGTCCAGCCATTCAATCAACTAACACACACAAGACCATAAACCCCATCTACCATAACTCCATCATTAACAACAATAACATCAAATACAGTAAGCCTAGCAGTCCTTCATAATGCTCAAACCAACATCATCAACTCACAAGAAAACAAGATCCAAAAAAGGCAGCAATACCAACTACATCATCAACACCAGGGACTTTAAGAGGTGCAAATTTGGTGTGGTAGGTCTGACCACTTGAAGAGTGAATCCAACGACCAACGATCCTCTCCTCCAATATGGAATCATCAATTGCAAAGTTGAGCACTTTGTCAATTTTGCTTCCCTACTTTCCAAGCATCTCATCGAGCTGTATCACAACCAAAAAAGAATTTATTAGGATTCAACATTTAAAGACCAAAGCTGTAGAAGAGTGCAAACGGAAAGGAAGAAATGACCTAGAGTCAAATTTTCTGCTTGAGCCACTGTCCTTGACCGATAAAGTAGATGTGTCCTTTTTCCTTTCTTCTTTTCCCCCATCTTTTAACATTGGTCAATAAAAATGTTGAGAAAGAGAAAATAATTATGAATGGATTCTTACAAATTAGAGCAGAATCAAATGACAGATAAATTATTACAAGGAAAAGTGTAATGATTTTAACTAAAGATTCAGCATCAACCACATTAAAGCGGTGAAAAGACTCACCAAGAAAGCGGTATCGATGCAAACCAACAAGGATCCCTTCTCTTGCAGTGTCAATGCTAAGTAATAATTAATGGCCAAACTTCTCCTGCCTATCACCTCCTTTGCAAACTTGACCATCAAAACATTATCATCTCCCAATACTCTTTGTAGGTTAGTTTTTGCCTGGTTTATTAGGTAAGGGCCCTGAAACCCAACAAAAAAAAAAAAAATGGAATAATAATACAATGATATACATGTTTCACTATATCACATAAACAGACTTAGAATCAAACTCACAAAATAAGCTCCAAAACAATCACTTCCCTTGAAAAACAAACAAATAATCATATACATTCCACACAACATTCATTTTTCAATCACTTTCTATCAAACACAACAAAATTTATTTGGAAAAAAAAAAGTTCATTCTGTCTTTTTTAAAAAAAAAAAAAATTCTGCCAATTCCTTATCAACCAAACAGGAAAACCAATATCAAAAAACAAATAAACATGCAAAACAAAACAGTCCCACCTAAGACAAACAACCATAACTTCAAAAGATCAAGTTTTTCTTTACAATTTAAACCTTTAATTACCAAAAAAAACCAAACAAAAAAACAGAAACTTGAAAGAGTAAAAGTTTGTATCTTTACGTTGTCAGTGGTAAAATAGGTTGTCAAAACGTTCAAAGGAGAGCAAAGGGTACAAGAAAAGTGAAGCTTTGTCTAGGTTACTGCAACTTCAAGTGACAACATAACAGAAACCTAGTAAAATGGACCCCCGATTCGGACACCCATTTCCTCCTTCGTCGTTGTCGGCACCGCCCAATTCCTCTTCACAGACTTCCTCGCCATATCCGTCCTTTTTGACTCAAAAACAACATCGTTTTTGAAATCTAGAATTTTTTATTATAAGAAGAAGAACAAGAAGAAGAAGAAGACATGAAGATTTTTAGTTAGGAAACAATAAAAAAGAAAACAAAATTAGGGTAATTGAAGGCAGAGGTCACCTTCTTCATCAGACACAACATGCTTGCCTAGAAGACAAGAGAAGAGAGGTCAACTACCGACCATACCGATTTAACAACTTGTACAGTTGGAAGCTTCAAGATGTTTATCTCGTTCTAAATTACTTCTCACCCTTTTCTTTTCAAGCAAACATCAAAGACAAAAATGTCATTTCAATTTCAAAATATTATTTGAATTTCAAACAAATTTCAAGGGTATGAAATTTTGTCACTGTTCACAACCCTCTTCCCATTTTTTACATATAACTAGTTTTGACTGCGCATGCAAATCACATGCTTAGATTTATATTCATTTTCTAAACATTATTATTTACAATTTATATTGAGAGGATATATAGATTTAACTATTGAATTAATAATAATTTTTACTTAAATTATTATCACATATATGATATGAAAAATGATAATTTCAATTTTAATTATAAATAAAATTTCCCATTATTATGTTTATTTATTTAATTACTCTCTTCTATGTATGAAATGTTTGATCTAATTGTTATGATCACTTTAAATTTTATTAATTTATAGGATAAAGCTAAATTGAATCTTTATTTTTACCTCATAATTAAACTAAAGGTATTATAATTATAGTTAATCTTTATAATAATAATTTAAGTAAAAAGATTTTTTTTTAAACAAATTAAAAAATTATTATTATTATTAATCCCCTTGATATTTAAATAATAATGGTATGATAATAATTAAACCTTTGATATAAAGAGACATGCTTGTGATAATAACAACTAAAACTTTCATATTCTAACCCGAATCGGATCAGCTTCTGATCCAAAGTGTTAATTTCAATTAAGATCTACTTTGTGATTCGATTCAAGTAGATTGATTTTAAGTTGTAATGTTTCTTTGATTTATTAATTAACTCGAATCAGTTCAAAGGCAATGAGAAGAAATTTATTAACATCATCCATTGATCGCAAACCAAATCAGGCAATGAAAAGAAATTTATTGACATTATTTGATGTACTTCTCATTCCTTGACTTTGTCCAAATTGTACCCAAATAAAGACCAATATTCAGATCCTAACAAAAAACCATGATTTAATAACCAAGTAAAAGCCAGTAGCATCTGATAGCCACATATCATAGTAAAACTAAAGAAAGGAAAATGTTTCAAGCAGGAATCAACGTCAAAAACAAAAGCAAATTGGTATATAATTGGACCAGCTTCTCCCTCTACTTCAGGCATCCCTCCACTGGCTAAGAGCAGTTCCCCATAAAGAGGAAGCAAAACGAATTTAAAGCATAGATTATGTGCTAAAAAAATGTATCATGTCATCATTATGAAGGGACTTGCTTCCTACATGATATAAATATCACTTGATAGACAATCAAATTAAAAACTGTTCTTCAATGCTTCCATTTAAAATACACACTTTGATGAGATGTTAAAGTTTTTATTTTTATTTTTATTATTTATTTATTTATTTTTAAATCGCAAAATTTTCTTAATCATTAATCATAAGAAAGTTTCAACTTCATAATACAAATTCTTTATCGATCCAATCAAACTCATCTTATAAGTTTTATTTTATGTTTCATTATCAATCCAATCGAACTCATCTTGTAAGTTTCATTTTATTGTTTTATTGATCTTGAGGTTGCTATGTATAACACCTTACATAAATAGTAGACAACCACAAATAAATCCAAGTTCCTCATCACAGAGAATGAGAGAATAGATTGAAAAATCAGGGCTAGAAAACAGAAAAGGATCATCCCATAGATGTAAACCCTCATCCACATACAAGATTGGTTTAGTATTAGTAGATGAGCTAAGTTAAGGGACATAGAATTTAAAAGTGTTTCTTTTAAGAGTTAAATAAAGAGATGATAGAGTTCGAGAATGAAATGACAAATGCCAAATTTAAGCCTTTAAATTGTGTGGAAAACTTGATAAAAGTCATGAAATATATTTTAGAACAAGTTCTAAGAAGGGGTATTATAGTTATTTCCATTGGATTTAAGTAGGATAATGTATTTTAAAAATTAAAGACCAAATTGTAAGAAATCGAGACTTTCCATGGTCAAGAACAATTTTAAAAGGTTTAGGATCATAGTACAATATCAAAAGGTGGTCAAATGAGTCAAAGAAGTCTTATATATAATCAAACACTTAGTCATTTTGGGCAAGAGAGGCATACATACGGGATCAAAGAAAGAAAGCAAAGAAAGTGTGGCAACCAAGGGGAAACGAAGAGAAGTATATGTGATTATCCAATCCAAGACTCCCACTCATCAAATTAAGCTCTCCCAAGTTTGATTAACATCCCAAGAGCTTAATTCAGGTTAAAAGATGTAAGAATTCTTGAATTGAAATTAGTTTGGTGAAACTTTAAGTATCATTCCATGTTGGTTTCAAGTTAAGTTTTGAGTTGATTTTTGATAGGGCTTTAGTGTTAGATTATGAGATGAGTTCATGTATGAGTTATTGACAATGAAATGAACAAAACCTAGTGAAAGAATGGATCATAGGGTTGTATATGGTAGAACCCTAAGTGACTTGATTAAGCTTGGTTTAGTTTAATTGCTTGCCTACCAAGTGTTTGATTAAATTCCAAAGTGAACTAAGCTATTAAAATGCAAAGAAAGTGAAAAGTCATAGTTGGTGTATACACTAAAGTAGGTTCAGCCAAGCTAAGAGTGTATGGACATCCAATAAATTACATCCATTCAAGGCTCAAAATAAGTTTAAGATAAGTTAGACAAGACATTGAAGAGATTAGAATGCACTAAGGCATACATAGAGTTATTGGACATTGTAATACACTAGTGAAGGGCACCAACCAATGTCCCTTTTCTTCCACATTTCTTTGCCACGTATGATCATGAATGAGTGTATAAGAGTTAGGGAACACTCAAGGATAGATAATTGAAGTTAAATTACAAAGGTGTGAGAAAAGCCCTTAAAAAGTGGTCCCGAAAGTGGGCTTTTAGGCTAGAAACCATATCAAAAGATCTTAGAATTTCACAAAATTTTACGTGTGACCACATTGAGAGATAAGAAGTGTCTTGGAACAAGAATCGAAGTCAAAGCATGCTCGAGGTGGGCTGTGCATCGCATTTGGGTTTAGGGGGTCAAAAATCATAATTTTTCATTCCAAGCTTCAATTGATGAAACGGACCACTTGGGGATGTTCCTAGGGATACATAAGTAGGATTCATGCAAAGAAATCGAAATTTTGAAGCGTTGGTTGACGAGAAATGGAGATTGGAAGTTACTAGTGCATAGACAATGTCTTTGTGTAATAGAGTTTAGGTGCATTCCAATGCATTATGTTTATGCATTTTTAGCCTATTCTAGGCTTGTCTATCTTGTGTAGGTGAGGAGCACTTGACCGAGCCAAGAGAGGGTCTTTGAGGTTTGTTTAGTTGAGCTACAAGTCAAGGTGAGTGCACTTTTTATGAATGAGTTTTTAAAAGTTTTATGCTTTTGTATATGAAATCACATTTTTGCTTTTGAATGCTTAAATATATGAATACTTATGCATATTATATAGATTTGAGTAAAATGAACCTAAGGGCACGAGTTTAGTTTTCTAAAGATTAAATGCACTCACTGAGCTATCTAGCTCACCCTTTATTTTTCCCTAACCTCCTCAAGTACTTTTGTGGGTGATCGACAATCTCCTCCGTCGCGATAGGTGGGCATCAAGTCTGCTATGCTTCTTGCTTTTTTGAAGATTTTTGCATATAGCATATGCATACTCGTACATTTGTAAATAAACTGTAATTTGAGTTGTGATAAAAAGTAGTTTATTTTGAATGGTCATGAGTTTACTATGGAACTTAGTGTTTTGTGGAAAATAATTATATTGTTATTAAATTTGTTGTGAGAAGTTTGGGTTGATGATTGAAAGAGATTTAGTTGAAGTGTTTTATTTTGAAATTGCAGGTTTTGGTATTGTCTATTTTGCAGTCGTTATGCTGCCAAAATTTAGTTTTCTAAATAACCAAAATTTTAAGTTAAAACCAACCCAAAATCATATTTAAAGTTTAACGTTTATAAAAGTTAGTTTCGTGCGAAATTTCTAAAGACTTTTCAAAGAAAGTTTAAAGACAAAGTTAAAGGGTTCGCTCCTTGATTGTTCTTTAGTTCGTCGAGACGGGCTAAAGGAGATCGATGGAGTGCCCGGGAGTACCTCTCGGATAGGAGCCTAGTGACGGTCCGGGAAGGGACGTCTTAGGGGTGGTATCGGAGCCTGGTTTTAAGAAAGTGTTGAAGTTGTTTTGAGTTTAGTTTGGAGCTTGTATAAATGCATGTTTTTGAGTATGCATTGCATGATTTCTTAAATGATTTTCATGCATTCAAAAAGTCTCATGTTCATACATTTTTGAATCTTACAGAAGCATGCAATGCTGAGGACACCTATACCAGAGGAGGAGCATGTTGATGAGTCTGTCAACGTGCCTAGTAGCTCCTCATACCCAAAACCACCACCCCAGTTTGTTAGACCCGAGTGACCGCAGGTAGATGCGGAGCACTTAGCACAGGCAATAGCAGCGGCAGTTAATCAGCCGCGAGAGGCTCGAGTGACCATAGAGCGTGCCCAAAAGTTAGGCGCCAAGACCTTTGATGGCACAGGAGAGCCAGAGCAGGCACTCTCATGGCTAGAGACTAATGAGGAGATTTTTCATATCATAGGGTGTACTGACGAGCAGATGGTAAACTTCTTAGCCTTCCTATTGAAAGATAGAGCAAAGGACTAGTGGAAGGCATTTCAGAGGACACGTCTAGAGGGAGTCACATGGGTGGAGTTTTAGAGGGAGTTTAAGGACCAATTTTTCCCTAAGGCTTATAAAGATGCTAAGATTGAGGAGTTTTTCATAATTAAGTAGGGGAACTTATCAGTTGCAGAGTATGAAAAGAAGTTCATTGAATACTTGAGACTAGTTCCATTCATTGTTGCTGATGAGGAACAGAAAGTTAATAGATTCATGTCTGGCCTTAATTCCAGGATTCGAGCATACATGACTTCAACTGCCTACACTAGATATGGGGATTCAGTGCAAGCTGCTACTAGAGTAGAGAAGACAGTAGCCACCTTTCCCAAACCAAAGAGTTTTGGGCAAAAACGTGGATGGATAGGGAACTCGTAGGGAAGCTCTAGCAAGGTCAGTAAGAGTGGAGGTCAGTCTTCCTTCACGACAGTCGTAGACAGTCCCAGGCAGCTCGTAGTAGCAAGAGTTCAGTGGGACAGACGAGTGGATCTAAGAGACAGCAGAGCAGCAAGTCCAGACAGCCATGCCCTAAGTGTGGGAGAGTACATCCGAGTGAGTGTATGCAGGGTAAGATTGGATGCTACAAATGTGGCCAGGAGAGCCATTTCATGAGGGAGTGCCCATTGGTGACTGCCCTACAGCAGACAGAGATTGGAGTAGAGGCGCAGGGACAGACCAGTAGGGGTCGTGGACCAGACAAGAGAGGCCCCCAAAGTACAGGTGTAGCAGGTCAGACTAGCGTTGGCGCTAGTGGTAATGCACCACCCAGATCACAACCCGGTAGGCCAAGGACTCAGGCCAGAGTTTATGCCGCCACTCAGCAGCAAACAGAGGCTGCCCGAGAAGTAGTTATAGGTATAGTTACCTTATTTAATACCACTGCACATGCATTGATAGACCCAGAGGCGACACATTCATTTGTGTTGAAGGATTTTATAGAGAGAGTTAAGCTAGAGATGAGCCCCTCAGAGTGCAGTATGATAGTTTCGCTTCCCATAGAAGAATCCCTTGTCATAGATAGAGTTTATGTGGGAAGTGAGGTAAAGATAGAGGGGCAGGCATTCGAGGCAGACTTAGTTGTGCTAGCCATACATGACTTCGATGTGATCTTGGGTATGGATTGACTAGCTACACAGAGCTGTGGTAGATTGTTACAAGAAGGAGGTAAGATTCAAACAACCTGAGGGATTAGAGGTTCTATTCAGAGAAGTCAAAAAGATGCCCCCAGTGAGCCTTATTAGTGTAGTAAAGGCAAAAAAGATGTTGATGAAGACGCGTCAGGGATACTTGGCTTATATAGTGGAACCTGAGGATAGCTAGTTAAGACTAGAGGAGATTTCAGTAGTGAGAGAGTTCTTGGATGTCTTCATAGAGGACCTTCCAAGGCTACCTCCAGATAGGGAGATAGAGTTCAATATAGAGCTGATCCTTGGTACAGAGCTCATCTCCATAGCGCCATACAGGATGACACCAGTTGAATTAAAGGAATTGAAGGTCCAGATAGAAGAACTCTTGAACAAATGATTCATCAGGCCAAGTACATTGCCATGGGGAGCACTTGTCTTGTTTGTTAAGAAGAAAGATGGGAGCCTCATGTTGTGTATTGATTATAGACAGCTCAACAGAGTTACCATTAGGAACCAATATCCGCTACCACGTATAGATGATTTATTTAATCAGCTGCAGGGCACCAGGGTGTTTTTAAAGATTGATCTGAGATCAGAGTATTATCAATTAAAGATCCGCAGGGAAGATGTGCCAAAATCAACCTTCAGGACGAAATATGGGCATTATGAGTTTCTGGTAATGTCATTTGGGTTAACTAATGTCCTAGCTGCTTTCATGGATCTTATGAATAGAGTCTTCAGGCCCTACTTAGATAAGTTTGTGATAGTATTTATAGATGACATTCTAGTGTATTCAGGCAGCCGAGAGGAACATGTAGAGCACTTGAAGATAATTCTTCAGACTTTGAAGGAACACCAATTGTATGCAAAATTCAGTAAGTGTCAGTTCTGGTTAGACAAAGTAGCCTTCTTGGGACATGTAGTATCAGTTGAGGGTATTTCAGTGGATCCCAGAAGGTAGAAGCAATAGTTAACTAGCAACCACCCACGAACGTGATTAAAGTTAGGAGCTTCTTAGGTTTGGCAGGATATTATAGGAAGTTCGTGGAAGGATTCTCTAAGATTGTAGCTCTCTTAACCAAGCTTACTAGAAAAGAGGTAATGTTTCAGTGGACAGATGCGTGCCAGAGGAGTTTCGAGGAGTTAAAACAGAGATTGATTTCAGCGCCTGTTCTTACATTACCTTCAGGGACGAAAGGCTTTACAGTGTATTGCGATGCGTCCAGACAAGGCCTAGGATGTATGTTGATGCAACATGACAAAGTAGTAGCTTATGCTGCAAGGCAGTTGAAGAAGCATGAGGTTAATTACCCAACACACGATTTGGAGTTAGCAACTGTTGTATTTGCTCTTAGGATATGGAGACACTATTTATATGGAGTTTTCAGCAAGATATTTACAAATCATAAGAGTCTTCAGTATCTATTCACCCAGAAAGAGTTAAATATGAGACAGAGGAGGTGGATAGAATTGATTAAAGACTATGATTGCACCATAGAGTATCATTTTGGCAAGGCGAATGTGATAGCAGATGCCTTGAGTCGGAAGGCTACTGGTTCATTGGCTCAGTTGCGAGCTGAGTATCTTCCCCAACTGATAGAGTTGAGATCCATAGGCGTACAATTGGAGACGATGGACTCAGGTGCTTTGTTGGCTACTTTCCACGTCCATCCAGTTTTAGTTGATCAAATCAGAGATTTATAGCCCCAGGATCCACAGTTGAGCAAAATTAGGGAAGAAATAGAAGCTGGGCAACCAAGCAAATTTAGATTGAGGGAAGATGGAACATTGGTTTTATAGGTCAAAGGTTGTGTGTGCTAGTTACAGGAAACCTGAGGATGGAGAACATGCAAGAGGCACACACATCAGCTTATGTCATGCACCCAGGAAGCACCAAGATGTACAGAACTCTGAAGGATCACTATCGGTAGAGAGGAATGAAGAGAGATATAGCGGAGTTTGTGTCAAAGTGCCTAACCTGCTAGCAAATTAAAGCAAAGCATTAGAGGCCAACAGGTTTATTGTAGCCACTACCTATCCCAGAGTGGAAATGGGAGAAAATTAAAATGCATTTCGTGGTAAGGTTGCCAAGGACGCAGAGTGGACATGATGCTATTTGGGTGATAGTTGATAAGCTTACTAAGTCTGCTCACTTTTTCGCGATTAAGAATACATACTCTCTGGAAAAGTTGGCAGAGTTTTACATAGACGAGATAGTCAGATTACATGGTACACCAATGTCCATCATATTTGATAGAGACCCTCGATTTATATCCAGATTTTGGCCCAAGTTGCAGAAGGCCATGAGCACCAAATTAAGCTTCAGCACGGCCTTTCACCCACAGACAGATGGCCAATCAGAGAGAACGATCCAGACTCTTGAAGACATGCTGAGAAAATGTATGATGGAGTTCAAGGGAAGATGGGATACTCATCTACCTCTCATCAAGTTTGCCTACAACAACAACCATCAAGCAAACATAGGAATGACTTCTTACGAGGCATTATATGGTAGGAAGTGTAGTACTCCAGTTTGCTGGGACGAGGTAGGTGAAGGGAGATTGATTGATCCAGAGATTGTCCAAGTAACTAATGAGAAGATTCAAGTGATAAGGGATAGATTAAAGATAGCTCGAGACAGGCAGAAGAGTTATGCAGACAATCGCAGGAGAGATTTGAAGTTTCAAGTGGGTGATCAAGTCTTTCTTTGCATTTCGCCATGGAAAGGAGTTCTGAGATTTGGCAGGAGTAGGAAGCTTGGTTCGAGGTATATAGGGCCATATGAGATTGTGGAGAGAGTGGACGAGGTGGCCTACAGATTGAAGCTACCACCAAAGTTAGCCAACATACACGATGTGTTTCATGTTTCCATGCTTAGGAAGTATATTACGGATCCTTCGCAAATTTTAAGAGAGTAACCGGTGCAATTGAAGGAAAACCTCACCTACGAAGAACAACCAGTGGAGATTCTGGATCGTAGGGAGCAAGTATTGGGCCATAAAGTTATACTCTTAGTGAAAGTGCTGTGGAGGAATCATACTTTAGAGCAGGCAACATGAGAACAAGAGGAACAAATGAAAACGTAATATCCACATCTCTTCCCAGGTATGTAGTTAAAATTTTGAGGATGAAATTTTTATAAGGAGGAGAGGAATTGTAAACCCTTATCCACAAACAGGATTAGTTTAGTATTAGTAGATGAGCTAAGTTAAGGGACATAGAATTTAAGAGTGTTTCTTTTAAGAGTTAAATAAAGAGATGATAGAGTTTGAGAATGAAATAACAAATGCCAAATTTAAGCCTTTAAATTGTGTGGAGAACTAGATAAAAGTCATGGAATATGATTTTAGAACAAGTTCTAAGAAGGGGTATTATAGTAATTTCCATTGGATTTAAATAGGATAATGTATTTTAAAAATTAAAGACCAAATTGTAAGAAATCAAGACTTTCCATGGTCAAGAGCAATTTTAAAAGGTTTAGGGTCATAGTACAATAACAAAAGCTGGTCAAATGAGTCAAAGAAGTCTTATATATAATCAAACACTTAGTCATTTTGGGCAAGAGAGGCATACATACGAGATCAAAGAAAAACCAAAGAAAGAAAGCAAAGAAAGTGTGGCAACCAAGGGGAAACGAAGAGAAGTATAGGTGATCATCCAATCCAAGACTCCCACTCATCAAATTAAGCTCTCCCAAGTTTGATTAACATCCCAAGAGCTTAATTCAAATTAAAAGAGGTAAGAATTCTTGAATTGAAATTAGTTTGGTGAAACTTTAAGTATCATTCCATGTTGGTTTCAAGTTAAGTTTTGAGTTGATTTTTGATAGAGCTTTAGTGTTAGATTATGAGATGAGTTCATGGATGAGTTGTTGACAATGAAATGAACAAAACCTAGTGAAAGAATGGATCATAGGGTTGTATATGGTAGAACCCTAAGTGACTTGATTAAGCTTGGTTTAGTTTAATTGCTTGCCTACCAAGTGTTTGATTAAATTCCTAAGTGAACTAAGCTATTAAAATGCAAAGAAAGTGAAAAGCCATAGTTGGTGTATACACTAAGGTAGGTTCGGCCAAGCTAAAAGTATATGGACATCCAATAAATTCCATCCATTCAAGGCTCAAAATAAGTTTAAGATAAGTTAGACAAGGTATTGAAGAGATTAGAATGCACTAAGGCATACATAGAGTTATTGGACATTGTAATGCACTAGCGGAGGGCACCAACCAATGTCCCTTTTCTTCCACATTTCTTTGCCATGTATGATCATAAATGAGTGTATAAGAGTTAGGGAACACTCAAGGATAGATAATTGAAGTTAAATTACAAAGGTGTGAGAAAAACCCCTTAAAAAATGGTCCCGAAAGTGGGTTTTTACGCTAGAAACCATATCAAACGATCTTAGAATTCGACGAAATTTTACGTGTGTCCACATTGAGAGATAAGAAGTGTCTTGGAACAAGAATCGAAGCAAAAACACGCCCGAGGTTAGCTGTGCATCACATTCGGGTTTAGGGGGTCAAAAACCGTAATTTTTCGTTCCAAGCTTCAATTGATGAAACCGACCACTTGGGGATGTTCCTAGGACTAGATAAGTAGGATTCATGCAAAGAAATCGAAAGTTTGAAGCGTTGGTTGAAGAGAAATGGAGATTGGAAGTTACTAGTGCATAGACAATGTCATTGTGTAATAAAGTTTAGGTGCATTCCAATGCATTATCTTTATGCATTTTTAGCCTATTCTAAGTTTGCCTATCTTTGTGTAGGTGAGGAGCACTTGACCGAGCCAAGAGAGGGTCTTTAAGGTTTGTTTAGTTGAGTTGAGTGCACTTTTTATGGATGAGTTTTCAAAAGTTTTACGCTTTTGCATATGAAATCACATTTTTACTTTTGCATGCTTAAATATTTGAAAACTTATGCATATTATATAGATTTGAGTAAAATGAGCCGAAAGGCGTGAGTTTATAATTTTAAAACTTCAAAAATTTAAAGAAAGTTTCAAGAACAGAGCTCGAGAGCTCTTGTTTCAGTTAAGCTAAGAAAAGAGTCCAATGACTCTAAGTTTAAAGCTTACAAGATTTTAAGTTAGTGTCTTGTGCACCAAGAAAGAAATTTTAAAGCATAGCATTTGAGAAAATCAGATTTTCAAAGGCCATTAGTACCCTCCAGTTATCGAGTTCCGACCCGTATGGTATATTCTATTTAGTAGGACAAGTTATAGGACAATTCACTAACCGTGTGTATATGAGGTTAGAGTGTCTAGTGAGTGAGTGTCTTACTTTATGGGATATGGTCTCACATTACATTTATGCGATGTAGAGATTCCGCAAATAGTGCTGAGAGGTCCCAGATTTGGGTCATGATTGGTGTCAGTATACAATGCCACGTGATCTTCACATTGCGGCATTAGCGAGCGAAGTCGCATGTGATCAGAGATTAGGGTTACGAAATGGTGCTTTTCTAAAATTTGTAACATTATATTGCTCTTGCAAATGAATGTTTTATATATGTTTGCAAAATGCTTTTATAATGCTATGCAAAGAATGAATGAGATTTATGATTTATGCTTTAAGAAATAGAAATTTATTGTAAAAGCTTTTAAGATAAAGTTTAGTTTTCTAAAGATTAAATGCACTCACTGAGCTATCTAGCTCATCCTTTATTTTTCCTTAACCTCCTCAAGTACTTCTGTGGGTGATCGACGATCTCCTCCGTCGCGATAGGTGGGCATCAAGTCGGCTATGCTTCTTGCTTTTTTGAAGATTTTTTCATATAGCATATGCATACTTGTACATTTGTAAATAAAGTGTAATTTGAGTTGTGATAAAAAGTAGTTTATTTTGAATGGTCATGAGTTTACTATGGAACTTGTGTTTTGTGGAAAATAATTATATTGTTATTAAACTTGTTGTGAGAAGTTTGGGTTGGTGATTGAAAGGGATTTAGTTAAAGTGTTTTATTTTGAAACTGCAGGTTTCGGTATTGTCCATTTTGTAGCCGTTATACTGCCGAAATTTAGTTTTCTAAATGACCAAATTTTTAAGTTAAAACCAATCGAAAATCATATTTAAAGTTTAAGGTTCATAAAAGTTAGTCGGAGCGAAATTTCTAACGACTTTTCAAAGAAAGTTTAAAGACAAAGTTAGAAGGTTCACTCCTCGATTGTCTTTTAGTTCGTCGAGACGGGCTAAAGAAGATCGATGGAGTGCTCGGACGTATCTCTCGGATAGGAGCCTAGTGGCGGTCCGGGAAGGGGCGTCTCAACAGAACCCCTGCCAATGAAAGAAAATGAGCCAACATGGCAAAACTGATGAACAACGATAGCTCCTGTAGTGTGAGTATAGTCCAACATTTGTAGCACTTGAATCAACTTCTAGTAAAATACTTACAACTAAGATAACTATGTATAACTTCACCCACATGGTGCTGGCTATAGAAAACAAAAGGAATATATATATATATCAGTTAAATCTCCATACCGTTCTATCACTTGATTTTGAAGATCGATAAATCGAAGCATGCTCTCTTATATAATTGTTGTTTCCAACATCAAGAAAACACTCATCCCCTGACTAAAACCATATAAAAAAATATAGTCAGTAGCTTGCTAGACATTATGAAATGCTACTACTAAATAATATAATCACAATGAACATGTTCAATGACATCTGTAATCAAGACATCGAATTCAATAAAGTACAACAGTGTTTAATCAGAAATATTGCCATCGACAAAGAGTCGAATTGACAAACTAAACTTCCAAGAAAGCATACATCCAACCAAGTACCCATCAGGTCCCACAGTAAATCAGTTAACATCTAAACTAATAGAAATGAACCTTGAATTTCATGTCTTGGCATTTAACACCAACCGCAGCATGATGCCCAATAATGTTATTGCAGCCTAAGACAGTTTGCCTAGGAAGATCATCACCAACCACATCACCACTGCCTGACAAAGTTTAAAATGCTTACATAAATGAACATCTCTCATTAAACATACTAAAAGGGAAAAAATGAGGTAAAACCAAAAACAAAACTCATGTTAACAAGATGCATTGCCCCCTAATTCTGTATTTCCAAATACATGGCTTTCAGAATATAACTGACGACCATTTCCAAGCTTAGCAGACGACCCAATAGTACAAAATGGATCAATTGAAACACCCTGAAACATAAATTTTAACTTTGAAAACTTTAAATACCAAAAAAATAAAAAATAAACATCCATCCAAATAACTTGATTGATTATGACCAATATTCCTAAAAACTCATATCATGAACAGAAACAAACAAACTAATAAACAATCAATAAATATAATTAAAAAGCTCAAAATTAGTAACAAAAAAATGAATCTATTTTTAAAATATCTTTTCAAAATTCAGGCAAGATATACACCAAAAAGTCATATTATAACACCATAACAATCCATGAACACACACAAATCACTTCGAGTCAAACAAAACTAAGTATAGCAGGGATTCCATCGGAGCATTGTTAATGCGATTTCACTGCTTTTGAAAGCATAAAGTCATCATTTTTCAACTATTTTCACAAATAAAACAACTACTTCCATGCTACCAATCAAACAACACATATATTCTCCACCAATTCAAGCCATCAAAAACATATACCAATTAGTTAAATAGAATCTATATTTGATCTTTGTTTTCGATAACACAACCGAATAAAAATCTAAACTTTATTACTTCTACTTCATACATTTTTCTCAAGCAAACAAAAAAAGAGTTAAATGGAAGAATGGACACTGACCCATAACTTCTGTTGGAGGTCCTTCGTCACGGAAGCCACCATTACTACCACCACCGTGACCGCCTCCCCTATCCCCGCCGCCACCAAAACGGCCTCCTCTCCTGTGGCCTCCATCTCTACCGCCTCTAAAGCCACCGACGCCGCCAAACCCATCTCCATGTTCATCTTCAATTCACCTTCAAAGTATATATATATATATTAAAAAAATTAAAAAATTCAAAATTCAAAAAAAACCCTAACTATTAATCACAATATCAACCCAAATTGTCATCCACTTCAATCAAAATCAATACACATCCCACAAATTATATCATCAAAAAAATCCACAAATTACAAAGAAAAAGAAGAAAAAAATCCACAAATTATATCTTCACCTTTTGCCTCTCTGTCAAGGTCTCATTCGCCTCGATGGCCCGTAGGCGGCGACCGGATCTTTGCCTCCAGCAATGTTGTCGGACAGAGTCGACTCCATTGTTAGGCCGAAGCAGTCAAGGTAGGAGATAGTGAAGGCCAGCGAGATGGTCAAGTTTGGTTTTGATGGTTGATAGGCGAGTTAATGACAGTGATGGTGCAGTTTGGTTTTGATGGATGAGTGAGTATAAAATTGTAATTTAACTTTCAAACAAAAGTCGGGGTGTGGAATTTTGCGCTGTTCACGCCTCTCTTCCTATTTTTTATATAGAGAATGAGATAAGATAAGATAAAATAATAGGTTTATCCGCACGTGCTTAAATTTATATTCATTTTTTATATCAAATAAATTTTGAAATTAAAATAATTAATTTATCAAAAAAATTTAAAAAATAAATAGTATTATTAATAATTTATATTAAATAGATGTTTAGATTTAACTACTTGATTAACAATATTTTTTACTTGAATTATTATTATTATATATATGATATTATAGACAATAATTCTAAATTTAACTGTAACTACAATACATTTAATTTAATTAAAAAACAAAAAATGAAGATTTAATACTCTTTTATAAATTAATAAAATTTCAAGTGATCATAAAAATTACATTAAACATCTTATGTTTAGAAGAGTAATTAAATAAATAAACATAATTTAAAAAAAAAAAAAAACCTAATTTAAAGCATATTATAAAAGGAAGATTGTACATATAATTAATATACATAATGTTTAAAAGCTTCTATGTACATTATAATTTTTAGGATTCTCAAGGCTTCAAAAAGAGTGTTTAAAAGATCCAAAACCAAAGCCCAGATTCTTATTGTTAGAGGACATGCTTTACTTGAACAAAATGAAATGTTTTTCATTCTACTTTTTTTTTTTTTTTTTTAAGTCATGATAGGCACACTTCAACAAAAAAACAATGTAAACTCATCATATAAACTTGCCTTGTAAACAACTAACATTAAGTTTTGGTATCATGGATTGCAACCACAACAAGCATGTTTTTCATTTCTCCACATTTTTCAAATGTAAAGGCTTTGACATTAATGAAAAATATACTTAGGTCATGGAGTGTGGTAAACATTTTAATCCCTTGGATTACCTCCTGATATATATGCAATATATAGAATAATTTATACAATTTCATTCAAAATTATAAAAAGAGGTACAATAATATGTTAATGGACTATAATTTGTATTTGACAATAATTTAGCAATAACATGATACTTGATTATATAATCATTTAATCTGAGAGTTATCATGTCATAGTCGTTACAAGCTTCCTCTCATATATATGATATCATAATAATAATTCTAAATTTAACTGTAACTATAATATGTTTAGTTTAATTAAGATACAAAAAGGAAGATTCAATACATTTTTCGTTATAAATTAATAAAAGTTCAAGTGATCATAATAATTACTTCAAACATTTTGTATTTAAAAGAGATTAAAGATTAATAAATCTCTACAACTGACAGAGAAGCAGTTAAAACTCTTATAAGCAAAAAATATAAGAATCTGTACCTTGAGTCACGACTTGGAGAAGGTGAGTGCAAGTAAGCTAGCAAAGCACAAAATTAAGTGATGAGCTTAGTTTATCCACACATAGTTTCTTTGTCACAAACAGTCTCAACTGTGTAACCACAAAAACTTAAGCATGATTAGGTCAGGAAATTCAAATAAGAACAACTAACAATGATATTGGCATCTTGGAGACCTTGGTGGCGTTCTTCTGTAGCTTCCTCCATATCGATCACTTTACACATAATAGTTAAAGATAAAATCAAAACCTAATGTCTAATTGATTCAAATGATCAAGCAATAGATAGATAAACAAAAAGGAAGCAACAAAAACAACACGAAATCTTTTTATATTTACAATCTCCTTCACCTTTACCTTAGCTCCATTCTTGTAAATCTTGAAAGTCGGGATTCCTCAATAATATTCAGAATATATTTCTCCTCAAAAAGCAAGAGTCAACAAAAGAATCTAACAAGGAGAATGCAAGTAAAGTGAATTTATGCTAAAAACATAATGATAAACCAGACGCTTAGCAACTAGAATAAATCAACTCATATTACCATGTAATTGCAATTTACATTTTTCTTATCATTCTTGGGCATGCCTATTCCACAATAACATTGAAATTAGTTACTCTACCACTCACTGTCACCATAAAAAGAAAAATATTTCCAAAAATCTGCATCCTGAATCATGTGATCCAAACACTGCCCGAAAAACTAAAGAACCCATTATGGTCCGCTCCTTTATTTCATCTTTTACTCAATTTAGGTAGGAAAACTACTGAAATAGAAGATAAAAAGTTAAAAAAACAGGTTGGCATTGCTCCTAAAAGTGTTTCTAGCACAGTAGACTTCATGAACTGCTGAAACAGTTCCCATTCACACTACCAGTATCAACCAAAATGACCCTAATTCATATTGTGGATAATACTGATTATGATAATTCAATACTAAAAAATAAACTAAAACCACAATGACATAGCCATAATAAACACAATTTCCTTTTCTTTACGAGATATATCCCATTCCTAGTCCTACACCCAATCACAAAAACACAAATTTAAACCAATACAATGACAATAAATATGACTGAGCATATTCATGATTTCAACATTTGATAAACAACAATTCATCAATCACGCCATATAGCAAAAATTTAAACCAATACAATTACAATAAACATGATAGGGCACATTCGTTTAAAGTATAAAGATTCCAATATACGTGTGCAATATTTCAGAATCCACACCAAATTAAAAGTTGGCACGTACAAGACAATAAACAATCTAAGTTCTACTTTTAACCATATATAGCAAACACCATGACTATAAATCAATTGAAACCATGCTCAACATAAAATTATAACCCATAAAACAAGCCAAAGAAACTTAACAAAATCATAAGACAGATTGAAACAGAGGTTACTTTCAATGCATTTGATGGGTATTAAACATAAAAACAGAGATATTAGCAGAAATTCAGTAACATGGGGAAAAAAAATACCCAGGAAAAACATAGAAGCACCTTTATTCCCTCCACATTCAATTAACTATTGTAGAAAGCAATAGTCAGTTCCTAATTCATCAAAAAATATGAAATTCTATTTGCCATAGGCTAAACTTAATTTAGTTTTTCTTTGTTCGCAATTTTGTTATCGTAAATGATCCATTAGTAAGAAGCAATTAGAATAAATGTTTAAGATGAATTGATAATGCAGTCTATTAGTTCGTAAAGCGAAAAGAATTGAAGGAATGTTTGTCTGACCTTGACTACCGCCTTTTCCGAATCATAAGTAATGAATCCAAACCCTCTTGGCCTCTGAGTGTTGTGATCATACATCACCACAACATCTGTGATAGTCCCAAACTGATCAAAATACTTCTTTAAGTCACTCTCGGTGACTGTGGATGCTAAGCCTCCTACAAAAATCTTTCTTGGGCGACCTGGACCAGGAGAACCATGAACGCTGCTGCTGTTTCTAGTCAGCATGTTCTGATCACCAAAGATATTAGATGGCTGTAATAGATTAATAGATGTCTAACACTTTGGCAATATCAACAAAGATATTAGTCGGCTGTAATAAAAAAACAAAAAAAAAAAAAAAAGAAGATGATAGACGGCCCCCACTTTTGAACTGACTACAACCTTTATCAAAGTTTTAAGTAAAATATCACTCTATAAACATTCAATATATAAATACTAGCAGTAAAATAAAGATATTTAATGAGGCTTATAATAGGATTTGATTTGTAATTGTTTGGTTTCATCTAAATCTTATGTTGTTTTTCTCTTCTCATGGCCCACGGTTAATCTTTTAGAGATTACATTTTGTTAATCTTTTAAATATTACATTTTGTTTCGTTTTGACATTTTATCTTGAATTACTTTATATATTTATTTTATTTTTTTAATAAAATATTGGTTTTGATGAACAACTTTATATAAAAAAATATAGATATCTATATAAATACCAACAGACTTGAGATTCTATATTGATATAAACTTTAGATAAATTTGTAAATATATCTTTTGGTGCATCTTTATTATTGATTATGGTTATAATTTATTCCCTCGTTACAATCATTTTTGTAATAGCCAATATAAAAAGTCATAATCTGCAAAAGAGTATCGAATTCATATATTAACATATGTAACTCTCCGATAGCAGTGGAATATGCAGTGCCCTCCCGACAATGGTGTTTACATTATCGTTTCAGCAATGTAAAGATTTAAAGCGTTTGGTTGGTAATTACCGCAATTGAAAGTAGTCTTTCTCTGTGTAACCAGTTGAAGGTCACTATTGAGTACTGTCGATGTAAAAAGTTATGGTCAAGTGAACGCTCTCATTATTAATGCCTGCATCACTGCATGCATCCCTCCTCCTTAAGATATTGTTGACTTATAAATGTATTTATTGATCAATTATCATATCGAGATACACGTATAATGCATAAGATAAATTGTGTGCAACATTAGCGAAATAATTTTTCTCTCACATATTTAAATTCAGTTTCTGCATAATTAATGGTTCACAAATATGGAAGTGATATTTAATAAACTCAGTGTCTTAAGGATAAAAATTAAAACATTTGTTTATAAACTAGCACAAAATAAAATGTATTTATTATGATAATATATATATATATATATTTTGAAAAACTATTATCATATAATTTGTCCAAGTGTTTTTGTAAGGTCTGAATAATCCAAGTGGGCCATAAAATAAATTGAGCCCAAAATAAAATCAATAAATGGGTTTAATTTAAGTGTAAGCTCAAGTATTATTGGTCATGGATGTTGGTTTTAATACACCCCCATTAATTTTGAAGGTGTACATGCAAGTCTGATTGTAGCCCAATTATTTAATTGTTAGATTTATTAGAGTCCAAAATTTAAGTGGACTGAAATTTTTTTAAGAGAGTCCAATTAGAGAAAAAATGCAGCTTAAAAAAAAAAAAATTGAGATTGAAATAAGAGTGTGCCGGACAAAGACAACAAAATGAGTATGAAAAAAGACGTGGGAGGTGGGCATTGCAAGGAATCTAGTGGATGCCATGCTTGAGGAAAAAGACAAAAAAAAAAAAAAAAAAAAAGAAAAGGAATGGGTACACAATTGCAATTAGAGCTGGCAATTTGGAACCCAACAGGATAGGTCGACATGAATCTGACACGAATATTACGGGTTAGGATTGAGTATTAACGGGTTGGTTAAATTAAGGAGTCAACCCGTTTAACCCGTTTAATAATCGTGTCGGATTCATATTCCTTTTATCATGTTACAGGTTGACCCATTAATGAGGGAAAAATGATAATTTTACATTAGAGGGGTCTTTATATAATTTTACTGATAATATATATATATATATATATATATCTTTTGCACACAACCCTACCATTTCATTATCAACTCTTACTTTTTTCTCTCAGCCGACACCACCCAACCCAAGTTTAAGCAGCAGTCGCACCAGTCACCAAGGTCCACCGTCCTGTCCGTCCACACACGTCGATCTGCCGTCGTGCCATGTCGCCTTGGCCGTCCAGCGTCTTCTCTCGCCGTGCCGCACAGCGTCGTCGCAACGCATCTGCTACTGCTACAGCTTCGTCGGTCGTCGCAACACTGCACTGTCGTAGCGCATTCTCGCCCGCCGCACCATGTTGCCTCCGCCGTCTAGTGTCTTCTCTCGCCGTCCCGCACAGCGTTGTCGCAGCGCATCTCCACCGTCCAGCATTCTCCATTGTTCAACATTCTCCCACCGTCCCGCGCTGTGTCATTAAAAATAAGCTTGTATTTTTATGTTTTGGATTATTTTGGATTGTATTTATAATTTGTGGATGTTTTGGATTATTTTGGATTGTATTTGTAATTTGTGAATCATTGTATTTTTAGGTTTTGGATTGTACTTGTGGATGATTATATATATTTTTTTGAAATATGGATGATTGTATTTTTAGGTTTTAGATTGTATTTGAGTATTTTAATGTTATTTTTTATTAGATGTGAATTAAAATTTAAATATATTAAATATGGTTAAATTCATAAACGAATCAGCTTAACGGGTCAATTAAATGGGTCAGCTAAACGATCCGTTAATAAACGGGTTAATCGTGTCATTTTCGTGTTGGCCCGTTGATAATCATGTCGTGTTTGTGTCGAGTGAGTTCAACCCGTTTTATTATCGTGTCATATTCGGGTCGTGTTAAAAATTATTGTGTCGTGTTCGGGTCGTGTTAAACCCGACCCGTCAACCCGGATTGCCACCCCTAATTGCAATAAAGGAGATTTGAGTGGTGGTCAATACAAAAGAGAGATAAGCATCGCAATCGAAAGAGCTAGTTGATTGAGAGCAAAAAAGACAAATAATTGAGGTGTGCAGATGAAACCAAGAGCGAGGTCGAGAGAGAGAAAGTGACTAGCGGTAAATTTTTTAAGAGAAAAATATAGACGTGTCTTGTGAGGAGATAGGAAGCAAGCGAAACGTCTCTCAAAGCAATCTTGAGGCGGTGCAATATCTCTATATATAGCACATTCTATAATATATTCAGATATCAGTATATTTTATTAATAAAAGAATAAATGATTATATTCTAAAATTACTAATTATAATTTATGATATCTTTATTATAATTGATTACAATTAAACATGTCTGATTATAATTTGTGAATGTGATTTTATCTATTTATTATTATAAATGTGATCTGATTTATATAGCTGTAATTAGATATAATAAATTATAATAAGCAATTTTATAATACAATTACATTTTTTTTTGTCAAATGTATCGATATATACCAAGTGCCCCCAAATAGACACCTCTATACACACACACACACACACACACACACATATATATATATATATAAGCACCATGGTAGCCACAAATAAGCATGGAGAATAGAAACTAGGCAGTAGGAAAGAAAGAAAATGGTGAGAAAAAAAAAGAAAGAAAAAGAGAAAAAAAAAAAGAAGAGAGAAAGAGAGAGAGAGGAGAAAGGGAAGGAAATTTAGGATGCTTGAACACAATATTTGGGTGTCTAATTTATCCTGACAAGTTGATTTTATTTTAATAGGATTTGAAATCTAGAAAATTATTTATTTTTTTCATAAATTCTAAATTGAGTTTAACGTAGTTTTAGAGTAGATCCAAGATTATGAGGAATTAGATGAGAACTCCGTTTTAGATCTAAATTTGAGCAAAGGAATGTGAGTGGATAGTTTATTTTAAATAAATTGATTTATTATAATTATTTATGTTTCAACTTTTATTTATTTGTCAGTTATTGGAAGTAAATGACTTAGTCAATTGATTTTATAGACTACAAATAATGTTTTGCGATTGAAATGATAATTTATTACTGAAAGAATTCATAGGGTTATACATCTTGGGTGGATCCGACCCAACAACCCAATAATCCAACATTTACGCATCTGTATATATTAAAAACTCCAATCGGAATTTTATGCTTGAGTTTATTATATGAAATATTTACAATATTTTAAGTAATATTATTTTATGTTTGAGAAAGAATATTGATTACATTTTGAGAAAAGTATTTATTCAAAATTACAAGTATATTTAGAAAATTTTTTTGTATATTTGTATACAAAAATCTTTTAATATTTGAGAATGGAAATAAAGATGTTTTCAGAATAACAAAGTTGTACTCTCCCTTTTAACGGTTAGACTACACTTGTGTGAATCCTAAAGTTGCCCAACATATGCATGACAGATGTCGGGAGAGTCATTGAGTCGCCTAACACGTATATGACAGATGTTATATCTCACTATACGTGTGTGTTGAATATCTCTACTACATATAATAGATTTCTTTGGGTACTAGTTGGTGTAGGTTTTTATATTATAGATGTCATATATTGAGTTTGATCAGTAAAGAAAAAGATTTACAGAACACTAGTTTTATAGAAAGAGATTTTAAAAAAGTTTTATCGGTTGGGTGGAAATTGGGGACCCATGCGTATATAAGAGCCATAAGTCAATAGACAGTGATCCAATGGAGGCTTGAAGTGTAGAGGTCAAACCAAAAAAGCTAGTGTCATCATTCGAAAAAGATTTTTAGAGAAGTTATACATCTTATAGTTGCAAAATATATATTTTCTTATATTATGTTCTCATATTTAAACAATTTTTTAGCTTATGTTTTTTATATTAGATTCAGAATGATTTATTATCAGTATTAGAGAAGTTTTTATAGGTTATAGATTTTCAGATTATATATTATTAAAGTTATAAAGATGATTATATAAAAGTTTACTACTATATGAGATTTAAATTCAGTTTTATTTTCATATATGATTGCGTATGAATCATGGAGAATTGTTTCCTATTGCTAGTAATATGTGATGTTTTATTTAGAAATTTTTTTAGAAATGTTATATTCACTCATTGGACATTAGCACTCACTCTTTTATGAAACTCATTTTTTCAGGATTTGCTACAAGTTTTTGCAGATTATTTCATATCGTAAGAAGGGTCGCATGATGATAAATAGTTTGCATTTGTATAAATATTTTTAATTAACCAGATTTCTTAAATGTGCGTCAAGTATATTTTTACAAATGAAATACCTTTTTCAGATATTTTATGAATATTTTATATATTTAGTTCAAGGGTCTAACATGAGAATTGCAAGGATTTTCAACTTTGTTCAAATTAAATTTATGAGAAAATCATGAGATTTATGATGATTTTTCGAAAAGTGTCAGAAACTCCAGATTGCAATTAGAAAAAAAATCACAATTTCACAACATCCTTTTGGACTCAAAACAGGAGTCAAGATAGGTTCTATCAGTTTTCATAGTATTCTCCAAGACTCAAAAGAAAAGTCACGATGGGTTGCGTCAGTTTTGTTTCAAATCGTATATTGTAAAAGTATATCCACACTAACAACTATTTGTATTTGGATAGTAGCAATAATTTGGGTAAAATAGAATAGAGATAGAGGGTGAAAATATTAAATTAAGATAAACCATGCATATATGAATTTCTTTAATTGTTAAGAGTTTGTGGATCTTTCAACAGGGAATGTGTCGTATTGTATTAGTCTGTTGAAAAGTAAAAGATTTTGTTTCGCTAAAATAGTTGACAAGGAAACAATAGTAATATATGTCATAGGCTAATTCTAAATATATAATTGAAGAGGAAAATTCAAAATTACCCAAATTAAAAAAAAAAAAAATTAGCCCATTCTAAGAAAAAATTAGCCCCTCATATAAAATTAATTGCATCCAATATCCCTTATTAACCAAAATACCCTTGAGCTTGACAAGAAAGCCTCTTGTCACGCTTGGGTGTGATGAGCGGCAAGCGAAAGGGAAGAGCCTCCTGTCACGCTGATCACATCATTTCGATACTTAATTTTAGCCTCCAAATTTGAGTCTTTTGCTTGATCTTTGAGTAAATGTTGGTTTGTTTAATGTGTTTGTGAGCTTGCTTTAGGAATTTAGTTCGGAAGTGGTGTGATTGATGACATTAAAATAATCGAACCAATTTGAGGCGGAAAACTTAATTAAAGCATCATCAAGCCTAGGTTCAACTCAGCAGTGCGCCTATAGCTACGCTTCCTGCCATCTCAACGTGCTACTAGACGCTAGCCACTGCCCAAAGTTCGCTCATTTGCACGCCCCCAACTAGGTGACAGACCCCTTTCCCTAGGCGATCTGCTGGCACCCTACGGTGACCCTCCAGTTAGCCCTTTCGCTCAACTAAAAGATCACCCGCAGAGCTAAGCCATATTCTTTCTCAATCTTTTTCGAAAACAGCGGAAACGCGGGGAAATTTTTCATTTTTATTTTAAAACCTTTACAAAATATTTTATAAAAATTTGGGCAGCATCCCGTCTATTTTTCGGACTTTGCCACCCTGTAAATAATAAAATTTAACACTTCTAAAATCATAAAAACAATTTCCCCCAAACTACGGAGCCTCAGACTCTCATTTTCCAACACAACCATAACCACAATTTCATGTTTCAATATATAAACTGATTATCAATAAAACTATATGTCATGCATCAATTTACTTCAAAAACATAATTTAAATCCACAAAATAATATTTACAAAACCATGTGGATATAACAAAATATTTACATCACTTAACATTAAACCAAAAGATAAGTGGGAAATCACATTAGCACTGACGCCGCGGCTGCCTAATGTCGCCCGGGGAAATCCGCAGCTATGGTACCTATGCCTGGGAAGTTTGTTTAAAAATACAGAAAACGTTGGGTGAGCTTTAAAAGCCCAGTGAGTGTCATATAATATTATTTGAAATTACATTTTTATAAAAACCTCCCTAAAACATTTTCAAATTCATTTATTTTATTTCAAGTTTCATGCATTCATAGTATAAAACATATATTGCACGGTTATCAACTTTATAAAGGGATCTCCTATGGTTGCGGGGTTTTTATTCAAAAATCATTTTTCTTTTCATAAACCGAATATGGTCCGACTCCACTCGAAGGTGTCCAGCCAACCAATCCGACTCCCGCCAACCTATAGTGACCCGTGCCTCATGGCCCCCTAGTATGGAGCGAAATCCTGCATCGCTCTTTTCCAGGTCATGCAGCGGAATCCTGCATCGCTACAGAGCAGACTATGTCTCGCTCGGGTAAGCTAGCAAATAATATACCTTTCACGTGCATTGGCCTAATCTCTCAGACATCTGACTGACACGACATCTTGCGGGTATCTCCCGCGGTTAGTTTAGTTAGTGACATATTGACAGTACTCATTCTACTAATGCATGCTCCGGGTACTCAACCCAGACCGTACTCATATGATACTATCATGGGTAAGCCATAGGTTTTATTCTCATATTTTCAATCCATTTCACATATAAGCAATTCAAACATGAAACCATCATTTCATGAAATCACAAAATCATATCATCAGTTACCGTGCCATTTATCATTTAAATCATATTTCATTTTCATCAAAAATATCAAAACATGCATGAAACATCCATTCATTTATCAAATCAACAAAAACGTATAAAAATCAGTTTGACACTCACCTTTCGCTATCACTTCTGAATAGCTCTCCGGAAGGCTCTAAACTGCTCCTTATCATTCTTCCATTACTCTACCAGCTTATTCGTCATCTACACAACATATATATGTAAATTTACGTTCACGTCAACTTCTGAAAACTCAAAATAATTAAAACTACATAATCGCCCCTAAATGACCCTTTTTAGGCACAACTCTCCATTTTTTGGTTCCTTAATTTAATCTTTGACTTTTAATAATCTCAATACGCCTAATTAAACTCGTTAGGGTCGTCCGAACTCTCAACGGACGCCATATGGGCAATTTACGAAATTGTCCTTTAAACTAATTTATTAAACGATTTGATTTCTCTTTGAATCCTTGATATTTTCTTAGTTTTCTAAGTTCCCAATAAACGTAAATCCACTTATTTCTCAACTGATTTTTACTCAAAATTAACCAACAACCAAATCATAATAAAATCCATTTCAAACTCAACTTAAATACTAACAAAATCACCAACATCAAGAGTAAACAACTCACCCCTTCTCTTCCTCGCGAAATCACTCTATTTCTCTTTGCTTAGACTTCGTTCTGGCATGGGTTCAAGCTAGGTTTTTTCCTCCTTTCTTCCATCACGCGATCCCTCTCTCTCGCGGCTGATTTCTCCTTCTTTTTCCCCGATCTACCTTCTCTATTCTGGTTTCAGTTTCAACTGCGTTCTTCACTGGTTTCGAGCTGAAATTGAGCTCAGTTGCAGCTGAAAGTGGCGTGGATCGGGTGGGTTTCACGCACGGATCTGCAGGTGGTCGGACGACAGATCGTCGCCGTCTTCTTCCGCGCCGATCAGGAGTTATTCACTCGCGGCAAAGTCTGGTTTTGCTTAGCTTGGCACCTACGGTTCCGCATGATCTCTGCGCCATTTCTGCCATTGATCTGATCATCTTCGAGCTGGTTCACGTGCAGATCAAGCTGCAGCAACTCGTCGGCGTCTCCTTCCGCGTCGGTCGGAGCTAGTTCGTCGGCGATCAGCTCGGTTTCTGCTCCGTTTTGGTGTCGCGCGGCAGCGGTCGGCAGATCTGCTTCAGTCGTCGCTCAACTCAGCTTGTTCGCGAGATGTTCTGTCGTCGGTCAGCACTGCGACGGAGGCTGGTCGACGATCGAACGTCGGCGGTCTTCTTCTTTCTCTTTTCTTCTTTCTTCTTCTTTCTCTTTTCTCTTCTCTTTTTCTTTCTTTCTCGATCAGCGACCGACACTGTCTTTTATTTTTAAAAGTCAACAACAATATTTTGGCTTCTATTTTTCTCCCCACAAATCTCAATAATTCCATTCTCGCCCTAACAAAATTTCATTATCCTCCCTTAGCTTTTAGCTTAATTTTACTATGACCACAATTATTAAAATTTATCTTCAATATAGTCCCTTTTTACCTTAAAAGTCATTCGATTTCATTTACTATTTTATCTTTTCGTTTAATCTCCAATCGAATCGAAATCGATTTCTATGGGTTCCATATATCCTTAGGCACTTCCATGAACCATTTAGGGTCTCTAATCGATACTTAGGGACTATTCCTGATAAACTCGTACAATTAAAAATCGAGGGTTTACACTAGGCCAACACGCTTCAAAGTGCTACACACAGCCTGTTCTGCGTATATCTACGTGCAACCCAGCCAAGCCAGCACGCTATCAAGCGCTACTCATTACCAAAGGCGCGCTAACGCGAGCGTCTCCCTATTACACAGCACGTAGCTAGGTGTGATAGGACCCATTCTGAAACTTATCGTACTTACATATGGATGGCCCTATCTAGCACCCCAACGGATCTCTCCTAACTCTACTTAATGGGTTAAGGGAAATTCGCGGAGCAAACCGTTAAGTCTTCTCTTACTTATAAAATTAGAGTGGGTTGGGTTGTTTTTTTTTTTTTTCTTTTTTATATAATTAGAAAATTCGACAGCATAACAACTGCGTTTTAACTTAACCAAAACAACCTGCAAAGGAAAATACACTTCCATATACTTTCATTTTTCAACCCAACTTCTTTCACAACCATACATTTCAAATCATAAATTCATTTCGTAAAGATCAAAAACATGAAGTCATAATTCAAATACTTTCTAATTTATGCCATGATTTAAAACTAAGAATTTCATGTCATAAATAATTCTGGACCACTCATACATAACTTAAAATATATATATATATATATATACACACAATTCTTTTCAGATACAAAGTATGCAACGTATTTATACATAAATACTGTCGCGTCATTGTCCACTTACACTTCTCAAGGAGCCCTTCCATCTCGGTCACCCACATCCGTACCTGAGGAGGTTTGTAACATAAAAACAGAAAATAATAAGCTATGAGAGCTCAGTGAGTGCTTAATTTCTTTTTAACTTGAAATCTTTTATTTCTTAAAATACCTCCTTAAAACTTTTTAGACTTTATTAATATTTCTTAAATTTCTTATAAGTTCCGAAGTGTACTTAAAACTTCTCATAAATTTTTGTGAGTGCAAATCCATAAAATACAGATGTACATTAAATCCCACATAAAATTTATAAATTTATAAAACCTGTAAGGGCCTTAAAATGCGTATAAAGCTTACATACATATACAAATCCATATAACTTAAAATTTTTAAAACGTAAATTTTTATTCTCATCGCAAAACATACGCACAAAAACCATAAATGCATAAGTGCACAAATTTCACATAAACCTTATAATTAAATATCATTTGAACTTATATATATAGAACTTCATATATCCATAAAAAACTTAACTTAGAATTTATAAAAATTTAAATCCTATTTAGGTTGCAAAGCTTTTGTCTGAAAACTACAACTCATGCATGCATAAAATTCATGTAAAACTTATAAGATTGAATAGCCTTTGAACTTACACATACATAAAGGTTCACATAGAACTTATAGTCATAAAACCTATGAAAATTTAAATCTCAATTCAGTGGATAACTTAAAATAGAATTTCCATAAACTCATAAATATTCATAAAATTCCGTAGAAAACTTATGGAATGTAAAATACTTTAGATGAATTTCCATTTCTTAAAATTTTTCTAAAAACTTAATTTCGTTTGTTCGTAAAACATACTTAAAATGTCTTAAACATTTTCCTTTGTTTTCAATACTTAAAATACTTACTAAATTTTCAAAAAGCACCATTCGTACCCCATAATACTTACAACCACGCGAAAGCCGAATTAACACTAATCGACGTGGAGTCATGTGATGCTTTTAACAGACACCAATTGTGACTCTTACTTACTTATAAAGACATCTCATAATTATGTGCGGAATATTACATCGCTAACCATAACACGAGATAATATCCCACAAAAGTAGAGGCGACACGACAGACTTAAATGGCCCCCTGAGTTAGTGACGTATCCCCCCAGGACTTGCCATACTAATGTGAGATATACCGCCCGGGTCTAAAACTTACTTATAAGGGTGGGTATACTTATGGCATTTGAAAACTTAATTCATTTTTCTTACTTAGTGCGAAAGCACAAAATCTCACTTTGAGGTTAACCATATATATAAAACCTCGTATATATATATATATATATATAACTTCGTATAGACTTAAAATTTAATACCATATAAGCTAACAAAACTTCATATAAAACATATATCAATACCAAGTATACATAAGAGTTTGTAAAATTTCATAATTGCATACACCTCATATAAAATATATAATTTGTAAACTTATAAAGTATTAACACTTAAAATCACTTATTGTGAAATCATAAAAAATAAAAAAAATTACTTTCCCTTGCATAACATAAAACATAACTTTATTTATAAAAGGAATTTAAAACTTAAATCTTAAAACTTAAATTATATTTCACACAAACTCATACTTATAAAATGGTAAATAATAACCTTCCATACAAAATTTCAAATAATCAAAACATTCATTTTGAATACTTAAAATAACAATACATAGACAAAATGCTTATCACTTAAAACAAACGTAAACACATATATATAACTTACTTGATAAATCACTTAGGAAATTTTCTTATAACTTACTTTCTAAAAAAAAAACTTATAAATCCATCACAAACATTTTAAAACCATATATAGTATTTGTAATAAAATATATTCTTATAACTTCCAAATCCAATTTCAAAAGCTTCAAAATCAAGTGTAGCACTCACCTTAAATTCAAATTCACTTAAGTGAGCTCCAATAGCCTTCATTGGTTCCGCTTCCTTCCATTTTACCTACACATCACATAATTGCTCAAAACACACTCATTTTACCTTAAAAAAGCTTATCACATAACTTACAACTCAACTAATTCATGGAATCACTATTTTACCAACTTACTTCTCTATTCGGTTTCAACTTAATTGAAGCTTTAAAATTCCATTTTCTTTGCGTAAACCTTACTTATTCTTACTTAGGAACACCCTCATACATTCGAAACCATCATTTGAAACCTAGAACAAAAAGTGACCATTTTCAACCCACCTTGGTCGAATATGGTGCAACTCCTTACCTAGGGTTGCTTTTCATTTCTTTCTTGCTCCATACACCTTCTTGACTCACATTTAGATCACCCGTAAAACGGTTTTGAAAAATTCCAACGAATGGATGATGAAACCTAGGAAAAACCTTAATTTTTCATCACTTTTTAAGTGCCATTTTCATAAATTTCATTCTAATTCCCATTTCTTCTTTCCTTAATGTTTCCTTAATGTCTTACATACTTTGACATATTCATTTTATGCATGAAAACACATACATGGGGTGATATTTCATAGTATCTGTAAACCCTCATTCACATGCTTGACTAGAGAGGTAGAAGTAGTCAAGTTAAGTCGAGAGCATAAAGTGAGATAAGTAAATCTTTTAACATGTTCAATAAAGAGATGAAGGAGATTAAGAAACAAGTGACTAATACCAAATTCAAGTCTTTAAATTGTATATAGAATTTGATAAAAGTCATAGAATATGATTTTAGAACAAGTTCCAAGAAGGGGCATTTTAGTCATTTCCATTGGAATTCATAAGCTAATAGGACCTATGGACTAAATTGAAAGAAGTTTACAAAGTATGGGTCAAGATGGAATAAACAAGACTTAGGTGCCATAAGTTAATTATTTAAGGGACAAAATGGTCATTTATGGAATTGATATTAAAATATAAAAGAAAGACACTTAGTCAATTTTTTCAAGTGTTTCACGCCACAAACTCAAAGCAACCCGTGAGAACACCAAACTAAGAAACCAAAGAGAAAAACCAAAGGAAATTCACGCCAAAGACAAGGGAGAGAAGAGACCAAAGGTGATCAAGCTAGTTTCAATCAATTTTCAAGGTTCTAATCCATCAATCAAGCATCCCTAAGCTAGGAAATCAAACTTGAATCAAGAATCAAAGTTAATCAAGGTTAGTTTACTCACTTTTAAGCTTGGTGTTGTGATATTGAAGTTGGTTATTTTGATGATGTTTGAGTTGGTTTTGATGGGAGATTTTTACCTATGTTAAGAGATGATTTATTTGAGACTTGAAAGCATGTGAAAGATGGCATGTAAACCTACTAAAATTGATGAGCTAGGGTTGGCATGAGACAAATTTTAAATTGATTTTAGATTGGAAATCATTGGAATGAGATGTAGATTAGATGTTTGACAAAATGTCTAAAAGAACTAGTATGTAAATCTTGAAAGAAATGAACCTAGGGTATATTAGTGCTTGTAAGGCCCTATGGAAAGGTATGAAAAACCAATGAAATGGAAGTGTTTTAAGCATGAGTTTAGGTTGGTTAAGTGATAAACCAACTTATAGAAATGTTAAAATTGCATTGGAAGCTATTCCATTGTAATGCATTGTAAAGCACCTAGGAAAGACATATTGAGTTATCATCGAAAACCACTTCTTTTATGGGTTGAAATGAATTGTATGGATAGGTTTGAGTATGTATAACACTAGAAAAGGAAGAGTTAAGTTTTAGAATGAAATGAGTGAAAAAGCCCTTTAAAAAGTTATCGTAAAGTGGTGTTTTTGGCCCAACTCACCTATCAAACGATATCGGAATTCGATGAAATTTTACGGGTGATCACATTGAGAGATAAGAAGAGTGTGGAAGAAAGAATTGGAGCAAAAGCATGCACATTTTGGCTGTGCATTGCATTCCGTTTAGAGAGCTCAAAAACGACCATTTTGAGTTTTAAGCTTCAAATTATGATAGAAAGCATGTTGGGACACCCCTTGGATTATATAAGAAGGATTCATGCAAAAAAATTGGGAATTTGAAGCATGGATCAAAGAGAAATTGAAAGGAGAAGCTACTAGTGTAGATAGAATTTTATAGAGTTAGTGTAGTTAGGTGCATTTTAGTGCATCTTTGCATTGTATATTGAGCACATTCTAAGTGTGCTTATCATGTGTAGGTGAGAAGTATCCGACCGTATCACGAGAGGGCTTTTGAAGCTCATTTGAGTTAAGCCCAAGCTTAGGTGAGTGCACTTTCAAAGAGTTTTGTAAAGTGATTTTATGCTTTTGCATTGATAAGCTAGATTTTATGTTTTTACATGTATAAGTTCTTGTATTTAAATACATGTATTGTATTTGTAAAGTGAACGAAATGAGTCCAAGGACTCAAGTTTAAAGTTTTCAAGTTAAAGCTTTTGTACTTGTGCACCAAGTATAAAGATTTGAATGACATAGCATTAGAGAAAAATAAAGTTTTCAAAGGTCATAAGTACCCACCAGTTTATCGAGTTCAGACCCGTACGGTATATCCCACTTAATAAGGCAAGAGTTGTGGGAAACGAGTTACTAATTGTGTGGTTAGAGTTATAAGTGAGTGTGTCGTCCATACTTTATGGGATATGGTCTCGCACTATGGTTAGCGATGCAAAATTCCACATGTAGTTGCTGAGAGGTCTTAGAGAGTTGGTTGCGGTAGATGTTAGATACATCACCTTGTGACCTACCACACCTGCGGACTTAGCTAAGTCACTGTGTGGTCAAGAGATTAGGGTTACGAATGGTGCTTTTATAAAGTTCAGTTATTTTAAGCATGTTCAAATTTATGCTTTACCAGTTTACTATCCGTTGTTTATATTGATGCTATGCAATTGAATGAGAATTATACTTTAAATATCTTTTAAGAGATAAGAACTTTTATTAAAGTTTTCTAAGGAGGAAGTTTTCAAAAAAGTAAAGTTAAGTTTATAAACCATTGCGCTCACTGAGCTTTATAGTTCACTCTTCAAATTGTTTATAAAAACCTCCTCAGGTACTCGTATGGGTGAAGACTAGTAAAGCCTCACTCCTTCGTATTCAAGTGGGCGCAAGTATTGGCAATTGATTCTTGAAGAATGTAATATGCATATTTTGTGTCTTTTGTATTTTGCATATGTTTGTACATTTTGTATAAAAAGAGTTATACTTTTAGAGTTGTGTAAAAGTGCACCATTTTGTGCTTGTAATATCAAGCTTGCTAGATTTAAAAGTGCATGTTTATATCTTATCTTTGAAGGTTTTAAATTTTTGTGTTTATGTGATAAACTGGATTGCGAGAAGTTGGGTTGGATTGTGATTATAGTTTGAAGTGTCCAAATTGCTTTTTAGGTTTTTGGTTTATCCAAATTACAGTCGTTATGCTGTCGGTTTTGAGTTTTAAAAATGACCAAATGAATAGTATCAAACCAACCCAAACTATTTCAACTTTAAGGTTTAAAAGATTAAGCTTCCGCTAAAGTTAAGTTTTAAGTTAAGAGGGTTCGCTCCTCGAATACCTTCTTCCCCATCAAGATGGGCTTAGAGGGATTCGTTAGGGTGCCCAGGCGTACCCTTCGGATAGGAGCCTAGTGGCGGTCCGGATTTGGGGCATCTCAGGTGGTATCAGAGCCACAGTTTTTAGAAATAGTTTAGAAAGTTTTAAAGTTGCTTTGAGTCAAGTTTTTCATGAATGCATGAGTCTAAAGTTTTCAGTTCATGCATTGCATGATTTTGTTAATTGTTTTTGTGCATTGCAAGCATTGTTCTCATGCATTTGTACATGTTTCAGAAGCATGCAACGCCGAGGTCGTCCGAGGACGAGGAAGGTAGTTGCAGAGGCACCCACACTAGAGGAGGAGCATGTTGATAAGTCTGTCAACGTGCCTAGTAGCTCCTCACACCCAGAACCATCACCTCAGCTTGATAGACTCGAGCGACCACAGATGGATACGGAGCACTTAGCACAGGCAATAGTAGTGGCAATTAATCCGTCGCGAGAGGCTCGAGTGACCATAGAGCGCGCTCAGAAGTTAGGTGCTAAGACCTTTGATGGCACAGGAAAGCCAGAGCAAGCACTCTCATGGCTAGAGGCTAATGAAGAGATATTCAAAGTTATGAGATGCTTAGATGAACAGAGACTGGAATTCTCAACCTTCCTACTCAGAGACAGTGCTAAGGAGTGGTGGAAGACACATGAGAGGTCGCATCCAGAGGGAGTTACTTGGACAGATTTTCAAAAGGAATTCAAGAATCAGTTTTTCCCTAAAGTATATAAGGATGCGAAGATTGAAGAATTCTTCAGGTTTGAACAAGGGAGCTTAACTGTGGCAGAATATGAGAGGAAGTTTACAGAGTACCTCAAGTTGGTTCCTTTCATTGCCGCAGACGAAGAGCAGAAGATAAACAGATTTATGTCAAGTCTCAACTCAAGGATCAGGGCTTATGTTACCTCTACTACACATACCAGATATGGAGAGTTGGTACAGGCAACCACTAGGGTTGAGAAGACAGTAGCAACTTTCCCCAAGCCAAAGAAATTCGGGCAAAAACGCGAATGGACAAGTAATCCGCAAGGCAGCTTCAGCAAGATGACTAAGAGTGGAGGCCAGTCTTCCTTCACGGATAGTCGCAGATAGTCCCAGGCAACCCATAGTAGCCAGAGTTCAGTGGGCCAAACGGGCAAATCTAAGAGCCAGCAGAGCGGTAAGTATAGACAGCCTTGTCCTAAGTGTGGCAAACCACACCCAGGAGAGTGTATGCAAGGTAAGATTGGGTGTTATAGATATGGTCAGGAGGGCCACTTTATATGGGATTGTCCCATGGCAGCCACTCCTTAACAAACAGAGACCAGGACAGGGGCACAGGGGCACAGGGGCAGCCTAGTGGGAGCAGAGGACCCGACAGGAGAGGTCCTCAGGTTGGAGGAGCTGTGGGTATAGAGAGGCCCAGTGGAGGCCCCAATGGCAATACAGTACCTAGGGGACAACCTAGTAGACCTCGTACTTAGGCCAGAGTATATGCCGCCACTCAGCAGCAGACAGATGCAGCGCCAGACGTAGTGACAGGTATGGTTACTCTATTTGGCACTGCGGCACATGTATTGATTGACCCAGGGGCCACACATTCCTTTGTGTCAAAAGACTTTGTGGATAGAGTTAAGATAGATGTGAGCCCTTTAGAGTGTAGTATGTTGGTCTCCTTTCCCATTGGAGATTCCCTCATTGCAGATAAAGTATACATGAGAAGTGAAGTGATTATTGGGGGTCAAGTATTTAAGGCTGATTTGGTGATACTAGACATCCATGATTTTGACGTAATCCTAGGTATGGATTGGCTAGCAAAACATAGAGCCACCCCCGACTACTATAGGAAAGAGGTTAGGTTGAGCACACCAGAGGGATTTGAGGTTATCTTTTGTAGAGATAGGAAGAGGCTCCCTACCAGTTTGATCAGTGCAGCAAAAGCTAGTAAAATGCTTAGGAAGGCATGCTAGGGATACTTGGCTTATGCAATGGGACCGGAGAATGATGAGGTGAAGCTAGAAGAGATTCCAGTGATAAGAGAGTTCCTAGATGTCTTCCCAGATGACATTTCAGGGCTACCACCAGACAGGGAGATAGAGTTTGAAATCGAGCTAGCACCAGGTACCGAACCTATCTCTATTGCGCCATACAGAATGACACCAGTAGAGTTGAAAGAATTGAAGGTCCAAATAGAAGAATTGCTAAGTAAGGGATTCATTAGGCTGAGTACTTCACCTTGGGGAGCACCTGTCTTATTTGTGAAGAAAAAAGATGGAAACCTCAGGTTGTGTGTCGATTACAGACAATTGAACAGGGTAACCATTAGGAATCAATATCCGCTACTACGTATTGATGATTTATTTGATCAGTTACAGGGTGCTAGGGTATTCTCTAAGATTGATTTGAGGTCAAGTTATCATCAGTTGAAGATACGTAGGGAAGATGTGCCTAAGTCAGCCTTTAGGACGCGATATGGGCATTATGAGTTTTTGGTGATGCCATTCGGATTAACTAATGCCCCAGCTGCTTTCATGGACTTAATGAACAGAATCTTCGGGCCTTATTTAGACAAGTTTGTCATTGTGTTTATTGATGACATTCTAGTGTATTCTGGCAGCCATGAGCAGCACGCAGAGCACTTGAGAGTTATGCTACAGACATTGAGGGAGCATCAATTGTACGCCAAATTCAGTAAGTGCTAGTTTTGGCTTGATAGAGTTGCCTTCTTGGGTCATGTGGTATCCGCAGAGGGTATATCAGTTGATCCTCAGAAGGTAGAGGCAATAGTTAGTTGGAAGCCACCCACGAATGTGACCGAGGTCAGAAGTTTCCTACAAGAAGTTCGTGGAAGGGTTTTCCAAGATAGCAGCTCCCTTAACAAAGTTGACAAGAAAAGATGAGAAGTTTGAATGGTCAGCTGCGTGCCAGAAGAGTTTTGAAGAGTTGAAACAGAGATTGACTTCGGTGCGCGTACTTACACTACCGTCAGGGACAGAGGGCTTCACAGTGTATTGTGATGCTTCCAGACAAGGCTTAGGATGTGTGTTGATGCAAAAGGATAAAGTAGTAGCTTACACTTCAAGGCAATTGAAGATGCATGAAGTGAATTACCAAACACACGATTTGGAGTTAGCAGCTGTTGTGTTTGCTTTAAGGATTTGGAGGCACTACCTTTATGGAGTTCCCTGCAAAATCTTTACTGACCACAAGAGTTTGCAGTATCTATTCACCTTAGAAGAGTTGAATATAAGGCAGAGGAGGTGGATAGAGTTGATCAAGGATTATTATTGCACTATAGAATACCATCCAAGCAAAGCAAATGTGGTGGCAGATGCCTTAAGTCGCAAGGCCACAGGTTCCCTAGTCCAGCTAAAGGCAGAATATCTCCCCCAGTTGATTGAATTAAGATCCATGGGTGTCAAGTTAGAGGTGATGAATTCAGGTACATTACTAGCTGCATTTTGTTGGGGTTTCTGCCCTAAAAGCTTGTAATATTGTAAACGGTTTTATAAATTTTTAATAAAATATTCATTTCATTCAATTTATATATTTTGCAAAAATCGTATATATCATGAGAAACATCCTTGATTACTGATGTAATTTCAAACTAAGTGTATAAGTGTTATATATAGGTGGATTTAGTTTGAGATAAGTAATTTAAAGAGTCCGTAGAAAACAAACGAAGTTGGGTACTTCATTTGTGGTAAATCTACAACTGCGGTCCCTTTCGTATTTGATACGATAGTCTTATCCAAGACTATTCATGTGGTGACATGGAAATGGAGGCACCTTATATAATAAAGATTATATAGGACTGGACCTCGATAAATATAAGTCTCTAAATAATATCCGTTAACCTTAGAGATTTATATTTATCAAGCAGATGATCATATCTGAATTGATCTTAATTCTGAGTGTATTATGAACTCCTGCTTGTTAAGTTATTTCCTTTGATTTACATGGGTGAGATCGGTGTAGATACCCAATCGATAACTTCGTACTTTGGGGATATGATTTAGTAAGTAGCTGGGAACATTCTATACAATAGTGGAATCCACTCCTTCTTGCGAGAAGTAGAAAAGTAGTTCCCTTAAAGGTTGATTCAGGTCTTGAACAATAAGAGCGCTCAACTTTCTGTTTATATGTAAACAGAAAGATAAATTCATAAGTTGTTATGAATATATTGTCCATTAGAGAATCAATGGTACTTAAGGATCAAGAAATAATTAGAGAGGTAAAACAGACATTTGACCTTGCTCTAATTATGAACTATTTGTGGAGGGTCAAATCATATGTAGTGATTAAATCAATGGACACTGAAAAATTTCAGATTGTATAAAAAACATCTACAATTTTGAGAGTGCAATCTTAAGTTTTTAGTGGAGTAACTTTAAAATTAATAATAGTGAATTATTTAATTAAAGAGTTTAATTAATAATTCCAATATTATTGAAGCTCAAAACTGTAGGTCCATCGGGTCCCCTTGATAGCTCATTTTACTATAAGAAACGTGTATATAGAATATTATAATTGGACCGTCCAATTACAGGTGTTACATAAGTAACAAAAATTTGTGTTCACTTAGTATTTGAATAATATTGATTATTCAAATTATTTAATTATTAATTATGAATTAATAATTATTTAATTAATTTTATAAGAGGTCTTGAATCCAATTCTTAGTGACTTTGGTATAAATTAATTATGAATTAATTTATTAAAAGTTACAAGTTCTATTTCAAAATATAATATGAATTAATTTTGAATTAATTATATTATATGGGGCAAAAGTTTAATTATAATAAGATTAGGGTCAATATTAATATTGATTAATTAAAACCCTAATTGTTTGCCTATAAACAGAAAAAGTTTCTTTTCTACATCTAGGTTTTTGGTTGTTATTTATGTTCTTGAAAAAGGATAAGAGAAAAGAAAAAGAAGTTTTTTTTTTTCAACAAATACAAAGAACAAGAATTTGTGTCTTTGTTCTTTGTATAATAAAAAATCAAACACTCACCTCTTATAATCATTGATTTAATTTGATTTTTTTTAGAAAGAAATCAAAAAGTAAGTGAGCACAATTCTATATAATTGTGCCCACTCACTTGTTTCTTGGTTTCGAGATATATCAAGGAAGGCAAGGTGGTGAGCAATCCACAGAGATCAATACAGAAGGTAAAAATATGATTTTTATTTCTTTATATTATTTTTATTTCATTGTTTTATGAATCTTGGTTTTTTGAGTTTTCTAAAAAGTTTTTGAAATTTAATGTTCCATAAAATCCTTAATTTTATGAAAAACAAATTGTTGATTTTTGTTTTTTCAATCCATCACATTCCACATTCATCCAGTATTGATTGACAAAATCAGAGAACTTAAGGCCTAGGATCCTCAGTTGAGCAAGTTAAAGGGGGAGATAGAGGCTGGGCAGCAGAGCAGCTACAAGTTGAGGGATGATCAGACACTTGTCTTGGGTAATAGGTTATGTGTGCCAGATTTGGGAGATTTGAGGAACGAAATCATGACAGAGGCACACTTATCAGCTTATGCCATGCACCCAGGGAGCACAAAGATGTATCGAACTTTGAGGGACCATTATTGGTGGAAAGGGATGAAGAGAGATATAGCAGAGTTCGTAGCCAAGTGTTTAACCTGCCAACAGATCAAAATAGAGCACCAGAAGCCAGCAGGTTTATTGCAACCACTACCTATCCTTGAGTGGAAATGGGAGAGGATCACTATGGATTTTGTGGTAGGGTTGCTAAGGACTCAGAGTGGACGTGATGCTATTTGGGTGATAATTGATAGGTTGACTAAGTCCGCTCCCTTCCTAGCCATCAAGAATACTTATTCACTGGAGAAGTTAGCTCAAGTGTACATTGATGAGGTTATTAGATTGCATGGTGCACCAGTGTCTATCATTTCAAACAGAGACCCTAGGTTTACTTCTAGGTTTTGGCCTAAGTTACAAAAAGCTTTAGGCACAAGATTGAGCTTCAATACGGCCTTTCACCCACAAACAGATGGGCAATCAGAAAGGATTATCCAGACCTTCGAAGACATGTTGAGAGAATGTGTTATGGAGTTCAGAGGGAGCTGGGATACATACCTATCACTCATAGAGCTTGCCTACAACAACAGCCATTAGTCAAGTATAGGAATGACACCATACGAGGCGTTGTATGGTAGGAAGTGCAGGACCCCAGTGTCCTGGGATGAGGTAGGTGAGAGGAGATTGATTGGCCCAGAGATTGTCCAGGTGACTAATGAGAAGATTGGAGTCATTAGAGAAAGATTAAAAGTAGCAAGAGATAGGCAGAAAAGCTACGTGGACAATCGAAGAAGAGATTTAAAGTTTCAAGTGGGTGACCAAGTCTTCCTTCGCATATCGCCTTGAAAAGGAGTCTTAAGGTTTGACAAGCGTGGGAAGCTCTTAAGGTTTGACAAGCATGGGAAGCTAAGTCCGAGCACTACAACAAAACAGCCTAATTATACCGGAGTATCAATACTGGACATTAAAAGCCCGGTATAGATAATAATATTTTATTTAAAAAAATTTTGAAATTGGATTATCCTTACCGGGCGGGTAGAGACCAGTAAGGATAATCAATTTTCCATACTGGGCATTCAACGCCTGGTATGGATAATAATATTTTATTTTAAAAAAATTTTGAAATTGGATTATCCTTACCGGGCGGGTACAGCCCGGTAAGGATAATCCATTTTCCATACCGGGCGCGACCCGCCCGGTATGGAAGTATAGTTATCATTATCGGGCGGGTGGTGCCCGATAATGATAACTTCATTATCCATACCGGTCGGGTACCCGACCGGTATGGATAATAGTTTTAAATTTATAATATTTTTTTCTTTTTTAACCATATCGGGCGGGTAACCCGCCCGGTATGAATGTACTATTATCCTTATCGGGCGCAACCCGCCCGGTAAGGATAATCCAAATTCGTTACCGGGCGGGTCGCACCCGGTAAGTAACTTGGATTATCCTTACCGGGCGCGACCCGCCCGGTAAGAAACGTGGATTATCCTTACCAGGTGGGTTACCCACCCGGTAAGGATATTAAAATTTTTTCGTTATTTAATTACCGTTGGGAACTTTTCCATATCGGGCGCTGTACGTCCGGTATGGAAAAGTTGGGTGTTTTAACACACCCAGCGTATTTCCCCCCTCCCATTTTCATTTTCTTCTCTCTCTCTTTCTCTTTCTCTCACATCTCCTCTCTCCCAACCGTAGCTACCGCCGATGGATCTCGCCCATCGCCGACCGGTCAAGGCTTGGGAGCTCGCTGTTCACCTTACCGTTCGTCGTCGTTCGCTGATCTAGTGACGGTGAGTCTTCCCTCTCCTCCATTTCTTCTTCTCTTCTTCTTCTTCTTCCTCTCTTCTTCTTCTTCTTATTCTTCTCTTCTTCTTCTTCCTTTCTTTTTCTTCTTCTTCTTCTTCTTCTTCTGGCCACAAGACCGATCGGAACAAGTCCGACCACGCAACGGTCGATCGGACTAGTTTCGACTGCCGGCGCGGCGTTCCCTATTTCTTCTTCTTCGATCTTCTTCTCCTTCTCCTTTTCTTGTTCTTCTTCTTCTTCTCTTCTGCTTCTTATTGTTTGGTCCGCTCGATTGGCCGAAGTGATTCCGGCCACGACCGCCGGTTGGACTGGTTCCGGAGCCGGCGCCGACGCTGAACCAGTCCGCCCTCCCACATTACATCAATTCTTCCTTTTCTTTTCATTTTGACACTTATATTTTTCTGTTGCAGCCACTACCGAGCATCGTCATTACCATACCCAATCTAATAGCGCGCAGTTGCTTTTCGTTTTTATAAGGCTAGCTGGTATGTCCATATGTTGTCTCTCTTCCTCTTTTCTTTATCTTGGGTTTTTGTTGTTTTGGTCTATGTATGGATGAGCTGTTTGTCTTATTTTTGTTGGTATATGATTAAGCTGTTTGTCTTATTTTTGTTGGTATATGATTAAAGTATATGATTAATGTTTATACAATAAGCGTAGCAACAGCAGAAAGTTTATCATCAAACAAAATTTTCCAGTATCATCTGCATTTATGCTAATAAAATTAGATAACCTACTCAAGCACAAATTGAAAATCAACATACTTGTATTTCAATTGATTTTAAACATGGTTTCAAAGGGACTGTCAGCTGTTAACTCTACGGATTTTAAACAGTCCCTTGAATGCACTTGGAAAGAGTATTTATAGTTTAAACCTAAATAGAATGACATCGGTTGCACAGGATAGGAATGTACCTGTGTAGTTTGTGTAGTCGTTATGAGTTATTAAACACTTAATGTACTTAGATTAATTAACCTTTATAGGAATATAGTCGGTTAATTAATTTAGATAATTCAATTTGACCGTTCGGAAGAGACTTGTGGATAATTTAGTGCTCGATAAAACAAATAATGACAATGGATTCATTATTATAAAAACATAGGATTAGTGAATTGGTAGGGTGAAGTTGTACATTAAAAGCTTATTACAAATAAAATGAAACAAATTGGATCTGTTGCAACAATTTAGTCTCCTATTTGTAATAGATTCCAAAACCTAGATTAACTAACATCCATTTTGAAACGTTTGTTTATAAGTACAAAGTTGAAATTTGGACCCCAATAACTAAAGTAAATGAAACTTCAACACGCACAATTAAGGTAACCGAAAAGTATATAATTATCTACAAGAAAAATGTAATATGACTAACTGAGTTTTGTCAATATATGCAAACTAACCAAGTTTCTAAATTGCATGAACAAAAAAATTACTTGAACACAAATGACTTACTACAAAATTACCAAAAACATATAAACAAAAGCAAAGAAACCAAAGTTAAATCAACATACTTTTTTTTTAAGATTTTATTATGTATTATTCAATTTAATATTCTAATTTCTGATATTTAACTTGTCTGTCTCTTAAAATTTAAGTTAAACTTAAATAAATAATTAATTGACTTATGTTAAATAAACAAATATTACTAAATCATTAAACTAAAATTATAATAATATCATATATATATATATATATATATATTACTTCAAATGAAATATGTAAAACATAGGTTTAAAAAAACAAGAAATATATAAAAAGTAAATGGATTTAAATAGAAGATCTTACCGTTATTGAGAAATGTGATTATTCATCCAATTAAATGTACATTCATGGGTGTACAATCTATTATATAAAATATTTTTTTTATGTAGTATTTAATTACAATTAATTAAAAATTACCCTAAAACTCATCTATCTAAGTGATAAGACGGTAAATCATGAGATATAATCCACATAATTGTCTCAATAAGTAATTTTTTTGTTCCCATCATTACCTCTCAGTACTTATTTTATGTTTGATAATTGATATAAGATTGTATTGAATAATAATCAAATCACAAGTTAAGTTAAATTTAATTATAGTCCTACAAGTAAATTAATATAATTAATCTATGCTAACGAAAAAATAGTTTTCTTTTTCTAATTTAGTTATGAACTTTTATATTTTAGTTAAGTGATGATTATATAATTTGTCAAGAAAGTTAATTTTAAAAAAATATATAATATATTACTGTAATATATTAGATTATTGTAATATATGTAGATGTAGTGAATGTGTATATGAATATGATATATATATTTTTTAATTCAAAGTTTACTAATTTTATTGTAGTTTAACACTATATTATTGCATGGTTTGTTTTTTTAGTGTTATATGCTTTCAAATGGATAAGGAGTGGTTAAGATTTTCAAGGTTAATATTCTAAACTCAATCTATAAGGATATAAAATTTAAACTTTCAATGTTTTTAATATATTGTATATTTCATTTATAAACTTTTAGAGTATTGGAAGAATATACGGAGGGAGCCAAACACTTTGTTTAAGCCGCAAACAAACATTCAATAAATCCTGGCTTCATCCTTTGCCCTTGTGTAAAATGTCTAAATGGGAGGTATCATCACACTAAGATAATGTATGAGCATTTAGTCATTAATGGGATGGATCCTCAATATACAACTTGGTTCATGCATGGGGAACCCCTAAAAACTTCCACACCCGTTGAACATATTTCCAATGCATTTAGAATGTATAGGGATACAAACCTTGAAAATGATTGTAATGTTGAACTTAATGTCGAAGTAAGAGACAAAGACATCACTGATAAGTTGGAAGATGTTGAAACTCCTTTGTATGAAGGTTGTTCCAAGTACACTAAGTTATCGGCTATTGTAGCTTTATATAAATATAAAGCTACATATGGTCTATCTGATAAAAGGTTCGATGAACTTCTTAACATCATTCGAGACATGTTGCCATCAGATAATGTTCTACCAGAATCATTGTACTCAACAAAAAAATTGTTGAAAGTGTTTGATTTAGGGTATGCAAAAATTCATGCATGCATCAATGATTGTTGTTTGTTTAGAAAAGAATTTGAGCATCATGAAGAATGTCCGAAATGTGGGACTTCTAGATGGAAAGTAAACAAAGTTAGTAAAAAGATTCATAAAGGAGTACCGGCCAAAGTACTTCGATACTTTCCAATCATTATGCGGTTTAGAAGAATGTTTACATCAATTGAAATGACTAACAATTTGAAATGGCATTCCACTCATACAAGCCAAGATAGAAAGATGCGTCATCCTGTTGATTCAGAAGCATGGAAGACTATAGATAGGATGTGGCCATCTTTTGCTTCAAAGCCACGCAATTTGAGGTTAGGTTTAGCTACAGATGGATTTAATCCTTATAGCAACCTAAGCACATCCTATAGTTGTTGGCCGGTGGTGTTAGTTACTTACAATCTACCCCCATGGATGTGTATGTCGAAGGAAAATTTAATGCTAACGCTACTAATTCCAGGAAAAAAAAACAACCGGGGAATGACATTGATGTATATTTGCAACCATTAATTGAAGATTTGAATGAATTATGGCACTCAGGAGCACAAGTATATGATTCATCTACTAAGTCCGCCTTCAACTTAAAGGCTATTTTAATGTGGACTATAAATGATTTTCCTACTTATGGAAACTTAGCAGGATGTTGTGTGAAAGGTGAATATGCTTGTCCTGTTTGTGGGTTGAACATATGTTCACAAAGATTAAAATATAGTAATAAAAATGTGTATATGGGTCATCGGCGATTTCTTCCAAAGAATCATGTCTTTCGCAAGAAAAAATCGTGGTTTAATGGGAAAGAAGAAATAGACGATCCTCCAGAGATTCTTGATGGTAAACAAGTGAGAAGTGCATGTGCAGGAGTTGAAAATGATTGGGGGAAAAATGTAAATGGAAAAAGGAAGAGAAAAGGTCATCCTATATGGAAAAAAAGATCAATATTCTTTGATCTTCCCTATTGGGAGGTAAGATTTTCAATTCAAAGTAATCAAAAATTAACTTATTCTATTATTTTTAACTATGTGTAAATAATATATCATCATCAATTTTTGTAGGATTTGGTTTTGCATCATAATTTAGATGTGATGCACATTGAAAAAAATATTGGTGAAAGTCTTGTTGGCACGTTGTTGGACATCAATGGGAAAACCAAGGATGGTGTCAATTCTCATAGAGATTTGGAAGACATTGGGATCCAGCAAGATCTTCATGTGAAAGAGGATGGAAATAAATTGTATTTGCCTGCAGCACCACACACTCTTTCAAAGGTAGAAAAACAACAATTTCTTAAGAGGTTTTTAAATTTAAAAATGTCAGATGGTTATGCTTCAAATATCTCTAATTGCATCTCGTTAAATGAATGCAAGATAGTTGGGCTTAAGTCTCATGACTATCATGTATTGATGCAACATTTATTATCAGTGGCAATACGGGGTCTTTTGCCTAAAGGCCCAAGAATTGCCATATTTTGGTTGTGTACATTTTTTAATGAAATATGCCAAAGAGTGTTAGATCAAGATAAGTCAGATGCATTGGAAGATGATGTTGCAGTTACTATGTGTCTGCTTGAACGTTATTTCCCTCCTTCTTTCTTTGACATAATGGTACATCTTATAATTCATCTAACAAGAGAAGCTCGCTTATGTGGACCGGTTCAATATCGATGGATGTACCCTTTTGAAAGGTTAACCATACACTATTCTTCATCTATGAATTAAGATTAATGATATAATCAAATTTTATTTACCTTTACGTATTCATTTTATAGATTTATGAAGGTGTTAAAAGGATATGTAAATAAATCGTGCACGACCAGAGGGTTGCATAGCAGAATGCTATTTAGCCGATGAATGCATGCAATTTTGTAGTAGGTATATACCACAAGCAACAGATGTTGGTGAGAAGCATAATAGAAATGAAGATTTTGTGTTTCAAAATGTAGTTGAAGGACATCCAATATCTACATCAACGTTAAAGACGATTTCTGTTGACATGATACAGATTGCACATATGTATATACTTTTAAATAGTGCATTAGTACAACCATACATTAAGTAAGTGTTTTATTTTAGGTGATGAATATAGTTTAAATATTAGTAAAAATTATTAACATGATACTTATTTAGTCTTCTTGTTTCTATTTTTATAAATGTTTTCTTAGCATGCACTTGGAAGAGCTTCAACAATTAGATCCCAATCTTTTAAGTAGACCTATTTTGTTGCAAAGGAGACATACTAAAGAATTTGTAACATGGTTCAGAAATAAGGTATATTCACTACCCTATAAGTTCTATAAAATGATCTATTTACTTTAGTTTTTTATCCTTGATAATCTAAATCGTAGTGACTCAAAACAAGTCCTCAGTCAATCCAATAGCATGGATATGCCTCAAACTCTAAAATTCCTTGCACTTGGACCAAGTATGCAAGTCACTACTTATTCAAGTTATGTTGTGAATAGGAAACGATACTGTACAAAAGATAGTGAGAAAACTACACAAGATAGTGGTGTTTCCCTTGAAGCAGAAACTGTTTGTAATGAAAGAGATGACACTCAAGTGATCAAGAAGATGATTTACTATGGAGTTTTAAGGGAAATACTTTTGTTGGATTTCTCAGCATTTCGTGTTCCATTGTTCAAATGTGATTGGATGAGTAGTGGAAGTGATGTTAGAATTATAGATAGGTTCACACTAGTTAATTTTAGCCCACGTGTAAACAAATGGGATAAAGATCCTTTCATTTTAGCTTCACAAGCAACACAAGTGTTTTATTCTAGGGAAAATGATACATCTAATTGGTATGTTGTCCTTAAAGCACCTCCAAGAGGTTTTCATGATCTAGAGAAGTTTGATGAGCATGCTTATATGTCAACTACACCATTAGATGTATCTGAACTTGATTCTAGTGTAGATGAAAATGAGGATTATGCTCGGATAGATTGCGAAGAATTGGTTGTAAACATTTAACATTAATTTGTAATGAATGAATCATTGTTTGATATTTTTGGCAATGTGTGTGTGTATATGTATTGTTTGTGTATGTATTTGTAGAGAAACAGAGTCTCTAAAGTGGTTGGATCTGTTGTGAAATTATGTTGTATTTCAATGGCAGGTGAACTAAATTTGTGGTAAGTTCATAAAACAGGAAAAATTATGTCAAAATTTTCATAAACTAGCTTGAGTTTATATATATTGTTATATATATTGAATTTATTATTTATGTATTGGCTACTAATATATATGATATTTCTATAATATTTCAGATGTCGACGGAAGGAACATCGACCGGTAAGTCTTCAGATGGTTCAAGTGGAGAAAAGAAAAGAAAATGACGAGGTCCAAACCGTTTGGACTATGAAAAAATGTCTAAGGTGAAAGCTACAGGGATACAAATTAATGAAGTAGGACAACCAATTGGACAAAATTCAGTGATCTACAGTTCAGGTTATGGAGCACTTGCAGTTCAAATAATACCCATAACCTATATGAATTGGGATAAAATACCACAATCATTAAAAGATACAGTGTGGGAGAATGTAAAGGTATGTTTATATTGCGTTATTGGTTTCATTTATTCAAAATATTAATGTTGAATAATTATTTAATTGTAACCTACAAACTGCAGTTATGATTTGGTGTTGATAATTCCATGAAAGTTCAAACATTAAAAGCAATGAATGAGTGTTGGAGACATTATAAAGGCAAGATCACAAAACAAATTAGAGACATTCCTCCTGGTCCCGATGCACAAAGAAGATACGAAATGCTAAAACCACCAAACGTTAGTGAACAGGATTGAATTACATTTGTGAATCATCAATTGTCTTCAGAATTTGAGGTAATTATACATTCAAATATTTTTAAGCTACCATGTAAATTTGTAATGGATTCTGACTGAATTTATAATTTTTTAGGCTACTAGTAAGCATTTTTCTGAGTTGTCAAAAAAAAAATATTACTCCACATACAACAAGTCGTAAAGGGATGGCACGCTTACGAGAAGATTTGATAAGAATTAAATAAATTATTGTTTCATTCTTTTTTATTATTTCTTAAGCTCAAAAAATACACATGATTTCATAAATGTGTTATTCTCTAACAATTTTAGAAATAAAAATTCTTCAAAAATGTATATTTGTTTGTTTGTATATGAATATTAGAAAGCCAAAAAAGTGGCTGAAAATAAAGATCCCGAAGTCGATAGAGTTGAAACATGGATAGCCAGTCACATGCACAAAGATGGAAGGGCAGTGAATCAAGACACTGCTAAAAAAATTGTATGTTATGTTCATTTATTCAATTATTATGTTAATTATATTACTTGTATATAGCTTTTTTAATATTAATGTCATATAACATCATATGTAGGAGCAAATTGGGACACTACATCAAGAATTCCAATCTTCACTTGGAGATGATGCTATCGCTCAAGTTTTAGGTCCGGAGCATCGAGGTCGAGTTCGAGGAATGGGTCATGGTGTAACACCATCTACTGTATGTGGATCTGTGATTGGTAGACAAAACTTTGCACAATACCAACAGCATGTTGATTCTAAGATGGCAGCTCTGAAGCAAACAGTGACTAATTTGACAAGTTTGCTTATGACTCATTTGCCGAACGTAGATCAAACTCAAATACTAGCATGTATGCCTCCCGTACAGACGATAAATAACACGTACCCATTTAAAATTTGTTTACTTCTTCTTTTTTGGTCTTTAATATATATATATATATTTTTTCCGTATCCATGTTTTTACATAAGTGGTGTAAGTATATTTTGTTATTTTTTGCTATATGTGTTTGTGTATATATATGTATATATATTGTTTGCGTATTTATTTATGGAGAGACGTTGTTTTGATTGGATCAAATGTAAAAGTTTTTTAATTTGCAGGGAAATTAAACTTTTAGTAATTTTGAAAAACATGGGATATTCTGTCAAAATTTTTGTAAAATTGATTGAGTTTATATATATTGTTTTATATATTTAGTTTGTTACTTATATGTTGTCATACATGCCTATTTATTTATGGAGAGACGTTGTTTTGTTGGATCGATTGTGAAAGTATAAAAATTTGCAGGGGCATTAAATTTTTGGTAAGTTAAAAACACAGGGGAGATTTTGTCAAAATTTTTATAAAATTGATTGAGTTTATATATATATTGTTTAATATATTGAGTTTGTTATTTATTTTTTGTAAAATTGATTGAGTTTATATACATTGTTTTATATATTGAGTTTGTTACTTATATATTGTCATACATGTCTATTTATTTATGGAGAGACATTGTTTTGATTGGATCGATTGTAAAAATATTTTAATTGGCAGGGAATTTAAATTTTTGGTAAGTTAACAAAACAGGGGAGATTCTATTAAAATTTTTATAAAATTGATTGAGTTTATATATATATATATATATATATATTGTTTAATATATTGAGTTTGTTATTTATAAGTTGTCAAATTTGGGTATTTAACATTGTTTTCCCCCTGATTTATGTTCCCTCACAACCATACTATTGATTTTTTTCGTAGACGCAATATTCAAATGGCTCAAATTCAATGGGATCTAGTAAGAGTGTTGCATGTACTGAACCTTCAACAAAGGTAAATATTCATTAAATTTCTATTATTTATTCTTTCAACTTAATTTAATATATAAATGTATTTCCATAATATTTTTATAGGCATAATTATTTAAATTTTTATGCAAATGTAGTCCAAATCGAGGGGTTCTACAAGTCAAACTTGTGGATCAAGTGGAAATCATTGCAAATTATTGGACTGGTTTGATATAGGAACAGTGGTGGTGGAAGCAGAAATTGATTCCAAGGACCCTTATGATCAAGTTTATCACGAAGAGTTTGGTCTAGATTATTGGCGAGTTTCTGTGAAAAAAGTAATAGTTAGTATTCCGCTACCTCGACCTACCAACGAGCTACAAACTTTAGAGCATGCATTACACTCATTTATTGCTTGGCCAATAAAATATATTGTATGTTAGGATTGTATTATTATCATATATATGGTAATCTTAAATGATGTAAGTTAACTTTAAGTAATATATATATATATATATATATATATAAATACATTTTAAATGTATGTTGAAATTTGGTTTAAGGGTTTTTGGAATATATAGTTTTAATTTCAATAATAAATTATATATATTTTAATCAAAAAAAAAATTATAATTAAAATATTTTCCATACCGGGCACCCGCCCGGTATGGATAATAATATCCATACCCGGCATCTGCCCGGTATGGATATTACGGGGCAAATTGATTATCCATATCGGGCATGTGGCCGGTATGGATAAATGCTTTTAATGCCGGGGGGCTGCTCGGCATTGATAACGCCAGTATTAATACCGGCGGCATCCATACCCGGCGGGTTGCCCGGTATTGATACACATCCATACCGGGCAATGCCTGGTATGGATGTGCTGTTTTCTTGTAGTGGAGGTACATTGGATGATACAAAGTTATTGGAAGAGTTGGCGAGGTAGCTTATAGATTGAAATTACCACCAGAATTAGCCAACATTCATGATGCCTTCCATGTTTCCATGCTTCGCAAGTATATAGCGGATCCTTCACACATCCTAAAAGAGCAACTGGTGCAACTTAGAGAAAATCTCACCTACGAAGAGCAGCCAGTACAGATTCTGGATCGTCGAGAGCAAGTGTTGTGCCACAAGACCATTCCATTGGTTAAAGTGTTATGGAGGAATCATGCAACAAATGAGGCTACATGGAAGCATGAGGACCAGATCAGACATTAGTATCCACACCTTTTCTACTCAGGTATGTAGTTTAAATTTCGAGGATGAAATTTTTATAAAGAGGGGAGGAATTGTAAACCCTCATTCACATACAAGACTAGAGAGGTAGAAGTAGTCAAGTTAAGTCGAGAGCATAAAGTAAGATAAGTAAATCTTTTAATATGTTCAATAAAGAGATGAAGGAGATTAAGAAACAAGTGACTAATACCAAATTCAAGTCTTTAAATTATGTATAGAACTTGATAAAAGTCATAGAATATGATTTTAGAACAAGTTCCAAGAAGGGGCATTTTAGTCATTTCCGTTAGAGTTCATAAACTAATAGGACCTATGGACTAAATTGAAAGAAGTTTACAAGGTATGGGTCAAGATGGAATAAGCAAGACTTAGGTGCCATAAGTTAATTATTTAAGGGACAAGATGGTCATTTATGGAATTGATATTAAAATATAAAAGGAAGACTTAGTCAATTTTTTCAAGTGTTTCACGCCAAAAACTCAAAGCAACCCGTGAGAACACCAAACAAAGAAACCAAAGAGAAAAACCAAAGGAAATTCACGACAAAGACAAGGGAGAGAAGAGACCAAAGGTGATCAAGCTAGTTTCAATCAATTTTCAAGGTTCTAATCCATCAATTAAGCATCCCTAAGCTAGGAAATCAAACTTGAATCAAGAATCAAAGTTAATCAAGGTTAGTTTACTCACTTTTAAGCTTGTTGTTGTGATATTGAAGTTGGTTATTTTGATGATGTTTGAGTTGGTTTTGATGGGAGGTTTTTACCTATGTTAAGAGATGATTTATTTGAGACTTGAAAGCATGTGAAAGATGGCATGTAAACCTACTAAAATTGATGAGCTAGGGTTGGCATGAGACAAATTTTAAATTGATTTTAGATTGGAAATCATTGGAATGAGATGTAGATCAGATGTTTGACAAAATGTCTAAAAGAACTAGTATGTAAATCTTGAAAGAAATGAACCTAGGGTATATTAGTGCTTGTAAGGCCCTATGGAAAGGTATGAAAAACCAATGAAATGGAAGTGTTTTAAGCATGAGTTTAGATTGGTTAAGTGATAAACCAACTTATAGAAATGTTAGAATTGCATTGGAAGCTATTCCATTGTAATGCATTGTAAAGCACCTAGAAAAGACATATTGAGTTATCATCAAAAATCACTTCTTTTATGGGTTGAAATGAATTGTATGGATAGGTTTGAGTATGTATAACACTAGAAAAGGAAGAGTTAAGTTTTAGAATGAAATGAGTGAAAAAGCCTCTTAAAAAGTGATCGTGAAGTGGTGTTTTTGGCCCAAATCACCTATCAAATGATATCGGAATTCGACGAAATTTTACGGGTGATCACATTGAGATATAAGAAGTGTGTGGAAGAAAGAATTGGAGCAAAAGCATGCACGGTTTGGGCTGTGCATTGCATTCGGGTTGGAGAGCTCAAAAACGACCATTTTGAGTTTTAAGCTTCAAATTATGATAGGAAGCATGTGGGGACACCCCTTGGGGTATATAAGAAGGATTCGTGAAAAGAAATTGGGAATTTGAAGCATGGATCAAAGAGAAATTGATAGGAGAAGCTACTAGTGTAGAGAGAATTTTATAGAGTTAGTGTAGTTAGGTGCATTTTAGTGCATCTTTGCATTGTATATTGAACACATTCTAAGTGTGCTTATCATGTGTAGGTGAGGAGTATCCGACCATATCATGAGAGGGCTTTTGAAGCTCATTCGAGTTAAGCCCAAGCTTAAGGTGATTGCACTTTCAAAGAGTTTTCTAAAGTGATTTTATGCTTTTGCATTGATAAGCTAGATTTTATGTTTTTGCATGTATAAGTTCTTATATTTAAATACATGTATTGTATTTGTAAAGTGAACGAAACGAGTCCAAGGACTCAAGTTTAAAGCTTTCAAGTTAAAGCTTTTATGCTTGTGCACCAAGTATAAAGATTTGAATGACATAGCATTAGAGAAAAATAAAGTTTTCAAAGGCCATAAGTACCCATCAGTCTATTGAGTTCAGACCCGTACGGTATATCCCACTTAGTAAGGCAAGGATTGTGGGAAACGAGTTACTAACTGTGTGGTTAGAGTTATGAGTGAGTGTGTCGCCCCTACTTTGTGGGATATGGTCTCGCACTACGGTTAGCGATGCAAAATTCCGCACGTAGTTGCTGAGAGGTCTCAGATAGTTGGTTGCGGTAGATCTCAGATACATCGCCTTGTGACCTACCACACCTGCGACCTTAGCTAAGTCACCGTGTGGTCAAGAGATTAGGGTTACGAATGGTGCTTTTATAAAGTTCAGTTATTTTAAACATGTTCAAATTTATGCTTTATCAGTTTACTATCCGTTGTTTATATTGATGCTATGCAATTGAATGAGAATTATACTTTAACTATCTTTTAAGAGATAAGAACTTTTATTAAAGTTTTCTAAGAAGGAAGTTTTCAAAAAAGTAAAGTTAAGTTTATAAACTATTGCATTCACTGAGCTTTATAGTTCACTCCTCAGGTACTCGTGTGGGTGAAGTCTAGTAAAGTCTCCCTCCTCTGTATTCAAGTGGGCGCAAGTATTGACAATTGCTTCTTGAAGAATGTAACATGCATATTTTGTGTCTTTTGTATTTTGCATATGTTTGTACATTTTGTATAAAAAGAGTTATACCTTTAGAGTTGTGTAAAAGTGCACCATTTTGTGCTTGTAAAATCAAGCTTGTTAGATTTAAAAGTGCATGTTTATATCTTATCTTTGAAGGTTTTGAATTTTTGTGTTTATGTTGATAAACTGGATTGCGAAAAGTTGGGTTGGATTGTGATTATAGTTTTAAGTGTCCAAATTGCTTTTCAGTTTTTGGTTTATCCAAATTACAGTCGTTATGCTACCGGTTTTGAGTTTTAAAAATGACCAAATGAATAGTGTCAAACCAACCCAAACTATTTCAACTTTAAGGTTTAAAAGATTAAGCTTCCGCTAAAGTTAAGTTTTAAGTTAAGAGGGTTCGCTCCTCGAATGTCTTCTTCCCCATCAAGATGGGCTTAGAGGGATTCGTTGGGTGATGGATTGAAAAAACAAAAATCAACAATTTGTTTTTCATAAAAATAAGAATTTTGCGGAACATTGAGTTTCAAAAACTTTTTAGAAACTCAAGAACCCAAGATTTATAAAACAATGAAATAAAATAATATAAATAAATAAAAATCAGATTTTTACCTTCTGTATTGATCTATGTGGATTGCTCACCACCTTGCCTTCCTTGATATATCTCGAAACCAAGAAACAAGTGAGTGGGCACAATTATATAGAATTGTGCTCACTTACTTTTTGATTTCTTTCTAAAAGAAAATCAAATTAAATCAATATTTATAAGAGGTGAGTATTTGATTTTGGTTATATAAAGAACAAAGACACAAAAAAAAATTCTTGTTCTTTGTATTTGTTGAAAAAAAAAAACTTTTTCTTTTCTCTTAGTTTTTCTCAAAAACATAGACAACAACCAAAAACCTTGATGTAGAAAAGAAACTTTTTCTTTTTATAGGCAAACAATTAGGGTTTTAATTAATCAATATTAATATTGACCCTAATCTTATTATAATTAAACTTTTGCCCCATATAATATAATTAATTCAAAATTAATTTATATTATATTTTGAAATAGAACTTGTAACTTTTAATAAATTAATTCATAATTAATTTATATCAAAGTCACTAAGAATTGGATTCAAGACCTCTTATAAAATTAATTAAATAATTATTAATTCATAATTAATAATTAAATAATTTGAATAATCAATATTATTCAAATACTAAGTGAACACAAATTTTTGTTACTTATGTAACCTGTAATTGGACGGTCCAATTACAATATTCTATATACACGTTTCTTATAGTAAAATGAGCTATCAAGGGGACCCGATGGACCTACAGTTTTGAGCTCCAATAATATTGGAATTATTAATTAAACTCTTTAATTAAATAATTCACTATTATTAATCTTAAAGTTATTCCACTAAAAACTTAAGATTGCACTCTCAAAATTGTAGATGTTTTTTATACAATCTGAAATTTTTCAGTGTCCATTGATTTAATCACTACATATGATTTGACCCTCCACAAATAGTTCATAATTAGAGCAAGGTCAAATGTCCGTTTTACCTCTCTAATTATTTCTTGATCCTTAAGTAGCATTGATTCTCTAATAAACAATATATTCATAACAACTTATGAATTTATCTTTCTGTTTACATATAAACAGAAAGTTGAGCGCTCTTATTGTTCAAGACCTGAATCAACCCTTAAGGGAACTACTTTTCTACTTCTCGCAAGAAGGAGTGGATTTCACTATTGTATAGAATGTTCCCAGCTACTTATTAAATCATATCCCCAAAGTACGAAGTTATTGATCGGGTATCTACACCGATCTCACCCATGTAAATCAAAGGAAATAACTTAATAAGCAGGAGTTCATAATACACTCAGAATTAAGATCAATTCATATATGATCATCTGGTTGATAAATATAAATCTCTAAGGTTAACGGATATTATTTAGAGACTTATATTTATCGTGGTCCAGTCCTATATAATCTTTATTATATAAGGTGCCTCCATTTCCATGTCACCACATGAATAGTCTTGGATAAGACTATCGTATCAAATACGAAAGGGACCGCAGCTGTAGATTTACCACAAATGAAGTACCCAACTTCGTTTGTTTTCTACGGACTCTTTAAATTACTTATCTCAAACTAAATCCACCTGTATATAACACTTATATACTTAGTTTGAAATTACATCAGTAATCAAGGATGTTTCTCATGATATATACGATTTTTGCAAAATATATAAATTGAATGAAATGAATATTTTATTAAAATTTATAAAACCGTTTACAATATTACAAGCTCTTAGGGCAGAAACCCCAACATTGGGGTGCCCGGGCGTACCCTTCGGATAGGAGCCTAGTGGCGATCCGGATTTGGGGCGTCTCAGTATCCATTAATGCCCTTCACTTTAAGTTATAAAGGCCAAGTTATCCAAATGAATTCCTAACATTTTTATAAGCTTTTCATAGGCTTCCTTATCACATTTTCAACATAGAATCACACTTAATAATCTCCAACGACATTGATTCCATACTTCCCTCATCATGGTCTTACATGGCCTAATACATAATTAATCCATTTCATTCAATTTTTACATTTTTCTTCACTTAGGCATTTTATCAAACACTTGGTGGGCATAAAAATTCACTTAAAACCAATTCAACCAACTTAATATTTATTCCAACAAAACCCTAACACACCAAACCCAATGATTTCCATATAGTTTATACTTATTTTTGGTGCCATAAGACTCCACTTAAATCACATATAAAAACCCATATCAAAACTTAATCAAATCACCACACAAACATCATTATCAACATCATTGAAACACTTTAAAAGTGATAGAACTCACCTATTCTTGGCTTTGATCTTGCTACAAACTTGTTCTTCTTGCTTCAAACTTGTTCTTCTTGCTTAGGGTAGCTTGAATCCATGATTTAGAGGTTGAAAATTTGTTGAACCCACTTAATCTTTTTTTTCCCTTAGTTGGCCGAACATGCTCCCTTTCTTTGCACTCTCTTGGTTTCTCTTCCTCTATTTGGCATGAATGCTTCAATTTGTTGACAAGTCGATATATTTATACTTTTAACAATTCCGTAATGACCATCATGTCCCTTAAATAATTGATTTTTGGCTCTTAATTCTTACTTATTCCATTTTGGCCCATTTCATGTAAACTTATCTCCATTTGATCCTTACTTCACTTTCTCTTAATCCCACTTTGACCACAAGTAGGAAAACTTATTTCATTTTAGTCCCTTGTCATACTTACTATTCACTTAATATCATTTGCAATTCATTTCGAAATAAATTTCAAATTAATTCTATGATCACCCATTCATCAAATTGACTTTACAATACTCTAATTAGACCTCTTAGGACGCAATCCATAGCTTTTAAAAAAATTCAAATGGAGTTTAGATAGTATTCAAAATCCTATCCGTAAGGGTGTTTTCATCAAGTAACTTTCGGAACTTTCAGAAATTACCCAAACAGACTTATTTTTACTCTGTTTCAATTTTATTGAGTCCTACTAATCATTCTAAATATTTTCAATTTTTCAGGGTAAATCTCAAAATTTCATTATTCATCGAATACTATTCACCCAAATATACTATTCACTTAAAAATATTATTATTCATCTGTAAATAAGGTCGAGGGCTTACAAGGTACGCTTCTGACAGGACTCAATCCGAATCATACCGTACTTACATCCGGAAGGCCTTGCCTAGCACCCCAACGGAATCCTCCTAACCTTACGAATTTCGCTAAAAAGAATTCGTGGAGCGAACCCTTAAAATCTTTTCTTACTTAGAAAAATTAGAATGGATTGGATTTTTTTTTCTCAAATAAAAAATTCGACAGCATAACGACTGCGTTTTTAACATTCCCAAAATACCTGCATGGGAAAAATACACTTCCATATACCTCTATTTTTTCAACCCAAATTCTTTAGCGTCAAACATATATTTCAAATCACAAATTCATTTCGTTAAAATTCCAAAAATATGAAATCCAAATTCAAACACGTTGTAACTTATGCAATTGCTTTAAATGTGACCAAAACTTATCAATTTCATACATAATTAATTTACCACTCATTTACAATTTAAACATATATTTACATACAATTATTTTCAAATACAAAATGTGCAACAATATATTATTACAAAAGCATGGTCGTGTCGTCACCCACTTACTCTTCTGGAGGAGCCTTCTGCTATCGGTCACCCACTTCAATACCTGGGAGGTTTTTAATATAAAAACAGAAAACTATGAGCTTTGGGAGCTCAATGAGTGCTTAATTTCTTTTCAATTAAAAATACTTTATTTCTTAAAATACCTCCTTAAAACATTTGGAAATAATTTTTACTTTTAAAATTTTTCAATCTTAAATTTCATTTCAGAGCATAGTGTGAAATATGAAATCCATAAAACTCATAGCTCCTTAAAACTTCATAGAAAACTTATGGATTAATAAACTTATAAATTGAATTCCTATTTTCTTAAATAAAGTACATAATTACATAAAACCTTACTTAAGTTTATAAAACATGAAATTCATAAGGGCTTAAAATATATGTAAGGTGTATAAGTTGAAAAGTAATTTAAACTTACATAGGCATAAAGTTTCATAAAGACTTACAAATTTATAAAACATATAAACAACTTCTTATTTCTTAACTTTCTCAAAATTTAAATATTCAATTTCGAAGCATACAATAAAAACTTTAAACTCACATATATATATAGAATTCCACATAACCTGCAACTTAAAAAGCATAAATTTCTGTTTAAATTACAACACATGTATATAAAAACTATAAATTCATAAGCGCTTAAAATTCATATCTAACTTATGAATTAAATCACATTTTAAATTAATATATACATAGAACCATATGTCAAAACTCATAAAATTCATGGATTCATAAAACTTTATACAAAATATATTTATTTCAATGCATAATACACGTAGAGAATTTATAAAACTTATAAATTGCATAACTTCACATAAAACTTATAAATAGAAAAGCATACAGAATGCTAAGCACTTAGAGATCACTTATATTAAAACCTAGAAATGCTTTTATTTGTTTTTAATATTTCAAACACTTACTTTGCTTTCGAAAAACACCATTCGTATTTCATAATACTTACAACCATGCGATAGTTATGATATGTTAACCGACGTGGAGTCACGTGACGCTTTTAACAGACACCAATCATGACACTTAGTTACTTACCAAGACATCTCGTAGTTATGTGTGGAATGTTACATTGCTAACATAACACGAGGTAATATCCCATAAAAGTAGAGGCGACACAACAAACTTAAATCCCCCCTGAGTTAGTGACGCATCCCCCCTGTACTTGCCATACTATTGTGGGATATACCGGCCGGGTCTTAAACTTACTTATAAGGGTGGATATACTTATGACCTTTGAAAACTTATTTTTCTTTACTTACTTGGTGCGAAAGCACAAAATTTCTCATATGAGTGCGATAAGCACAAAAATTTGAATTCTTGGTGCGTTAGACACCAAAATCTATATCTTTAAGTGCAAAAGCACAAATTGTCCTTACTAAGGGCAAAAAGCCCAAAATGGCTTATCTTAATCATGCAAAAACATTTAAATATATCGTTTGTTTTCGCCTTAAACCTTTGAATTTACAAACCTCACTTTTGAATACATACGTATATATTATAGCCTCATTGGCTAACAAAACTCCAAAACCAAAACTTTTATTTCATTTCCAAATAAAAATCATACTTAGGAATTCATAAATACTTAACTCTTCCATACAAAACATAATAGAAATTAAAATACTCATTTCACATTTAAAAATGGTAAACATACATTATAAAATATTTAAGCACTTAAAACAATCATAAAATTATATCTGAAGTCACTTAAACATTCACAATAGAAATCTTCCTTAAAACTTTCAAATCTCATTCCCTTTGAACAATAACAAAACTTAATTTCAATTGCCTATAAAGCTTAAACCTTAAACTTCATTTAAAAGTAGATTTCATATTTGTAAAATCATAAAAGCAACACCTTTTTATACGATTTAGGATATCAATAACAATACTCATATCCATTTCTAAAATGGCCAACAAACTTCTAAAACGTTGAAATATAGAAACAACCATAACCTTTGAAAAATAATTTTAGCACTCACCTTAACTTTAAATTTCCTTAAGTGAGCTCCAATAGCCTTCATTGGTTCCGCTTCCTTCCGTTTTACCTACACATGATAAGCACACTTAGAATGGGCTCAATAGACAACACAAAGATGTACTAAGATGCACCTAACTATACTAACTCTATAAAATTCTCTCTACTCTAGTAGCTTCTCCTTTCAATTTCTCTTTGATCCATGCTCCAAATTCTCAATTTTTTTGTATGAATCCTTCTTATATACACCAAGGAACGTCCCCATATGCTTCCCATCATAAATTCAAGCTTGGAACTCAAAATGGTTGTTTTAGACCCCTCAAAACCGAATTGAATGCACAACCCAAAACGTGCATGCTTTTACTCCAATTCTTTCTCCCACACTCTTCTTATCTCCCAATGTGGACACCTGTAAAATTTTGTCGAATTCCAACATCGTTTGGATATCGAAATCTAAGAAAAACCTCCATTTTTCATCCGTTTTTTAGGGGGCTTTTTCATATGTTACATTCTAAAACTTAATTCTTTCTTTCCAAGCGTTACACACACTCCAACCTACTCATACAATTCAATCAAACCCATAAAAGAAATGGTTTTCGATGATAACTCAATATGTCTTTCCTAGGTGCTTTACATTGCATTACAATGGAATAGCTTCCAATGCAATTCTAACATTTCTACAAGTTTGTTTGTCACTTAACCAACCTCAAATCATGCTTAAAACACTTCCATTCCATTGGTTTCTCATACCTCTTCATATAGCCTTACAAGCACTAACATACCCTAGGTTCATTTCTTTCAAGTTTCATATGTTGGTTCTTTTAGGCATTTTGTCATACACTTAGTCTACCTGTCATTCCATTGATTTCCAATCCAAAATCTACTTAAAATCTATCTCATGCCAACACTAACCCATCAATTTTATTAGATTTCCATGCCATCTTTCACATGCTTTCAAGTCTCCAATAAATCATCTCTCAACATAGATAAAAACTTTCCACCAAGACCAACTCAAACATCATCAAATAACCAACACAAACCAATACAAAACAAGTTCAAAATGAATAAACTAACCTTATTTGGCTTTGATTCTTGCTTCAAGTTTGATTTGTTAACTTAGGGAAGCTTGATTGAATGATTGGAAACTCAAAAATCGCTTGAATCAACTTTGATCACCCCTTTTTAGTTTTGGCCGAACACACACATACCTCTCTCACCTCTCTCTTTTCTCTCTTTGATTTGTGCTCTCGGGTTTGCTTGTGTTGGTGGAAAGAATGGTCTCAATTTTCCACTAACTTTTGTTTATATATTTATAACAATTCCCATAATGACCATTATATCCTTTATCTAATTAATTTTTGGCATTTAAGTCTTATTTATTCCATCTTGACCCATTCCATGTAAACTTATCTCCATTTGATCTTTACTTCACTTTGTCTTAATCCCACTTTGACCACAAGTAGAAAAAAACTTGTTTCGTTTTAGTCCTTTGTCATACTTACTATTCACTTAATACTATTTACAATTCATTCCGAGATAAATTTCAAATTAATTATATGATCACCCATTCATCAAATTGACTCTACAATACTCTAATTAGATCTCTTAGGACTTAATCCATGGCTTCGAAAAATATTTAAATGGAGTTTAGGTCAACCGTATTCACAATCCTGTCCATAAGGGCGTTTTTGTCGGGTAACTTTCGAAACCTTCAAAAACTACCCAAACGGACTCATTTTTACTCCGTTTCAATTTTATGGGGTCTTACTAATCATTCTAAACATTTTGATTTTCCAGGTTCCGTCTCAAAATTTTACTATTCATCAAGTACTATTCACCCGAAAATACTATTCATCCAAAAATATTACTATTCATCCGTAAATAAGGTCGAGGGCTTACAGCTTCCATGCTACTCCAAATTAGATGCGCACTTAAACACTTGCTGCCCTACCATATAATACTGAGCTGAGCGTGTCCTTAGGCCACAAACGCATCTATGCACGCGTTCTCTTGTAGCCAAACGCACATCTGAGCACGCCCCACCACTTCATTTATGCCCTTTTGGGCGCTCATCCAGATCAGTGCAAGAGGAAATTTTAAAGGGTATTTTTGACCTTCCATACCCATTTTCGTGCCCTAGCTTTGGAAGAGCTATAAATACACCTCTAATTGTTGAAGACAACAACCTTAGACTAGAGGAGCAATCTTTGGAGTTCATAAATCATATATTACACCATTTTCATGCAATAGAACTAAGATTGACTTACATTCTCCATCATTCAACAAGGAAGAAAAACTAGAGAGAGAGAGCTTCATCTTGGAAGGAAAGGAGAGACACTCTTTTGGAAAGAAGAAAGCTTCTTACCAAACTCCATAAGAATTTCTCACTTTCTCTTGTTTATTTTGTTGTTCAAATATTGTTAATGCATAGTATGGGTTGTCTCTCTTTTGTAATGATGAACTAAACTACATATTAAGGTTACAATATAACTTAACCTTGTAACTCAACCTTTTTAATGTTATTGATGCATGCTTCTCTACTATTGTCTTTCACTTTAATTATTCTTAATGCTTTGAAATTATTTGGCCACTAAGTAGGAGATTTAGTAACCGTATTGAACTTAGAAAAGGAATATATGTGTTAAGACCCTGATTAAAATGACATAGGTAACATAAGATAGGAATATACTTGTGGCACTTATGTAATTATTAGTGAGTAATCTAAATTTAATGAACTTGACTTAGTTAATCCACATAGGAATATAATGGGTTAGATAAGTTTGAGTATTTCCACTAGACTATCGGAAAAGGTATGTGGAGTAATAAGGAATTACTCGATTAAGGACTAGGTGAAGAAAGTGTGAAAATGGTAGACAATTACGTTGAGTGAATTGGTTAAGTAAAGTTGTGACTCTAGAGCTTCTAATCCATTGAGTTAAATCTTTAAATTTTAGTTTGAAATTTCGAATTTTACTTTAGCAATTCTCACCCTCATTTTTTATAGTTTGAATAGGGTTAGTTTTGACATAATTTTAGTACTTAACGAATTGGCTACAATTCTCATGGGAATGATATCTTTCTTTATCACTGTACTATTTGTAGACTGTGTATACTTGCACGAATTTTTTGTGCGTGTGTTGAGAACTCGGCACGCACCTAGAAATTAGGCAACACACATTTGAGTGTGAAACATGACAAGAGGCTCTCCTATCACATTTACGCACGTGATGGAGGCAAGCACGATGGGAGAGCCTCTCTCACGCTTAGGCTTAATGGGAGAGTCTTCCATCATACTCCTCTTGTCATGGTGATTTTGAAATTTTACTCACAAGGGCATTTTTGGAATAACAAGGTATTGAGTGCATTTTATTTATTGAAGGGTTAAAAACAAATTTTCTTTTGAGATGGGTCAAATGATTTTTGGTTTTGAAATGGGGGCGTTTTTAAAATTTCCACTTAATTGAAAGCAAACATAAATTTTATACTATATAAAGAAGATTTTGTCCTAACATTTCTTTAACATAAATTTTCCACTTTCACAACAAGAGAGAAAATTCATCTCAAATACTTTTAATATGCATAATAAGAGTTACATCCCCACTACTGAAGAGATACACAATCATCTAATTTAGAAGGTGATGTGTTATATATTCTCACAAAAGATGAAGTTGTAATCGAAAGATTAATTATTGGAACTTAATTAGTAGACATTTTGTTTTATGCTATTTTATACACAATATATCTTTCAATTTGTTCTAGATAACGATTCAAAAAACAATATAATTGCTTTGATTTACATGTGCTCATTATGTTTTCTAAGAGTAATAATAAGCTTCCCAAATTTTTAGTCCAAATGATATGACATGTGGGTTGTCAACATTTTATAAATCTTAAATTAATATAATAATTAATATGATGTTGATATATCACATGTCATGGTTTTGGGCAAAAATTTGATTAGTCTAGCATTACTCATTTCTAAATATATTAGAACTTACAATTATAAGGTAAATCTAACAATAACGATCATAAATATATTGGAACTTACTATAATCAATACTATAAGTGGGTTTTGAAAATTTACTTCCACAATATTTGAAGATTCCATAACCAAGGAAGAAATTTCTTTCTCCTACAATAAAGAGAGAAACTTCTCACACATGCTTATAATATTAGAAGATTCCATATCGAAGGGAGAAATTTCTTTCTCCTACAATAAAGAGAGAAACTCCCTACACATGCTCATAAATATGTATGATGAGACATTTGATCTTCGAGAGACTAAACACTATATAAATGGTTTTAAATTCTACTTCATAACAAGAAAGAGATATCTACTTCAGTAATAATGGAAAAAATCTTTATAGATATGTTGATATAAAGGGTAATTGCATTAACCATTAAGCTAAGTAGAAGTGAACCATTAACTTTATTTTTGGTATTAAAAATTTACACAAATAAACAAAATATCATCATCCAATAGTAATATTATAACCAATTTTCAAGATCTTTACATAGATAATAAGTTCTAGGTCATTTTCTTTGTATGTGGCCAATTTAACCTTGACATGACTCTATATAGTTATGAACCATGCCAAGTTGGATATCGTTATCATGGATGTGATGTATGAAAGAATTCATAGCACTATATAAATTCAATAAAACAGTAAAATGGAAACCGAAAGCGTACCCATTTCTACGTAGCGGAAATTGCCCTGGATCCTGGATTGTTCAACTGGTCGGATTCCAATCACATAGTTGGAAAGGAACTTCAAATCACAGTGTAATTTGTCTTGCTACAGACCATGTAGCTAGAGACCGGCAAACATTTGTGGAGTATCGTCGAATCAGTCATGGAACAAGATGGATCTATGTGGGAAATAATTCACGAGTTGAAGTGAAAGGAATCAGCACATGTAAGCTTGAATTGTATGGTGGCCAGATACTTTATCTCCATGATGTTCTTTTTGTTCCTGATATTCGACGAAACTTGGTTTCTGTCCAAGTACTCTTAAGATTAGGATATGTTCTAAACTTTTATGGTGATTGTATGGATATTATATTAAATTCTGTTCGAGTAGGTACTGGTTATATGCTAGATGGTTTTATTGTACTAAATACCGAGACGAACGGTTTTAATTATGTTGATGGTTGTTTTTCTTTACTTGCTTCTTCCAATGTTGCACAAGTTGATGCAAATATTTGGCATGCTAGACTGGGTCATATAGGTCATGAGAGGATGAATAGATTGGCCAGAGAAGGATTATTAGGTCCACTTAACAAAATAAATTTATCTATTTGTGAAAGTTGTCTAGCTGGAAAAGCAACTAGAAAACCGTTTAGAAAAGGAACTAGGGCTGATTATCCATTACAATTAATTTATTCTGACATCTGTGGTCCGATGAATGTTAGAGCAAGGCATGGAGCCTCATATTTTATTACATTCATTGATGATTTTACACGTTTCAATCATGTCTATTTGATTTCTCACAAATCTGAAGCATTGGATTGCTTTAGGTTATATATAAAGTTGGTAGAGAATCAATTGGACAGAAAAATTAAAATTTTAAGAACTGACCGTGGACGTGAATACCTCTCCGAACAATTTAAGGAATTGTGCAATGAAAGAGGCATAGATAGACAATTAACTATTCCTGGAACTCCACAGCAAAATGGTGTTGCAGAGAGAAGGAATAGAACCTTGTTGGAAATGATTAGGTCAATGATGGCTCAAGTAAATCTCCCAATATCCTATTGGGGAGATGCATTATTAACAGCCATATACATACTTAATCGAGTTCCCACAAAATCAGTCACTTCTACACCTTATGAGTTATGGAAGGGTAGAAAACCGAACCTAATTCACCTACGACCTTGGGGATGTGCAGGTTATGTACATGATTTATCAAATAAATATGGAAAATTGGGTGCAAGAGGTAAAAGATGTATCTTTATTAGATGCTCTGCTCACTCCAAAGGATATGTACTAATCGGAGAGCATATAGATGGAGGAGTGACTGAATTAGAATCACGAGATGTCAATTTTCTTGAAAATGAATTTCCTAGCAAAGGTGAGATTGATAAAGATATTCGATTTTATGAACTGGATGATCAAGAAAATGGTGTGCATCACAATGCTCCTACAGAGGTTATTAAAAATGCAATGGGACCATCGATCCCTAATAGGAGCAATGTGATGGATTCGCCATCTCACCGAAGCAATCGTAAGCTAATTCCACGTCGTCGATTTGAGATTGAAGGGGAAGCGTTTATGATTGCTTCACATGATGGCGATGAGCCAAGAAATGTGAACAAGGCTCTCAACTCATCTGCTAAAGAGTAATGGATAAAAGTCATGCAGGAAGAAATGAAGTCAATGAAAAACAACCAAGTTTGGGACTTGGTTGATTTACCGAATCGGAGAACCACTGGAAACAAAGGGGTTTTACGAATCAAAAGAAAAGCAGATGGCACAATAGAAAGATATAAGGCGCGATTGGTCGCTAAAGGTTATACTCAACAAGAGGGTATAGACTATGAAGAAACTTTCTCACCAGTAGTGAGATTTGCTTCCATACGTCTTATCCTAGCAATCGTTGCACATATGGATTTAGAATTGCATCAGATGGATGTAAAGACGGCATTTCTCAATGGAGAACTGGAAGAAGAGATTTATATGGAACAACCTGAGAATTTTATGATCAAAGGCCAAGAGCGCAAAGTATGCAAGCTTAAACGATCCATATATGGATTAAAGCAATCTTCCAGACAATGGTACCTTCGTTTCCATCAAGCTGTTTTGTCTTATAATTTTACAATGATGGAAGAGGACCATTGTGTATACATTAAACGATGCGATGATAAATTTATGATCTTATCCTTATATATGGACGACATTTTATTAGTAAGAAATGATAAAGAGTTTGTGATAACCATAAAAATGTGGTTATCCTTAAATTTTGAAATGAAAGATATGGGTGAAGCTGCTGCCTATATACTGGGAGTCAAAATTACAAGAGACCGTTCAAGAAAACTTCTTGCTCTATCACAAGAGACTTACATAAGGAAGATTCTTGAACATTTTAATATGGCTAATTGCAAGCCAATAGATACTCCTATATCAAAAGGACAAACTCTTAGTCTTGATATGTGCCCTAAAACTCCACAAGAATACGGAAAAATGAAGAAAGTTCCTTATTCTGGTGCTATTAGGAGTCTCATGTATGCAATGATGTGTACAAGACCAGATATCTATTATGTTGTTGGACTTGCAAGCAGATACCTTTCGAATCCCGGATAAAAACATTGGATTGCTGTTAAGAGAATCTTGGCTTATCTCAAGGGTACTGCAGATTACTCTCTTTGTTATCAGAGAGGTGATCTTCATTTAGTCGGTTACACAGATGCCGATTGGGGAGGTGATTTAGATGAACGAAAATCTACCTCGGGTTATACATTTTTGCTTAGTCGAGGTGCTATTTCATGGTGTAATAAGAAGCAAACATGCATAGCCCTCTCAACAATGGAAGCCGAATTTGTGGCATGTTCGATGGCAGTACAAGAAGCAGTTTGGCTTAAAAGATTCTTGGAAGATCTTAAGATTGTCACTCGTGCAAAATAACCAGTAACTGTTTATTGTGATAGTCAAGCTGCAATTACGTATACAAAAGATTTCAAGTATCACAGCAAATCTAAACATATAGAGACAAAGTATAATTTTGTGAGAGATATTATAATGAAGAATGTTGGAAATTATGAAAAATAATTAGGCCCACCCAGAATGAGTAATTGGGCCTTAGGATTTGGATCAAGTTTGATCCAAAATCCACAACCCAACCCAATAATTTGGATAGTGGCAATCAACTGTCATAGCAGTTGAGATCAGTTACAACTGCTCGAGCAGTTGTTTAAATATTTTATTTATACGTTGTTAAACAATGTTAATAGGGATGTTAAAGAAAAAAAACAGAGAGAAAAATCTATAGAAAATCTCATTCTTCTTCTCAATATTCAATACAAATCTTTTCTGGGTTCTTACACTGTGATCAGAGTTTGCTTTTCATTGTGATTGCTTACCAGACCTGTAGCATTGTTCTTGTTGATCCTACTCCAATTGAAGGTATGTATTTCATCATCTTTTGTAATTTTATCATTGTTATTAATACAATAGATTACATGTTGATGATGTTGTTTAAATGATGAATTTATGAGTTATAATTCGTCATTGGTATCAGAGCTAGAAACATAAATATAATTAGGCAAATTGGAATAACAACATACCTTCTCCTGCCTGGGCTCAGTGCATTCACGAACAAAATGGCCTAACTTTCCACAATTGAAGCAGGTCATTTTGGTCTTGTCCTTCTTCCCCCCAGCGCGTTTACCCCTCTTGCGCTTTCCAGTCTCATTCTTTCTAAAGTTTGGATTACCCTTCCCTTTCTTGAAAAAATTCTTTCCTCTCTTGCGCTTAAAGCCTAAGCTTTTACACTTGCTGGATTCAGCCATATAAAGCTAACCAGAAGCCTTAGCTGCTTCCAAGCGCTCATCTTCTAACTCAACATGACGTTAAATGTCATCAAAAGTCTTGATATTATCATTATGTGTCATGTTGATCTTCATATTTTCCCAGCTAAAGGGTAGAGATCGGATCACAGCCTGTACTTGTTGCTCATCAGTGAGGTTATGCCCAACGGACTTGAGTTCGCGAATCATGTTTGACATTTCCCTAAGGTGCTGCCTCATTGTTTGATTTTGGCGCTTCCTATAGGTGTCAAACTTGATGGTTAGCCTTCTTAACTTAGTGGTTGAAGTACCACCATACTTGTCTTTCAAGGCCACCATACTTGTCTTTCAAGGCCATCCACATGTCCTGGGCTGTCTCATAATCCTCATACATACACATGAGGTTATCATTCATGCTGCTTAGGATCGTAATCCTAGCAATACTATTCTTCTTTTTCCAAGACTGATAAACCTCCATGTCTCTCTTATCTTGAGCAGATGTACCTGACTGGGGTGGCACTGTGGTGTTTGTAAGAGTCTCAAGAGCATCTTGCTCTTCAAGAATGTACTAAATTTTACGGTGCCATATATCATAGTTGTCACCATTCAGCTTCTCACCCTTGTTAAGCTCAACTATGATATTCTTTGAAGCAGAAGTTATTTCCTGAAATACATCCTATTTAGAGACAAGTGAAGGATATCTAATCTAAGCATACATTGTACTATTTCATATTCCATTTGCAGCAAACATACGCCTACAAATATAATATGTGAATGCAAGAAGTAGAGTTGAAAAAACAGTTAAGCTATTTAATCATTATCAACTTCCAAACATTTCAAACATGATATATAAGTAAACGTTTTTGCGCAATCCAGTTCTTTCAAATATTAAGTAAAGAATACCCACTTTGATAGATGAATATAATGATCATTCAATTAGATGCAAAAGTAATTATATTAAATATTCACCTTCAATTTAACTAACATGAATGAACTAATCATTCAAGAAACGTCAGAAAACCAATACTACTAACATTTACAAATAAAATTAATTAAAAAAAAAAAACATGCTAATACATAAAATAGTCCATATCATCATAATGCAAGAAGTCATCCATCTCGAGATCCTCCTCGTCCGATGAGATGTCTATAACCTCAACCACCTCATCATCAGGAGTCCACATCACATCAATCATCTCATCATCAGAGATCTCAATGAGAATTCATTTTATACGTTTCATAAGTTATAAGTTTCTGTGAAGTTTTATGAATATATTTAAGTTTTATGGATTCCTCATTTTAAGCTATGCATTGAAATTGATTTAAATTTTATACGTTTATGAACTATAAGTTCTATATAAATTTTTGTGTATGGGGAAGTTCGAATGATATTCAACTTTATAAACTTTATATGAATTTTATGCATATACAAGTTGAAATTTCCATATGTAGGTTTTATATCTTAAATAAGATTTGAACTTTATAAGTTCTAAGTTAAATTGCGTTTTATGTATATATGAAGTTTTATGGATGAATAAGTTTAAGATTGATTTATGATTTATAAGCCCATATGAAGTTTTAAGTACTTATGCGATTATAATTTTCGTATATAAATACGCTTCGAAAGTTAAATAAAAACTTATGCTTAAGAATGTTATGTTATATAAGATTTTTGCGTATATATATAAGTTTTATATATATTTTGATGTCTTATGGATCTTACAATTTTATAAGCTACGTATGAGATTTTATGTACGAAAGTATTTTATGAATTTAGCATTCACACCTTACAATGAAATAAGTTTTGAAATTTATGAGAAATTTTAAGAATAAGAAATGCAATTTTAAAAAGGTTTTAAGGAGGTATTTTTAAGAAATAAAATAATTTAAGTTAAAAAGAAATTAACCACTCACTAAGCTCCCATAGCTCATCATTTTCTATGTTTATGTTAAAAACCTCCTCAGGAATTGAAATGGGTGACTGATAGCAGAAGGCTCCTCCAGAAGAGTAAGTGGGTGACGACACGACCATGCTTCTATAATAATATATTGTTGCACATTTTGTATTTGAAAACAATCGTATGTAAATATATGTTTAAATTGTAAATGAGTGGTAAATTAATTATGTATGAAATTGATAAGTTTTGGTCACATTTAAAGCAACTGCATAAGTTAGAACGTGTTTGAACTTTGATTTCATATTTTGGAATTTTAACGAAATGATTTTGTGATTTGAAATATATGTTTGAGGCTAAAGAAGTTGGGCTGGAAAAATAGAGGTATATGGAAGTGTATTTTTCCCATGCAGGTATTTTGGGAATCATAAAAACACAACCGTCATGCTGTCGAATTTTTCATTTGAAAAAAAAAAAAAAAAAATCCAACCCATTCTAATTTTCCTAAATAAGAAAAGATTTTAAGGGTTCGCTCCACGGATTCCTTTTAGCGAAATTCGTAAGGTTAGGAGGATTCCGTTGGGGTGCCAGGCAGGACCTTCCGGATGTAAGTATGGTAAGATTCGGATTGGGTCCTGTCATTTCTTTCAGGGTTCATAGTTATGTCTGACATTCGTGTTTTGACTGGAAAGCCATAGTAGCACTTGTGCCCATAAGTTCCACTCACTCCGTACTGGACATTAGACGATGAAGAAGATATGACACTGAGAGTGAGGGTTGTAGAAGATGGTAGTGTTGGGAAAATTCGCCTCCCAAAACCTCATTTTAGAAAAAAAAAAATCTGCCACCTGTAAGAATATCAGAAATAATAGAGAAATAAAATAGAAAATAATAACAATCATCACAACACAAGAATTTACGTGGAAAACTCTAAACCAAGAGAAAAAACCATGGCCCTCAGAAAGAAATTCACTATGTGAGAAATTTTTACAATCACACAGACTATTCTCTCACATCTCACGACCCCAATACACCCACACTCTCCAAAGCATACATCAACTCACACCTTCCTACACTCTAAAATAATAAGAACAAGAAAGGAATTTAAGAAGAGTCAAAAACAATGCTTAAAGTGTTTCTAACTGGGGCGATTTGAAACCAAAACTTTGAGCTCCTTTTATAGCCTTCAGAACCCATTCTCCCTTGTTTTGTTTCAAATGTGGGATTAGCTCCACTTTTATTTTTGCCTTTGTTTTTGATGTGGGATTGACTCCACTTTTATTTTTGCCAATTTCCTAACAAACCCCACCTTGGCAAAATAAAAGAAACATCCTCTACAGCTACGACACAATCATTGTCTATACCGACAATCATAATTCTCAATCTAGAGAACTATCATACTCCACCATAAAAGAGTACACTCACTTAAAATTACCACATTCCAAGAATTTCACTTCGGCACATGTCGAAAAACCTGCTGAAAATTTATGGTGCAAATTTCACATTTGGTTTACCAGAAGTTCATCAGTCATCGACATACATTCCACCACACACCTTGCATCAATGCCAAACCAATGTCCGTGTGCAATTATGGATCCGCTAACAACACATCCTTTTCCATGGCAATGCGGACATACCATGAGGATGTACTTCTCACTTCTCAAAGGAAATCACCTTCTCCCATGAGGGAGATACTGTTAGCTTCTGCCTCGGAGCTTTTTGTCGAACCCGCTCCACCTCGACAATTTTTCTTGGCGTGCCTAGATTGTCCACACCCCCAGCAAATTAGATTCTTCCCAGAGTTCTTCTTCTTCCAATTACTCTCATTTCTTGTTACCAACATTGTGTCTGTCGATAAAGTGCGATCTCCACTTTTCAGTCTTCTCTCCTCAGAAAGAAGTTTACTGGTAACTTCTACAAATTTTAGAGTCTCCTTCCCATACATCAAAATAGGTTTCATGTGCTCATAGGAAGGTGGAAGAGACAAGATGAGCCTTTATCCTCATCTTCAATTTTAACTCCAATAGCCTCTAATTCAGAAACAATGCCATTGAGAACACTCAGGTGATATGAGATTTTCATGCCTTCATCCATACGTAGAGTATGAAACTGTTCCTTTAGATATAACCAATTTGAGATGCCTTTTACCTGATATAACTCTTCAAGTTTCTTCCAAAGTTCCTTGGTTGTTGATATTCCATGCACGTTTGCAAGAACATTCTTAGCCAAACACAGGCGAATTGCACTTGCAACTCTCAAATCTAGATCTTCCCAATCTTCATTGCTCATACTAGGCTTCGCAGAATCTTTGTCTTCGCTGGAATCTTCGTTGAGAACAGGGCTTGGTTTCTTCTCTAACGCCTTGTGTAACCCGGATTGTATCAACACATCTTTGACTTGCACTTGCCACAAGCCGAAATTAATCTTTCCATCAAATTTCTCCACATCAAACCTCATAGGGTTTGAAAACTTTGACATAACAGTATACTAGAATAGTGCACTCGTAGTCCGTGAACAATACACCAGGTAAGTTCTCAGGAAAGAGAGGTCGGTCACAATGGACACAGTTAAATACCAAATCTTTCCTAGCCAGAACCTTTCTTAGACATGCACTTTCACACCACTACACTTATTCTAGTACTCAAGAACAATTCTTTTATGATGTGGAAGATCAGACAATGCTGCAACCACAGAGCATACTAAGAATTTTCTAAAACATCTGACACCTTACCAACCAAGCAACCAGTAACCTGGCTCTGATACCACTTGTTGGGAAAATTCGCCTCCCAAAACCTCCTCTTAAAAAAAAAAACCTGCCTCCTATAAGAATATCATAAATAATAGATAAATAAAATAGAAAATAATAACAATCACCACAGCACAAGAATTTATGTGGAAAATTCTAAACCAAGAGAAAAAACCACGGCCCTCAGAAAGAAATTCACTATGTGAAAAATTGTTACAATCACACAGACTATTCTCTCACATCCTATGACCCCAATACACTCACACTCTCCAAAGCATACATCAACTCATACCTTCCTACACTCTAAAATAATAAGAACAAGAAAGGAATTTAAGAAGAGTCAAAAACAATGCTTAAAGTGTTTCTGACTGGGGTGATTTGAAACCAAAACTTTGAGCTCCTTCTATAGCCTTCAGAACCCATTCTCCCTTGTTTTGTTTCAGATGTGGGATTAGCTCCACTTTTATTTTTGCCTTTGTTTCTGATGTAGGATTGGCTCCACTTTTATTTTTGCCAATTTCCTAATAGGTAGAAAACCTGAAAAAAAAAAAAAAAAAAAATTAGGCATTAATCGCTGAATAAATATGTCCAGAAGGTTCTTGCTCAAACAAATTTCCCTCTTTCTACATCAAAAGCCACCTCGGGTTCAATATGTCCAGAAGGTTTCTATTAATTTTGATTAACGTTCTTGTTATTAAGATTAATTTGTCATATTATTTTTTATAATAATTTTTACTTTATTTATATAAATGATTTTAGTTGTCCATGAGTTGGATGTTAGGGTTTATACCTCCCAACGCTTCTAATTTGTAAATGTTTAAATAAATACTAAATAAAATATGTTTGCTTCATATGATTATTGGGTAACATTCATGATTATTTATGTAGTTTGAAATTAAGTATATAAGTAATATACATAAGAGAATTTAGTTTAAAATTAGTAATCTACAGAGTCCGTAGAAAACAAACAAAGTTGGATACTTTGTTTATAGTACATCTATAACTATGGTCCATTCATAATTGATACGATGATATTATTTAGGATCATTCATTTGGCAATGTGAAAATGGAGGCACCTTATATAATGGAAATTATATAGGACTTGGCCATAATAAAAATGATTTTCTTAATATCTGTTAAACAAAGATATTCTTATTTATTGATTAGTTGATCATATATGGGTTGATCATAAATCTAAGTGTTTTATGGACTCATATTTGTTGAGTCATATATTTTGATCTACAAGGGTAAGACTGCTATTCTAAAACCTAGAATTTCATGAATAGTATTTTCGGAGGAATATTATTTTTAGGTGAATAGTGTTCACATGAATAGTAATTTTTCTAGAAAGCGGACCCTAAAAATCAAAAGCTCCAAAATAAGTACTAGAGTTTGATAAAACTAGAACGAAGTGAAAATGAGTCTGTTTGCATAGTTTTCAAAGGCTTCGAAAGTTATTTACGAAAATGTCCTTGCGGACGGAAATATGGATATTATCGATCGAAACTTCGTATGAATTTTTTGAAACATGAGATTGAGTGTTAAGGCACTCAATTAGAGTATTACATGGTCAATTTGATCATTAGGTGACCAATGAATATTTTTATAAATTATTTAGAGGTAAATAGGAATAACCCGAAATCCGATCAAAAATTCGAAAGGATATCCGAAAAATTTAAAAAATTTAGAGAAGTGTCAAAATGAGTATTAAAATACTCGAGAAGCATTTTAGAAACTTAATGACACTTCCGAAGGAAATTCGAATTAAAACATAATCAATCCAGAAATCACCGAAAACAATTTAATGATTTACGGAGAGCTGAAGGGGTATAGAATGACTTTTAAAAGTCACCAAGATTACTAAAAGTATGTAGGAAGTCCGAATATAAGCCCCGAAGAATTTTGATAAAATTTTGAAAAGTCTCGGAAAAACCAAACTCGGGCATTTCGGAAAAATCAAAACCAAAGAGATAAGAATAGAAGGTGATGTGGCAAGGAAAGAATAAGCATGAAGGGTGTGTGGTGGATAAAGTAACACATGGCACAATAGGAACCAAGTGTAAAGTAAGGGGTAAAAAATGAAATTTTAAAATTTGAAGGGGTTGAAAATCGTAATTTAGAGGGACAAATATGTAAAATTACAATGAATAAAATGAAGAGGCTGGAGAAGTCATGCAAACCAGAAAAGAAAGAAAAGAAAAGAAGAAAAAAAGAAAGAAAGAAGAAGAAACCGTTGAGAGAAAGGAAGAGAGAGGAAGATCAAGCAAAATTTTTATGATTTTGAGGCCAATCTTGAAGGATACACACTAAGTGAAGCTAGAGGAAGAAGATTGAAAGAGAAAGCAAACAAGAGAATAGGTAAGTGAAGTTGTTTTAATGATAATTAAATGGGTTTTTATGGTTTGATGATATCTTGAGTTATTGATAGAATTTTTGACATGAATAGAGGTTAATTATCTTCAAATCAAGCTTGAGAGTGGAAGGAAGTTCAAAGCAAGAGTTGGTCAAGGTTGTTAGTGAGGTAAGAGTTAGGGTTTTGATTATTTATGGAAATAAGTTTAATTTAATGGATTATTTGTTTTATGTATTTAGAGGTTAATGACACTCAAATTTAGAGGTTAAGCAAGAGTTTTTAGTACTGTTCAAGCAAAAAACAAAAAAAAATGATTTTAGCATTTTGAAATATAAAAGAAGGTTTTCAAAGGTCAATGGACCACCCGTGATAGAAAAGATTAAATTGACGGAAAAGATATCAAAGAAAGTTTAAAGACCTGACCGTAGAGCCTTATATGTGTGTGGCAAGTATTAGGGTGTGTTACTAATATCGGGGTAATGAATGACTCGTTCCACCTAGAGTTTGTTAAAGTTGGGGTTGAGTCTATCGAGTCACCTCCACACTTGTAGGGTAATATCTCACGTCACTTATGCGACGTAGCATTTTGCTTTGTGGTGGTGGGAGGTCTTTTAGAGTCACAGTGAGCGGCGCTAGTTTAGTCGCCATGTGACGTCACATTACACGGCGCTAGTTTAGTCGGCATGTAACTAGATTTTCACTCACATTGTGCAGTGCTAGTTTAGTCGCTACGTGGGTTAGCAAGTTTACTGGGTTCCATTTGGTACATTTTAGAAAAGAAGCCAAACAAAAACAATTATAGATTTTAAAACTTGATGAGAATTTAGTGTTTTATACTTTGTGTATTTTCTAGTCATTACAAGCAAAACTTTTATAGTTTACGCTTGACATAAATAAAGAAAGATGATTTCATTTTTAATAAATTATGGATTTTATGATCCAAAAAGATTTAGAAAGAAATGATTTTAAAAGATTAGTGAGGAACTTATGATTGATCTTAGTATATTATATCTTTCATGAATTCAACAGTAGATATGTGCTTTTATTATGTTTTTATCCATGCATATAAGTTTCACGAATTTATTTAAAGAAGATATGTGATTTTAGCAAGAAAATTTTATTAGAAGATGTGACGATTTGAAAATTTGTTATTTTGAATGCTTATTGGAAATATTGACAAATTACTAACATGTTATACTCTTTACGTCTTCCAATATTATTCTGCTTTATATTTAAATATGAATTTTATGAAAATACTTGTTAAACGTATAAGATTTATCTTACAATATTTGCAGGTTATTGAGAAACTTTCTTTAAATTTTTGGGAGGCATTTTAGAAAAATAAATTTTAGTAGAGAAAAATTATTCATCACTCATTGAGCTCCATTAGCTCACCTTTTCCACTTTGATTTGAAAAACCTCCCCAGGTGCAAGATCAAGTACCCGCAGAGCCAGGTCTCTTACACGAGACTAGGTGGGCCGGCTTTGACATGATGTTTATTGAGATATTATGTTTTATGAATGTATATACTTATAAAGAATTTTGATGTATATATATAGTAAATAATGTTTTAGAATTTATATGGATATTTTCATTTCAGTAAAATGATTTTGAGTTTATAATAATTAAAAGTATGTTTGTGGTTGGATTGTAGAAAATGAATTTAGGGCTTGAGGCCCAGAAGTTGAGATGGATATGCTATAGAAATGTATAAAATTATTTTTGAAACTTTTGCAGGGTGACATGTTTAGAAAACAATCGTTATGCTGCCAAATTTTTATAAAATTGTTTTGTAGAAGTGTTAGATTTAAAAAGAAAAATTTTCCCTACGTTTCCGCAGTTCATATTAAAGTTAGAAAAGTTATAGAAAAAGTAGACTTTAGTTTCACGGGAACTTTCCATTCGAATTAGATATCCACTGAAGGATTGTCGTGAGGTTGTCAACAGATCGCCTAAGGAATGGGGCCTGTCAATTATATATTTACGATCGATAAGTTTCATACTTTGGATATATGATTTGATAAGTGATAAGAATAATTCTATAGAATAGTAAAATCCATTCTTTGTGATAAATAGATGAGAAGTTTCTTTAATTGTTTATTCAAATCTTGAATAATAAGAGCGTTGACTTTTAATATATGAGTAAATAGAAAGATAAATTCATAAGTTATTATGGATATATTAGTCATTAGATAATCAATATCACTTAATGGAACGAGATATAATTATAGAAGTATAATGGACTTTAATGACTTAACTCTAATTATAAACTACTCATAGAGGTTCGAACTACATGAAATGACTAAATCGATTGACATTCAAAATTCAAATTATGTAAAACATCTACAATTTTGCCTAGTTGCAACCTTAATTTTTAGTAGAGTAACTCTAAGATTAATATAGTGAATTATGAATTAAAGAGTTTATTTGATAATTCCGATATGATTGGAGCTCAAATTGTAGTTCCATTTGTTCCCTTTGGTAGCTCACAGCCACTTAAGGAAACAAAAGAAAGAATATAATTAGATTGTCCAATCATTAGTATATGTATAAGTTCCAATCATTAGTGTACATATAAATTTTAGGGGAAACTTCATTTTAGTCCTTGAGGTTTTGAAAAATATCAAAATTTTAAACATGTTTTGAAAACAGCTTTTTTAGTCCCTAAATTTTTTAAAACTCTTCAAAATAGTCCAAACCGTTAGTCAACTAACGGTCAACGGTAACAAAAAGCTTGGATAAAAGGGTAAGATAGTCTTTTGATGTATGAGGTCAAGATTGTGACACGTGGAATCTATAAAAAATTTAAAATAATTTAAAAAATAAAAAACTACTTATAAAAAAAATTGAAAAAACTGAAAAAAAAAATGGAATTTAAAAAAAAAAAAAAAAAAAAACTGATTCAAACACATGGTTTGATTGTTCATCAAACCCTTTTACTAACATCATCAACAATCCACTTCATTAATATTATCAACAACCTCACAGTCTTCAACATCATCAACAACATCACAGTATCATCAATAACATCATCTCCCACAACAACAACATCAATAACAACATTAAGAAAAAAAAATAAAACTGTTTATCAAAAAAGAAAAAATTCAAAACATTTGCACTGATGAAGAGTTTTTGGGTTCGACAAACCCAGATAAAAGGATCGAACCTAGTTCTAGGTGGGTTCGATCAAACCTAGATAAAGAATTGGGTTCTTCATCTAGGTCCGATCAAATCTAAAACTGGGTTTGATCTCTTCATCTGGGTTCGATCAAACCCAGATCGGCTCCATTTCCGACGGAGATAAGGTGCTTCATTTGAGGCAGAAGAGATGGTGGCTAGAAGAGACTGAAGAAGAAGGAGAAGAGGCGGAGGAGATGGTGGCCAGAAGAGACAGAGGCGAAGGAGATGGAAGCGAAGGAGAATAAGGAGGGGGAAAAGAGAGGGAGGAAATGAAACTTGATCTGGAAGAATCCAGATCAAGGGAGATCAAGGGAAGAAAAAAAATTAGTTTAATTTTTATTGTTTAATTTTTTTTCCTAAATTGATTTTTTTTCTATTCTTTTAAATTATTGTTTAATTTAAATAAAAGAAAATAATCAATTTAAAAAAAAAATCATATTATTATTGTGTACATGTGTTAGCTTTTCATTAGTCAAATAATATGTAATATTCTGGTTTTATTAGGGGTAAAACAGTCATTTTAAGTCATGAGAGTAATTGAGTCTTTTTAATTTATTTGTTTAGTTTGACCAGTAGTTGACTAATAGTTTGAACTATTTTGAAGAGTTTTGGAAAATTTAAGGATTAAAAGAGCTGTTTTTAAAATATGTTTAAAATTTAGATATTTTTTGAAACCTCAAGGATTAAAATGAAATTTCTCTTAAATTTAATGGACATATTTGCGAATTATTTAAAAATTTTGATTATTTAAATGTATAGAATTATTTAATTAATTGTTAATTATTTAGTTATCTGCAGAGGTTATGAGTTCAATTATAAATAGTGTCATTAAATTATTTATGATTTAAATCATTTAATTTAATTTAAAATAATTCAAGTAATTCATGGAAATTGTATTTTAAATTAATTGGAATTAGATTTCATATTAAATTAAATTAAAAAAAATTAATTTAATAAGAATTGCATTCCATATTACATTAAACATAAAGTAATAATTTAATTTAATTGGAATTAGATTTTATATTAAATTAAATTAAATTAAAAGAGTATTAATTTAATAGGAATTGGATTACATATTATATTAAAAATAAAGAGTTCGAAGCCAATAAGAAATTTGATTCCATATTGAATATGAACTACTTTTCTCAATTTAAAAAAGAAATTGGATTCTTTATTAAATTGAAAAACTCTAGCTTACCATTGTCAAATGGTGTTTTATGTTGAGAACAATAAAGAGCATTTTTTGGCTACTTGAACCGAAAACATCCACCGGTTAAAAACACCATGTTATTGTGTTAAGAATTTTCTTTAAATAAAATATTTCATGTGACACGAGCTAATTTGAATCTCTTTATTTTGGAATTTGGAAGGCGCTGTCCGGCACTCCAACGAAAATCTCCTAGACCCTAACTAACAGGAGTAAAAGGATTCCGCGGAGCAAATCCTTAAAAACATTTCCATCTCTAATCTCATTTTTGAAAACTAGGTTAACCATTTCTTTTAAGTAAATATCATTTATGTAAAAATTTTGGTAGCATAATCGCTACTTTTACAACACTCCCAAAATTTTCACAGTACCTGAAAACAATAAAAAAACACTCCCAAATATTTCCAGTTTTCTCAACCCAACTTCTTTCACAAACATATTTTAAATGAAATCATTTCAATCTCCACCAGAAGTAAACCAATCCATCAAAACCATAAAATTAAAAATTTCACTTATAAACATCAACAAATGTATACATTCATGCATAAAAAGTTGGTTTACATTTTTTTAAATAAACTAAGTTAAACCAATCACACTCAGAAACATTTAGTTAAAAGGGTTTAATAACTCTACACATCTTTAATAAAGTTCACAAGATTATTTACAAACCAAAATGTATAAATACAAATATTAAATTAAGTCTAACAAAATATGCAAAATATACATGATGTGATTCCACAGAAGTAACAAGCAAGTCTAGTCCACCTAAACTGAGGAAGGAGATCGTGTACCCTGATCACCTATCTTTGAACTTAAGGAGGTTTTTGAAAAACAAAACAAGGGAATAATGAGCTAAATAGAACTCAGTGAGTGCTCATAATTTTTCAAACTAAACATTTTATTTCTAAAATGTATTTCCTTATAAAGCAATTAAAAGAAATCTCTATTTCTAAAAAGCTCAATTGAAGCTTATAAGTTTTCTATAAATATAACAAATAATCTAATAAATACAAGATTGTGTACGAAAATTTAATAACAATGTTAGTTTAGTCTAGTAACTTAAGGCAACTCAATATTATATTAGGCCCAATGATGACATCAGTCTAGCCTAAGGGCCCACATTGCCACTACCTACATGACTTGGTGGTCTCCTTGCATTTTACATGTGTAAATAAACATCATCAAATTTTTCATTTTGTTTTATATAAAATGGGATTTTATAAAAATATTTAATAGGGTGGACTTACAAAAGGGTATATACCCAGTTTTAGAGGGATGGAAAAATCCATCCTCAAGTTTTAAACCATTTACCCAATCAAGTTGTTTGGGCTCAATTTAGGCTCCGATAGTCTTCAACTGAAGTGCCCTATCAATCCGTCATATAAACTATAAGGCCCAATTATTGTTCTCATGATATGACATATCCCAAGATTATTCTAATATCTGTATGCCATGTGTGCTTCTCAAATCTTTAGTTTATTAAATAAAATATACAACTCTACAAACTCCTTTTCAAAAAAAAAACAAACAAACAAACTTGGATTGGAACCATCAAGTTCACTTTGTTGGAACTTGGACGGTTCATGTTCATGCTCTTGGTCATGGCCATGTATTGTATTTGTATGGACTCAATCAATGACGAAACAAAAATAATAATAATAATAATAATAAAACAAAGACAAAACCTCATTGTCAACTTATGCCACCCACATTAGGCCTTCACCACCATAAATTTATAATCAATCAATAATTTTTTTATAGTGAAAGAAGAAAGATTGCAAGTTAAACACAAATTAGAATAAGAAAAGCACTTGCAAAACAAACAACGATGAAGGCAAAACAATCGTCCTGTTTCCTTTATAATTACTTACAAAAAAGTGCCTATAAAAATTCAAACATTTGTGACAACTAGTGAAGCACATCATGCATACGCTTGCTGAACACAATATCCAAAATGAGAAGCAAATTGCCAAAAGTTCAAACAGGATATAAAAAATGACAAATTGCCTCACCTTGAAAACCTGAGTGTCATCCACATATAAGATATTAATGAGACATTCTCACCTTGAAAACCTGAGTGTCATCCACATATAAGATATTAATGAGACATTCAAGACCCATCAGCAACGTATTTATATTCTCGTGTAAGTTCCAACACTCCGATATAAAACTGCACAGGAAAACAACTCAGTTACATTCATACAACCTCAGTAATAGAGTTCACACAAACATGAGGATGAAGTTGTATCATGCATCAGCATTTGTTCTTGTGTACACAGACTAGCTTATAATGACACCAAGCCAAGCCCATGTCTCCATACAACACAAGTATCCTATCTTGCAAAGAGTAATGCAAAGCAACTTAATGGAACAAAATTGCATCCTGCTCTTTATTCAGAAGCAAAAGGAATATCCAATAAAATATTAAAGAAATATGTAAAAATCTGATGAACAGAACCAGGACAATCAGAAATAGAAAATACATAATTGCAAAAGAAAGAAACAATACATTACAGGACAAACAAATATCAATCAAGAATATAGTTTTAAAATGAAATATTGGTCAGCACTCACGTTCTGTACAAATGAAGGATTAAACAGTTTAGATGAGTACTCCACTTACAAATAAATATAATTTTAATATTGAAAAAATAAAATAAAAGTCAGTCAGGTGGTCTTTGTCAATCCTACTGGATTTTACAATGAACACTTAACATTATCAAACTTATCATACGTAGGAACTGGGAGGATTGGTACCCTGAGAAGAAAAATGACAAGATGCATAGCAGACAAACTTGGTCGATCATAATCGTACCTTATTCTAATCCTACTTTACGTAAATATATTCAAGCAATTAAAAAAATAGAAACTTGCCTCATAAAATGATGTGAAAAAGGGTGCCAAGTTCTGAATAAATGCCTGAAAAAACAACACACACTAAAAAAAAAAAAAAAAAAAAAAAAAAAAAAAAAAAAAAAAGAGAGAGAGGAAATTAGTACCAAGTTATGACTTGAGCCCAAAAAAATCATAATGATAGCACTTGCCTGTTCCTTGGTAGTTCCATGTGCATAAGCCTCAGGTATGTTTGTACTTGGGGGTAGAATAGCCTAAGCATGTAACATATTAAAAAAAAAAAAAAAACCCACTGTAAGCTACTACTATAAAGGAAAAAAAGAAACGGTGACAGTAAATAGCAATTATGAAACTACTATAGTCTATGAAATTCTACAGAGCTTCAATCATGAAAATTAAACAACAAATCTAAGACAAATGAAGAAATATGCATTGTGCACCTGTAACTGGACCATGAATAACATTATACATGTTAACATATTGCGAATTATAAAAATCCCCACAATTAAGGGCTGCAACCTGTAAATATCAAAAGACAAACATATGACAATTCAGCACTTAAAAAGCAAAATAAAATTGTGCTTTTAAACAAGAAGAAATGTATAGTAAACAAAAATTGTGTGACTCTGTTAAACACTGAAGGGTGAGATTCCTATACGGAAAAAAAAATTTCAGGATAGCTTCCAGCTACAAGGCAAATGTAGAACATTGATATGAAAACTAATAAAATTTACTTTAAAAAATTACAGTGAGTTCACAGTAAAATTAACTGTAGAAACCAATAGCTAGCTATTATAGAAGAAAGCACATACTAATGGGGATACCAAAATATCGCCCAAGGGAATCCAATAAAGGATCGCATGCAATGTGATCAGTGTTGCTCGAATAAACTCCGTTCTTCAAGATGCTGACAATACATACAAGCATAACTCATGAATAAGCTGAAGCTCACTGCAATAAACAAAACAATAGTTTGTCTTTTGTTAAATTTATGATCATTAATAAACTGCATGAACAAAAAATTGGACTGCAGATAATCAAAAACATGTCATAACAAAAGAATCCTAAAAATTAAATAAACCTAGAGCTAACGTGTCTCGTAATACCAACCAAAACATAAACTCAGCCCATAACAGCATTTAGTTGGTACTTTGAAAATTTTATAAAAATTGGACCTCAGGGTCATTGACTTAAGGTAGAATGATATTGTTTAATTAATTGCACCAAGTTACAGATACTGGGATTATATGCAAACGGTTTCAACAGTGTTTTACCCAATTCTATCACTAATATCACAACACAACTTTGATTACTCCTAGCAGCTGAAAATCAATTTGTTGGAGACATTGCAGCTGGTATATCAAAACTAGTTCAATAATTACCAAATGATGACGCAAATAATCAAATTCAATTACAGCAACATAAATCACATCAAGCTATACAGTCACCATTTAAATAAATTTTTCAACCTATTCCTAAAACAGAACATTTTCCTCTTTCATTGATTAGAATCATCACAAAACTGGTATTCAAAATCGGTTATACATTCTTCAAACAGCAAAGAACACAATTAATCTAATTTAGCAATTTTAAATATTAATTCTTTCTTAATATATATTTAACCCTTTAATCAACCGATTGAAATATGAACACTAGCAGTCAATAACTCATTAAACTCAACAAGATAACAATCAAACTTGTTTTAATTTTGTTTGGCACATGCATATGACCACCTCTGCTTCTCGATGGAGCAAAAGATGCAAGGGGAGGCATCTTTTTTGAGAACACAGTAAGAAGGATCCTACCCTCAACACAGCCTGAAAAAGAAGGAGAAAAAAAAAATAAAAAAGATGAGCAAACAATAGCATCAATTCCTCAGCATTTTATCAAAGCCCGCACAAAATTTAACACACACAATGTCTACAGTAAGAGACAAACTGTTTTAACAATAAACAAGGGCAATCAATTGAAATGATACTTGCGCAAAGCATTAAAACGTTATTTCATGCAAAAACAAAGAAATACCAGTTCCACCCAACAAACAATATAACAAATTATAATTGGGTTAATTCACTGATTTAGTCAGCAAAGAAAAACTACAGAAACCAGACCAAAAAAGACTATGCAGCAACACGTAACAGTAGTTCAACAAAACTGGTTTGAAACTACAAAATCAAAATAGCAACATTCAAACCTCACCCTAACTACTGATGCACAATCCCAATTTGAACCACCATTGCTTCACAACACAACATAAATATCAAACATGCATGGCATTATACCTGCTGTCCTTTTTCCTCATACTATTTATCCACAATTCTTTAGATAACTCAATATGTTTGTCTAGGTGAATCATCACTTAATAAAACCAGGAGAATTCACCAATGAAAAAAAGAAAGTACTCTCTAAAAGAAACAAGTACTATCTAATTCTTTTCAACTTAAACTAAATAACCAACGATTCATCCAAAAACAAAATGCCTAAAACAAGACAATACAGTGCTACCAACTCCACATTGCCTCCCTATCCAGTTAGAACTTTTAAGTCAAACTATTTTTTATGGTAGTATAAGCTTCAGACAGTCCCAAGAGCATTCTGATGCTCCATTCAAAAGATCTACTAATTAGCATACCCAATAACAGTCCAGAAAAATGGCAATTGCCTGACTAAATTCAAAAAAACAAAACTTTAATACACACACTTTCAAATGTTTGCACACAGATCACTCTTAAATTAAGTATATATATAACAGGAGAATAATAAACATTAAAAGAAAAAAAAAAAAAAGTTTGTGCACAGATCAATCTTACCTTTATATCTGATGAGGATGAGATGTATTTTATTTGGTTGAATGACCCAAAAGTCCTCCAGACCTGCTTCGCAAACTTAAATAAGAGGTTCGGAAGAGGAAGGAAATCAACGGTTAGGGAGGTGTTGGGAAGAACTAAACCTTTTCTGATCAAAGGGTCATTCCTCTTCTATCTTTACTGCCTCTTTCTCAAAAATTTGGAACCTTTTCTGATCAAAGCTATTGAAGTCGAGGTGTAGAGAAGCCGTTTGAGCGTGAGAGAAAGAGAACAGTTGGTGGTGTAGAGAAGTCATGTGAGTGAGAAGGTGTAGAGAACAGTTGGTGGCGGAGGAGGGGAGGGGAGGTTCTCAGACGGTGGCAGGATAGTGAAAGAGAAGTGTAAGCGTAGGTTGAGCCGGCTTTCATAACGGTTAGGGCGGTAGGGGCAGTATAAGATGTCGATGACTCACTTTTCTTATCATTTTAGTGTAGATTTGAAAAAAAAAAAATTGGGAAACCTTATTTTATTTTATTTTTATTATATTATATTATGTTTTTTTTTTTGTAAAGGTATTATATTATATTATTGAAACTAATCCAATAAACAATCGAAATCAAACAGGATTTAACAGTGATAGCATGGCTTACAGAATGCCTTCTATATAGGAGATAACAACCCACACACCACACATAGATAGAAAAATTATCCTCGCAAAAAAGGGATAAAGCAGCAAATCATCGGGTGTCGAACCTATCACTTATTCATAAGAGGTGGGTGTGATGATGTTTATCTATTGCATCAGAGCACTTTTGACAAACCTTATATTAGTTTGTACCTAGGTAATATATAGTCCGGATATTTATCCTTGTCAACGAAAAACAACTATTTTGGTCGTGGAAACATTGCTGCAAAGGCAAAATTCGAGCCCAGTAATTAGAAAAGCCTAGTAACTTAAGGCAACCCAATATCATATTAGGCCCAATAATGATGACATCAGTCTAGCCTAACGGCCAACATTGCCACCACCTCCATGACTTGGTGATCTCCTTACATTTTACATGTGTAAACAAACATCATCAAATTTTTCATTTTGTTTTATATAAAATGGGATTTTATAAAAAATATTTAATAGGGTGGACTTACAGAAGGGGTATATACCTAGTTTTAGAGAAATGGAAAATCCATCCTCAAGTTTTAAACAATTAAAGTGCCGCGACCCGAACCGGATACCTCTAACTCTGATCCGGTAGATCACGTCGGGCACCCCAACGGATCCCTCTCAGACCCGACTCGTCGGGCTAAGCGAAACCCGTGGAGCGAACCCTAAACTCTTTCATACTTTCTGAAACATCGTTGGGTTGAGTTTTCTTTAAAAACTAAAAACGCGTAGGAAAAATTTTTATTTTTGATTTTAAATTCATTTTCGCAACTCATTTTTCTAACAAAATTTCGACAACATAACAACTGTATTTTTAACGTTCCCGAAAAACCTGTTTACAAAAATATCAATACTTCAACTAAAATTTATCACCAACCCAACTTCTGGTTGCCCGTAGGCCTCAATCATGCATTTGATTTCTAAATCAACTTAAATAAATTCAAACAATATTTAATAAACTGCATTTAAATCAAAAACAGTTTAAAAGCAGTTGCATACGAATAATTACAATTCATTTATACATTTTAAAAGATATTTACATAAAAATCTAATGGATGAAACAAAATGGGCTCCTCAATGATGTCGTGTCGCGCTGGCTCGCCCGCTGGAGGTAACGCTACTGATCGGCTACCTGCTGAGAGTACCTGAGGAGGTTTTTATATAAAACAGAAAATAATGAGTTAAAAGCTCAGTGAGTGATAATTTATCTTTTCTTTGAAAATCTGTTTTTCAAAACGTCCTCCTCTGAAAACGTTTGAAAACTATTCTTTGTTTCTAAAACATTTCACGCTTAAATCTCTTCAATATCAACTTAAACAAGAGAATTCATCTCTAAGCACATGCACATATTTAAATAAAAAACTTGCAACTATAAACCATAAACAACTTTCATAGCAATTGTAAAATATCTTTTATCTCAAATAAGCTTTTCTTTTAAAAGCTGTTTCTCGATATCTTTCAAAATTATCACAGTATCCCTAAATCTGGGGTCTCTAGAATCTAACGGCTATGTGCGGAATTTCTCAGCGCTAACCATAGCTCGCCTAACCTGAGACATCTCGTGGCCATGTGCGGAATTTCTCAGCGCTAACCATAGCACACGAAACACTACCCCACATCAGTAATGGCGACTCGACTGACAGACTCTGACACTTATCCCCCTGGTTAGTGACTTATCCCTCCCCAAGACTGTGCCAACTGAAGTGGGATAGACCGATCGGGTCTAAACTGCTCTGTAATCTCTGAAAATCCCTGAGGCGATACTTTCTGGTTTTGAAAACACTTTTCTCTTTTCTGTTTTAACTTTCTGGTGCAAAAACACAAATCTCTTTTCTGAGTGCGTAAAGCACTAAATTCTGATTTCCGAGTGCCATAAGCACTAAAACTCATTTTCTGAGTGCATTAAGCACTAAAACTGATTTTCTCAATTCAAACTTGAAAACTTAGTTTCTGAAATTTCATTTCAACAACTTTATATATATGCATATAAAATCACATTCTCATTTCAAACTAATGTTCATGCATATATCAATGTGTTTAAAATAAACTCAAGCAATTACTTATCAAATCAAATTTGATAATTTGAAATACTTTTAAAATCTTTAAATAAAACTCACTCACAAAACTGATGACTGAAAATAGCGCGTGCGGAGCCCCTAATCCTCTCGTCTCGATCCTCGAGCGCTCTCGTCACCTACACAACATAATACATTCGCGTAAATCTTTGAAAACTTGAAATTACGTAATCGTCCCTATATGACCCATTTTTACGCGCAACTCTCCATATTAGTTTCTAATCTTAATCTTTCGCTTTTAATAGCTTCAATACTCTTAATTAAACTCATTAGGGTCGTCCAAACATTCAACGGATGTCATAAGGGTCAATTTACGAAATTGCCCTTTAAACTAGTTTATTGCGCGTTTTGGATTCTCTATAACTCTTTGATATTTTCTTGGTATTCTAACCTCCTTATCAACTTCAAATACTTATTCTTCAACTTGTTTTCACTCAAAAACAATCAACCAACAAATCACAACGAAATCCATCTCAAATCAACTTATACACCAACAAAAATCATCATTTTCAAACTTAAACAACTCACCCCTTTTTCTATTGCGTTGACTTCGCTTTGGGGTGGTTTTGGATTGGTTTTGGGATGGATCTGAGCTGTGTTTGGGCTGGTTTCCTTCCTCTTTTCTTCCCCTCTCTTCCTCTCTCTCTTTCCCCCTTGGTTCTGCCGCGGTTCGCGCGTCATCGCTGTCGCCGATTTGCACGTGCGGAGAGCTGTTTTGGCCGCTGGATCAGCTCCGTTTCAGCTCCATTCAGGTCTAGCTTGAGCTGATCTTGGTGCAGGTTGGGATGGGGCAGCTCATCGGCGTTGATTGGGGCTGTTTCGCGACAGTTTCAGCTTGGTCTGTCACGGTTCTGCTGCACGTTTCTGCTTCGGTTCGCGGCGGCTGGATGGCTGGACGGCGATGGTGCACGGCTGGTCGGCGTTGGTGGCTTCTCCTTCTTCTTCTTCTTCTCCTCTTCTTTTCTCTCTTTTCTTTCTTCTTTCTTTTCTTTCTTTCTTTCTTTCTTTCTTTCTCGCGAGAGAGAAGCTACTGGTTTTGTTTGATTTTCACTTTGAAAAGTCAACCATACTTCTTGGCTTCTATTTTCCTCCACAATACTCTCAATAATTCCACTTATGCCCTAAGACAAATCCATTCTCCTCCCTTAAATTCTAGCTTAATTCCACTTTGACAACAATTATTAAAATTTATCTTCAATTTAATCCCTTATCACCTTAAATATTTACTCGATTTCATTCACTATTTTATCCTTTCGTTTAGTCTCCAATCGAGTCGAAATCGATTTCTATGGGTTCTCTATAACCTTAAGTATTTCCATAAACCAATTAGGGTCTCCAATAATTATTTAGGGACTATTCCTGGGAAATCCGAAAAATTACAATAGAGGGCTTACATAAAGACCCACTTAAGTTGTCTGGGCTCAATTTAGGCTCCGATAGTCTTCAACTGAAGTGTCTTATCAATCCGTTATATAAATTATAAGGCCCAATTATTGTTCTCATGATATGGCATATCTCGAGATTACTTTAGTATCTGCATGCCACGTGTATTTCTCAAATCTTTAGTTTATTAAATCAACTATACAACTCTACAAACTTCTTTTAAAAAAAAAAACGAAAAATAGGTTGGATTGGGACTATCAAGTTCACTTCTTCGAACTTGAATGGTTCATGTTCATGCCCTTGGTCATGGCCATGTATTGTATGTGTGGACTCAATAACAAAACAAAAAAAAATAATAATAATAATAATATAACAAAGACAAAACCTCAAAACATTGCTTTTGCTTTTGCAGGCCTCTATTTTGCATGCACCGTTCTCGAGGATAGCTTATACAAACGTGTCCTAATGTAGCCAATCGTACACGTCCATAATGGACAAAGAAAAATGATGTGCTACATGGAAAAGAGTAGATAGTGGGTGGTGGACCTGTTGATCGATGGCAACATTAGATGCGAAATGTAGATTGTGACAAGTCGTATAGTTTGGAGTGAAATCTTGGTTGTCGCCAAGCAGAGTAAGGAAAGAGTGATAAATGCGTTTTGAAAGAAAAAACAAACAATACATGTCAAAGCAAGTGTTGGTTTTCGAAGCTGGCCCACTGTTTGTTGAACCCCGCATCTTTTTGTTCACTCTAGACCTTTTCTGCTTTTGGTTTGGCTTTATGTTTTCTCTTAATAATTTCATATGCATATATTTTATTCTTTTACTAATAGTACTTTTTTTCTTTTTTAAATATATATATTTATATATATATATACATTATTAAGAATAAAGTGAACATGTATATAATTTTTATGATTCTTCTTATATAAAATGTTTGATAAATGATTTAAAATAAAAATGTTTGATCATTTATAAAAATAATTTGGTACTAAATAATATCTTTGTTGTACAATATCAAGTAGAGATAAAAAAAGAAAGCAACTGTACATACCATTGAAATAGTTTTTGTAAAAAGTCAAAAGAGCTAAAGAGTTGCTATCCAATGAATTGTTTTTTTCTCATATCACTTGAAAGTATAACATCAGCGTTGATATATCCAATGAAAATATATCACATGTCTCAATCAATTGTTTTCTTTCTTTGGATTGATTGTTTATATAGTTTAATTAGTTTGGTTTATCTTCGTAGAGAAAAAAATGTTAGATGGTTAACTGATTGGTTGGTGGTGGCCGAATGCTAAGAATTGAATGGTGTATAATTTGTAAACGCACAACACTCTCAACTGCCAACTCTCCACGTTTAATATTAAGGACCACACCCTTTACTTTGAGCCTCTTCATCTTAACGGTCATACTATATATTTACACTTTCCTTTCTTCTCATTCGTAAATATTTACGTCTAATACTTTATTATCATCTTATTACATTCAATCACTACATTTAAAAACTATATATATTAGTATATATATAAATCTAGTCATGATAAAAAAGTCATATATATATGACTTCTTGATCATGACTGTTTTTGTAATCATTGTATTTCATGCATGTAATACAGTTATGAATTCAACATGTAATTCTCATTCATATTTGTATTTCTTTAAAAAAAAAAAAAACACATTCGTAGTTGATGTGATTATGTTAATTATTAATATTTTTTTCTCTGAACAAATGCACAAAAACCCCCCGAGATGAGCCTTTAATGATGCAGAGTTAATGTTTGGATTTTGTAGTAGCCTAACAATCAAACTGGGTGAACCGTGATGGTTGATCGCGTGATTGGATAAAAAGATATAAATATCCCGTCAAATTAAATTAAAAATTTTAAAAATAAAAAATAAATTAAAAATTAAAAATTTTGAAAAATAGATAAAAATTTTCCTCTCTCTCCCCCTCCCTTTCTCTCTCTCTCTCTCTCTAATTCCTTTACCATTCTTTCTCTTCTCTCACCTTCAATCTTCAATCATTGTAGCCCATAAACCATCTTCAAACACCCACTTACAACCATTAGATCTAAATAAAATAATTAAAGTAAAAGCTAGAAGGATCCTAAATACAATAAGTGTGTGTTTTTTTGTTTTCTTGCTGTTCAGTTGGAATCAAAGGAGACTAGTAAGGATTTTACCAGTCACCAATTTTAATTCTGATTTAAAATAATGGAAAAGCAATGGTAAATAGACTCGTATGCCTATGGGAATATGCATTAGGTGTTGTAAATATAAATAAATTAATTAAAGTAGAAGATGAAAGGATTCTAAATGCAATAAATGTTATGTTCAACCAATTTGCGAGTACAAGACAATTGAAGCAGGGTGGAATGTGTTGAGACGTGGATTTAAAAAAATAAATAAATGTGATAAGACATGTGGATGTATTTCAAGTTCCACTTCTGGTATCTAGTGGGTCCCGTCCAATCCATGAGAAGAGTCTGCATCAACAAAGACTTTAGCAAGTGGTTAGCGAGTACGAGGTCATTACAAAATATCTTAAAGAGACCACCAACGACTTTGTCAACCTTAACATATGTGAGACAGTCCACTTTCAGTTCAAATGGTTGGTGCATTTACTTTCTTATGTTGCTTTTTCATTACGTTCTAAATTTCATTATCCACATGTTCAAACGTACATTATCTTCCAATGGGCCTCTCCAACTGGCCTCTTCCTTAAAAATTAACATGGATATCTTTTTCGTCATGTTTTCAATGTAAAATTTTACTATCCTCTTCATACATACAATATCTTCAAGTGGGTCTCTCCAATTATTCGAAGCGGAAAGTAATGATCCATTGGTGATATAACTTAGGTTTGGGACAATCCTCAAAAACTCCTTATTAGGCTTAGGACAAGCTTTCTTACCCCATTTTGATCATATAATCTAATCTATATATAAACATTAAAAAAAAAAAAAACCCTAAATCTATAGTTGTGTATTCAAATAGCTTATTATATGGTGTTCAAGTCTTTCACTATTAATTATCAAATTTTTTATATAAATTTAGAATTGTTTTAGAATGATTGTGGATTTAATAACCAATTTGTCTCTTTTTCTTTGATATTGGTTTCTTTTATGTTAATTACATAATTAATTAAAAACTACATCGAATCAATGAATCGGGTTCGGGACAAATCCCTTTAATCGGATTCGAGTTTGGACGGAAAATAGTAACCCATTTGGGGCGTGGGTCTGGTTCGAAGCACAATTAAAATATTTAAAAAGATATTTTTGAAAATTTAATAAAAATTTTAAAATTTTAATAAGAATAAATTGAAATTTAATAAAAATAAATTGAAATTTTCTAATATATGTCTGCTTATGGCTCTTCAATTTGTATTTAATGAACATATAGAGGTTTGGATGATTATTGTGAACATCTAATTACATATGATAAGACTTAAACATTTGTTACCAACATGGAATGAGAGGTGGACCAACCATGCACAACACAATGCCATCAAATTTTGTTATTATAATTTAACAATTAAAATTTATGTTTCTCTCAATAATTTTATATATATTATTCTTTTACTAATAGCGCCTTTTTTCTATTTTAAATATATATTTATTATTGTGAGTATTGTATATATATATATATATTATTAAGAACAAAGTGTGCATGTACATAATTTTTATGATTCTTCTTATATAAAATGTTTGATAAGTGATTTCAAAAAAAAAAAAGCTTGATAAAGTGAAATAAATGAAATTGTAAAAGTAAGTTGGTACTAAACAATATATTTGTTGTATAATATCGAGTAGAGATAAAAATAAAGAGCAGCTATATATACTATTGAAATGATTTTTATGAAATGTCAAAGAGCCAGAGAGAGGGTATCAAATGAATTGCTTAATTCTCATATCATATGAAAATGTAAGAGAGAGGGTATCAAATGAATTGCTTAATTCTCATATCATATGAAAATGTAACATCAGCACTGATGTATCTAATGAAAGTGTATCACATGCCTCAATCAAATTGTGTTCTTTCTTTGGATTGATTGTTTATATAGTTTAATTACTTTGGCTTATCTTCACATAGTTTAATTACTTTGGCTTATCTTCACAGGGAAAAAAATGTTAGATGGTTAATTGGTTGGTTGGTGGTGGCCAAATGTTGATAATTGAATGTTGTGAAATTTGTAGATGCACAACACTCCCAACTACTAACACCCTACATGTAACACTTTAAACCACACCTTTTATTTTGATCATCTTCATCTTAACCACACACTTAATATTTGCCCGTTCCTTTTTTGTCATTTGTAAATATTCAAGTTTAGTACACTGTGATTACCCTGGTACATCCAATCACTGTATTTAAAAAAATATATTAATATATATAAATTTAGTCATAATAAAATGGTCATATATATATATATATATGATTTAATGATCATGACTCTTTTAGTAATCATTATATTTCATGCAAGAGAATTATTATAAATCTAAGTAAATTGTAATAAAATACATGTAGTATGATTATTAATTCGACATGTAATTTTCATTCACATTCGTATTTCTTTTCAAATAAAAATATTAATATATGATGTGATTACGTTAATTATGTACTTCTCATTCAAGACTTTTTATTGAAGTTGTAAGATTTAACAATCTAGATTAATTTCCAAGTCATAGAATCTAAATTAGTATGAAAACTTCTAATCAAACATTTCAATTTATTAAGTAAAAAAATATTGTATATTTATGGGGTCTAAATTCGCTAAATTGAAGAAGGATTGAAAAACGATACCAAATGGTTATTTATTTTTTTAAAAAAAAACAAAAAAAACAAAAAAGGTTCTCAATAACTTACATTTTTTACCCTAAAATTCAATAGCATGTCACTGATAATTAATTGCATTACTATAGTTATGACTTTAAATCATATTTTTCATTCTAAAATTCTAATTTAATTTAAATTATTCAAGAAAAATTTATTTATTACATTAAATGCTTTGGTTAATGTTTATGTTAGATATAAATAAAGACACATTGATCGTAATGAAACCAAGTATCTCGGATCTTTCAAAACAAGAACCAAGTATTTAAGTAAAAAAAAACCAAATAACAAAACCCAGTAACTTGTAGAGGCTACAATGTATATATTGATTCCGTAATAAAAAAACCAAAGAAAAAAAAAAGTGTTGACTCCCAAATTCCAGTCCCCATATCCTGTTATGATCATCTGAGAAGTCAATTTCAAATCTTTCAAATTGCAAAAGCCAAGACAGGCAACATTTCAAAGTCTTTCAATTTGCAAAAACCCCGTACACCCGTTTTCCATTTCTCAATTAAAAAAATACAAACAAACCCAATATAAAAATAAATAAATAAAGTAAAAGAAATCTCCAAATCCCAATGTTGTCTCTCTTTTCTCCTCCCACGTCACCTCCCTGCAAGCATAGCGGTCCATTTTAACTTGAATTTTGAAAATAGAGAAATTACGATTATGCCCTTCAGGTTATTCGAATTTTCAATAGTCCCGAGGGCACATGCGTAATTTTGAACAATGATATTGACAACACTAATTAACGCTTGTGACACCACCACTTTCTTCTTTCTTCTTCTGCATCCGCTTTATTTCTTCTGTTTTTTTTCCGTCTGTTTTCCTCATGTTTTTCAATATTTCCATTTTCGGTTCACCACCACCACCACCACCACCACCACCTTCGTCCTTCTCCCACGCCCAACTCAACCACCCGCCAAACCCACTCAGAGCAGACGCCGTCTCCTAACCCACTCACAACCTCCATGTTCGGTTCACAACCTCAACCTCCACCACCACCACCACCATCTGCTTCCTCTCCCACACCCCACTCAACCATCCGCCAAACCTCACAACCCTCCATGTTCGGTTCACAACCTCCAACCTAACCCACTCACAACCTCCATGTTCGGTTCACAACCTCCACTACCACCACCACCATCTGCTTCCTCTCCCACGCCCCACTCAACCATCCGCCAAACCTCACAACCCTCCATGTTCGGTTCACAACCTCCATCCTAACCCACTCACAACCTCCATGTTCGGTTCACAACCTCCACCACCACCACCACCATCTGCTTCCTCTCCCACGCCCCACTCAACAATCCGCCAAACCTCACAACCCTCCATGTTCGGTTCACAACCTCCATCCTATCCCACTCACAACCTCCATGTTCGGTTCACAACCTCCAACACCACCACCACCATCTGCTTCCTCTCCCATACCCCAGTCAACCATCCGCCAAACCTCACAACCCTCCATGTTCGGTTCACAACCTCCATCCTAACCCACTCACAACCTCCATGTTCGGTTCACAACCTCCACCACCACCACCACCATCTGCTTCCTCTCCCATACCCCAGTCAACCATCCGCCAAACCTCACAACCCTCCATGTTCGGTTCACAACCTCCATCCCTCCTCTCCCCACGCGCCCACCCCCACCCCCCCACCCCCCCCGCCAAAACCACCATTTCGCTCCATGTAATAGTTTCGTAAAGGATTTTAACATAGAATCCATGACATGAAAAAAAAAAAACACATAGTTTAGTCTAAAAAAATATATTTTAGTCGGGTTACTGAGCGGTTCTGGCGAGAGTGCTTCGGGTTCAAACGCACCAGAGCAGACACACACTACCATCTCGCCTCTCCGATTCTCACCACTACCAGCGCTTCTCCGATTCGAGCTGAGGTTATTTTATTCTTTGACTGTTTTTCGTTGCTCTGTTTATTATTATTATTATTTATTGTTATAGCACTTGTTTGATGATTGTTTTTGGTTTGATTCTTAATTCTTTAACTCCGGCGAGGAACACCTGGCTTACTGAAGAACAGCTTCCAGGGCTCTTTCTTGCTTGTGGACAGGTACTTGCTGTTATTTTACTGCATTTTTGGCTGGTAGTTTTTTTTTTTTTTTAACATATTTTTGGCTGTTAGTTTTGATCGCAAGAGAAAGAAACGAACACACATATTATATTTAATTTAAAGAAGCATTTTACATCACCGTCCCTTCTTCACGCATACATAGACAACTCTTTACTACATAATAACAATAACAACAAAGGAGAAATTACAACTATAAACCACAAATTAAAAAAAACAACAAACACGGACGGTGATAGCTTCTTCGCCTCACGCCTACGGCTTTGGCTTTGTCTTTGGCTTTGGCTTCAGGAGCCTGACGCCGCAGCAGCGTGGCTGTGTTGGAGGGCATTTGCGGGGGCATGGATCTCCCCCTGCCTTCTTGGCGGCTCCGCCACCGAACAAGAGCAGGATCATCATTAAAATGATGGAAATAAGCTTAAGAGGTGCCATAGCTTTGTTTCTTAATTTTTTTTTGTGTTTGTGACCAGTTTGAGTGAACGTAATAAGTTCACGGTTTAAATAGATAAATGAAAGGGCCATTAAGTAATTTAACTATAAAATTTTACTCCATATATGGAAACATCATCATTCATTACTTTTCTATTTTTGGCAAAGAGTTTGTTCAATTGAGTCCCGTGAATAATCAATCATTGTACAATTTTTCCGTTTTTCTTTGAGTGGAGTCCATTGCACTATTTTTTGTCTCACTAAAACACCATTAGCAGCTGCAAAACAAAGGCCAAATTTTAATATAGAACAATCATGAAAACACCACAATGCCTAAATCACAACGGGAAATATACCTGTAAGTCTGCAGCTATACACCAAACGTTCTCCGTAGCTAACTAAATTTATAGACTTGTAAGTCTGCAGTCAAAGGGACCAACTAAAGTTCTTTAGCAGCAACAAAAACAAATCACCATAATAGATGTCAATGCAATTATAATCCACAAGAATCTTGCTGTAATACATTTTTGACGTTGCAGTAAGAAGTTTAGTTACATCAAATATTTGTTATTTGAAATGTGATAGATTTTTTATTAGTACTGGTATCAGAACAATTTTAATCAATGCGTGAAGCCAATTCTCTGTTTTTTTTTTTTTTTTTCAAAATTTATAAATAGAAAAATTATACATAAAAAATATTAGAAATTTATTTTCACCTTGAAACTCTTGCAGTGAAAAAGTCACATATTTTCATGCCCATCCCTACCAACAATAATGATAAGCCTCCAAAAATCATCTTGCATAAAATGTCTGTTGTACGTCTTTCAAACGGTCTTTTCTCCAGGTTAACTCCATATCTGGCTCTGTAAAGTTGTTAAGAATTATTAAGAATTATCAGGCAAGTGTAAATGTCCGGAGAATTAAAAACCAAAAGAACATCCTTCTAGCAGTTATCAAATGGCCGCAGGATTGTCGCGCTGGAAAACCATGGTAGTCTCACTGAAATCAAACCATTTTGATGCATTAGATAGAAAGTTTTCGTGACTAATATATATCATCAAAAGACGTATTCTAAAATTGATTGAGAAGGGCCCGAGGTAAAAGAAATTTGTAATCAGCCTCCAGATCCATAAGTACAAGTCAAATCCAATAATTTGTGATGACTGGTAGATGAAAAGAATTCAAATGTTTGAGAAATCAAATGAAACCTCACACTAAACAATCTCACAATTTTTTTTTTTTTTTATTAAAGTAAACGTATACTGTTATTGACCAAATTTTAATTGGAAATTATTTGAAAGAATTCAAATTCTATCAACTTCAAATTAAGATGTCAACTTAATGAAAAATTTAGTTCGTTTATAATATGACATAATGAAACAATGAAAAATCAACATCAATGATTAATTTTATATTTACTTAGTATGTTGTGTACTGTTGATCAAATAAAATTTGAATTTATCAAAAAATTCAGTCTTAGAAAAAGTTCAATTAAGATATTAACTTGATAAAAGTATTTTGTTGGTTTATTATACTATTTAATTATACCAAATGAGAAACATTACTTTAAAATTTTCAACAAAAGTTTTTAATTAAACTTAAATTATATTACATTACATTATTGGAATTGATTTAAAAAATAATTGGGATGGGATTGAATACTTATGGTATGGTTTGAAGAACAATTCTCATATGGAAAGGAGTGTCTTATACACAACGGAAGAACTGCTCTCGCATAGGAGAGAGAAAGCATAATGAAAAAGAATATCATACAAAAAGGATATCAAAATGCGATATTCATGGATACATATTATCATTTTAAGTCAAGGTCTTGATTTCTCAAAATGTGATATTCATGATTGTATATTATCATTTTAAATTAGTATCTTGATTTAATCTCTAGATATCAGTGGTTGGGAGGCTCCAACAGCAAATAAAATGATACATTTTGTCTTTTTAAATTTTGGTTCGGGTGGGTTTCCGATAAAAAGAAAAAGAAACTGAAAAATTTTGATTTTCTACATTAAAAATCGCGTCCAACTGAATACAAGAAAAATATTGATATGTACGGTTTGGATCAATTTGGTTTAGTTCGATTCCAATTATTTTCCCCATCCTCAACGGTGAGTGTTGAAAGCCATTTTTTAGCTGCCCAAGTCTCTAACACAGACTTCAAAAGAGAGAGAGAGAGAGACAGATCATAGATGGGGCCATGTGGGGCTATCTGTGCTGACAGGGAGGTGACGTGGGAGGAAAAAACAGAGATAGCATTGGAATTTGGAGATTTCTTTTATTATATATATATATATATATATATATATATATGTTGGGTTTGTATTTTTTGGGTATTTTTTAATTGAGAAATTGGAAAATGGTTGAATGGCCTTTTGCAAATTGAAAGACTTGAAATTTGACTACTTAGATCATCATGACAAGATATGGGGATTGGGATTTGGGAATCAACACATACGATTTTTTTTTTTATTTTTTATTTTTTAGGGTTATTATGAAAAACCCCATTGGAATGAAAATTAATCGAAATTTACCCCCCATTTTTAAATTATTAGGTAAACTATTTCCTGCCGTTAACTTTCCGTATAAAATGTTAACATTTTCCATCTGAAATAGTAAAATGACCAAAATACCCTTACCATATCCTATAAAATTTCTCTTATACCCTTCAAACTTATGAAAGGACTAAAATATCCTTTAAATTATTAATTAATTAAAATATTAAATAAAAAATAAAAGATTTAAAAAAAAAAATTCTTCACACAAAATCCCTCACTCCACTCTCTCTTCTTCTGCTTCTGCTCTTCTTCTTCTTTTTCCTCTTCTTCTTTTTCTTTTTCTTCTACTTCTCTGGGTTCGAATCGAACCCAGATCTGGGTTCCATTGGAACCCGGGTTCCTTCGAACCCAGATTTGGGTTCCAATCGAACCCAGAAACTGGGTTCCAATGGAACCCAGATCTGGGTTCGAAGGAACCCAGAACTGGGTTTGTTGGAACCCAATTTCTGGGTTCGAAGGATTATCACCATCGTCACCTGATTATCACAATCCCAAAACCACCATCAACACAATCAGACATCATACCTAGATTACTGTTTGCTCATCTTCAACAATTTCTTTTTCTTTAAAAAAGAAAATACTCAATCCATCATCACCATCGTCACCTGCATCTTCAACATCTTCATATCAAAACCCCAATTCTCCAGCAGCAGCAAAACCGCCGACGCCATCCACCACCATAGCCTTTGCTTCTTCTTCCACATGTTGAGGGATTGAATGATTGAATGTGTGTGTTTTTAAGATCTGAATGATCGAAAATAGATCTGAATGTGTGTGTTTTGCTTCTTCTTTGATCTGAAACCCAGATTGCTCTCTGACGGCTCTCTATCTCAGATGGAGCCTCCATCTGAGATGGCGGTGGAGCAAACTGCTTCATCTCTCCACGTTAGCTCCATCAGATTTTCTATTTTTATTTTATTTTTTTGTGATTTTTTTAAATGATTTGGTGATTTTTGGAGTTTTTGGGTTCTGTTGTTCTGGGTGTTGATGAAGATTACATCCTTGATGATGTTAAAGAAGATGTAGGTCTTGGTTGTGTTCAATATTTGGGATGGGTTTGATGAAGATGAAGCTATCTAGGTTTGATGATCGTTGTTGTTTTTGTTGATTTAATGGTGAAGAATTGTTGCTGTTGATTTAATTTTTTATTTAATATTTTAATTAATTAATAATTTAAAGAACATTTTAGTCATTTCATAAGTTTGAAGAGTATAAGAGGAATTTTATAGGATATGGTAAGGGTATTTTGGTCATTTTACTATTTCGGATGGAAAATGTTAATATTTTGTACGGAAAGTTAACGGCAGGGGGTAGTTTACCTAATAATTTAAAAATGGGGGGTAAATTTCGATTAATTTTCATTTCAGGGGGGTTTTTCATAATAACCCTATTTTTTATAACAAAATCAACACTCTTCCTTTTCTTTTTTTTCTTGTTATTACGTAAATACTATATATATCATATAATTTATTGGATATTTTATATTAGAGATTTTATATTAGAGCCTTGGATATTTTAGATTAAAGCCTCTAAAGAATTATTTGGAAGCAAACTCCAAACATAAGGAGAAGAAACATCGTATGGAAAAGTTATCCTGTATGGAAAAGTTATCCTAAATGGAGATCGAATTTTGGACATTTGATTGATGGGTCAAATTCCATGAACTGAGATGTCACCGCCATCAGCTAGCACTTGGGTTTTGTTTTTGAAAGATACAAGTAACTTGATTTTATTACAATCAATCGGTCTTTAACTATAGTCAAAGATACATAAATATTAACCAAGACATTTAATGTAATGAATTAATTATGGTTTTATTATTATTATTATTATTATTATTTAACTGAATGGTATGAGTTTTATGCTTCGTGAAGATTGATTTTGTATAATTTTTCATGAATAATTAAATTAATTTAAGATTTTAGGATTAAAAAAAAAGACTTAAAATCATAGCTATAATAATGTAATTGTGAGAGACATGCTTTGATTTAACCTCAACTTATCAATGTGACTAATGTCATGCACTTGTAAAGTAACCAATTGAATCTATAAAAATATAGTGAAATATTTGCAAATATGTCAAAGGTTTTAACAAAACCTCTAAATTTATTTTAAAAAATATGTATTAATATAACCTTGATAGCATGAAAAATATAATAATAATAATGATGATAATAATAATAATAATTATTATTTTTATATATGTTGGTTCTAATGGCAACATTCTTTTATAGAGAAGGGCTAAAATGGCATGAATGGTCTAAATCTGATTCAATAATTTAGGCTTTTTTATTCAAATAATTAGAACAACTTTGTGCAGCTATATGAGGTCAATTTCACAATTATGGATAACATTTATGTTATTCTTTTTGTAGTTGGAAATATCTTTATAGCATCTTTTTTTAACTGATTAAAAAGAGTAAAAAAAAAAAGAACACATAACTTGCAGATATTAAACGTCACAAGTAGATTCAAAAAATTGAACGGTCCACCCCCGAATAATATCTTCAAACTTTTTGACATGAAAAAATTATATATATATATATATATGTATCGATATAGAGAGAGACCATAGCTAGCAGAATGTATCTACTTTTCACGTGTCATCTCAACCTGACTTCTTACATGTGCCACGTGTTTTAATCTTTAGCGGTCTGCAAAATTAACAAAAACAGTTTATAAAAAAACAAAAAAAAAAATCAAAGACAAAAAAAAAAACAAAACAAAAAAAGGAGCAAAAGCAAATGTAAAACCACACTCTCCCCCATTCACATAGCAAATGTTAATGATCCTTCCTTACAGCCCATTGAACCCATTGAATCACAGCCATTGATTTTAATAGTCAAAAGTCAAAACTAGGGGGTTCTAGCGAGGGATATGATATATTGATACATACGGTACCTCGTGTGTGTGTACTATCACACATGCGATTGCTTGCTCAGGTGATCAAGCAATCGATGAGTGAAGGCTAATATGCAATGCATGTCGATTACTTCAACATAGATTGATATATTCTTGCATTTATTCAATCTTTGATGATAAAGAAAAGTAAGAAATTATGTATATTATTCACTATATTTAATAAATTTTTATTTTTTTTGTTCTACTATAAAAACATATATATATAAATTATGTATATGATCCACTATATTTAATAAATGTTTATTTTTTTATGTTTTAATATAAAAGCATATATATATATATATAGATATCGATAGACACACACACACTAATAACTCTTTTTTGTATAATGTACGGTTAGATTTATAACTAGTAGATAGTGTCAACTTCCAAATTAAAATATTTTTATATTGTTTATTATCTTAAAATTTACCAATAAAGAACATAAAAAAATCTTATATAACATTCACATCCCTTAAAAACGAAAATAAAAGAGGAAGTTTATTCTAAAAGTGACAATTGTTATCAACGGTCTCTTTTGCTTTCAACCTTATCCAATTAAGTCTTATAGTGAATAAACTTATAATTATATGATGATGTTCTACCTATGGGATGGAGATTTATATGATATTAAAAGACATATATATATATATATATAATGATTCTACTATATATGTCTCCTAATTTTAAAAAATTAGGACGAACTAAATAAATTCATTCATTATATTTAAATTAAATATAAGAGGCAATTTGTTTTAGGAAAGAGAATGTAATGAATAAATTTGATTTATTTCTTTTAACTTTTTGAAGTTAAAAGACACTGATAATAGAAGCATTATATCTATATGCATGTATGTGTGGCACATTTTATGGTACATTTAGATATTAATACACTTGAAACTACAAATGAATGATTGCACTATAAAATTATATTTTATTATATATTTATTATATATGGTTACAACTAAATGAGTTTGATCATATCTACAACCATAGACCATGTTTAGTTATAATTAGAGATATTTAGTTGTAATTAGATATAATAAAATATAGTCATCAATTTTAGATTGTAATCAATTTAGATGTATCGATACCCAAATGTATTATAGATGACCCTATATAAATTCTTCTAGATTTCGTAATTTCATTCGAGAAATAATTTTTTTAATTTTGTCTTTTGCTATATTTATGAAATGATGACATCTCACTTAGTAAGCAAAGATTTTAACATAATTTTTCTTTACGATTTAGTTTGCATTTACTTTAATTGTAGGAATCGGAATGATCTGAAATTGGAATAATGTATAAGAATCAGAATAAGTTGTTTACTTTAATTGTAAAAATCAAAATCAGCAGTTTTCCCATTGAGTAGTTTACTTTATCTTGGAATCTAAATGAATTAATTATAAGTTACAAATATATCATTGATTAAAATTTTGTACACTATAGGCATTTTGGTGTAAAAAAAAAAAAAAAAAAATCTAAATATTGGGATTTTGCAAATTGCAAAAGAAGCATTATATAGTTTTTTGTAAAATTATATTTAAGATGTAGTACCAACTCTTTAACAAGTAACTTGTCATAATAGGCTAAAAAAAGAAATCTTTTTAACAATATCATTGCAAACATATTGTGTATCTATATGGTCTATCAAATCATGATATATATATATATATATATATATATTAAATGATACTTAAATTTGCATTGCCTTTGTAAAGTATTTTTTATGTGTTGATCATGCGCACACACACAACCCTAAGTGGGGTTAGGGGAATGAGAATGAGATTTGTTACTTAAATTAAATAGTTTTTTTTTTTTTTTTAAATAAGGGTATAAAAGTCATTTTAATTTGGAAGAGAGATGTGAATGAGATTCCCAAGTAGGGTGAGGAGAATAAGATTCTCATTTCACAACCCTAAATTCATGTGAGATCTACATTTTCATTCTCATTACGGAATGATTTTTAGAAAAATAAATACTATTAATTATTCATATTTCTATTTCCATTCCCCTATCATCAAGGAAACACACCCTTAGTAAATTGTATTACCAAATTTAATTAGATAGATAATTCACAAAATAAAGCTTATTTAGGAAATTAAGAATAAAGCTTATTTAGAAAATTAAGTAGACTATGTATCTTTTTCAAATGTCGATCTTATGTATTTCTTATTTAATTACATGTTTTAATTAAATAATGATTTTATTGCAATGTGAATAGTGTCAAATATTTTATTAGGATCAAAGCAAGGATTTATGGTCATATATATGTAATTTTATATTAAATGGCATATAATTATAGTTATTTTATATTAATTTTTGAAAAAACTTAAAAAAGAGTGTAAAGCATATTTTGGCTTTGTGTGATCCAATTAGAGTTGGGTTGTGCTAAGCCCACTGCCTTGAACATAGCCCATGTTGTGGTCCATTTGTTGTTACGGTGACGTGTTTTTGTTGCTTGTAAAAATGAGAAAGTGTGGTTAACAGACAAAACAGAATGGAAAACGCACTACCATCCTTGGCTAGGACCATACAAGAATTTGTTTGGAAGATGAGTTCATTGCTACGATAGGAGGAACCTCTACGAAATGAGAACCACCATCTATGCCAACAAAAAGGTCAGGATGAAATCGCCATTCGATGAGTAACGATTAGGAAAATCATGGGAATGTCATAATAGCTGAAGGATTGCCAACTGTTCATGGCATTCCACTTGGTCTGCAGGTATTATTTAGAAGGTTGGACTGCGTAAAGCAACAAAGAAGTGAGAATCAAGATCATCTTCGAAAAGGGAATCTCTTGAGTGACGTAATCACTAAGCCATTACTAGAATGCTTTAAAATGGAGAAAACAATCCATATGCTCACTTGGATTCTTTCAATGATGCATATGGACCTGCTAACAACTAATGACAATGTGAAATGTAGATGCTTCTTGGCCACATTAAGGGAAATACCATGTAAGTGGTTTAAACAACTCTCAACGGGAAGCATAACAGGTTGGGAGCAATATCAAGGGCTGTTTTTGCATCATTGATAGGCTTCGAGAAAGCAGCATATGCTAGCTTGCCACATAGCTACTATTTATCAGAAGTAGGGAACATTTGATGCAAACCTTGTATATAAAGATATGACACCCACAATTAATTGAATCAACAACCTCAAGAAAGTTTAATTTAAACACAAATAAAAGAAAATAAAGTGACAATACCTTGACCCAATAATTGGCAAACCACGAACTAAAATAATAAAGACGTCACTCCCAAAAATAAACAAAGAATAACAGAAATAAGTTAAGTTGATAAATAAAGAAGTAATCTTTGATAAATTCTCAAAGTTCATGAAAAACGAAAAGAGAAAACTCAAATTTTCATATAAAAATGTCTAATATCTTTTTTTAAGCTTACATAGCTTTTTATAGACAAAAAATGAAACTCTAGCCTCCTAACCCTAGCATGGATGCCCCACATGTTTAACACACCCATGAAAGCTTAATTTAATTAAACATTGGCTCAAATTAATTAAGTGGTTCAACCTAAGACAATAATTAAATCCCAATATAAAATAAAACATACTAAAGACCCAATTAATAATAAAGTTTGACACTTAAATAAACTAATATGGGCTAATTTAATTAATAGCCCAATAAGACCCCTATAAATGCAACCATTCAAATAACATAGCTTCTAACTCAAATTAGGCCCAAATAATGGTAAATGTCTTCAAATGGCTCTAAAGTCTTCAAGATTGTTTATCTTAGACTTGATTTTGGACTTGAATGAAATTTTGAAGTCTTGATGTCCTTTCCATATCGTCCAACCCTTGTTGCGCAAGACTCTTGACCCAAATCTCTTGAATCAGCCCATTTAAAGCCTCATTCATCCTATTAGTTCTAATCCTTGTCATAGACCTTCCATTGATGCTCAAATGATCATTAGGCTTGCTTCCATGGTTTCCATCAAAACCCATAAGAACATTCCTAGATTTCTATGATCAAGTTGCTATCTACATTAGATTGGAGGAATCTTTGGACGCTTCAGACCGCTTGGCTCAAAGTAATACAAGTAAAGTAAATTAGAGAAGAGGAAGAGTAATAATGGGGAAGACTAGCTCAAGAAACGCAGCTTGTTTGCGAAAGGAGGATTCATTTCTGGACTAGTCTAATAAGAACACTTGCTCGAATGGCAAGCGCAAAGTGTTTATAGGTCGGTATAAGACTTATACTCCTCTTGTTGACACTAGTGAAGAGATTTCTATGGGTACGAGAAATCGGAAAGATTGATAGACCTCAGCCTATACGGACTCCTGAACGGTCAAGAGATTATAGCAAGTTTTGTTAGTATGATTATGACATGCAACATTTGAGTGCTACACATTGAAAGACACTATTGAGTACCTTATTAGGAAAGGTAGATTGTAGAAGTATATGGCTTGCCTTTGGATGGGCTAATAACCCATAGCTGCCCTCCGGGAGACAACGATAGATATAAGAGAATTTCGCACTATATCATCCTTATGATGCTGCTTTAGTAATTTCATCAACTGTAAGCGATAATAGCCAATGCCGAGTCATGGTTGACAGTAGAAGCTTAGTGAATGTGTTTTACAAAAAGACATACGAGGGTATGGGCTATAATTTGAATCAGCTCATGCGATCACTAGCACTATCATAAGGCTTCACAAGAGGCATAGTTTGACTTTTGGGAATGATAAGTCTCTCATTGATATTGGAAGATCGTAGTTGACGAGCAACTATAACCACGAACTTCGTAATTATTGACTGTCCTTCACCTTATAACATTATTTTAGGACAGTCTATCCTAAATATCGTGCCATATACATTTGTCTTTTAAGTGCTATTGAATATGAGAATATCTTTGAAACACTGATAATCAAACAGGGAATAGAAGTCCCCCCAATATAAATTGAATAACCTATCGTTATCATTAACTTGAACTCTATAGAAGAAATTGAGTTCAGAACATATCCTTGATTCCATATACGAAAGTGTGGCTTGTATAAGCTGCTATCACAAACAAACAAACAAACAATGCCTCCACTAACAAACCATCTAATAAAACAAGTTAACTACATACAATCAAATTGCCTCATTGCTGCATGTGTTTTCTTGCTTTCGAAATATGATGCTTTGCTTAATCGAGATGAGGATTTTAAAGAAAGTTTATGTCTGACATTACTCGGCAGTGTAAATGTATGTTCAATCACCACAATTGAACGTATTAGAAGTACCAAAGTTGGTGTTCATCTAGATGGAAACATAAAAATTGAATGTAAGGAAAAATGGACAGGAGAATGAAATCAATAATGGAAGAAGACAAGATAAATGAAAGCAAGAATGAAAGCAAAAGGAGAGGAGATGAAAACAAGAATGAAAGAGGAGAGAAGAGTTAAAGGAGAATGAAACAAGAATGGAAGAGTTACAGAAGATGTTGAAGAGTTATAGGTGGCTGCCCGTATGGAAAGGAAGAATGAAAGTCGGTTAGGAAAGGAATAATGGAAGCAAACGGTCACTTGGGTGTGTGCAACAGTTGGAAACAGTCACTTGAGTGTGTGCAACAACTGTAACACACCATTTTACCTGTTCAACAGATATCCTAAATTTATTAACTTATTGGTTCAAGATTAAATCCTGACCTTTGGATCTGTCTTCTTAATAAATGAACGATCAAGATTAGAACATTTTATATCCATATACTTGTGCAATGTACAATGTGCCCATACATACATACATACGTACGTACGTACATACATACATACATATGTGTGTATATACATACCTAAAACTCCAATGAATTATATTAATTTATTATTGTCAATTCTATTATTAAAAAACGATGACAAATTTCTAAAATGGGTAGGCACAGGCTACAACAATGAGTGGCCATCACTTTATTTCTTACACTGGTATGTGCCTGATGGTATGTACTCAAAACGTTTCTAATTCCTACTCGTTAATGTGATCCTATTATTGTTGGTTTAAGCTTTAATAAAGTATTTAATTTCCTGACTAAGAATGGATGAAAAGCATCAGCGTACCAAATATCTTGGGAGGAGTATTAGCATTGCTCAGCAGCTGGGGCTCTGAATTACTGATCTTGGATGATTGTGGGGCACCTTGTCTTCAATTCAATGTGACAACGTATCATGTATAGGAAGTATAAAGATTGGCGGACCAAGTACAATTATGCATTCGGATATGGGCTCGACATGATAATTGCCTTTCAAGCTCCCATAACAAGCATAACTCTACAGGCATGGTATATATGGACGATGGAGTTGATTAATATTGGTTAGGTTTAGATTTGATCATTGTCCCTTTGCACAGTGAGTGTCCTATAGCTCCTGATGTATGCGAAGAAGGTTGCCCCACTCTTTAATTAAGGAAATTATATAGAAGAATCAGAAAATTGCACTATCGTTTGTTCAAAATTTTCATTGAGTTCAAAGCCTTTACATCAAATACAATGTACCTAGATTGTCATTTTTGCTATATTATTGAAGTTTGCATAATCTTGAAATTCGGTAGCTGGTTTATACCTTTGACATATGGATATTGCTAACTTATAAATTTTTTTATATATTGATAAAATGAAACCATCACTCAATATAATAGTAAAAACGTTCATTCAATTTGACAATTCCTTATATTCAAATTGTTACTCTATGGTCTTATTTGTTACAAAGCATTGGATAAATCCCAATCCAATTCGTTGTTTGTTGATCACATGAGATTGGATTTCTCCAATCCTATGCAACTAATTTATCCCATTTTGGTAGGATAATTTTAACCCACCAATTACCAGTCTTGGACTCTCTTTTTTTTTTTTCCTTTTCTTTTTACTTCTTTCCTTTTTATGTTAATTATATAAAATATTAAAATTATTTTTAATATGATTGCATATTAAAATATTAAAAAATATATTTCAATAATAATTATAAAACAAATATTATTTTAAAAAATTAATTTCAAATGGTTCGGTTCATTTTTCAAAACAATATTAAAATAATTTTAATTTCATATTATTAAAATAATATGACATACATTTATTTTTTGTTCGATTCCATAATACACCAAAAAATGATCAGTATCATTTTTAATCCAATCTCATACAACACCAAACACATCACATAATTAATTTATCCAATCCAATTCTATTGTATGAAATCTAACTCACCCCCATTAAAATAATTCAATCTAATCTCACATACCAAATGAGGCCTGTATATTGTATTAAAAACAAATAATTTTAATTCATTGATTGTTGATCTAGATAAGTTAATCCTAGAGATGATAATGGGTCAATGAAGATGGGATAGGTTTCCCATCCCCATTTCCATTTTTTCATTCACTTTGTTTCCCTCGATACCCCATCCTTTTTTTTTTTAATTTTTCTATTTTTTGTTTTTGTTTTTTCTGAAACACTCGGTACCCCATCCTTGTTTGACTCAATTTGACTCTAATTTTTTGAAAAATAAATTTAACCAAAAACAATTATCAATTAAATAAAATAATAAAATATGAATAATCCCATAATTCACAAAAATAATCTCATAAACATATTAATTCTACAAAAACATTAAAAAGAAATCCTATCATTCATTACAATCTCTTATTACATAAGTCATGATAAAAGATCAAACAGAGTCTAAAAGTATTACATATAATAAGATTAGAAGATAACAAGATAAAATGATAAAATAATAAATTTAAATTTTTAAATACTCTTCTGAAACTAATTAAATATTTAGCTTTTGAAATGGGAACATGGGAAATGGGATTGAGGTGGTTCCCCCTACCCTCATCACTAAATACATTTAAAGATTAAATTATCGAAATATTTCTCAAACCTAAAAAATTCTTTAAAAATTTTCTCCCAATTGAAGATGGGTAGGGGTGGCAAAATGGGTTGGCGTGTCGGGTTGAACTGTATTCGATTCGATTCGTTTATGAATTCGACCAATTCGACACGAATTCATTTATAAAGCGGGTTGATATTTTTGAATTTGACACAAATTCGTTTATAAACGAATGACACGACACGACACGACACGATTAATTCATTTATTAATAAAATCATAAAAGATCCAAACCTGTTAACCCGTCAATCTGTTAATTCGTTTAACTCGTTTAATCTGTTTAATTCGTTTAACCCGTTTAATCTATTTAATTCGTTTAACCCGTTTAATTCATTTAATTCGTTTAACTTAAATAATATCTTAAACACAAATAAAATAAATAATTCACAACTAACCACCTAATTCAACACTCAAAAACCAACACATTAAATCAACTACATAACATTCCATATTATCCATATTTAAAAACCATAACAAAATAAAATCATACTTCAACTCAATACAAATCCATAGAAATTAAAATTACTTAACACTATCATTCTCTAACACAAAACTTTATAATTTAAATTCTTCCCCCTTTGATTCCAAGGGTACCTCTAACCTACAAAAATCACAAAAAAAAAAAACAACATTAGATGTCTACATTTTACAATTTTAAAATTTAGAAATATAATTGAAACCAGTCCACCCAGGTAGCATTTATCAGTGACTATGTGCACTAAAGTTTTAAAGCATGAGCATGGTCAGATAACTTACATGAGCATCTATCAAGCTAAGATTTAGATGAAAATTTTATGAAGGTAAATGATCAATTTCATGTTAATCAATAAAAAACCATTTAACAGACTAGCGAACTGATAAAAATAGGCGAGTACCAACAGAAAAAACTAGTGAATAGCTTGAAAATGGAAGAAAATGGACACCTGCAGCTAGTCTAACCAGATCTGATGTTCTGATGGTGGATACAGTGATGGAATCGTGAAGAAGGGGTGATCATGACGAAGAACGAGCTGCGACCGAAGCTGTGACAGACGACCATGACGAAGAAGAAGCTGCAATCGGTGATCGTGGGAAGAATGAGCTGTCGTGTGGGTGTGGTGTAGTCGTACAGAAGGGGAGGAGCTGCTGCGACCGACGGTGACCGTGGAAAGAAGGAGATGTCGTGTAGGTGTGGTGCGGCCGTGGTGAAGGGGAGGAGTTGTCGTTGCCGTCGGGTGTGGGAAGAGCTGCCGCTGCCGTCAAGTGTGGTGGGAGAAGGGGAGGAGCTACGGGTGTGTGCCATCGGGTGTGGTGTGGCTATGTAGGTAGATACCAAGTGCACTATGCAAGTCACAAAATGAGTGGTGGCTGTTGAAGTTTTGGGATAGAATGGATTAGGTTTAGGTGGTTAATGTTTATATATATATATGTATGTATAATTACATACTAATCCTATAATTTTTTAATATTATAATTTTACCCCTAACTTAATCGTGTCAACCTGCGATTCGTTTAAACAAACCCAATTCGATTCGTTTAATAAACGGGTTAAACGGGTCGACACGATTACGATACTAGTTCGTTTAACTTCAACCCATACCCATTTATTTTTTGTAAATTCGTATCGACCCGTCACGTTATGACCTATATTGCCACCTCTAAAGATGAGTTGCTAGACATTTTTTTAATGGTAAATTACACAAACCTCCACTGAGATTTGATGAAATTACATCAATAGTTGAGATTATGGTATAATGACACAAACCTCCATTTATATTAATAAAACTCAACACAAACATGGGAAATGGGATCGGGGTGGTTCCCCCTACACTCATCACTAAATACATTTAAAGATTAAATTATTGAAATATTTCTCAAACCTCAAAAATTCTTAAAAAATTTTCTCCAAATTGAAGATGGGCTGCTAGAGATTTTTTTATGATGAATTACATGAACCTCCGTTAAGGTTTGACGAAATTAAATCAATAGTTGAGATTACGATATAATAACACAAACCTCCATTTACATTAATAAAACACAACATAAACACCTCTTGCTGTTAGTGAGTCGTTGAATGCAAATGCAGAAGGGTAAAAAAATCCTAGATAATATCAATCGTAATCATGAGCAGTTGATGTTTTATTAATTAATTGAGTAGTTTAAACTTTAATGCATATGAAATCGTGACCTCTGACTAGACACGCCTACGTGTGTGTATGTATATATAAACAACTCCCGAGAGAAACATTTTCTTCTTATCTGTGCGTCTCTTCACATTTAGCGTTTCTTCCGAGATCTCCTCCTCCTCCTCCTCCATGTCTTCTTCATCTTCAACAACAATTTTTAGGTTGGTTCTCTGCTCTCTCTCTATCTGTCTCTATCTCTGTTTTTTTTTTTTTCATTACTTTTTAATTTTATATTTATTTGTGTGTTTGTTGCTTCTCTTTTTCTTTGTATTTGTTTTCTGATGTTTTTGTCATCGATATGTCTGTTGGCTAATGTGGGTTTGTTTTGCTGAATTTGGGTAGCTTTTGGTTTTCTTTGTGGTTCAAGTTCTCGCATTTTGTTCTCAGAATTGTGGTTCTTTGTTGGAAATTGTAATCTGGGATGGTAAAAGAAGAACAACTAACTCCACAAAGAGACAAAAATAGATGAACAAAGATAGAGAGTGAATTGTGGTTCTTTGATACCAGTTCTATCTAGATTTGTCATAATTTTTATTTTATTAGTCCCAACCAATCATCTCAACTCGCATAAAATTAAAATTTGTTAATTGTTTAATTGATTTTACTTATAAATATTAGATAAATTGATTGATATTGTAATTTAATGAAGTTACTATATCTGTAATATTAAGCACAAATTTAAAATGATGAATAAAAAAATTAATTTTTGTTAAATTAATTTTGTTCTTTATATAAAAGATATAAGTGTTAGTGTTTTAATTTAATTTTTAATTTTTTGATGTGTTTGGCTCACAAGCGAAGATGACTTTACTCAGCTATTTTCAAATTGTAAAATTATTCAAATCACTATTGTTAAATATTCATTGATCATTGTAGTGGATGTGGATAGAAAATATTTAAATCATATATTTAATATAAGAATTGATAAATTATATGTACACAAAAATCACAGTTTCAATCATATTTTGATGTGAAGTTTATACTATTTATACAAGGATTACAAACAAATTCTGTTATTTGTATATTATGCTCTTATCAAGGTTTATATTAATTTTTATCAATTTACTAGATTGATATTTGGTTGTGTTATTTTCCTTATAAATATAATATTTTCAATGATTTCATTTTTGTCATCTTGATTTGGTAATATTAGAAAATGAATGTAACTCAATTCATGAAAAAATAGAAAAACCAACTCAAGATTTTGCAGAAGGGAAATATATATATATATATATTTGTTTTCTAATAAAACCATTGATTTTTTTCTTTCTCTTAAAAAATAATTTTGCACAATCATTTAAAAAGTTAAATTTTATTATTTGATATGATTTGATATTAGAGAATTTTTATATGATCATCACTGAATTTGATGTGATATTTAATAAGAATTGGAAAGTCCACCTATATCATACATATACGCCTACGCCGAATTTCATGTATGTCAAGTTAGCAGGTGGGTTACAACACCTTTTAAGGGCATTTTGGTACTTTAGCTTGATTTTCTTTTTGACCGTTTGTTTGACCCAATGACTCACTAATGGCAGAGGTATTTGTATTGAGTTTGGTTAATGTCAAGGGAGGTGGGTACCATTATACCATAAATTCAACTATTGGTATAATTTTCCCAAACCTTAGGAGAGGTTTCTATAATTTGACTTTTTTAATCATAACATTAGTTAATTCCAAATCTTATTCTGCCTCGAATGAAAAAAGGGCTACTTAGTAAAATCAGAGTTACTGGTCAAATGAACAATAACTACAAGAAAAACTAGAGATAAATTGATAGTCAAAGGACTAGTTAATCCTTAGTTTGGTTTTGTGGGTCTTCTTTAAGATAGTGATATAAAGATGATCAAACTTGATTAGTAACACAAATTTTATTAAACTGTAGAGTTTGAAAAACAATTACATGCATAAATTGATTGATCAAATGAATACTGACTCTAAAAGACTTAAAGAAATAATCTTTATAGCTTTTCAGCAAACCTAAATAAATCTCTTATTAATGTCATTCATGCTGAATATTTATGCTCAAGTTTTCTGGATTAAACAGCAGGGCAACCTTCCACCAAAACACCAGGAGATGTAGGACACTGCACAAGGGGACAATGATCTCCCACCTCTAAACCCCACCAATTAACTCCATATACATCATTCATCTGTAGAGTTATGCTTGCCAATAGAGCTTGCAAGGCAACTCCAAAGTCGAGCCCATTTGACATCACATAATTGTATTCACCCCACCAATTTTTATACTTTCTGTATACAATGAGATTGAAGAAAACCCCCAAACTTATAAAAGACCAATAACTCACTGCACCAGCTATTAAAAAATTGTAGACGCTTCCCAGCATGTTTGGAACGTTAATTTCTTTAATCCATTTTCTATCAGGAAAAAACTTCAATAATACCCAAACAAACACTGGTCCCATCAAACCAATAAAAAAGAAATAAAATAATTTTGAGTATATGCCATCTGGAAAATACATACGCCTTGGACCCACCAGCCCCCCTGTAACTGAAGAATAACTCCTTATATTCAGACCAGGACAAGTCCAAGGGCTACCTTTTGGTAAATGTTTTTGGTCACAGAAATTGTCCACAGTTGACATTAACCACCATGTTGTAGCCAGACTAACAACTGCTGAGATGATCGATCCGACTACTTGTGCAACAAACATTGATTTTGGAGCAATCTTCATGTAATGACCGAATTTGAAATCGTTAATAAATGAAAGAGCGTGACTTTGGGTTGCTAAACAAAACGCTTCAAATACTAGAAAGGCTATCGGTCTGCCGGGATAGATGTATCCTATTAACAACTGTGAAACATCTTGAGTCACCATCACATCCTGCAGTAATTTTTGAGTTATGTTAGAAAGAAACTTTGCAATTATAATGCTAACTATAAGAAGATAAACAACTAAGTAATAGACTTACTTGGCCAGTGGTAGCTGTAATAACACCCATTGGTAATATAAAAACCATTACTACGATGCAGGCTAAAATGATTCCCCAATATGGTAATTGTAACTGCTTCCCAAGTCCTTCACAAGAGAAAATGGCCAAGCAGAATGAGGAAACTAGAATTGCAAGGAACCACCATTGTGGTACAGGATCATACTTCTTCATCAACCTATTATGGATATCTTCTTGAGTGTTGCTGTTGGTATCAGTTGCTCGTTTTACTTGTTGCCAAAATTCCCTACATAGAAAATATTACATTTCTAGGTGGAAAAACTTGCAGAATGTCTACTAAATAATCTTAAAGAGGACATTGTATTGTACCTTCCATGGAATATTACAAAATGAGAGAGAGTGGCTGTGACTGTAGCAAAACCAAACCCAGTCCTGAAAATACTTATAACACTTTTATGAATAACTGAGTAGTTCTCATAACCTTTTAGGTTGAATGTAAGATCACTCTCATTAATAATCTTTGAAATGTTATAAACTTGACCCTCTTTGTCGTAAAGTTCGTAAGAGAAAAAAGGAAATTTCTTGGCATTGAATGAATTAGTCCAATAAGCAATTGGGCATATAATGTAGAGAAATATTATGAATCCAACTGCCACGTTGATGATTGTAGACAATGGATAAACTAATGGATTTCCTGCGTAGCCCATAATAGACCAGTCCAAGGTGAAGGAACCAATGCCAAGACCCTTAAGACCGGAGCCGATGATTTGAGCTGTAATCGAACTTTTCCAGAACCAACAAACAACAGAAAGAGCACTTATGGAAGGAAAGAAATAGCCTGGTATTACAGCGTAGGAAAAGCTTGCAATTGTTGCTATAACAAGTAACTGAAATTCCGATATGCCTCTTTTGGGCCTCTCTTTTACCTCGTGCAATGCCCTAATATAAGTGAACTTTGTTAGATAATCTCAAGCATATATGTATGCATTCACATAAACCAAAAATAACACAAAATATGTACCTATACAAAGATACATCAGGTAAGATTAAAGGGTACCACATGTAGGGATTATATACCAAGAACTTCATAAATATTCCTGCAAAGCCATAACCTAGCAACTGGAAGGACCATTCATCATAAGATTTCATATATCAATAGTAGCTAAAGCCATAATATAAAGCTAACAATTACCTGAGTTGTCAAAATCAAGAGTAATGATGTCCAGATATTCAGAGGTTGATGGTAGTAGACTTTTCTCACTACAATAGTGTCCATACTATAAGGGGAATCTGTTGAAGCCAAAATATTGAGTAACGCATTTTCTTTGATGTTGAAAGACCCCGGATTCATTGAGAAACTCCATCTTGTTCCAGGAACTCTGATCGATTTAGATGGAAGTGTGGCTGCCATTAATTTGCCAAGTGAAAGAAGCATTATCTGGACAACAGTAGTTGGTATATAGATAAAAGTTCGACGATAAAGGGCGAATTGATATATGAAACTTAAAATGGCACATGTAATGGGCCCTAAGACCCAAGTTCGAAATGTTAAGGTAGGCAATGTTGGATTGTCTGTGGTTGGAACTGTAAGCCTCACTTGCTCTATCGGAGAATCATTCATGATTTCACGATCACCATCTGCGAATAACAATCCCTCAGTAACTCAAATAGTATACTTAGTCTTATTGCAATGAAATTATGTCTTTCATTGCTATAATATATATATATATATATATATATATATAGGGCACATGTTAATAAAGCTTGTGATTTCATGTATTATTTCAAATGGGATACAAAAGCAAATTATAGTTATACTTTCAAGTCTCATATCCCAAGATAAGAGACCATGATTCTCTAATATTAGAATTGAAACCTGCATATTGTATTCGAGATATAGTTGTCTAAAGTTATAAATCACTAAAAATTTCATCTATAAAAGATTACAGAATATAAGAGTATGTGATCCTGCAAATTGAATATCACCTATCAAATATATATTAACTTAATATTTCAATGACCGTAAATCTCTACATTCCTTTCATTGAATTTCATAATAAAAACAGACTTTAAGAATCAATTTATTTTTCCAATTGATCATCATTCTAATGAAAAATGGCATTCTAATAGAAAACTGGCATTCGTAATTGTAATCTATGATGACATGATAAAACATACCTTCGCCCTTTTGAGCTTTTCTGTTTTCCATGGCTCAATAGTATAATGATGATCGATTTGAAAAATAAATTGAATCTAAAAGTTTGTTTTTTTATTATGATGCATAAGATCAAATTGCATATCACCTACCAAATGTAGATTAACTTAATATGTCATTGACCATAAATCTGTATATTTCCCTTATTGAATATCACCTACCAAATATATACTAACTTAATATGTCAATGACCATAAATCTCTATATTCCTTTTAAGTTTTCAACGGGTCAAAATGAAACTTAATTGTAGGGATTGAGTCTAAGTGGACCCAAAAAGTAAATTAAACCCAAAATAAGAATTAGTAAATGGGTTCAATTTTTAAATGAAGTCTAAATTTGAAGTGGGTTTAATGATATTTAAGTGCAAACTTATTGTTTAATTGTAACCCAATTGTAACCCAAATTTTAAGTGGGCTGAAATTTTTAAGTAAGCCCAAATTGTGGAAATGTGACCATGCAAAGAAAGAAAACACAGGGTGCTAGGCAAAAAGAAATCAGACCATGTGGTTAGTATGCTAGAAAAATCAAAGCAAAAATCAACAATGTTTGATGAGAATAAGACAAAAAAAAACAAAGAAAAGAAAAGAAAAGAGTTAGTGGGTGAATATTTTATAAAAGAAAACAAACGGCATGAGATAAGAGCAAAAACAAGCAATGTCGATCAAGAAATCAGACAATTTGAAAAGCAGCAGCGTATATGACAAATAAAAAAGGGATGAGATTGAGATTGAGAGATAGGCATGAGGCTTAAGGTGGTGCAGTGTTTTAATTATATATATAGATATATATATATATATATATATATATATAGAGGGACGGTATTAGGAGACACAAATTTAACATAAGTTTTGACATAATTTTTCAATCATTGGATTGACAAGCATTGAATGATGTAGATTAGTTGTTAATTTTAAATTGGTACACTTCACCCTATTTTATCTTTGCCTTTAAACTAAACAAAAAAATTATTAATTCAATTTTCATTTAATATTTTCTCTCTATTCTTTTAACTAATCATGTAAACAATATATAGATTTGAAGCTCCCAATATAAAATTTCAAATAAGTTTCGTATTGCATATGTTTAAACAAACATATTGATCAAAATATCTCAAAATCAAAAATCAATTAAAAAATAAATAAATAGAGGAAAGAGAAAATAGAAAAGAATATGAATGAAGAGAGAGAAATTGATACACATGCAATTACTTGATGCAACACAACTCTCCAACAACTCTCATTCTCTCAAACCAAAAATTAAATATTCACCATTAATTGCTTTTCAATCCAATGGTTGAAAAATTTTGTCAAAACTTATATCAAAATTTGTGTCTCTCGATCCTACCCCATATATATATATATATATGTATATTAGAAGCTTCTGGTGGCAGCTAGTCAACACACAAAAGGGGGCTGAACCAAGCAGCAAGAAAAGAAAGAAAATGGTGAAAAGAAAAGAAGTAAAGAGAGAAGAAAAAAAAAAAAACAGAATAAGAAGAATAAGTGAGAGAAAAAAAATAGAAGAAAATTCAGGATGTTTGAATGGAATATATGGGTGTTTGATTTATCCAAGTAAGTAAGTTTATTTAAGTGGGATTTGGATTTCAGGAAATTAGTTGATTTTTTATATAAGTTCTAAATTTAGTTATATAATTTTAAAGTGGATCCAAAATTATGAGGAATTAAACGGGAACCCATTTTAGGTCTAGGTTTGAGTAAAAGAGTTATGTGAGTGGATAGTTTTATTTTAATTAAATTGATTAAATTATGCTTATTTATATTCTAGCTTTTTATTTTGTTTATTGGAAAGAAAATATTTATTCTTTTAAATGACTTATTTTGGATTATCAATTATGTTTTACTATTAAAAAAAGAATTTGTTAGAATTCGTATATGCGTATCAAAAATTCCAAACGGAATTTATGTTTTTAGCTCGAATTTATTATAAGAAATGTTTAGAATATTTTAAGTAATATTATTTCATGTTTTGAGAAAAAAATATTAATTTATGCTTTGAGAAGAGTATATATTCAGAGTTAAACATATATTCAGAAAAAGAATTTTCTATATTTATATATGAAAATCGTTTAAAATTTTAGAAGGAAAATAAAAATGTTTTCGGAATACTAAGATTGTACCCTCCTTTTTAACGGTCGGCGAACTTCAGATGTATAAGTTTTAAAGAGTCACTCAGCATATTTATGATTGATGTTTAGGGTTTAGGGTTTAAGGTTTAGGGGTTTAGGGTTTCGGGTTTAGGGTGTCAGGTTTCGGGTTTCGAGGTTCGGGGTTACGGGTTACGGGTTTAGCGTTCGAGGTTCGGGGTTCGGGGTTCAGAGTTCGGGGTTTCGGGGTTCGGGGTTTTGGGTTTCGAGTTTCGGGTTTCGGGTTTCGGGTTTAGGGTTGGGGGTTGGGGGTTGAGGGTTGAGGGTTGAAGGTTGAGGGTCGAGGGTCGAGGGTTGAGGGTTGAGGGTCGAGGGTCGAGGGTCGAGGGTCGAGGGTCGAGGGTCGAGGGTCGAGGGTCGAGGGTTTGGGGTTGAGGGTTGAGGGGTTGAGGGTTGATGGTTGAGAGTTGAGGGTTTGAGGGTTAAGGGTTTGAGGGTTGAGGGTTTGGGGTTGAGGGTTGAGGGTTGAGGGTTTGGGGTTAAGGGTTGAGGGTTGAGGGTTGAGGGTTGAGGGTTGAGGTGTTGAAGGTTGATGGTTGATGGTTGAGGGTTGAGGGTTTGAGGGTTGAGGGTTGAGGGTTTGAGGGTTGAGGGTTGAGGGTTGAGGGTTGAGGGTTGAGGGTTTGGGGTTTGGGGTTTGGGGTTTAGGGTTTAGGGTTGAGGGTTGAGGGTTGATGGTTGAGGGTTTGGGGTTTGGGGTTTAGGGTTTGGGGTTTGGGGTTGAGGGTTTAGGGTTGAGGGTTTAGGGTTGAGGGTTGAGGGTTTAGGGTTGAGGGTTTACGGTTGAGGGTTGAGGGTTGAGGGTTGAGGGTTGAGGGTTGAGCGTTGAGGGTTGAGCGTTGAGGGTTGAGGGTTTAGGGTTGAGGGTTTAGGGTTGAGGGTTTAGGGTTTAGGGTTTTGGGTTGAGGGTTGAAGGTTGAGGGTTGAGGGTTGAGGGTTGATGGTTGAGGGTTGAGGGTTGAAGGTTGAGGGTTTAGGGTTTAGGGTTTAGGGTGAACAAAATGCAAACATGGAAAGATAACAGAGCAAAATGAACAGCTCAAATTGATCCAAACACAAAGTCTTGAATCTCATAAGCTATAGGACTTGGATTTGTGTATAAGAATTTAATGCCATCCCTATGGATTTCCACATCCACAAATAATGTAAAGTCAAGAGTGATAGAGACAGTGAGAGTCAGGTTTGGGGATTAGGAAAAAGTGAAAAAGAAATTTATCTAATCGTCTGTTTATGGTGAATATCTTCATGCTATCTCACTTGTGAAAATGAAGCTTAAACCCAAACCATGTTAAATCTCTTGCATCATTCTCGACTGTGGGTGCATTTCACCTGCTACTTGCTAAAAGTTATCGTTGAGATTTGTCAAACTTAATATAATTACATAAATGAAAAGGCCTACTATAAATTCAGTATGCAAATTAAAGCAGGTTGATTGCTCAGAGTAAGCATGTCTAGAAGTATAACTTCAATTACTTACTTCATCTAGAAGTATAACTTCAATTACTTACTTCATCTGCAGCTTTAGAATCTTATTTTTGAAAATTGAGAAAATGTCCTAGTCCCACACAGAGAAACCCGATATCCCATCTGTATGACCTTTGCAAACAATGGGATGTGACGACAAATTTCAGTGAGGGAAGTACAAAAATTAAGCAATTAGATGGGTGAATAATAACCAATGTTCGTAAATACGCGGTAGGTACGATACGAACATCCTGTTATGGTACTATACGATACCCCAGTACGATTGATACGGACGTATCATTCAAAAATGAATTTAAAAAAATAAAAAATAAAAAGTTAATTTTTTAAAATATATCTTTTAAAAATATTATTTATTTACATTTTTTTAAATTTTTAATAGTTATTTTATATTAAATAAATATTTATTTTTATTATTCATCATTTATTTTACTTAAATAAATATTTTTTTTCTCAACCCTTTCGTAAGTGTCTGTTTTTCTCAACAAAAAAATAAGTCAAAGTGTTTGCTGGCAATGCATGTATGAGCATCTGCCACCTGGTGTTTAAAAAAATTTTATTTATTAACACACACAAAAATGCTTTGTCATCACCCATTTCGTCTTCTTCTCCCATTTCATCTTCTTCTTCTCTGGTTACTTCCTCCTCTCCGATTACTCCTCTCTCACCCATTTCCTCCTCTTCTTCTTCTCCTCTCCTCTACTTTCTATTTCTCTCTGATCCCACATGGTAAAAGTCATTAGAAAGCTTCTGCATGTGAGAGAAGTCGTCGGAAATGAAAGCTGAAGTTGCCGAAAATGAGAGGAGAGTGCCGATTTCAAAAAGAGGATGTCGATTGATTCTAGTTTAAGGGATTTTAGAGTTTTTTTGTTTCTATATCCGCTTTATTTCTTTTTTTTTTTAATTTATCCGTCTGACCGTATATACCCATATACGGTCGTAGCGGTATGAGACGGCCATATACACAGGTGTCGTATGCATGAGGCGGGTTTTGGTAGTTTCTGGCCACAATACGGACGTATCGGCACGTCTCACTGCCAATACGTTTATACCGGCGTATATACGGCCGTCCGCGACCGTATTTACAAACAACGATAATAACAAGCATGAAGGGTGTTCAAATATATAGGAAGTGCGTAAACCAAACATGCCATGTAAATATGACAAATATAACTCATGCAATTTCTAGAGGATTCATTAAGATATTGATATACCATGTTACGACATGGCTTAAAAAGAGGTTTCCCTAACATATAGCAAGATCACTTAGGATGCCAACATTCATGACAGTTATATTACCATTTCATTCTGTTGCCTCCATTTATCCCCATATTTGTAAACATTTGTCCAAGGTCTAAAATATTTTATTGCCACAATGAGTAAAGACCAAACTAGCAGGGAAGTACTCATGTATCAAAACCCAAGATGTACCATTAAGAATGTGTTCCATTGAAAAGATTCTTAGGAGTTTCAAAACAATCAACCAGCAAAGTAGCTAGAATGTTTCAAACATCAGATACCTTATTAGAAATTTCAAGAATTTGCAAAAGTTTTGATCTGCAATAAACTAATTTGCATGACCTTCTCAAGTCCCAAATTCTCAAAGTCCTGTCAAGAGAGCTGGAAAGAAGCAAATGGTCATCCGGTGCTGCCAGCTGTACATATGAAACGTTAATTAAACTTTAATTCAAACTTAAGCTGTAACTTTCTACAATTTTGCATACCTTTGTCACATATCCATCATGAGCCTTCCAAGAGGCAATAACATCAAATAGCCTGACCTGACCAGAATTCAATTCAGATGCTATCCATGACCGTGAAGTAGAAGCTCCACTTGCTTGCATATTGTCTGACCCACATGAGCACATGCCAGACACAAGCAAAGCAAAACCAGATTCAGTAGATTCACCCCTCCATGAAGGAAGCTTTCAACCTTGGGCGAAATCAACAAATCTAATTTTTATGACAAAAGGAAATGGAATTGCATAAGAATAAAGGACTCCTTATCTACATCAGTTTGGGATGACATCTCAATCAAACAGTAAGCACTCACCTCAGAGAACCATTTCCAGTGCCAACTACAAGCAATTCAAGACATTCTAAATGATGCAGACAAGTGCACGAGCTCTAATCAAATGCACTAGTCAATATTCCACTTGAGAGAGTATTAGAATTCAGCAAGCTGGCCTGATCAGCATTAATCTTTGAAGCAGGAGATAAAGGACCTGCAAGGTGCATAAAATCAATGGATGCTTCAGCAATTAATAATAAAAGTTTTCCCTGTTTGACTATTCCAAACATGTACAGTTCCATCACAAGATGCTATCCCTGCACTGGATGATAAGCCACAAATGTTGTTGACAACCTGAATGTTAAACAAGCATTACAACAAATTTCTAAAAATATGGAAGATTTGTTCATAAAAATATTGTAACTACAGCTAATGGACATCCCCAAAAGGAACAAAAGGATATTTCATGAGAACTAAACAGTGTTTTAATATATTTACACAGCTTTAACTGAACAGTAAAGAACTATAGTAAATTGGCCATGTAGCCAGCAATAGATTGTTAAAAGGGACTACTATTTTGATAAAGTAATAGATAAAGTAATCATTTCATCTTTTATGTGTGTGCGCACCTGTGTTCCATTAAACAAGTATAAAAGGGCTCAAATTATGCACAACATAATGATAGGAAAAACCAACCTCCTCATGACCATAAAAACGTGCATAATGATAGGTAAAACCAACCTCCTCCTGATCATAATAACCAGATACATAATAACCGGAGCCCTTTTATCATTTTAACACCGATTCCATTTACCAGTTTGCAAAATGGACTCACAATTTTTAAGAGTGAATTTTGCAAAGTATCTAATCGATACGCTAGATTATACACTTCTCAACCAGCAGAACTCAGTTACAAGTTACAATGAACTCGTTGGCGACTTTAATCACCAAATAGAATATGTTAATGTACAAAATTGTAAGAAAATCGAAAGTTACAAACCTCGATGAAGTTCTTGGCTCTCCAGTTGCACTATTTGATCATAATCTCTGTGATTGTCTTCATTCTCCACTATCATAGACAGGGCTGGGTGTATCTGAGGACATGGGAATGATAGCATAAGATGAAAGGCATCAACTCCATTTAAATAATAGTGGAAGAGTCGTTTTGCTCTAATAAACCCAAGACTGCCATATAGCGTGAGTGCTCCTTTATTCGTGACTTCTGCTTCCAATGTTACCTTAAAAAATAATATTCAAGATCGTGTGTTAACACCTTGTTACAAAAGAAAAAACATAATAAAAATAGAGAATTGTGGTTGCAATCAAATGGAGCAGAAACAAATGAAATACAAATATATATTACTATTATTAAATAATGACTATAATGTGGTGAATGTAAATTTTACATATCCACTCCTTGTAGTTATCATCTTAAATTTAATGGAATTAACAAAAAGCAACACTGGACTAAATATTGCTCCAAGCTTTTGTATCACCTCTAAATTTGAAATGATTATTGAAACCCATTAAGTTTTGAAGCAACAACACTATGCTAAACTCTACATAAACTTTTCAAAGACCAAAAGAGCCTTCATTAGTTAATTTAAGTAGATGAAAATAAATACAAGACATTCTTGACAGGAAGAAACACCAAGAAAAGCATAAAACCTTAACAAGGAGAAGGTAGTCACTAGTCAGGTACCATATCTAACAGATTACTAACTCTTCAATTGAGAAGTAATTAAGAAGAAAACAAATTGAAAAAATGAGTGCCTTATAGAACTTGCAATTTGGTTTTCAATTCGTAACTAAAATATTTATTGTGATATAGCTTAGTTTAGTCAAGAAGGCAAAAATATATCTGCTTGCACCATAAACATTCAAAACTTCAAAACTTTTCATCCATTAAAAATTTTTCTATTTCCTAGATCAATACGATGAAGGAAATATATGAAGTTAGAAGAACAAATTATGAGAAATTTCAACTCATATCTTTCCACTCTCTACTAAACTTCTAGCATGTTTTTTATTAAATGAAAACTTCTAGTGTATACTACAACTGCAATTTAGATCAAAGAATGCTCCAAACTTATTTCAACAAGAAGTTACCAGTTGTCAAACAAATATGAAAACCAATGACTAATAAAACATTAAACACAAGATGACTAAACAATATTATATCTGGTTTTTCAATGACTTAATTTTTTAATATAAATAATTGTCCTGCATTAATTTTAACATTTATTATGTTTTGGCCCCGCTACAGTCAAAATCCTGACTAAGGGTAGGCGGCGCCGGAAAGGAAAAAAACAAATGAAAGAAAGAAAGATAAGAGGAAAATCATCTTGTATATATTTTTGCGTGGAAAAAATATTTATCAAATGCGATTTTTCTTTTCTTAAATCACATGTATTTCTCTTCAAAGGGAAAAAAAAGGTATATATATTTTAAGCTAATCAAATGAGTGACATTTAATATCAAGTATCAACAATTCAAGTATCAAATGAGTGACATTTAATATCAAGTTCTACACCCTAAACCCTAACTCCCAAACCTTTAACCCCTAACCCCTAAACCCAAAACCCGAACCATGAAATCTAAACCCTAAATCAACGAAACCCTAAATCTATAAAAGAAAATTAGTGGAAAGAGTAATTAACTTTCCAATATGTTTCCAAAAAATCGTCATTGATCCAAAATTTAAAATATTCCTTATTACCATATGGAGTGCAGCCATGAAAAGGAAACATTAATCCAAAATTTAAAATATTCCTTATTCCTATATGGAGTGCAACCATGAAAAGGAAAAATCTAGAAAGTATATAAAGGAGGAAAATTGATATACTTTGTGAAGATCACACTGACAGATGTTAGAATAGGAAAGGCCATTAATTCTAGTCACAACACTAGATGGTGCCGGATAGTATGACAAGCACAAGTAGTCACACCTACTGCATTAAATTTTTGCGGGGACAACATTGCAATTAATAAAACGAAATGAGCTCCGACGTAGAAACACAATAGCATTTAGAGAGGCCTGCTTTTAAAAAGTACACATAATAAAACCATTAAAAATAAATTGAGTCCCAATAAGCTCTTGCCTCTTGAGTATCCATATCTCAAAAATTGGATTATCATTATTTTTCAAGTACAACATGACGGAACTGCTTGTTAGCAACATCCTTAATTATGTGCCGATTGAAAGGTAACTTTCTAGTCCATTTACCCTGTAGCCAATAATCAACACTATTGTCCGTAGGTCCTATACCATCTCTGCCACACCACAAAACTAGACACTAGCGTTCACTTGTGTATGTTGAAAAATGCAAGAATAAGATCGGTCTATGACTTTGAAGGTCCTATTTTTGGCACAAAATGACACTTCTTAAGAAGAAGAAAAAAGATACACCAATGAGTGATTGCATAAGGAATCCACCTAGACAAAGCAGTGATAACTCCTCAAAACATTTGCAAGTACAAATTATAACAAAGATCAAATACCTCATCTATCTCATATATTAAACAAGAAAATTCTTTAACATTAAGGATAACAAAGATCAAGTACGTTGTTGTCAAATACATTAAACAATCAAACCACGAAAAAAGGGTTAGAAGAAGAGAAAACAAAGAAACAAGTAAATTAGTACTGCAAGAGCAAGCTTGACGGAAAGTTGACCACATAGCAAAAGCCTTTTTCAATTGCATAATAAGAAAAACCAATCAGAATATATTAGATCTACTAGTGCATATGGAAGAGTAATATGTCACTTTAAGGTCGCATAGACCGGCATGAGAGTGACAGACAAATTCCAGTGCAAGTGTTACATAGGAATGGGCTGCACAAACAAGTGTGCACAAGAAAAAGAATGAAAAACAGGTAACCCCTACATCAATTTTTCTAATTTATGAAAAAATTAAACATTTCCAATATGTAAAATTGATCTTTATCAAAAACACTTGTCGCATTTGTCAAAACGTATACAAATCTACTATAAGAACAATGTCACTATTATCAATATTCTGAAGGTACTGATATTGTAATCATTACTTTGGATGGCATGAACGGAATACTAAGACCATGTTGATGTCCAAGACAACATTGGATCAAAATAAAATAAATTATTTGATTGTTTGTTCTAATGTTTACGTTGGACCTGAGAATTATATATTAGTATCTACTTACATTGCTGTGTAATCCAACTCAATTAAATGAAATTATAGCTTGTGCAGAAAATATAGCATCAAGCATAACTCAATCAATCTTTAAAATGTATATTCAAACCGTTTGAAAATTGACTAAGGCTGATTACTATTGAATAATGTGGGTAGAATTCCACCTTTGATTTTGATCTAATTTAGATAATTATAAGAATAATATACTATAAACATATCAATGACACTAAAATATCATAAAAATGCCAAAAAGGAAATCCATGAGGTCAAGTAACAAAGATATAGCTCTTCATAATGGACTAGAGTAAGGCAATTATCGATAGTCTAGGCTATTTGGTTCAAAAGACAAATTATATAAGACAACCAAATACAATCATTTGGGTAGACAATCAACTACGAAGTTCTAAAAATGAAAGAGAAAGCGCAAAATGATAACCTATGTAACTACAACGCTTTGAAAAAGTATTAGCTAATTGCCCAACTTGAGAACAACATAATTATCTTGACATATGCACGATACAAACAAATGTATGTGAGAACCATAACCATTAACCCTAAACCACTGCTCTTCTAACAAGTCTCTAGTACATTGGTAGGAATACCATCAGAAAAAAAAAAAAAAAAAAAAAAGCACGTTAATTGAAGCTAAGCTTCTCTTAGGTGCGGGTGCAACTTCAGCTTTTGAATTTTTATGTTTATCCTGAAACCAACATTGCACCTATGTGACAACCAAAGAAGGAAGGGAACACATAATAGTGCTCAGATCAGCAATTAAAGTAAACCTGTTGCCATGTTATGGTAGGTTTAAAAGCACTACTCGAAAAAAAAACTATTTAATGACAGCATAAAGGAATCAATATAAGAATTAGTTTATAGGCAAAACTTGTTTAGTAACTCACATAATAATAACTGAGTAAAAGAATTTTTTATATAAATCAAGATAACAGCGAGTCAATGAGATTTGCCTCATAAGGCTTCATCTAAAACTAGTTTCCAACACTTGGCAAAACCCTAACTCAAACATTCTTGTCCTTCCATCTCCATAATCTGTTAGAATCCATGAAATCATAAACATGTTGCATTGAATTATGCCAAGAAAATTGTAGTTTAGTGGTAATTATAGTAGTTAATGTATAATCCATAATGTATAATGCATATAGCTGGACAAATGGAGGTCAGCTTGTGACCATGTTGGAGCTTGTACATAGAGCCTGAGCAAAAACTGAGGCTCATGCCACTTAGTTTATATGTTAAAGGATATTGCTTCACCTTTAATCCACAAGCAAACATCGAAGGACTGTCATGGTATAAGCAAACTCCATTCAAGAGAAAAAACAACTTAAAAGTTAGTATTTTCTTACATTTTTTAACAATATCAATCAACAAATTCATCAAGGTGTCACCCAATTGAATCATCCTGTACCATTTTCCATTTGTGACTAAAACCTTATTGTTATGCAAATTATAAAATAAATTTGGAAGAAAAAATCAATAACAATCAAATCAAACAAAGTGTAAACAAGGCTTCGACCTCTAAACATAAATATAATGTTCCAAGGAACCCTTTTTGTCAGATTCCATTAAAGTTTTAGAAATTCAAACTTGATTTTCTCTTCTCTATTTATTTTTAGTTCCAAAGAAGAGAGATCTTATTGGGTAGCCACCGACAATAAAACCGTCAATCATGGTTTTAAAAGGCGAGGCGAGGTGGCGCCTCACCGCCTTGGTGGCTAAGGCGCCTTAAGGCGCACATATAAGGCGGAGTAGCTGGAAAAACCCGCCTCTGGAGGGTAAGGCGACCGCCTCACGTCGCCTGGAGGTGAGGCGACCTGAGGCGATCTAGAGGCGGTCCGGATCATCTATTACATAAAAAAAAAAAAAAAAAAGAAGCTAAGAACAAATTACCACACCCAAAAACACACAAACACACCAGTTTTAGAAGCAGTCAAGCACTGGTTTTAAGAGAGAGAGAGAGAGAGTAGAGAGAGTAAAGCTAAATGTGCGAAGAAACTAGAAAGATGAACTGTGGTGGGAGTGATAGTCGATGGTCGTGAGTGACAAAGTAAGAGCCTGAGAGGCAAGTGAAGAGAGTGAGTGAATATGAGTTGGGTCGGCGGTGGGAATTGGGAGTGAAGAGAGAAAATGAGTGGTTGGGAGGAAGTGTGTATATAATGACAAAATATAAAAAAATAATAATAAAATTGAGTTAGTGGGGTGAGAATTTTATAGTTTATACATATAAAATGATAAAAAAACTAAAAAGTTAGTAGGGTGGGAGTTTCAAAAATAGGTAATGATAAAAAGTAAAAAAATATTAAAAACTAAGTTAGTGGGGTGAGATTTGTATAATTTACTAGTTTTTTTTTTTCCCCTCTAAACGTGAATTTTAGAAAATTTTTTCATATTTCAATATAAAATGACTTAAATGTTTCATGATTCATTCACATTGATAATTGAGCATTTAATGTCTAGGATCACATTGTCTACAACATGAAATGAAAGTCTAAGATGTTAGTGCTGCGTCCACACCTCCGAATGAGTAATAATGTCAAGTTTCTAAAGTGCACATATGAAAATTTAAGTGTAAAAAAAAAAAAAAAAAAAAAGTAAAAAAAAAAACAGTAATGAGTAATTTTTTTTTTTTTTTTTTGAGAATAAAAGTAACAAGTAATTGGAAGAAGAAAGACTGTCGGTAACGGTACTGGCTGTCTGTAAAATTTCTAAATGAATATCAATGTACTTTAAATTTCTTTATATATATACTAGGTTTGGCCGCACGTGCAAGGCACGTGCTTAAATTTATATTCGTTTTATTTATTTAATAAGTTTAAAGATTAAAAGAATTAAATATTATTATTTATAATTTATATTGATTGGATGTTTAAATTTAACCATTGAATTAGTCATATTTTTTATTTAAATTATTATCACCTATATATGATGTCATAGAAAATAATTCTAAGTTTAATTATAATTATAATACATTCAGTTTAATTAGAAGATAGGAAATGAAGATTTAATGCATTTTTATATATCAATAAAATTTCAAGTAATTATAAAAATCATATCAAACATTTCATATTCAGAAGAAAGTAATTAAAAATATATATATAGTAAAAAGACAGTTTATTTACAACATTTTATATATAAAAGGGAGACTATACATATAATTAGTGTGCATAATGTTTAAAGCTTTTGTATGTACATCACAGTTTTTTGGATCTTAAGCTTCAAAAGAGTGTTTAAAAGATCCAAAACAAAAGTCTAGATACTTATTGTTAAAGAACATGCTTTACTTATACACAAACAAAATGACATGTTCTTCATCTTACATTCTTTTTTTCTTCCAAGTTATGATAGGCACTTTCTAAACCCATCATATATACTTGCCTTGTCAAGAACTAACATTAAGTTTCGACATCACGGATTGCAACCACATTGAACATATTTTTGATTTCTCCACGTTTTTGAAATGTAGATGCTTTGACAAGGATGAAAAATGTCTTTGGGTCATGGAGTGAGGCAAAAGTTTCAATTCCTTGGATTCCTTCCTGCCATATTGTAATATATAGAATACTTTATACAATTTGATTTGAGATTATAAAAAGGAGTACAGTAATGTGTTGATGGACTACAATTTGTATTTGACAATATTCTAGTATTAACATGAGACTTGATATTATAATTGGCTAATCTGAGAGTTATCAAATCATAGTTATTTCAAGCTTTTTCTCACAAACAATTGGGTAAACAATAAGTAAAGTATTTTGCAAGGGTGACAAATATGCAAACATTAAATAAGAAAGTAGAGCAAGAGTAGGCTGAAAAGTAAGAGCAGGCTGAAAAGCTAAAGCAAAAGGTATCTGTATCTTCTCTAAAACTGGCAAGTACATAACTCAAGCAAGAAGCAGTGAGAATAGCAATCTCTTTAAAGAAATGAGCATATTTTTGTAAATCATAAGAGGTTCCTTAAGCTCATTCTATCACCAGAGATGAGTCATCTTTAACTTTATTATTATTTTTTTTAACTAATGCTTTCATGTCTAAAATACAGTTGATTAGTCTTTTCATAGTTAGTAATGGGTATATTTGATGAGCATTTTCTTTAGCTCTTTTCCTTGTATCAAACCTTAAAATGCAGTCAAGGGGAAAGAAATTATACACTGTATGGCAAAGGATATGTCATAAATCCTCATGCTACTCTATTTAAACATGTTTGCAATAAAAGAGAAGATGGCGCAACAGGACTAAAGACAAACTTCCAAATTGCTGTTTCAAACAACCTTAAGAGATGCTGCTGTGCGATTTTGTCAGAAGAATAACTTCTCAAGTTTCTTTAAATTGAATTTATCTACAGAATCTAAATCAAAAACTACTGAAATCATAGTTTCTAATAATGAGCAAATCTTAAGTTTAACAATCTTTTACCTAGATACAGGTGGTGTATAGTAAAGCAAAAAAAAATTATAGCATAAATTGGATCCTTATTCAAATAAACGAGGAACAAGTTCGTAATATCTCCTAACACACCGAAATAAGACATGCCAAAATAAGCAAATGACTTGAGTTTATCCCAAGATAGAGGCAAGTCCTGATTATCATTTATGAGAATATGATGTATTATTATCATTTTTAATGATAGGGCAAATGAAGTAATAATAATGCATAAATTTTACTAACCCTTACCAAACAGATTTTAACTTTTGCAAACAACTCTATACCAACCAGACAAATGGACAATAAAGGAGACAAAGAAATTAGTATAGTCATGGCTAGAGACCTATATAAGGATACTAAATTTTAGCCGCTATACAAAAGATTTAGCAGTTTATATATTAAATAAGTAAAACATAATGTACCTCAGTTGTTTGGTCCATCAATTGTTTAGCTGAGCAAGATAAAATTGTCTCGGCATTTTGTCCAAATAAAGTTGCAACGATTGATCCAGATGCATCATGTAATTCTACTTCAAAACGACATCTATGTAAAAAATGATAAACTTAATCATTATTTGAATCATATAATATAATCAAACTAAATTATAATGTGGTAAGATTTTGTGCAACAATAGAGTATAATTATTTATTTTACAAGGTTTTGGAGTGAGGTGCCAAACTAATTGGGTTGTTTATTCTTACGCAGTGCTTTGTCGTTTTTTAATAGCAATAAATAAATGAATGAATAAAAACCTTGGTGTAGCTTTAACTTCTTTTTGCTTGCAGTGGATGCATGAAAATGATTCTCCATATTCTGCCCCTGTAATTTTATGGCATTGGTCACAAGACATATACCAAAAGTTTTGATTTAAGTTTGTGACCATAACTGAAGCTTTGATCCAGAAGCTTGTTTGCTGCATTTAAAGAGTTAAATTTATTAACTTACAATAGTTTATTGGACAAAGAATGAGTTGAGTTCTAAGTAGATAAAGGAAAAAAAAAAAAGGAAAAACTTATACCTTGATCATTGAACTTTCAATTTTGGCAATCTCTATTACATCTTCAATTGGTGGGACAGTTGTGCTCAATGTAGAGGCCAAGTATGACTTTTGATCAACAATATCTTTTACTTTAGATTCATTGTCTCTAAACCTGATATATACAACATATTTGAGTTTAATTTTAGATAATCATAAGAGTGAAAGAATAACTTAATAGTAGAGATCTTATGACATTTTAAATACTTAAAAATTTTAGAAAACTTACTTCTAATATATTTACTCAATAGATATTTTTGTATTTTAAACTCATAATGTCCAAACCAAGAATAGTTTAGTTAGGCTTAGAAAAAAAAACAAAAAATTTGCAAATATATGATTGTTTAGTGATAACACTTTTTTTGTTGATGTTTTTATTATTGTTAGGTATATATCACAAATAGTTAATCTAATTTAAATAATATGGAGTACTTAATAGATTGGAAAATACGTTGAGTAATAAATTTGAAAAGTATTCACACATAGGAAAATTAAAAAATGTGCAAAGTTTTCAATGGAACTGTAATATTATATATTAATATTAATATCTTCATAACATATAAAATATAGCAAGTAATATATTAGTTATTTAAGCCTATGACTTACCAAGAGCGTAATGCCATGGCTTCAGATATATCAGGATTTACAATGAAAGAACTGGATTTTTTTGTTGACAAGGAGATGCCTAAGAAGAATTCAAAGTTAATTTTATTTATAGCATTAAAATAAATATAATATAATGGCTCAAATGAAAAGAAATCATACCATTGTATGATACAACTTTGAGACGTGCTCCGATAATAATTGGTTTGGTTTCGATAAGATTTGAAATTGCAGCCGCTTCATTGTCAACAAATTGGTCCCACATAGTTAAGATGATTGGTTTGAACCTAAAAAATATAAATTAATAATTAGGATAATCAATATAATTGTCTATAAAGTATAAGAGTTATAAAAATAACTTTTGTTTAAAAATTTGCAATTGTATTTCTTTAAAATAGTTTAACAAAAATTAATAAGTTTCAACTAAGCTAACTTTTGAAATAATAATATCAAATCTTACTCATGATTAAGGAGTATGACTTCTTGAATCATTGATAGGCCATGTTTAGTTTTTAATTGTCGAGGAGGATGCATATCAATTGCTAGAGCAATAACATCTGCATTGATATCATACATTTGAAATATGAATTTATTATGTAATTAATAATATAACAAAGACAAAATTGAAAAGTAAGAAAAAAAGACTTAAATTCTTACCAACGTGGGCAATGCAATTCATATACTTATGCAAATCAGCAAATGAAACAAAACTAAATGCTGATGAAACCACAAGTTCGTCATTTTCAACTTCTTGAACCAAGGTTCTACGATTGATTGTCCATTGATAATCATTTTGAACAATTCTATGTTCTGGTTTAATTTGTTTGACAAAAGCATTTGAGATGTAGTAACTTTTTCGAAATAGTCAAAGTATCTCGAAAAAGCTCTATATCAGCACCAAAAATGCTAGCTTGAATGCGTGCACCCTACAATGAAATTAACAATAATTTTAGAAAAGATAAAGTTTGACCAAGGTTATGATCAACAAATACTTAAACATGTTTAATAAATAAATAAGATTGCATAAGTAGTTTTTTTGTAGCTTTTTAGCAAAAATGAGTATGATTTTTAAGATGAATTTAACGTTTAATAATTAAAAGTCCAATAAATTTTGTTATATGGTCATTGAACTTGATATCATAAACTATGGATCATAATAAAATAGTAAGAAATGGAAACAAGTCAGTTCTTTAATAAATAGAATCATTTCTTCGTTAATAGTTTGATGGTTAAAATGAATAAAAAAATATTAGAAACTAAATGACAGTAAAATAGGTGGGATTGCTTGATTAATTTTGACTTAATCTAAGTAAATAGTCTAATTATGTGCAACAACAAAAGAAACGAACCGCATGGAGATGTAAGAAAACAAAGTTTGTAGCAATAAAGAAATCATTTATTTATTGAGATGAAGAAAAGCAGAACAAATGTAAAATTACATCTAAGAAAGTGAGCTTGTAAATAAAATTATATGAGATAATCAATAAAAATAACATTGTTGTTGATATATCTAAGATATACAAAATTCATAAACATTTATTTTGCTTCACCAAATTTGAAAATATCTACTATAGATTACATGAAATTGATCTTGATAAATTATTATATCATTAAAACAAGGGGTACCAAAAAAAAAAAACTAATTCTATGCTTAATCAAATATATAATTTATATTTGGTAATATTATCTTTTACAATATCATATTAGTTCTAAATTAAGTTATATAGTTGAAACTTGATTTTTATAACATAAAAAGATAAATCATTTAGATCATTTATTTGACAATTATTTAGATAATTACCTCTTGATCAAGTAGGATTAGCCTCTGATATTTGCTGGGGCTATGTTGTGATGTACGAGGCATTGTTTTCTCGGCAACAATTACTTTTACTGTCCATTGTCTGGTCGTAGGAACAATCTCTTTTATAAGCTTACATTGCTTTGCCATTTTGTTATCCTATAATCAAATAGGGAACACAAAGACAACAAAAGCAAATTGAGGTTACATTATGAATCAATGAAGAAAAAAATCTAAACATAAAAGAAAGAATTAAAAAGAAATAAAATGCTAATAAGAAAAAGTCTCATCATAGCATATAATGTGCAAAAATTAAAATGAATTGAGTAAAGTTCTAAATATGAACTTACAAAAGTTTATAATGAATAATTTGATATTAATGTGTAGCTAATGTTAATAGCTCTTGATAAACAATATTTTTAGTGGAGCCATCATCAGATTTATCAACATGAGTAGGTCTAACAAGGATTTTAACAGAATTTGCTGTTTTTGCTCTAGATAAAGCAACATATAATTGTCCATGTGAAAAAACAGGTTGAGATAAATAAATGCCAACATAATCCAATGTTTGGCCTTGTGCTTTATTTATTGTCATAGCAAAACTTAAACGAATTGGAAATTGAATTCTTTTAAATGGAAATGGATGTTTGTCATTTCAATGGGTAAAATGGAATTCTTGGTAAAAAAAACTCTTTTTCCACGATAATGACCAGTAGCAATTTCAGCATCAATGACATTTGATTCAAATCGACGACAAATCAATCTAGTGCCATTGCATAGTTCTTCAGATGGATTAATATTTCTAAGTAACATAACAGGACAACTTGGTTTAAGAATTAATTCATGAGGAGGAAGACCATTTGGCACAAGTGAATTTAAAAAATCCTCTTGAAAGCTTTGTTCTGTCTTGTCCAATGTTTCATCAAAGCTAAAATATCTAATAGGATCACCAGGAAATTTATTTATGAGTAAAGTATTTATTTCATCAACACAATCATTTGTTGGTGTCAATATTGCTCGATTATCATGAAATCAAAATTATTGGGATAATCATGAATGTTAGGGAAAACAATAGTCATTAAATTATTTAATGAGGTTATATCATTTTCGTAAGATATCGTCATCATACTCGGAAGTTTGATTTTTTCATAAATATCTATTGGCTCTGTTCCATTACCAATTCGTAATAATAATTGCTAAAGAATGGATCAAATTGAGCTCTCATATTTTCACTTAATCTTATTTTCTCAAACATTGGCCACAAATATGATTTCACCAAACTTGCATTAATCGTTTCTTCTCTTGTGGCTTTTGGAACAACTGGCAATACTTGACGAAAATCACCACCAAATACAACTACTTTACCACCAAATGGTAATTCAGATTCAGTAATATCTTACAACATTTTATCCAAAGCCTCTATTGCTTGTCTTTTTGACATAGGCGCTTCATCCCAAATAATTAATTTAGCAACTTGTAAAAGTTTAGTTAACCCAGATTGCTTACTGACACCACATGTAATATTTTCATCCGCATTTAAGGAATTTTGAAACGCGAGTGTGCTGTTCGACCACCAGGTAAAATAGATACAGCCACTCCAGATGATGCAGTTGCAAGTGCAACAAGATTTTTTGATCTAACCGTGGCAAGAATTGCTCGATATAAAAATGTTTTTCCAGTGCCACCAGGACCATCAATAAAAAATATTCCTGATTTTCCTGAAAAAACTTTTTCTAAGATGATGTCGTATGCATGTTTTTGTTCTACGTTTAAGGATGATATTGTAAGAATATCTTGTTAAGGAATAACTACTTGTAATTCATCATTAATTTCTGTCAATCCTTTTTCATTTTCATTTGTATAAATATTATAATCAACTAAAGTATAATCATTAATATTTTTTCCCATAGTTTCTAAGATAGAATTAATACTTTGTAACACTTTATCTTTAACATTTATGAAAACATTATTCATCTTATTGTAATCTTCAGACATTGGCTCTTCAAATTTTTCCCATAGCATTCTAGGATTGCTAGGTTTACAATATACTAATATTGTAGCAAATAGACGTCTAAAACTATAAGGCATTTGATATAAACATGCATCTTGTAAGCATTGCTCTAGGCTATTATCTGATTCTAATAGTCCACACAATAAAGCAGCCTCACGAAATGATGAAGTTTGCATACCATTAACAACTTCTCAAGTCTTCAAATGATGTTGGACCTCTAATATGATTTAATAATAATCGTAAATAGTATCTTTCACCTTCAGTAGGATTTGCTATAACTATTCTACCAATAACATCTCCTCTTTTCCTTGGAATCCAAATCTTATCTTGTTGATTCCAAACAAATTGTTCAGGAAATTCTTTGTTTAACAATTTTTGTGCATTTTCATTTATTTTGTTCAATGGAAAAAAATTCAGTAAGCATAGATTTTGATTTAAAATCATTACTAATAACTGTGACTAAGATTATCTGACTTTTTAAAAGTAACAAATTGTTTATCTTCAAGATGCAATTGTAATGCTTTCACAGATGGATATATTTCATTTAACACAAAACCATAAATTCTCCACATAGCTTCTGGTGGGGAAATCCAACGTGCAGATTGGAAATTTTCTATTTCATCTAGCATCTTCAGAACTATCTTGAGGCTAATAAATGGAAAGCTATACGATCATGACCTTTATATATATTTGTACAAATATTTAACAGCTTTAATTGTTGAACATATTTCTACATTAATGTGACAATCGAATTTTGCCTAATAGATAAGGATTATAAGGCATAACCCTACGATTATCTAAGTCATGGCCCCTCACTTTCACTTTTCACCATCATCACGCCGTCATACTTTGGATATGAATTTTTTTCTTAAGTAGTTTTGCTTGAAAATGTTTTAGGATAATGGTTTTTACATCTTCCCTTTTTTCGTCATGCAAACATTAGTAGGGTTAAGATGACCACAAGGGTCATGTATCATATGTCTAATAACAGTTGAATATAAGTGTAAATTTTTATTTTTAGTAGGAAGCTCAGCTGATACAATGTCATCAAAAGTTTCAGGTGCGATAATCTTTGAATTTGACTTTAAAATAATTAGAAATTGAGCATGTGGAAGACCTCTTTTCTGAAATTCTATTACATATACATATGTAGCTACAGGCCCAAATATTTTCCTTTTTGAATAAATCAATTTTTAACTCTTCTAATTTTGCTCTAAATACTCTTAGCTACTAAATCAGGCCGATTTTGTACTTCATCGGTAAATCTTAGCTCTGCTTAATTTCAACCCAATTAGGATTACATGTCATCGTAAGAAATATATCAGGTTTTCCAAAGCGTTGGACTAATGCCATTGATCCATAGTATCTTCGTCGCATATCTCTAGGTCCACCTATAAAGGATGATGGCAAAATTATTTTTCGCCCAACTTTTGAACCTCGAGTTTCACCATCTTGAATGCTATCAATAATTCCTTGGATATAATTCAGCTCGAATCTCATTTTGTTAATTTCGAAAATAATCTAATCTAGAAGTTTCTAATTTAACATACATATCCACTACATACTTGTTGTAAAAGACGTCCAGCATGAAGTAATATCGAGTTTTCTAATGATCTTATTTGTAATTTATAACAATAATACTCCCGACAAGAAACCATCCCTCGTTTTTTTGCTCCGTTGCAATACTGAAAATAATAATCTACTTTATTAGTAAGATGTCAATTCTAAATATTACTCCAAATAGAATATTGATAAATAAATCATATACCTTGCAATTCCTTCTCAATTAATTCTGTAGAAGATCTCATTTGATTAGCAACCAATAACAATTCTCCCTCATATGATAAACTCTTTTTTCTTTATCAACTTTTTGTATACCTTAGTGCCAACCAGTGTCTCCATGAGGAAATAATAAAGGATATTGCAAAGGGTCATAACACGCAAAGTAATATTGGACTTTATGATTATAACCTGAATGGTTATAAACAACAATATCACGATCCTTATATTCTTCAGTAGAGTTATTGACGCGACCCAACCCGGATACCTCTAACTCTGATTCGGTCGGTCACGCTGGGCACCCCAACGGATCCCTCTCAGATCCGACTCGTCGGGCTAAGCAAAACTCGTGGAGCGAACCCTAAACTCTTTCATACTTTCTGAAACATCGTTGGGTTGAGTTTTCTTTAAAAACTAAAACGTGTAGGAAAAATTTTTAATTTTAAGTTTAAATTCATTTTTGAAACTCATTTTTCTAACAAAATTTCGACAACATAATGACTGCATTTTTAACGTTCCCGAAAAAACCTGTTTACAGAAAAACAACACTTCGACTAAAATTTATCACCAACCCAACTTCTGATTACCCGTAGGCCTCAATCATGCATTCAAATCAACTTAAATAAATTCTAATCACATTTAATAAATCGCATTTAAATCAAATCAGTTTAAAAACAATTACAAATAAATAATTACAACTTTCAAATTACTTATACATTTCAAAAGATATTTACATGAAAATATAACTGATGAAATTAAATAAGCTGCTCAAATAATGTCGTGTCGCGCTAGCTCGCCCGCTGGAGGTGATGCTACTACTAGGCTACCTGTTGAGAGTACCTGAGGAGGTTTTTATATAAAACAGAAAAATAATGAGCTAAAAGCTCAGTGAGTGATAATTTATTTTTTCTTTGAAAATCTGATTTTCAAAACGTCCTCCTCTGAAAACGTTTGAAAATTATTCTTTATTTCTAAAGCATTTCAAATTTAAATCTTTTAAACATCACTTAAATAAGAGAATTTATATATAAGCACATGTTTGCTTTTAAATTCAAAAATTGTAACTGAAAACCATAAATAACTTGAATAATACTTTTAAAACTTCCTTTTTTCTCAAATATGCTTTTCTCTTTTTAAAACTGTTTCCTAATATCTTTAAAATTACCATAGTATCCCTAAATCTAGGGTCTCTCAAGTCTAACGGCTATGTGCAGAATTGTCCAGCGCTAACCATAGCTCGCCAGCTCGGAGACATCTCGCGGCTATGTGCGGAATTGCCCAACGCTAACCATAGCTCGCCTGCTCTGATACATCTCGTGGTCATGTGCGGAATTGCCCAGCGCTAACCATAGCACACGAAACACTACCCCACATCAGTAATGACGACTCAACTGACAGACTCTGACACTTGTCCCCCATGTTAGTGACTTATCCCTTCCCAGAACTGTGTCAACTGATGTAAGATAGACCGGCTGGGTCTAAACTGATCTGTAATCTTTGAAAATCCATGAGGGGATACTTTCTAATTTGAAAACACTTTTCTTTTTCTACTTTAACTTTTTGGTGCAAAAGCACAAATCTCTTTTCTGAGTGCGTAAAACACTAAAATCTGATTTCTGAGTGCAATAAGCACTAAAACTCATTTTCTGAATACATTAAGCACTATAGTATCTTCGGCAAGTGCAAAAACACAAAATAACATTATTTCAATCTCTAAATTCATGCTTATATCAATGCATTTAAAATAAGCTCAAGTAAACAATAATTTATCAAATCAAACTTGATAATTTGAAATATTCTTAAAATCTTTAAATAAAACTCACTCACAAAACTGATGACTGAAAATGGCGTGTGCGGAGCCCCTACTCCTCTCGCCTCGATCCTCGAGCGCCCTCGTCACCTACACAACATATGGAAACATAAATTTTTCGTTCGCATCACTTTCGGAAACTCGAAATTACCAATTTACACAATCGCCCCTCAAACTAGTTTATCGCGCGAATTCGCCTTATCTTTAACTTTTCACTATTCTCTTGGTTCCCTAAGCTTCTGATGAGCATTAATCCATTTATTTCTCAACTTATTCGTCACTCAAAACTAACCAATAACGAATCATAACCAAATCCGCTTCGAAATCAACTTAAACCACAATAAAAGCATCAACCTTAACTTGAATAACTCACCCCTTTTCTTCCTCACAAGCTCATCTTCTTCCTCTTCGCTTTAGACTGGTTTGGGACTGATTTGGGGAGTAAACGGACTGATTCGACTGGATCTCCTCCTTCTTTCTTCTCTTACGCACGAGCTTCTCTTCCCTTGCTAGATTCTCTCTTCGCAACACTGTTTTGAGCTTGGTTTCGAGCTGAAAAAGGCGTTGATTGGAGCTGGTCTGAGCTGGGTTTTCTTCTCCTCTTCCTCCTCTCTCTTTCCCTCTCCGTTCCACCGTGGATCTGCTGCGGTTTCACCGTCGATCGGCGTCGGTTCTGTCGTGTGGGATGAGCTGGTTCAGCTTCGGTTCTACGCGATTTCAACTTAGTTCTGCTCTCGTTCGGGTCGGGCTTGAGCTAGTCCACATGCAGTTCGAGTTGGAGCAGCTCGTCGGCGTCGTCGCGGCAGCGGTCGGTGGTCGGTTCTGCCCGGATCTGCTTTCTCTTTGCGCGACGTTGAGTTCTACTCTGCTTCGGTCTGCTCGGTTCTGCGGCGAGGTACGGCGAGGTCTGGTTGCGTCGGCAAGCTTGGCGACGGTCTGCTCGGCGGCTGGTCGGCTCCGGCGTCGATAGTCTTCTTCTTCTCTTCTCTCTTCTCTTCTCTTCTCTTCTCACGCGAATGACACTCTAGATTCTGCTCACTGTTCGAGCTTCACTTTTTGTGATTTAAAACAACTCTTTGACTTCATGTTTTCCTCCCCAAACAATCCTCAAAATGACGGTCACGTCCCTTAAAATTTTCAGTCTCCTCCCTTAAATTTTAGCTTAATTCCATTTTAACCATAATTATTAAATCTTATCTTCGATTTAGTCCCTTATCACCTTAAATTATTACTCGATTTCATTCACCACTTTATCCTTTCGCTTAATCTTCAATCGAGTTTAAATCGATCTCTAAGGGTTTCCTATACCCTTAGGCGTTTCCATGAACCATTTAGGATCTCTAATCACCACTTAGGGACTATTTCCGAGAAGATCCGTAAAATTACGTTTGAGGGCTTACAGTTATGGTCTACCCATATTGCTGCTACTTGTGAAGCTAATGGAGCATTATAAACTCTTTGATCTAATCCAACATTTGATCTTATATGGATTGTATAGTTTTTCAAATCAGATATGCTTTTAAGATTTCAAAAAAAAACACAATAAAGATTAATATTTAATATATCAATTATTTTAGTTATAATAGATGGATTCATTTTTTGGGAGCCATATAATATTCGATTTTCCAATTCATGTTCTGTATCATAAAAGTATAATTGTAGATAAGAAGGATTATTATTTGTTGGCAATAACTCATTGACATAGTGATATACTTGTCCTTGAACACGAAATGTGTACATACCTTTATTTCTCTTACATAAGTTTTATCTTATCTAACTTCAAAAGATGTGAAAGCAAAAGTGTTATTATAAGTTCAAACATACTTTTGAAATTGTATAGATTCTTCAGACCTCAATGTAAATAATTAATAAAGTTGTTCAGGAATTTTATTGAATTTGAGTGATATCTCTCCGTTAAAGCAACAAAATCCTTTAAACTCATGCTGAAATTTTTTTGCTTGGCAATATTTACATGTTGAGGTAGGTGGCAAGATACTTGCCTCCGTCGGTACATTATGTAGCATATAATATCTTGCCTCATTTTTATTACTATTAATATCTGCAATAAACAACACATGTATAAGAATTTTGTATTTTTCTCTTCTAATAAATATTTTAGTTAAATAACTTTCTATTTGATAAGAGCAAATTAAGGACTTTGTTACTTGAAGTTTTAGTAACTTGTTGATGTCGTAAAATGGGAGTATCTGATTGACTTGATGTTGATCCTAGATAAGACAATCATATATATTTTTTTAATTTTCATATTAGACATAATATTCTCTCATCTAATAATAGGCAAGGACTATACCATATTCCAAAATTGTATGTAAGCTTATTTGATCCTTTCCCCTGCCAACTTGTTTTGGGAGTAAAAGCTGGGATGCTTGATATCCTAAAATTCCAAATGAAGTGAATCCATAAAACTTAGCAAAGGAATTGTCCTTAGTTATTTTTTTGATACTCACTTTGCTCTTACCTATTATATTTTGGGTTGCATCATTGATAACTATGGCTAATTCTCTGTTTTGGATATATTCATTATTATTTGTTTCATACATTGAATTTGTCTTGTTCTTAATATATGATTCAATTCTTATTTCATCTTTTTTTTTTTTAATCATTTTTTGTCTTGAATTTCTTTTTCTCCAAATAATATTTCTATCATATTCTCTTTTATTTTCTTTTTGTTTATTGGTTAAATTTTTGTATTGTTTTTTCTTCCCACACTCTTTGGCTTGTGTACCGTCTTTGCCTGTATTGATTATGGCATATGTTATTATATGATTTAAACTTATTCATATCTAGAAAAAGAAAAGTACGACCACTCTAACAAATGACTTAATACCTTTATTATGAACTTGTTCTGCAAAGTCAAAAACCCTATTATCTTTTACAACACTAATTGTGTGTATCTTTTTCTCTGCATATAGAACATCTTTTACTATTAAAAGAGGAAACAAATCACTTGTCTAATTCTTATAACCATTTATAATTATATACCTCTTTGGTTTCCTTGATCAGTAGTTTCCTTCTCAATAGCTCTTTTTCTAGCATATGTTTCTTCTCTTTTCTTATGAATTAATTCTCTTTCTTCCTCAGATAAAAGTGCATACCAACTTTGTTTTTGAACTTTATCTTCCATCAAAATTTGTCTACTTAACTAATTAATATAAAAACATATTAATAATGAAATTCGAATTTTCTAAATTCTATCGGTATAAACAATGAATATAGTTCATCTACTTAACAATAAGCAAATTAGCTTATAAATCAACACCAACAATCCATAGAAAATTTATACTAACAACAATAATTTAAAAAAAAAAAAAAACACTTACATTCATAACATGTGCATATCAAAGACTAATATTGGCATGAAATAATTGTTTTAATCAATTAAATTGTAATACACTCAAGACAAATGAGATATATAAAACAATGTTAAAAGACAAAAAATTGAAACCACAATAAATACCTTTTATGAAAACTATAATCTCGAAGTTCCAACTTGAAAGTTGTTCCAATCTAAAGATACTGAGAGATATAAGCCAACATTAGATAATGTAAAATTTAGGAGAAGTTTCTTCCAAGTAATTTAGCGTAAGTATTACACTCAAATCCAGATTGTTCAAAAATAATCTAGAATACTTTTTTTCCTCTTTTATTAAGTTTAATTTGACATTTTTTTTCCTTCATTTATAAGTTTACTTTTATTTCAAAACAAATTGTTTCTTTTCTTAAAGTCAAACGTATAAGTTAAATTAGGGAATTGTTCTTCGCATTCTATTTCAAGAAAGCTATAAGGTAATTTCATAGGTTCATGAATAATAACATGGTTTGTTTGTTCTTTTTTTTGTTAAGTTGACCGTAAAATGATGATTAGAGAGGATTTAAATTGATGAATTTACAATACTTTAGGAAATTTAGATAATGTTTAGCCAAACATATTTGTCAAAAATGGTCTGCAACAATTTTTTTCCTTCTATTAAGTTTAATTCAACACTTTCTTCTTTTGTGTTTTTAAGTTTAATTTTATTTCAAAATAATTGTTTTTCCTTTTTATAAAGCTAAAATTAACCCGGTTTGCTTTGGTTTTGGTTGGTTGGATTTGGCTACTTTAGGTTAGTGGTCAAGGTACTGGTTCGGATGGTTTTGGTGATTGATTTAGGTTGTCATTGTTGATGGAAGAGACTATTTGTGGTTTCATGGTTGAGTTAGATGGTGTTAAAACCACTTTCAAGCGGTCTCTAATCTCTGGTCTCTAGTTCTACAGGTCAGATCTACTCCTCATTTTATTTTTCTTACATGTTCCACGACTATTTCTATTGAGTATTATTATTGTTGTTGTTATTTTGGTGAGTTAGTGTTTGGATTTTGTAATTTTTCCTTACGTTTTTTTTTTTTTTTTGAAATCTTGATAGTTTTTCTTGAGCAGAGCGCTTAAATAGATTGTTTCTTGTGAGATTATATTTTTTAACAACTACAACTATCTATAGATTATGTAATTTAACATAAATAATTACACCAACAAAAATTTTTTACACAGATGACATAAGAAAAATAGCTGACCTTTGAAGAAAATCCAGGACCCAGGACTTGTATCTGAAGGCGACGACACAGAGTAGTCAACCAGCTAGACAGAAGAGAGCATCCATGAAACCTTTTTAAATCTCATCTCATCACTACAGTCAGGTAATTACCACCGTACTGCCACCCATACCTTCTGTCAGTACTCAACCATTCTTTATTCTTGAATTTCCAACCACAAGCAAACATTAGGGATTTATTTACTTTTTCGTTATTTTAGTTTTGCAGTATGTTTATGTAATATTAATAAATTTTAGGATCATATGTGTGTTTTGCTTTGAAGAATGCCACTTTTTTTTTTTTTTAGGAATATTCGTTTTTTTAGTTTTCCTTTTCAATGAAGGGCAAAAATGTAATTATAGTTTAAATAAATATAAGCGATGTGGAGTAGTTGTGGATTTATTCACCATTTTAAAATCTCATCTCATCACCAACTCTGTACTCAATGACTCCGTACACTGGAATTTCTAGGAACAAACACATATTGATGATTTATTATCTTATTTTATATAGTTACTAGAAAATAAGGGTAAAAATGTCATTTTCAATTTCAAACAAATTCAAAAGAGTGGAATTGTCACTATTCATAACCCCTCTTTCCATTATTATTGTCTATTAATAACTAACTATATATATATTAAAAAGAAAAAAAACATTGATAAACAGCAATAAAATTGGATGGCCTTAAAATTTGTTTGAAATTGAAATGAAAATTTTAGCCTTGATAAAATACAACAACCACTACAGTAAAAAGAAAGAAGGTAGACTATAGATACTGGTTTGGCTTGAGAAGGTCAAACCATAGAGACTAAATGAGAATGAGTATGGGCTGGAAGTACGATGTATGAATACAAGAGTGTGGTGATGAGATGAGTTTAACCCATGTGTAAACAAAGGTTCAATAAAAACAATGCAATCTTGGTGAGCAAGGTGGCATAGTACCCATCTCCAGCCTGTTTAAATTAGGGCATCGAGTGGGAGACACTTCACGTGGGAGTACTAATAATTGATAATTAAGTGATTTATGGGAGACTGGGAGGAAAGCACAACAATTGAGTTTGAGGCTAGGAAAAGTAAACTGTGTATAGAAAAGATGCAAAAATATTTATTATATGAAAAGAAAGCAGGAGGAATATATAATTTTGGTACGTTAATGGATGGCATGGAGTGGGAGACAGTGGCATGATATGACAAGGCTTGGTGTTCTAGAAAGTGGTTTTATCATTCTGAAAATGAAGCTTCGAAGACCGACGCGTTCACACTAAAGAAATAGAGGGTAAAATGTCATTTTAGTTTCAAACAAATTGAGGGGAGTGAAATTGCACTATTCATGCCCCTCTTCCCATTTTTCTATATAGTTAATAGATTATAAGTTTTAGGGATAATCTGGTTTTTTTATTTAACTAATGAATTCATTTATCCAATTACCATTTTATCCTTCAATTTTAGCATTGTTAACATTTTTCAATGGTAGGGGTAGTTTAACTAAGATTATAAAAATTAGGTTCAAGTTCAAATTAGTTTATTTTTCAAAGATATTTTCATAATATCCCAAATTTTAATGATGCTAAATTGCATGGGAGATTTTTGAATAAACACATTTTTTTCTAGGTACTCAATAGTTAAAAGTTTAGAGGAAGTTTTTACATTTAATCCAAATAAAACTTGAGATCTCCGCCTCTACCATTGATAGAGATATTTTTTAAAAGAAAAAAATATAATATTAAAAAAATATCCAAATTAGATCTCTGCCTCCACCAATCTCTATATTACCCTCTATCACTAGGATCTCTATCTACGGAGACCTTTAAATGCATCTTTAGAATGGGATTTATATTGCCAATGAAAGGAGGAGACAGATATAAATAAAGATTCAATCTAGATCTTCATTTTTTTTCTTTAACTTGGATTTTTTATTTATTAATTTCTTTTTTATTGGGGTAGAAACATAAATTTTCCCCAAGGTATCGAGGCTGACAATGGTCAATCATTAATCAACAGCCTAATTCAATTTCATTACAATTAAGTCAATATCTTAGAGTGGGTCGTAATTAGTGATAAAACTAGGGAAAATTAACACAATCTACCCAAAAATTAATAATAACTAAAAACATACATTATGTTGGGCATAATTTATAAATTAAATCAAAACCAAAGTAATTTTAAGTATTAGAAAAAGCAATTGTAAATTCAAAATATATCTCATCACAACCATTATATAAAACTAGATAAACATAAAACTAATTTAACACATGAAACATAAAATTTTAATTCAAAAAGAAAGAAAAATCTCATGCAAATTAAAGTAATTCAACTATTAAAAATTTAATATCAAATTTCAAATATTTTTGAAGATATATATTTAATTAATTATTCATTTAGAATCGATACAATTCTTCAAATCAAATGAATAGATAATTTCTTAGATTGGACCGATTTGAAGGCAGTGATTAAACAGCTGCTCGCTCTTGGGCTTAATTTCTGAAGCAGTAGAAGGAGTGGTAGGCAACAAAATGAAAAAGTTGACCATGCTGTCATGGCAAGCTTTGCCCATGCTCACCAGCTCACCACAGCAACTATCAGGGAACGCTCCGTCTCCAAACACGCTGGCGAAGACCCTCTCCCCACACGCATCACTCACTTTCTCTGAACAGTCCTTGACGAATTCGAGAATCGGTGCAGGCTCAGAGGGTGCTGGAGCTTCCAAGAAATTATCATCCTCAGCAATTGAGCAATCCCTGGTGTGACCATGGACTGCTGCTGTCAACAAGAGAACAGCCACCACAAACCAGTTGTTGTTCATGAGCATTGTTGTTGCCGTTATAAAAATATGAGAGATTGTTGAATGTTGTTGATGTTTGTATGTGGCTTTGGGTGGTTTTGTTGATACCTTGACTGATGAATTTATAGGTTGTCAAATTGGCTGTCATGTTGTTTTTGTTAGACCTTTGATAATTTTTTTTTTTTCCTTCTTTATTGCATTCAATTTATTTGATTAATCAATGCATTTGCAATGCGTTTTGGTCAGTTGGAATTTCAATTTCTGTTTTTTACACAATAAGTACTACTAAATGACTTATTGATCCGGTTCCTATTTAATGTTTATAATAAATGTATGTTCGTTACCACAAAAATGTTTTGGCACTTTAAGTCACTACTTAAAGGATGCATGATCATTCATCAAGAAGAAGTTTCGAGATGATGAGTCGAAATAACTTTAACCTAATATTTCGGTTCTCCCAGGGAAACAATCAAAAAATGCATTTTGAGGAACACTATTACTAAGTCACACACGCAGCGTCAGCTATTGTTTAAGAATATTAATGAAACCGATAGAATATTTTTGGATACATCAATATACAATTGAAGGTTCAGCTTTATTCAAATATATGTATATAAAAGGTGTAGCTACTACATATACCGAAACTTGATATTATAAGAGAATTATTTTTGTTTTCTTAAAAAAAAAAAGTAAAAAAAGAGAAAAATTTCAAACTCTTAATTTTTAGATACTATTGGGTTTCAATTTTCTGTTGTTTTTGTTAGACGTTAGATAATTTTTTTTTTTAATTGCATTCAATTTATTTGATTAATCAATGTATTTACAATACGTTTCGGTGGGTTGGGATTTCAATACCTTCAGTTTTTTCTTTTTTGTTTTAACACAATAAGTACTATTAAAGGACTTATTGATTAGTTCCTATATCTAATGTTATGATAAATATATGTTCGTTAACACAAAAATTTTTTGCACGTTAAGTCACCACTTAAAGGAAGCATGATCATGCATCAATGAGAGATTTCTTGATGATGAACCAAAGTAACTTCAACCTAATATTTCGATTTCCCAAGGAAATAACCGAAAAATGCATTTTGAGGAACACAGTTACAGAGTCACATATGCAGCACCAACTCCTGTTTGAAAATATTAATGAAACCGATGGAATATGTTTGGATATATCAATATACAATTGAAGGCTCAGCTTTATGCAAATATATATGTATATAGAAGGTGTAGCTGTCACATATCGAAACTCGATAATTATAAGAGATAATTATTTTTGTTTTCTTAAAAAAAACTAAAAAAGAGAAAAATTTTAGACTCTTAATTTTTATGTACTATTGGATTTCAAATTTTTGTTATTTTTGTTAGACGTTTGATAATTTTTTATTTATTTTTAATGGCATTCAATTCATTTGATTAATCAATGCATTTACAATACGTTTCGGTCTGTTGGGATTTCAATATCTTCAGCTTTTTCTTTTTTTTTTTTTTAACATAATAAGTACTACTAAAGGACTCTTTTATCTGGTTCCCATATCTAATGTTTATGATAAATATATGTTCGTTACCACAAAAATATTTTGGCACGTTAAGTAACCACTTAAAGGAAGCACGATCATTCATCAATGAGAGGTTTCTGGATAATGAACCAAAGTAACTTCAACCTAATGTTTCATTCTCCCTAGGAAACAACCGAAAAATACGTTTTGAGGAACACAGTTACAGAGTCACACACGCAGCACCAGCTTTTTTGAGAATATTAATGAAACCGATGGAATATGTTTGGATACATCAATATACAATTGAAGGTTCAACTTTATTCAAATATATTATGTATATAGAAGGTGTAGCTACTAAATATACCGAAACTCAATAATTATAAGAGATAATTATTTGGTTTTCTTAAAAAAAAAAATTAAAAAAGAGAAAAATTTTAACCTCTTAAACTCTATATTATTGGATTTTCAATTTGTTTTGTTATTTTTGTTAGACGTTTGATAATTCTTTTTTTTTTAATCGCATTCAATTCCTTTGATTGATCAATGCATTTGCAATACATTTCAGTCGACTTGGCATTTCATATCTTTAGTTTTTCCTCTTTTTTTTTTTAACACAATAAGTTACTACTAAAGGACTTATTGATCCGATGTCCTATATCTAATGTTTATGATAAATATATGTTTGTTACCATAAAAATATTTTGGCATGTTAAGTCACCACTTAAAGGAAGCATGATCATTCATCAATGAGAGGTTTTTGGATGATGAATCGAGGTAACTTCAACCTAATATTTTGGTTCTCCTAAGGAAACAACCGAAAAAATACGTTTCGAGGAACACAGTTATACAGTTACACACGCAGCACCAACTTGCTGTTTGAGAATATTAATGAAACCGATGGAATATGTTGGATACATCAATATACAATTGAAGGTTCAGCTTTATTCAAATATATATGTATATAGAAGGTGTAGCTACTAAATATTCTGAAACTCGATAATTATAAGAGATAATTGTTTTGTTTTCTTAAAAAAGAAAGTAAAAAAAGAGAAAATCTTAGACTCTTAATTTTATGTACTATTGGATTTCAATTTTTTGTTATTTTTGTTAGACGTTTGATAATTTTTTTTTTAATTGCATTCAACTCATGTTGATTATCAATGCAATTGCAATATGTTTCGGTCGGTTGGGATTTCAATATCTTCAGTTTTATCTTTTTTAAACACAATAACTACTATTAAAGGACTTATTGATTCGGCTCCTATATCTAATGTTTTTGATAAATATATGTTCGTTACCACAAAATATTTTGGCACATTAAGTCACCATTTAAAGGAAGCATGATCATTCATCAAGACGAGGTGTTTGGATGATGAAATGAAGTAACTTCAAACCTAATATTTCAATTTT